>OY282558.1:242777746-243977746 GCA_958295665.1 Tipula vernalis | reverse complement strand
TTACATATATACGGACTAGTTTCGAGCAGCCAAGCTCTTTGTCAACAGTCTTCAAAAAGGCTGTTAACAAAGGGCTGGGCTGCTCGAAACTACTCCGTATATAAGTAAAAATATAAAAAATTTAAATTATCACTTTAAGATAAAAAAATATTCAGTGTTTTATTTCATTTTATTTTTTCAAAAATAAAAAATTAATAATAAATAAGTGATAAAAGTGCACACACAAATGGATCTCCTCCGAAATAGCTACTGAAATTATTATTAATTCACAATAATTTATTTCCCAAAAACATATTTTATTAACAGTGGTAATACATACTCACTCCTTATATAAAATGAGTATACTCCTTATATAAAATGTTTAAACCCCAATTCTTGCTACTCGCCGTTTATTTCTTAAAGAGAGTTAGAATTTAGCTAACTCGGATTTATTGAAGCACAGTTTAGCAACGATATTGCAAATAAGATGTGATTTTTTTAATGGTTAATTATTTTTATCAGTGGTGTTTCTTATAGTTAAGTTGGGTCATATTGTGTAAACATAGCAGAAAGAATATTGTGCCAAGCACTCTACTCTGTGTTAAACCGGGTTTGATTGGATGAATCTGTATTTATACTTCCTGACATTTTATAACGAGAATATTTGTCCATTAGTGTCGATGTTAGTATTCTCTAAAATAGAGCCTGACACTATTTTTGTCCAGTACTTCTGATATGTCTTGAACTGTTCTTCGATGTGTTTATTATATTAAAGATGGTAAAGGTCACAAACGAAACGGGTGGTATTATAAAATGTTGACGCTTAGGGAGGTAATAGTTTCTCAAATAACTTACGTAACAAGCTAATAGGTCTCTGTTGAATTTGTTTAAGTTAGAAAATCCTAAAGCATTATTTGGTAGCTTTTTCAAAACTTTTCGCGATAGTAGGTCATTTCCTGTCGCCTTTTTAAAATTTAATACTCTATAACACCGTTTTCATTGAAAATTCCTTGACTGTAGGAAGCTTTAGCAAAGGCGATCCGAAACAGCTTAAAACTGTTAGTTTATTTGTCAGTAATTTCTAATCGATATAAGGTTGAACTTATCTTCCTAAAAAGTCTCCAAATATTTCAGCATTTTCTTCACTACTTCTGATTATTTTACAATTTTGTTTTGGTGCAAACATCCAGGCAGCCGATTAATTAAGAGCCAAATATAAATAAACTAATGAAGTGTTATATAAAGGCAAAGTGATATGAACCACTAAAACAAAGAAATCACGAAAAGTGTCAGATTCAATTAACCAACAAATTAATCAATTTTATTAGTTGTTTGCAATTTTTACAGCCATTTATTCGAAATTTCGAAAACCGCTATTTATTTTTTCTGTGTTTTTTGAAATACTTTATTCTTCGGGTCAGATTAGAGAAACGGTACACTTTGTGCCTATTTTTGACAATTTAAAGAAGTTTTTAAAATATTGTTTGGGTTAATAGAATCACTTATTCTTTAAAAAATTTACGTCTCCAACTATTTTAGAATTGACCTTGTGCTTTCGTAAATTTCGTTTTTAAAATGTTCAACTAATGATCTACATATTTCTCCAACATTAATTTGCTATTTTTGTTTAATTTCCCTTTTATCTTAAATCTAAAGAGGTTTCAGTCAGTTGTATTGTTGCATGTCTTCAGTAGCGTCTGTTCAGTATCTTTGTTTATAGGATAATTAAGATTGACAAACGATCCTATGACTCCCATTCATGATTCACATTAATATGACATTCATATGACGAGCCATCTCTCCATCAAATCGGAAGAAAATGAGTAGGATGTTGCACAATACTTTATTGTTCTATGTTTCCATGAGTATGTGCCTTATCTGCAAAAATTCTTTATTTTCAAACAAGGATTATATTATTTGTTCATTATTGCCATTCGAAAGGATATGCCACAAAATTTTCTGTAATTAATTAATTATGGTGTTGTTGATGTAAGTAAACGTTATTTTTCTTTTTTCTTAGCTTTTACTAATATTGATTTTAGTTAATGAAAGTTTGCACAAGCCGGGTATTAATATGTATATTCCATCTAACAACTGTATTAAATGAGATTAGTTGTAACAAATTAATAAAAAGCCTTTCGACTTTCCGCCTTCCGAAAATTCAACCACGTTTTTAGTGAAAATATCTATTTTGTCATCACTGCTCGACATTATCGTCGATCCAAATTAAGAATTGAATATTTATGTGCATAAATAAATATCATTATAAACTAAGATATTTGGACAAGAGTATCAATCATAATAAAAAATGGTTAGAAAAATAAAAAACTAGTTTTGTTCGGTGCCTCAATTACTTAAAATAAAAATGAATAATAAAATAAACAACCAACGCACTTAACTAAAACCTCCAGTTTTCAAGTTGGGAGCTAAACATAATCGCAATATTATAAATAAACCATTCAATCTATTCTAGATTTGCGTAAATATACGATCCCGGAACACTTTGACTGTGTTTGGTGAGTCGCCATAGAATATGAAATACCTAACTTAGCATTTATGTAATTCAAAATATGTTTGTTTCTCAGTTTCTCGGTTTTTTATATATAATATAAGTTCATGATTGATTCTACAATTAAACTGTAATACTTCATACATATTTGTATTTTTAATAGATATTAGATATTAAAATTAATTCTTTAACATCTTTCAAGCATTTTATACCTACATGTTGCTTAAGTCACTTTGCCACGCTGCTACCGATTGGGTTAACAAAACACACACACACACACACACACACACACACACACACACACACACACACACACACACACACACACACACACACACACACACACACACACACACACACACACACACACACACACACACATACACATTTTCATTTTCGACCTTCAAATAAAAGTGAATTTTTTTGTTAAATGTAAATTTTATTTATTATTTATTAAAACTGTAATAAAATTAATACATAAGACATTGGTTGGTGTCGATCAAAATCTTGAATGCTTTTGTGTATAGAATGAAATTCCATTAGTCAAAACGAATTACATATTTTTAGAAAGTCTTTGTATATTATTTGAATTGTCATTAGCTACCTAGTTAAAACTATGACGTAAATGAACATATTTAAAACGATTTTAATTTCTTATCTCTTTATACCATACAAAGTACAAAAAAACCGTTTTTTGATTTAAATATTCGCAATTTTTGAATAATAGGATTAATGATTCGCATTGATTATTCTACCCGATTTTTTCCAACCTGTGGTAACAATATACAAGATAAATGTCTGATTTGAAATCAAACTTCGAATCGCGCTTTTTAGTAATGTTTCAAATTAAAATTCGCATCAAATTTGGTAAAGAGGCATATTGATAGAAATACTACTGTGTTTAAACTGTGTTTAATATTGAACATAGTCAATGTTATGTAAAAATGGCGTAGTATAGAAACTAAGAGTGAAGCTTGGACATAAAAAGTGGGAACATTTTAATGGAAATCTGGCAGCACTTCTTCCATAGGGGCAGACGGTGCAATAGGCTCCTTTGAGAATTGCCCACAAATTATTTTCAAAACTTTTAATAAAATAAGTAAAAATTTAAGTGGTTAGTGTAAAAGTGTTGTGAGCGAATTATAGTGATTTTGCATATTAGTGTGGTTTAATTATGTTTTCTGTATATTGTGGAATTTTTGTTGTGTAAATAAATTTGTTTGTGCTGATATTTTGATTTTGTTTGGCAAAGCAAAACCGTAACCTTAAGTAGTCGGCAAATATATCTTTGGGCGGCTTAGGTCGGTAAACCAATCGACAGTTATTTAGGTTAAGACTGAAATTCTGTACACGGAAAAAATTCGTAAAATCACAAATTCTTTATATATGACCGGAAGTCAGGGTTTAATTTTATAATTTTTATGGTTTCTTATCCCAGGTGTTCCTCATCGATTGTTTCGAAGTTTTGCAATGTTAAAGAACACAAAAAAAAATGAGGGACGTTTTTTTTAGTGCTAACTCGCTAACATAAGGGGTAAAAACGGCCTCCGAAAATATGTATTTTCACCCCTCAAAATAGGGGATGCAACCCACAAGGTACTATTGACTGACCTTGGTTTATTTCTACTTTATATAATAAAAATTTTCCATTTTGTTTTATCAAATAATTTTGAATGGTATACGAGGTATTTATAAAAATGTGTTTAGGGGTCGAACATTAGACGTTTTTACCCCTTATATTATAGGTAGCACTAAAAAAAAGTACGTGACTCTTATTTTTTGTGTTCTTTTACCATTGCAAAACTTCGGAAAAAATAGATGAGGTACATCCGGGGTACCGTTCCTTATGAGTAAAAAAAAAATTGTATAGAACAAAATTTTTCTTTTTTGTTGTTTTTTAAGATAAAAGGTGTCAAATATATAAAAATTTCATCACGTGGTGGGGTTGAAAATTATAAAATTGGGCTCATTTTAAAGATAAAAGAATAGGGATTATAAAATAATTATAAAAATGGTACCTTTTTTCATTTTTTAAATGAACGCCGAAATATATTTTTTGAATTTTGGCCGATGCGCAGATTTTTTTTTTATTTAGAGCTATTAATTAGACATACTAAAAAATCAGCAATAATTTACCTCAAAATGAAATTTAAAACAAAAGTTATTGTTAAAAAATATTTTATAACAAAGCAAAGACAAAAATTTGAAAATATTGACTTTTGCAATTTAAATTTGGCAATTTGATAAATTAAACTATTTGAATATTTCTTACAATTTAAATACCCTTCCTACTGCGTGAAAATCGTGAGTTCTCTTTATTTTTTTAATTTCTCGTAGAAATCCTCTTTGTGTTTAGATATATTCATAAATTTTATTTTATTTTTATTGTATAACGTGTTACTGTACCATCAGTAATATAATAAATTTTAGGTAAATCAGGATATTTAGTTTTCAGAAACTTCATCAATTTTTCGATGAACAATTGTTATAGTGTCATGGTGAAGACAATTGTTATTGCTGCAATTTTTCTCCTACTTTTTTGTAAACTACAAACGGATGAATAATCCCTCCTTGTTTGTTGTTCCAATGAAAGTTGTGTGCTGCATGCAAAGTCACAGGAAACTAGTACTTTTGTAGACTTCAGACTTAACTTTTTGTTTTTTTATGAAGCTAGATTGTTTTAATGAATTGAATCAATGAGGAAGTAGATTTTTCAGCTTAATTAATAAATAATCCAGAAATTCTTCTAGTAGTTTCGAATACTTTACCAAGTTGCAGCGCTCGGTTGAGAGCCACTGACTGAACGATAATTCAACATCCTCGCAATCATTGTCTAAAAATGTATTTTTCAAATAATCGCAAAACTTATCCAATCCTGGGGAGTTCTCGCAATGCAAAAGGTAATTTTTTTTATAATCACCATTCTGATATTTCGTCTTGACCTTTAAATGTCAGGTCATTAGACATTTTTATACTTTAAGTTTTTCAATAGTTAAGAAATCCTTCTTTCCAGGCATTTTACGACTGACTCATCATCGTTATAACAATCTAGCCCTGTTTTCTTGAGTTTATCACTTATGCGTTTTCTAGCTTTAGGTTCTGGTAGCCTCAGTCAGTATTTTTCTGTTGAATATGTTTAGCTGTTCGCACCATATATAGAGTAGAGTTGAATTCTTTCATGATTTGTTCTATGGTTAGTGATTTTGCCAATATCATCAGCAGCTGTATCTTATCAAAATTATTTATTCTCCATTTGCTTAAACTTGCTTTTCAGTTGAGCCATGAATTCATCATAAAAATGGGTCTTCTTCGTTGAGTGAATCGCAAGGGGCTCGATTCCAGGGTATCAAAGATGTTGATAATGATGGTACTATGGCAGTTAAAAATTATTTTTTCATATTTAATTATATTTCCTGGATTCCAATTTACTCGGATATACGGGGGACGTGCTCTCGATAATATCTTTTTCGAACTCTTCGCTTTCACTATTACTCGAAGAACCTTCTGGTTTAAGTGTTGATGACGTTTCCGGGGTAACAGGTGAATTAGATAAATCAGGAATCGGTAACGCCTCGATTTCAATTTTTGGACAAATAGTGATGTTGAAACAGCAGGAAAACCAGAACAGTGCCACTGAAGTGTAATTAGTAGTTTGTAATTGTGAATTAAATTAGTTTTATACCTTCAATTTAGAATAGTTTTATGTAATTTATCAGTAATTTATAATACTGTGCCAAAGTAATGCAGAAATAAACAAAAGGTTGGTAAATCGATAAAACATTTCAAAAGAGTAGGCTTTCGTGGAAATTAAACACAATAAATTCAAAGCAATTATAACTAAGGACACAAAAAATAATTTAGGACACTTTCCGTGCTAGGTCTGTAACAGAATTAAATTGTGAGCCAACGTGATTTATTTCTTTTTTTCTTTTTTCTTGTTTTATGTTTCTTAAGACTGATTGCAGAAAGTTTTGCAGATGCAGATGTCAAATCAAAAATTCGTTTTCTTTACACATAAAAAGTAAATGTATACAAAAAATGTCATAAACCAATACAAATGATTGGTTTTCTTATTTATGTAACCTTATTATAGTTATTTATTTACGCATCAACGATTTTACAGAAAAAAGATGAAACTCGACACCTGCAAAAAAAAGCAGACGAGGTTTTTTGGGTTTGTTTCTCGGGTTTCAATTGACGTTTTTAAGCAGATGATTATTTTTTCTCTTGTTGTCTTTGTACTTTTTCCTATGTGGTGTTTCAATTTTTTTGCAGACGTCGATTGTCGTTGAATGTGAATCAGTCTTTATAGCTGATATACATTCAATGATATTCGACGTCCGCAAAAAAATTGAAACACAACATAGGAAAAAGTACAAAGACAAAAAGAGAAAAAATAATAATCTGCCTAAAAAGGTCAATTGAAACCCGAGAAACAAACCCAAAAGTCGTCGTCTACTAATTTTTGCAGATGTCGAGTTTCATCTTTTTTCTGTAAAACCGTCAATGCGTGAATAAATAACTATAACGAGGTTACATAAATAAAACAACCAATCATTTGCATTGGTTTATGACATATTTTGTTTAAATTTATTTTTTATGTGGAAAGAAAACGAATTTTTGATTTGACATCTGCATCTGCAAAAATTTTTGAATGTAAATCAGTCTTTAGTCATTTGTGCTTACAGAAAAATTATTGATAATGAAACCCATTTTCGTAATTTTATTTACTAATATAAATGCTACGAATGTCCTACATCGAAGATTTTTTTTTTTAGTAAAAAATACGTTTTGCGCAAGCGCTCGGCTTTGGCTCGAACTACAAACTTGTATTGTTTTTTACGTGGCGTATTATGAATGAGATCTTTGCTCGTCTGTATCTTTGGAATACAATTATCACATGGTCGTGAAAATAATGACGCCTGTTCGAAAATAAATAAAACACTTAATTATGATTTAAAAAAAAAAAATTTAATTCAGTATTTGTGTACAGATTCAACTTAAAAAAAAATACATTTTATAATTCTAATCTGAACTCCGGAAAAACTCCCGTACTTTTTTTTGAAACTCTCCGCATTAAAGTCTGCACACCACCTTCAGTCATTTTTATTTGGGTCGACATCCACATTTTGGAGAATTCTTCTATTGTTCTAATCATTCTTCCTTTCTTCCGTAAAAATCCTTTTATTTTGGCCCAATATGTTTTAATTGGGCGAAGTGTGGACAGTTTGGTGGGTTGTGACATTTAAGTACGACTAAAATATTGTTATTTTCATAAAAGGCAAGAAGAGCAAGAACCAATGTTCGCTAACTCGCTTCAATTTAATTTATTTAGCACGATTTCCACGTAGGTGCAGTGAAAATCCAAACACTATTATTTATTTTGATTAACTTTATTATTTATTTTAAATTTACAATTTATATTTTAATTTTGTAATTTTCTTCTTGCTCGTGAATAATATATTGTCCGGCCAAAACTGTACTCATCCTTCGTGCTTTCGAATGAAAGAAAGAATTCGTGCTTTCAAGCAATTTTCAGTGTAGTAATCCCCAATCGTTGTACCCTGTGTGAAATATGGTCGGGTCCTTTTTCCGCAAGTACAAATTCCTTGCCAAACCATGACTTTCTTTGAGAATTTTTCGACGCCAATTGTATATTTTTTTCATCGATGCTCCGCCCTTTCATCTTAGTATAATATTGTGAGCCAGGTATTTGTTTCGATCAAGCTTCAAATAGCTTTCGTCATCCATTAATATACATCCTTGAAAGTTTGTTAGTTACTCATTATATAACTTTTCGGCCCTTATTTTTGCCGTTTTTTGTTGCTTCTCATGACGAAGAGGTACTTTTTCTTCTTTCTGGTTTCTAAATTGCGATTTTTTTTTTTTTATAACAGTGCTTTTACAAACACCAACTTTTTCCGCAATTTCATTGGCCGATAGTTACGGATTATTCGTATAAAAACGATCAACTTTATTGGTAATTATTTTGTTCATCACACCACTCGGACGAGCAGGTCTCGGTTTTTGATTAACGGTGCCTTCCTCACGAAATCTTTTCAAGCTTCTTTTGTACTTGTATTACAAATTTTTGCAAGTTTTTTTGTGCTCAGTGTGGAATTACTAGCGAATTCTACTAAAATTTTTTTGCGCACATCTTCCCTTGTTGGTGTTATTTTGATAACTAATGATAAACTACGATGCAACTTGTAATGCGTTTAAAACAGTAAATCACGAATATAAAAAACAAAACACGGAAGGAAAAGGACAGCTATATCAAAAGTTACGGCAATACGAAGAGGCGACATTATTTTCACGACCATGTGATATCTACCGACCTTGCATTTGTTTCTTCAAAATTGCATAAGTAGTTTTCGAGATAAAGCTTATTTACAGCTAGACATCCGCGTGGCGAAGGAGGGGGCGGGGAGGAGATTTCAGGAATCTATTTCGATCTATATTCTGTAATAAGCCGATATACTGTAATAAGCGATAATAATTCTTCAGCGGTAAAACTTGTTGAAGAGGGATTCTATTATTCGCCGTATTTTTTGTATTGAAATAAAACAACCTATCTTCAAAATGGCTGTATAAAATTTTTTGTCCACGACTAACGTATAATACCAAAGCAACCTTAATTATACAAAGCCATAGTCTAAAAAACACAGCTTTTATAAAAGAATTAGAAACGAGGAAAAAACTTCATAGTAAAATACACAAAACATATGGGAAATCACTTTTTTCCTAAGACAAATTTCTAAATGAAAACGTTACAAATTCTTAATTATGATTTCTTAAATACTTTCATAAATATTTGAATTTCAACATATATGAATGTCGTTTAAGTAAATCGTTTTCATTTTCTTGTAATAATTGAATTATTTAAACCAAAATATAAAAAATTTCATAACAACAGCATTCTGGTCAATTTAAAATAAAAGCTTGCTACAATTCGTTTGGTCATTAAGTCAATATACATTACATAGATGGCAGTGATGGCCGTAAAAATTTGGTTAAACCACATCAAAAATTACCACCTGAGGAAATTTCAAGTAAAAAAATTGTAGGAGAAGCAAAACAAATTCACAAAATATTAAGTACGAGTGATAATTTTGTGACTAAATAATTTTTTGTCGTATTTTTCTGTAAATATTTTAGACATCTTACGTACACGAGTAAAACTAAAGATAAATTTAGCAAGTATTATTTTAATTCACCAGAGCCAACTTCGATTTATTTTTCAAAATGGAAATTCGAAAAATATATTTTAGGCATAGTTTAATTTTAATATTTCTGCAATTAATATTTATTCAATAACAATATAGTCTTCTTGAATGTTGTTGTTCAAGCTATGTAGAAAACATTTATATAAACGTTTTATAATATATTTGCTTTTTTCATTGAAAAACTTGAAGCTAAAAAAGACCATTTTTTCTATGGATTCCTATGGAAATCAATGAAAAGTTATACCACTAAAAAAGCTTCTAAAAAATACGTCATTATGATTATGGCTCTATACCCTCGAAGGCTCTGATAATATACTCATTATTCATTTGTTTCTTGAATTATAATGATATCCATTATTCACTGCTAGTTTATCTAGTAGTCTCATCTTTCATTATTCACTACTACCAAGTAAATTATTCATTTTGAAAATTTTATCTAGTAGTCTCTTGCCATTTTCATTATAATTGAATTGAGACGTCAAAACGTTCACGGAAATTATTTTAGGATTATTTAAGGTTTTGATTATAAAATATAACATTTTTTATCGGTCGTGGACAAAGTAATGTATTCTACTCGGATATAATGCCTGTTATTCACTCAGATGATTTACGACACTCGCCTATCGGCTCGTGTCGATAAACGTCATCTTCGTGAATAACAGCTATCATTATATGTTCGTTGAATAATATACTAATTAATTTTCGCTGGTTTTATTTTTAGATTATTTACTTCGATTGCTGTATATATAATGCGGTAAATTTATTACAAAACTTGTTAAGAAACTTTTCAAAAAGCTTGATATTTTATGTGATGAGTGAACGTATCAGCTGCTGCATTTTCTCATCAGATAAGTTCCATTTAGTAGTTTTAAATGTTTGATAATTTCTTTGTTGTTTTATTTTATTTTTAGGGCGAGCAACGTACTTCCGCCCGTTAACCATCCTATCGTTAACCATCATCTTGTTCGGGCAGCTTACATAGTATAACTATCAGTCGTTTTAAGGTTGATGTTGCGGTCTTCAAGATTACAACTCTAACTAGCCCATGGTCATCGGGATGCAGTTGAATAATTCAGCCAAAAGCCCATTTGTAGCTCGGCAAATTCTCTTCTTTGATTAAGATGATATACCCAATTTTAGAGTTTTGTTCCGGTTTACGCCATTTAGCCCTTTGCTGAAGGTTATGAAAATATTCTGCGCTGAATTTTTTCCAAAATGATTGGGCACGCTATTGCATAAATTGCCATCTAGTGAGTCTGCCAGCAGGAATGTCCTTATTTATTTCTTCTTCAGGTACATAAAAATTTGCTGTGCCAATTAAAAATTGGGCCGGTGTTAAAATGTGAAACGATGCGTCTTCATCAGCTGTTACATAAAGCGGCCGCGAATTTAAAATAGATTCAATCTGACTTAATAACGTCGCCATCTCTTTAAAAGTTAAATGGGTATTTGATGAGCATTTTGAAAGATGCGTTTTTACGGACTTGACAGCCGTCTCCCATAAACCTCCAAAATAAGGAGAAAAAGTTGGAATGAAGTGCCACTGTATTTCAAAATTTGATAAATGCTCTGCAATGATAGAATTATGATTATTTCTTGAAAGGTTTTTATATACATACCTCATTTAGTTTTCGCTTAGCCCCGAGGAAATTTGAACCATTATCACTGTACATATCGTATACATATACATCCTCTTCTCGATACAAATCGCTTTAAAGCAGCTATAAAGGCTTCAGTTGGTAAGTCCCTGATCATCTCTAAGTGGTTAATCTTTGTTGCCATACAAATAAATAAAGCAATATAGCCCTTGGTGAATCTAGCGCCTCTCCCTTTCTTTGGAGCAATCTGTATTGGCCTCGCATAATCAACTCCACAAGAACTGAATGATCTTGCTGCTTCCAACCTTGTTATTGGCAAATCACCCATCAACTGCTTGGATGTCTTCGCATTATTTTTGAAACATATGACGCACTTTCAGACAATTTTTTCAAATTGTTGTCTTATCAGATGAAAGCTTAGTGATAGACCACGGTGTAGATTAAGTACATGTATCTGCGATATGATAATTCTGCTGAATATGTGACCTCTTGGCAGAATCACCGGATGCTTGGAGTCATATTGACTATATGAATGTCTCAGTCTACCACCAACCCTCAAAATACCATTCGCATCTACAAACGGCGCCAATGACAAAATATCGCTAGTTTTTCTTAGTTCTGCCCCTTTCAGCAAACAATCGATTTCCTGGCCAAATGACTCTCTCTGCACATATCGTATGATGGAGTTTCCAGTCTTTGGTAAACGCCCGTTTCTAATAAAACGTAAGACATAGGCGACGACACGAACCAGCTTGGTATACGATGGAATTATTTGCAGCAATTGATCAAAGATATCCTCCTGGTTCTCGGCGTTAAAAGCGAAAAGTTTACTTCTCTTTCGTTCTTCGCTTACGAGTTCTGGGTGACGATCTTCTTCAATTTGAGATTGGTAAACCAAATTAGTCTTTTGCAGCCATTCTGGACCCTGCCACCATTGTCGTAAATTTACCAACATTGATGGGAGTACTCCTCGGGATGCGTGGTCGACTGGATTTTGCTCAGATCGTACATGATTCCATAATTTTTGCGGCATTTGATTTAAAATTTCTGATGTGCGATTTGCTACAAAAGTTTTCCATATTACCGGATGGCTAGATAACAACATCAACACAAAGGTGGAATTCGTCCACGCATAATAGTCTACTGGTTGCCTTATAGTTTCCTTTACCAAAGACATTAGTCTTGTCAGCAAGTGCGCACCACACAACTCCAGTCTTGGCAACGATACCTGTTTAATGGGTGCCACTTTTGTCTTGGATGCTATTAAATTAACTTTCACTGCGCCATTTTCGTCTACCGTTCTGCAATACACTACAGAAGCATACGCCTTTTCGCTCGCATCTGAGAAACCGTGCAACTCAAGCTTGCCGCCCTTTGGAATATATCGGTTTATCAATATGTTTTCTAGAAGATTAAGCTCACTTCGGATTTTGTTATAGATGTTAGAGATGTCATCGCGTAGCGCATCGTCCCAGCCCAGCTTCATCAACCAAAGATTTTGGAAAACTATTTTCATTAAAATTATTGCTGGAGATAGCCATCCGAGAGAAACAAATACTCTAGAGTATTCAGAAATAATTCGCCGTTTGGTTGGTTGTAAACTGTCCTCTAGGTTTAACTTAAATGAAAAAACGTCATCATTAATTAACATTCCATTGGACGCCTAATATTCTCGCTTCTAGTGAATTTTGGAACATCGAAATTTGGTCTGCATTCTCTGTCGTCATAATATTAGAAGAGTTCGACTTCCATTTTCGCAGTTTAAATCCACCAGTTCGCAGTATTTGATTTATCTCGCTTTTCAGTTTTTGCGCTTCTTCAAAAGAATCCGCTCCGGAAACGAAATCATCAACGTAAAAATCGTTTAAAATGTGTTGAACGATATTTGGATGGTTGAGCTGATTATTGTAAGCTACTTCTAATCCGAATGTGACAGTGTTGAGTCTATAATGCTTGATCTCGTCTGCTGCCTCGCTTCTCCACAGTGTCCGTTGAAATTGAGCGTCCTTTTCAGAGACCAAAACTTGGTTGTACATCTTCTCTATGTCGCCCGTCAGCGCTATTTTGTGATTGCGAAACCTAATCAAAATAGACCATAATGTAGGCTGAATCACTTCACACTCTATTTCTTCGTAAAATATGCTCGCTAGGGATTTCCTCTTGCTCAAAAAAGCGCTTTAAAGTATTATCAATATCGATTCCCAAATTAAGATTTAAGGTGCAGTTATTTAATTGTACTGCTTCACTTCTCTCCACGTTATCTTTATTTGTAGTATATCTGCTATAATCCAACCAAAGAGTGTTCACTGAGCCACTACGGTGTTGCTGGCATTTGTGAGTCGCCCATCTAGCAATATATGGAAAAATCGATCCGCTCCGATCAGTATATCAACTGGCGCAACTTGGTTATATTGCGAATCAGCCAACTTTAAATCACTCAGAAAACTGCAATCATAGAAAGTGAACTCGAAACTCTGCAGACTATTTGGAAGTTGCCCGATTACAAGAGCATCGATTCGTATTTCATCTTTTCTAGAGTATAATGATTTTACTGTGATAGAAGCCGCGCCCGTTGTTGCTACTTTTCCAGATCCCAAACCAGTTATTGTAATATTTGCCTTTGTTCTAGACAACCTTAACCGCTGCATACATGCCTCCGTGATGAATGAGGCTTGCGAACCAGAGTCTAGCAACACTCTGCATTTTTGTAGATTTCCCGATCGGTCTGTAACTTGCACCATCGCTGTTGGCAGTAATGATTGGAAGGTCGCTACAGTTGCTGCATGTAATAAAACATCAGTTGAAGCTTCTGGAACGTCTACTGCATTAGTACTTGTAGCGATGTTGGTAGTTGGTGTCGTTACATCTTCTGTGTGCAGAGTTAAATGATGTTTCCTTTGACATTTGCCACATCTGTATCTCGATCTGCATACGACTGATTGATGGTTTTGGACAAACAGTTGAAACATAGTTTTCTCTCAGACACAAATTCTCGCCTTTCAGAAACACTTAAAAGGAGAAACTTCTCGCATTTGCTGAGGTAATGCCCTTGAAAGCATTTGAGGCACAATGGCATAGCAGACGATGAATGAAAAGATTTAGTGCGGTTACTTAGTATTGGTTGTGATACTCTATTTATGTTTATGGTATCTAATGAGTCACTCTTTTTATTTAAAAATTTGTTTCCGTCGTAGGAAAATCCTCATCAGCCGTATCATTTGCCCATGCTTTGCAATTTGTTAACTAAAATGTGAATTAGCCATGGGTCAGCCATTTGATGAAACGCTTTTGCCGACACCTTTGTAATTGCTGGTTTATCAACGAACTGCTTAATAAGATTTGCCACCACCAGTCGTTTTTTGTCGTACCGCCGTTGGATTCTTATTTGAACTGAATCAGATTCGTTAGTTTCTTATTCAAATCAAGTGCGAATCTTATACTTCGAAGAGTTCACAAATAGCCTCCCTGGAATCTGTAGAGTGATACCTTTTTTATATGAGAAAGAAATGGTTACAAATAGTGAAAACCAACAATATTTAGCATTTTATGACATTTTGGGTTTACATTTGTTATGTGCAAAGGAAACATAATTTTTATTAGGTGTGCAAATAGAAACTCAGCATTTCTTGGCCAAATTCAACTTTATTGAAAAGATACTTGTTACAAAGAGTAATAATTGAAATATTCGCCATTACTATCTATGGTCTTAAAACCAGCAATGACTAAGCCACATATATCCAAACTGGCGGGTGATTTAGATGCGTTCAAGTATGTTTTTAACGCAACTAACTTCAAAACCGAGTTTCTATACTTGCAGACCTGTTATACTAAGAAAACAAAAGGGTAATCTATGCAGGAAATAGTTGAATGTGAACTAATCAAGACGGGGAGATTTAATTTCATTTGATCAACTGCATAAGCATTGTATCAAAAAAGTCTTGCATTTTAAGCCTTATATATTATAAAATAATTAGCAATTCAATTTGAACTTAACAGCGTTATATGGATAAAAAAGAAGATACACCATTTCATATGGAACCCATTAAATATTACCCTTGATATAATTGTTTCTCCACGAATAAATAGGCAACACAACGTGATGGTCACGATAGGCAAACAGACAACCTAACTAGCTAAACAAAATTTTAAAAAAAAAGCACGTGCCATTATTCACCAACCAATTGAGCAACCGACCCTAACCCCTCCCTTTATCAACCATACCATTTTACTCTCTTTTATGTTATTTTCAAATTGAAATTCAATTTTTTTGGCTGTTGTTATTTTTATGAAAAATACAGCATCGTATTTTGTTATTAAATCAATAAATTTCTTTAAAGTCTGTATAGCAGAAATGAAATATAAATTTGCACACAGTTATTTATGGTATGGTATGTATGTAAATGTAGTATGTATATGATGCTACTACTAGTACACAATATAAAAAAAGCTGGGATTATTTTCAAGAACAGGGAGCGAAAAATTATTGAAAAATATGATAGTTTATGTAAGGTTATGGTAGAAAAAATCGTATTTGACTCAATGTATGGTATAGCGCTAATTAAATTTGTACATAGCGAGATAAATAATATTGCTACTTATAATTGACGTAGCAAAAATTCTATTCGTGGTGGGAAATGTAGCTTTATACAGATTACATAATTTATATAATTGATTGCGATTCCCCGAAAATTCATCGAAGCACAATTCTGCGAACAACAATTTTACGAAATCACAATTCTTCGAAAAATTCATATTAAAAGTTCCAAAAGATCCATAATAAAATGATTTTAGTGTGAGACTTCGATTATTATTATTATTATTTTTTTTTTTTTTGAATTGATTACTTATTCTTAACAAGAATAATTGTAATGAAATTATTTATTTATAACAAACAAATTAACAATAAAATTATTTAACCATTTTAATTTTAATTTGTTATTAACAATATAATTTTTATAATTATTCGAACGAATTATATATCAAAAAAACACTCACTCAGCAAAAATACAAATAATAAGAAGAAGAAAATTATAAACAATATATTTTTTATAAATAATTTATTTGGGAGCGGCTCGAAATCTTGTTTTCAAAATCATGTTTTTTATTTACACTACATATATAAAAGAGAATAGATTCTATATAATCAGCTCCTACGTGTGGCACGCAGTGCGACATGTTTGCTGATCCCAGCTCCTACGTCCCCCGAAGATCAAATCTAAAGCCCCTCGTGAGAGTTACCGAAGCCGTTAGCCTCTTATAAATAAATAATTTCATCACAATTATTCTTGTTAAGAATAAGTAATCAATTAAAAAAAAAATAAACGTAGTCTGGTTTATTTTATTATTTTTCGGTGAATTATTTTTCGATGAATAGTTGCGAAGTTATTGCGAAGAATTGTGATTTCGTAAAATTGTTGTTCTCTGAAATGTTGCTCGCAGAATTGTGCTTCGATGAATTTTCGGGGAATGTGGGAATAAATATTTCTTATATAATCAAGTGTATGCACATTGCAATACTACGTATTTTCTAGATTTTGTTGACCTAAAAAACGAAAATTGCTTATTTAATATTATTCTTAAGATAATGACATTTATAGTTTATATTTTACTCTCCCGCAACCAATTACATGCATTGGTACTACATACGTTTCATTTAACTGTTAATCGAATTTAATAATCTAGATTATTTCGTTTCTGTTTATATTTACACAAACTGTAATTACCTGTTATTATCATAATTCTAAGAAGGTATTCATTACTACCGGAAGGTAGTAATGAAGCCACTGAAAAAAATTGTAACTCTACCATAAAATTGATGCTAATGCAAAACTTTATGGTTTTTGGGAATGAGGTAACTACAAGTTACTATTCAAATTTATTTATTTATTTATAGTATTCTATAAATAATTTAGTATTAAAAGGAAAAGCACACATGAAAACAAAGCAATCGAAAGAAAAAAAGAAAAAATGAAGTGGCTTCTATTAGGCATAAAAACCTCTTAAGTTTTTTCAAACAATTTCCACCTCATGCTTACACATTTTATTTTAAGCAGTAGCTCATTTACAATAAAATGTACAGCACGAGGTGAAATAATATTAAAAATTAACAAAAATAACAAAGTTAATAAAAATAAATTAAAAAACTACGTATTGCCCGTCAATCACCAACTCCAAAAATTTTGACCTAAATAATTTTGCCGATCCTAATCTCTTAATTTCCAATGGAATTGAATTCCAAAGGGAAACTCCCCTAACATAAAATGACGTGTTTAACGACCTACAACAATTTTTAGTGGGAATTAGGCGAAAGTTAGAGGAATGAAACCTACTAATTTAGGGTTCTTCAACCTTTCCATTTGAATAATTTTGATATTCAAATAAGGAGAGACTAGGTTAGGTTAGGTTAGGTTGGAGTGGCTGCTTACGCACACTTAGACCGGTGACGGTCCATTGTGATACCACAGGATGTATCTCCTTTTACCCCTATTGGAACCATTTCGAGCTACTTATGTAGCGTAAGACGTCCCGCACTTTAATGTTTTCGAGATCCGAGAGGCAGTCCATCCTGAACTTACCTAAGTGTTTGTGCCTTCTGAGAGCCAATGCTGGACACGAGCAAAGGAAGTGAACCAACGTCTCTTCCTCCTCTTCTTCCAAGCAGCTTCTGCAGAAGTCATTAGCCTCCAGACCCAGCCTTCTTGCATGTTCTCCAAAAAGGCAGTGTCCCGTGAGTATTCCTACGACCGTTCTTAATTCACGTCTTCGTAAGGATATTAATGCCCTAGTGCGCCCCAAGTCCAGCTTTGGCCAAACTTGTCTTGCAACTCTACAGGTTAGGGTGTTAGACCACCTTTCCCCCGCTGAGGATAGCGCCTGCTTCCCAAGTGCTTGTCTCAGCGCTGTGATAGGCCTCCCCAGACTTGCCCTTTCCGGTTGCAGCTGGAGAGTCGTACCATGCCTAGCAAGTTCATCTGCCCTGCAGTTCCCCATGACGCCCGAGTGACCTGGGACCCAGACTACCTGGATGTTGAAATGCTCACCCATCTCATTTAGAGATGAGTGACAACTCAACGCCACCCGTGACGCCAAAGACACCGATTCTAACGACCGGATCGCCGCTTGACTGTCCACATAGATTGTGATATCGTCTGAGGATAACACATTATGCTTCAACCACGTCATGACCTCCTCAATCGCTACGACTTCAGCTTGGTACACGCTGCAGTAATCAGGGAGACGAATAGAAATATTTACATTTAATTTGTCACAGAATACTCCAGCTCCTACTTTGCCGTCTAGCTTGGAGCCATCTGTGAAGAATTGCAACGCTTCAGTTTCCGATGACGGTCTATCCCTCCAGGATTCCCTTGAAGGGAAGGAGGTCCGAAATCGCTTTTCGAAGCGTAGAGTAGGTTTAATGTAGTCAAGATTCGCCAGCTCATCCTTCAACGATCTGACGATAGTAGAGTGTCCTATACTAAGACACCTCCACTGAGAGACGGCTGCAAGTCGTACAGCCGTATTTGCCGCCATCTGTTTGCCAAAAATGTCGACAGGAAGAAGGTGCAACATAACCTCTAAGGCACTTGTCGGTGTCGACCTCAATGCCCCGCTAACAAGCATACAGGCCATTCTTTGCACTCTCTCAATCTTACTTTTGTAAGTTATCTTGTCCAGAGCTGGCCACCAAACACCCACCCCGTACATGAGTACAGGTCTCACTACGGCGGTGTAGAGCCAGTGTACCAGCTCCGGCTTCAGACCCCATCTATGACCAATGGCGTTCCTACAGGAGTACAAAGCAATAGTAGCTTTGTTTATTCTCTTCAACATGTTGGGCTTCCAACTAAGCTTACTGTCCAAGATAATGCACAGATATCTAGCTCTATCAGTAAAAGCAAGTCTCGTGCCATTTAAGGTAGGAGGGACAACTACCGGGATTTTGTATTTCTTAGTAAAGAGTACCAGCTCTGTCTTGGACGGGTTAATACCAAGTCCACATTTGCCAGCCCATTTCGTAACGATGGTAAGCGCATTCTGCATTACGTCTACAATCGTGCCCAGGAATTTCCCGGTAACAGCTAAAGCTACGTCATCTGCGTACGCAATAACTTCAATACCCTCTCTCTCCAATTCAAGTAGTAACCCAGGAGAGACTAGGAATATTAAATTTAAAGCAGCCTAATCCAATCAAGCAACGATTTGGTTCAAAATATTAAGTTACGAAAAGATCAAAGATTACATTTGTTTTTTATTTACTCGTAAATCAAGAGAGCAAAGTTAAATTTTCTTAGTTCCATTTTCTAAAATTTTAACATTTATCACAGTTTCACACATTTTTATCGAACATAATAAAAATCACAATTTTCATGTATTGTAGCTTTCGTGTTATGCATACAAAGAGTAAACCGGGAGACCATTAACAATTAACACTTTCTACTATACAAATACAACTTCCCGTAAAAAATTGCCTAAAATCCAATTCGGAAGTTAATTGATATATTTGGAAATAATAAAAATAAAATTACGTGACTAAAATCTATCAAATAATTAGCTATTGTTGTATTCTTCAAATGCTAGTTGAAATTGGTACGTCAAATTAAATTAATCGCTTTTCTTCTTATTTTCTATTCTGTAATTTTAACATTACACGAATGAAGTTAATTCGTGTTTAATGGTAATCTGGGTTAAAATGCCAATTTTTTCCGGTAAACCATGTGTGGGTGTCAACTTTTATTTTATACAGAAAGTGATTATTCCCATATCGGAATATGTATAATTTCGTACTAAAATACACTCTAAAATTGGAAATGGAATTTGTTGTGAGATTATACCTCAATACATATAAGGAAAGATTCTAAGCCTATTTGGTATATTTAAGCACACATAAATTGTATAGAGGTGACCTTCAAACATACACTATACGGCTTTAACACAAAATGCTATTTGGGATTTAAGATGAAAAATGTTATGATTATGACATTGAAGTAATACATTTGTAATTTGGGCGATAGATTAAATTAACAGCCTAAACAAACTCGACGTGCGATGCGCTCCACTTTAAACTATTTTGAGTAAAAAAAAAACACACAACCCGTAAAAACAAAGTTTTTGACTATATGGTATATCCTTTATATACAGTGCTGGTAAAAAAAAATTGGGCAAACAAATTTATTGCAAATTGGAGTCTTTTTTTGCTAAAATTACAAAACTTTAGAAAGCAATTGGTTTATTGTTTCATTTTAAATACATGTATGACGTAATTTTTTGAAACAAAAAATTGACCTGCAATTTAGGGACAAAACACCGAAAAATGCCAAAATATTCAAAATACGTTGATTGGTGTTAAAGTAATGTAATAAATTAAACACTTATTTTTTATTTTTTTGTTTGTTTTTTATTGATTTATAGAAGTTCAATCTTTCACATTAATATTTTGTTGGACCGCCTTTTGCTTTTATTACACCGGTACAACCCCGCAACTGATGTGCAAAAAAATTGGGCAAGCAATTATTTTTTTTTACGCCTACCGTTCTTGGCCGTCATTAGGGTGCAGATGTTTTAGTGCCTGTAATTTATTTTTTGAGTATAAATAGTGCATATTTTGTAAGATTAAGTTATTCTGTAAGTGATCCTAGACAAATAAAGAATAAAGTGCAATTTTAGTTAAAAAAATGGGAAAAGTTAGTGACCAGTGTAAAAGCAATATGTTGATTTTGGCGCGAGAAAATTTAACCACGCGTGAAATAGGTGAAAGATTAAACATTCCTAACAGTACTGTCGCGTGGAATATTAAAAAAATCGAGAGATGGACGGTACACAAAGAAAGAAAGGCTCTGGAAGGCCCAGAAAGACAACGCCAGTGGAAGATCGTTTTATACTATTACAAAGTTGTCGGAATCGTTTTAAAACTTCATCGAACATAAGACAGGATCTTGAGCCAGCAACGGGAAAAAAAAATTTCAGCCGGCTTAGTGAGAAAAAGACTTGATAAAGCTGGTTTGAGAGCACTTAAACCAGTCCAGAAGCCAGAGTTCACATTACTAGTGAACAAAAAACGTTTGCTATGGGCCCAGGAGCATGTTAATTGGACTCCAGAGATGTGGAATGATGTGATTTTCTCCGATGAATCAAAATTCAAGCTGCATGTTGGAGATGGAAGAATTCTCGTAAGGAGAAAACCTGGCGAGAGACTTAGCAACGAATGTCTTTTAAGACTTCCACCGAAAAAAGAAGGAGTTATGGTCTGGAGATGCTTTTCTGGAAATGAAACCGGTCGATTGGGCTTCCTTAGTTCCAGCGTTACAGCAGCTGTTTATCTGCAGGTCCTTCAGAACGAATTTGAGCCTTCTGCGTTAAAGCTTTTTGGCGAGACTTGCAAATTTATTTTTCAACAGGACAACACTCCGCGCCATACCACCAAAATTGTGTGTCATTAATTTTGAATTGTAGATAGACAAATTGGCTTTCAGATAAACATAAATAATTTGTTAAAAACTTGTTTTTTTTTTCTTATCTCTTCATTTAAAGGTAAAAAAGTACTTCGAAGAAAAAAGTATCGATGTGTTGTGCTGGCCCCCGTATAATCGAGACTTAAATCCAATTGAAAATATTTGGTCTATAATGAAGCCAGAAGTAGCAAGGAAGCGCCCAGAATCGATTGAAGCTTTAAAAAGTTTGTTGATTATGATTTGGGAATCCATATCTCCTGCGACTTTGAAAAATTTATCAAATTCAATGAATCGGAGGTGTATCGGTGTAATAAAAGCAAAAGGCGGTCCAACAAAATATTAATATTAAAGATTGAACTTCTATAAATCAATAAAAAAACAAAAAAAAAATAAAAAATAAGTGTTTAATTTATTACATTACTTTAACTCCAATCAAACGTATTTTGAATATTTTGGCATTTTTCGGTGTTTTGCCCCTAAATTGCAGGTCAATTTTTTTTTTTTTTTTCAAAAAATTACGTCATACATGTATTTAAAATGAAACAATAAACCAATTGCTTTCAAAAGTTTTGTAATTTTAGCAAAAAAAGACTCCAATTTGCAATAAATTTGTTTGCCCAATTTTTTTTTACCAGCACTGTATAAGACTCGGTCGATTGCAATTCAGTTTCGACCTTCTACACCATGACTAAAATTTAAAATTCAATGAGTAAGGGTCATTCAAAAAACAAATTTGAATTTTAAACTTACTTGAAGAAACATTTGGAACACTACTAGATTGAATTTTTTAAATTGAAAATTAAAGGAAAAACTTAGTTATAGTATGTTGATCGAACTGAAATTTTGCCAAAAAGTATTGTTAGGTAACAAAAGTTGATGTACAAAATTTCAGCGCGAGAGGATCACGGGAAGTGGGTCAATTTTGAACTTCAAGATCGTAAGGACACTCAAGCAAGCAATCAAGCAGGTGAAGTTAATATAAAGGATATAAAAATAATACAAACTCGACACGCGACTTTAAAATTTTCTCATAAAAATGACTCTTTAGAAAGCAATTTATTTTTAAAACATGCTTATTAGTCTCGCCTTACATTTAGTAGCGTTTTATTCACTAAACAAGATAATTTTCAAAACGCATGCATCATGGGATTAGAAGACAAGGTAGATACATATTTCGTTAACCCTTTGAAGTTATATTAAAACTACATACTTAAGTAAAGAAGGTTTGCAAGCCGCACTGTACCCAAAATCAATAAACCATTCCAAAAATGTTCAAACCGAAACCAAAACATTTTTATTTACTTTTTTGTGTATTCAAATTTTTATAGAGAAATTAACTTAAATTAAAACAATTAATATTATTTTTTCTCTTTATATTTCGACTTGTCAGCCATCATCGTAGGAATTCTTTAAAAAATATATTTTTCTCCGATCGTAGGAAAAAATATATCTTTCCGTTGTTTTTTCGAAACGAAAAGCTCATGATTCCAGTATGTTGTATTTGTTGCTAAGCAACAAGTAATATTAATACGAGAATATTTTTTCTGGCCTAGGCCGGGAATATGTCGTGGCTAACTAAGCAATAATTTTATGTTATTTTCGATTTTTTACTTTGTTTTGATTTCTTAATATGATAATTAATGAATAATACTAAAAATTATTTTGTGTTTATATTCGTTTTAAAGTCCGATCGGAGAAAAAATAGTATGTACAATTCTGAGGAAAAGTGCATTCCCGGACTCCCGTGGTTGCCGGACTCGGCAATCGCCTCGTCCGCCAATTTCCACTATCCGTCGGGAATGCAGTACTTTTCCTCCTAATTATACAATATACTATTTTCTCCGATCGTAGGAAAAAATATATATTTCCGTTGTTTTCTCGAAACGAAAAGCTCATGATTCCAGTATGTTGTATTTGTTGCTAAGCAACAAGTAATAATAGTACGAGAATATTTTTTCTGGCCTAGGCCGGGAATATATTCCCGTATGGATTTTTAATTGTTTAGAAGAAATAAAAGTACACTTATAAGGTCAAACGCATTTATTTATTTTAATTTAACGGTATCCATAATAATCAATTTTTATTTGATAAATCTATGCCAAACTAATTGTGTTAGGTATAGGAGTTTAATTTTACTTATTTGTAATATTAACGGTTATCGTACAATTAGTACAATTATTGAACAATGGTGGATTAGTAGTATCGCATCCCAGCATTGTTGTTGTTATGTTGCTATTAAAATCATTAACATTATTTGCATCGGCTGTTTCATTATCCGTTGTATCGAAAATCTTATGAGCAACTTCAATTTTATTGATAATGGATTCATCGATGTACCCTTCAGCAACAGTCGATGACTTCCATCCTCCAAATCTTTTAAAGCATGTTAAATCTGCGCCATTATCAACTAAAATTGTCGCAGATGAACGGCGGAAACAGTGCCCTGTGTATTGTTTTGCGTCTGGCAATTTTAAAAAAGTAGCAACAATTTGTGGCATTTTACCAAACTGATGTATGCCAACTGCTTGTTTGAAACCTCTACCATTTGTGTATTTTAAAAAAAAACACAAAGAATTGAAATCTTTTGGACGCGAAGCTATATATTTTCTTTAATATTCTAAATAAGTTTCGTTTACGATAAATGATCGTGGTTTATTTGTCTTGTTATTCGGGATTTTAACTAAAAGTTTAGATCCCAAATCACTAATGTCAGTAATTTCCATGCGGGCTAGTTCATCCCGTCGACAAGCACCAGCGATTCCAAAAATTAACGCAACCTACAAAAAACAATCATAATATTACATACAAAAAAATATTGCAGTGTAAATTGTATTTTATCCGAAAACATACCTATTTGAATTTAATGTGTAAATACAAATAATAATCGTTTTAAATACCTACATGCTTACTTTAGTAACTAGGAACGAATCATCTGAAGCTTCCAAAATGAATTGTTGAATATATTCCATAGTTAATATTTTAGGTTTCTTCGCTTTATATCCGTCGGATTTGCCGATTTAGAAGACACGAAATTTTTGGTATTTTGCAATATCCACATTATTTTTAACCACTAGCATCGACCTGATCATTGAGTAGTTTGACCATAATGTGGATGATTTCAATTTTGTATATAAATCAGCGAAATACGCCAGAATGATGTTTTCCGAAAATGATTTGATGTGTTTAGATTGACGATAATCCATAAAGCGTTTATAAGCATTTTCTTATTTGTCCTTCGATTTTTGCGGGAGAAAATCACATGTAGCTGAATTAGCTGCTTCCACTATATCCGGCGGAGTAAAAGATAAGGATAATTCGCTTTCACTGTCCATATCCCTTAAATTTTAACAATCTAATGTCGTTTTCAGTTCACCTAGAAAATGCAATCCGTTGAGCAAAATTTTATACAAAATCACTTTTTGTGAATCTTGATTGTTTTAAAGTCTCTTTTATTATTCGGTGGTATAAAACGAATAGTACTGTCATTTCCCAAGTATTTTACTTCCGATTTTTTTGCCATATTTCGTACTTTAAACTAAACTTAGTTTCGACTTAAACTATGTTTAAGTTTCGACTTATTCTAAGAAAGCGTCGGAATCTCGTCGCGTAAATTCAAAACCGTTCGAAACAAAAATTGTTTGTATGGATTTGTGGAAAAATAAGAACGGCGGGGCTGCTTTTGTTCATGATATATATATATATAAATATATATATATATATATATATATATATATATATATATATATATATATATATATATATATATATATATATATATATATGTATATAGATATTAGGGTGGTCCTTGTTTGTATGGGGCAAAACAAATGTAGAAATATCTTACGGGATACCCCCTAGAAATGTAAGGTTATGCTAAAAACTTAAACAGAAAAAAAATTGAGTCAATCGAAGATGGTTTAGAGGTCGCGACTTGAGCGCGAATTTCGATAAAAACGGTATTTTTTTCAATTTTTCACTTTCAAACGAACGGAAAAATGATTTCGAATTTTTTCTCAGCCTAAATCAAAATTTTGTTGAATAGAAGATATAATTACCTTTCCAAAACATCAAAGATGTCGAAAATCGGTTAACAAATGGCTGCTTTATTGCCAATTTTCGAAACTAATAAAAACTCAAATAATAAACGGTTTTTTTTTTAAAACCTGGATTTTATATTCAAAACTACAAAAAATAAATAAATAGCAATGAGGTGTAACGACTAAAAAAAGTAATATTTTATGATGTCATAAAAATCGCATGAGTTATAGGGACTTAACATAGTTGTGTTTTATGTCATTAAGATTCATCTCAGTAGTTATTGTATTTAAATCCGCCTAACGCATTAATTATGACCTCCTATGGCCAATATGTTCATACAATCATATAATATAAAGAAGGGAAATGCAAATAAATTTCAGTTTAAATCCAAATCTCGCGAATAAAGGAGACAAATTTGTAATAACTAAATCTAGTTCATTTAATTTATTAATATTTTTAAGAAAGTGCTACTAAAATTGACAAAATCGCATCTAATTTACGGTCCACTATAGAAATTTATCTTCTTGGCCATGAGTACTGTCAAATTATTGGTGCTAAGTTACCCTCAAATAAGCAAGTGATGTGTCTTTTTTTTTACAATCACCGTACTGTAAAATTAACAATTCGTGAAAGTGCAGTTCTGACAATCCAGGAAGTTCTATTCTTTGGTCAAAAGCATGAATCCCAGTGAAAAAGAAACAACATTCCATTGAAAAATTGGAAAAATTGCATGATGAGCGGAAAAATCTCCTAAAGAATAAAAATAAATCTTCAAAAGTTTACCGTGAAAGAGACAGTGCATTTAATAGTAAACTGGATGATATTTTTGATATCGCACATATCAATGCCTTGTCCATGATGACCAGTGAAGACGAAAAGCGTGAGAAAGGGCGTCCCGGATATTTGACTGGAGCCAGACAATATGAAATTGAAAGAGAAAAGCGGAAATCGTAAACGAACATATCTTGAAGAAAAAAGTAAATCAATTCCAATAGACTCACAAGCATTATTTTCGTCATCGGAGAGTGACAGCGAAAGTATACCTGATAACGACATGAGCATGAAATGAAACGCTCGTAATTTCATTTACAAATAAAATAAATATCACGTTAAAGAAAGTGACAAAACCGAAATATTGTGTTTTATTATATAAAATAAAAATGTTATTGGCAGCCCAAATATGAGTTTCTCTACAAAGGCAACCTTCGCAGGGTGAGTTTTGCGCCAGCAATATGACAGTGACAGTGTAAAAATACATGTTTAACTCCAAAAACGACAGTATCAACAATATCAATACTCACATTTAAAATTTACTTCCTGGAGCCACCTTATTAAACAAATCAATTGACACTGTCAGGGAACTAAGACAATCTGTTCCCTAACCGGCAAAACTCATTAAGTCATTGGAGAATTATAGAACTTACTACTAGTACTAATACGCCGTTTAAGTATGGCCAATTCCCGATTCGCCTGCTAAAATATTCATAACTGTACAACATTCAATATTTTCTCTCCCAAAATAAATGTACTGAATATGATAAAATAAAATTGAACGATTCCACAAATAGTATTATTTAGCCGGGAAATACCTGGCTATAATTTTCAAACAAAATTAGCAATTAATATCCACAAGCAGAAATTTTCTGGCCATTGATACTCTGACACACTGATGGACGACGAAGCTTTCTATATTCTAAAAATCTTTACAAATCTATATCTTTAAACACAAACATATAATAATATATATTAGGCTAAAATCGTCTTTCATATTACGTGAGGTATAAAACATTTTAACAATAGATAGTAACAATGCTACTAACGAAAAAAGAACCGTTATCTTGAAAACATTATAATTTAATTTGGAATATCTTATGATTGCTTAAAAAATTATTTGTAAATTATCCACGGACATATAAAAAAAACAAAAAAAAAAATTCAAAGTGAAATGAAAAGTGGTGCAGTACAGAAAGTGTTATGTAAAACTTGTGATTCTTGTTATGTTGGTGAAACAAGTAAAACAAAAGCCTAAAGAATATTTGTAACAACATAAAAGGGAACATCAATATAACAAGACAACACATATCACAATAATTCAAGAACAGGTCAGCTTTGTTAAACACGCTTACTTAGATAACCATTAATTTGACTTTGATAACGCGGAAACTGTACAGTTTGAAAATAAGAAAAATAAAAGATAATTTAAAGAGGCTTGTCATATATGGTTGGCTAAAGCTCCAGTTATAAAGTTGACACTAATAAATTACATAATACGTACTTAGGTATATTAATTTAATCAAAAATTATTTAAAATAAAACATTTTTAAAAAAAAATAATTGTTCGGCTTTTTCCAAAAAAAATATTCTCAAACATCCATCTAGTTGAAATTTTATTACGTATAGTATTTATGTTTATATTTTTAAATCAGCTGTTAGTGTTATTTTGATTTTGATATTAGGACAAAAAAATCGGAAAAAACCAATTGCTATTTGTTTTCGTTTGAATTTTTATAATTCTTTGTTGGTAGTAGAAAATATTTTGTAAAATTTTATATTATTTAGAAAAATATTCAATTTTGTAAATTAAAATGGATAAAGCCTAGAAAATCGGTTTAGAAAATAGAAATAAAAATAATAAATAAAAATCAACTATTAAATATGGCCTGTAATGAAAGCTGGTAACAAAATATAAGACACATAATAGTATTCACAAAAGAAATTTGGCGGAAATACCGTTAGGACGCTATTAAAGCGAAATGATATCCTTAATTTCTGGTAAATTTGTTGCAATATGCTAAAATTGTGCTTTGATATAAGCCCAATTTTTGGATATTTAAGTTTTAAGTAGCTTCAGGATTTGCCGAAATTCTTAGACCTCAAAAGCAGAAAGCAGATTATGGACGTTTTTTCAAGGGAATGGAAATATTATGATTGAGATTTTAACAAAATCAAGAATTAAATTGTAATGAGTGTGGTTTAATGAGGGATGCATTGTTATAAACGGAATCATTATTGTTTTAAATTTTGTATTTGGACTTTGATATTTTTCAAACATAATTTTTATTAGGTGTGCAAGTAGAAACTCGGCATTTCTTGGCCAAATTCAACTTTATTGAAAAGAAACTTGTTGCAAAGAGTAATAATCGAAATATTCGCCATTACTATCTAAGGTCTTAAAACCAGCAATGGCTAAGCCACATATATCCAAAATGGCGGGCGATTTAGATGCAAGTAAGTTTTTAACGCAACTAACTTCAGAACGGAGTTTCTACTTGCAGACCTATTATACTAAGAAAACAAAAGGGTAATCTATGCAGAAAATAGTTGAATGTGACCTAGTCAAGACGGGAAGATTTAATTTCAATTGATCTACTGCATAAGCATTGTAACAAAGAAGTCTTGCATAAGCGTTGTAACAAATAGGTCTGCGTTTGAAATTTAGGCTCGTGCTATTTGTAATGGAGAGGTTTTTTCTACTATTCTGGCTTCCGGGGATAATTACATTGCGCTTTTAAATTAAACAAAGTAATTCGGGCTCGAGCTTATTTGGTGAATGCAATTTTGGTTGTTAAAAGTTTTCATCTTTACTTTTTAATTTGGACATGTTTTAGTGAAGCCTTTTATATTATAAAATATTTAGCAATTCAATTTGAACTTAACAGCGTTATATGGGTTAAACAGAAGGTACACCATTTCATATGGAACCCTTTAAATATTACCCTTGATATAATTGTTTCTCCACGACTAAATAGGCAACACAACGTGATGGTCACGATAGGCAAACAGACAACCTAACTAGCTAAACAAAATTTAAAAAGAAAAACCACGTGCCGTTATTCACCAACCAATTGAGCAACCAACCCCAACTCCTCCCTTTATCAACCATACCATTTTTAAGTTATAAGTAGCTTCAGGATTTGGCGAAATTCTTAAACCTTAAAAGCAGAAAGCAGATTGTGGACGTTTTTTCAAGGCAAAGGGAATATTGTGATTGAGATTTTAACAAAATCAAGAATTAAATTGTAATGAGTGTGGTTTAATGAGGGATGCATTGTTATAAACGGAATCATTATTGTTTTAAATTTTGTATTTGGACTTTGATATTTTTCAAACATAATTTTATTAGGTGTGCAAATAGAAACTCGGCATTTCTTGGCCAAATTCAACTTTAATGAAAAGAAACTTGTTGCAAAGAGTAATAATCGAAATATTCGCCATTACTATCTAAGGTCTTAAAACCAGCAATGGCTAAGCCACATATATCCAAAATGGCGGGCGATTTAGATGCAAGTAAGTTTTTAACGCAACTAACTTCAGAACGGAGTTTCTACTTGCAGACCTATTATACTAAGAAAACAAAAGGGCAATCTATGCAGAAAATAGTTGAATGTGACCTAGTCTAAATGGGAAGGTTTAATTTCATTTGATCTACTGCATAAGCATTGTAACAAAAAAGTCTTGCATAAGCGTTGTAACAAATAGGTCTGCGTTTGAAATTTAGGCTCGTGCTATTTGTAATGGAGAGGTTATTTCTACTATTCTGGCTTCCGGGGATAATTACATTGCGCTTTTAAATTAAACAAAGTAATTCGGGCTCGAGCTTATTTGGTGAATGCAATTTTGGTTGTTAAAAGTTTTCATCTTTACTTTTTAATTTGGACATGTTTTAGTGAAGCCTTTTATATTATAAAATATTTAGCAATTCAATTTGAACTTAACAGCGTTATATGGATAAAAAAGAAGGTACACCATTTCATATGGAACCCTTTAAATATTACCCTTGATATAATTGTTTCTCCACGACTAAATAGGCAACACAACGTGATGGTCACGATAGGCAAACAGGCAACCTAACTAGCTAAACAAAATTTAAAAAGAAAAACCACGTGCCGTTATTCACCAACCAATTGAGCAACCAACCCCAACTCCTCCCTTTATCAACCATACCATTTTTAAGTTATAAGTAGCTTCAGGATTTGCCGAAATTCTTAGACCTCAAAAGCAGAAAGCAGATTGTGGACGTTTTTTCAAGGCAATGGGAATATTATGATTGAGATTTTAACAAAATCAAGAATTAAATTGTAATGAGTGTGGCTTAATGAGTGATGCATTGTTATAAACAGAATCATTGTTGTTTTAAATTATGTATTTGGACTTTGATATTTTTCGTTCTCAATAAAATTACAACATTATCCATGTTGTGAGAAAAGTGAATTTTATTTTTTCTTGATTTGCATAATTTACAAATTTCGAATAAAAATCTACATATAAGAAAAAAGTAACTTTGCTGAAAATTCGATTTATTTATCTTTGTAGAAAAATTAAACTTGACCTTTGTTGCTTTTAATTTTTGAACAAGAAGTTTCATCTCAATTTAAATTTTTTATTGTAATCTTTCATAACGAATCAACGGTAAACATTAACATATTTTGTTTACCACTTTTTACAAATTTTTTTGAGCACAGACACTACTTAGTTGTATCTTGGAAAATTTAGCAATGTGAAATTTATAAAAGTATCCTTTCCGCTCGAAAAATGATTTCCTAGTAAATAGAACTTCAGCAATAAATAATATTTCCGGTTAGAGCTTTTAAAATCTTGTTTTTATAATGTTCGCAACAATTATGTTCGTTTTTAATTTAAAAATACCGTTTCATACTTTTAAACTATATTATAAGTGTAAATTAATTTCTTTTTACTTTTGTTACTCTTTTCTTAATGTTCACATCATATGTCTTCCTTACAACCAACAATTAAAAGTATGTGTTTCGGTTAGAGACACTTTAATCTGTTAGAGGTTGGTCTTCCTTCGGTCATGAAATATATTACATTCCTCAGTTGTTTAGTTTGTGTGGGTCGCAGAAAGTGTAATGATAACGATACAGAATTTTCCAGGTCTTTTAACCAGACTTCATTTAAATATAAGTGTGTAGAAGCAAAAATAGATGAAAATAGGAAAATAATGGAAACTTATAATTGGGTGTGTCATATAAATATTGAGACCAGCTGTTTATGTATGTGATTATTACAATTCAGGATCACAATACAAAAATAAAACGAATTAAAAATTCTTTTTCTTCGAATAAAGGCTCAGAATTAAGCCAATAAAAAAAAAAAGACTTAGCCAATATAACCATTTTTGTTTCGTACAATTATTTGCTGTTAGGTTTAATAATAAATCGTCTCCCATACCACAGCACATCCCACACGTCACCCAATACATTTTAACGATATATTGACATTTTTCCCATGATTGACATTATCCATGTTTTTTCGTTTGTTTGATATGACATTCTAATCACAAAAGCACTACCGCACACACATTTGACAGAAAGAAAAACGAAGCAGATTCAGGACAAAATAAATCGATAAACAATTGCAAAAATGGAAAATTCTTAGATGAAAAGCAAATAAATATGTGTAAGTAGGAGATGAAATAGCTAGATGAAATAAAAAGTAATATTAAAACAGGAAAATACAGTATTTATTAAGCTGGTTCAATGTACTTCGTTTAACTCGTAACCATGTAAGGCGTTAGAATATAGTACAAAAAGGTCATTTTTAATGTTATGGATCATCATATCCAGCTTTGTTATTTTTGGGTCAAGCGATTAACTAATGGTGTTAAACAAATACTTAAATATAATTTCAATTAAAAATATAAACAACCCAAAGCTGCTTCCCTTGCTACAAGTATATACAGAAACGAAAATTTATTATTTGTGAAATCAGTGCGCAGAGTTTTAAACGAGTTTACAGTTTTATGAGCTCGACAATTAAATTAACGTTTATAACCGCATAAAATATAAAACAAGCACATAAATTCAAATAGGGAAACGCGTACAGTAAATTTTAATATTTTGCGATGAGCGTATAGTATGGGGACACCAACAGTAATATTGGTGTTTTCTATTCGCACAACCTGAACTATCTAGGGGCAAAAACATTTTTGATATTATTATGAACTTTCACTTGGCTGAAGACCGAATCTGATTGACATAAATTGATACAGAGAAAGAAATTATATGAAATATTCTATAAAGTTTATTTTAGAAAAAAATTATTAAAAAATTTAAGACGGAATTGTTGGAATATTGGATTCGTTCGATCAAATTCATGGAAATTTTACAAAATACGTTTCTGCGATAAATTCCATTTCGCGGAATTTTATGGTATAAAAATATTGCCTTTTTCCAATGTGAAATATAATTGTTATTATTTTTCAAGTACTTTTGGATTAAATTCATATTAATTTGGGTATAAGAGTATTCTGTATAAAAAATTCTTTATTAAAGGATTGTATAATAAATAACTAAGGTCGTACCGTACCTGACTTTAGTAATTTTTAAATTATAATAATAAACAATTAATTATTATAATTATTTATTCGATAAATCGACACAATTTATGTTTCTTTATAATGATATCTCGTTCAAAACGAAGTAGGAATTTAAGCACAACTTAAGTACCTACAAAGGTTTTGCGGCTACACTTGTTTAAGTTTTATTTGTAAGTTCAGTAAAAATTAAATTATTTTTCTCAATTCAAAGCCCAACCAGCTCTAAAATAAATTTCAAATTTCTACTCAAGCAGAACTACTTAGTCGAATATTGTAAAATTAAATGCTAATGAATTTAATTTAAAAAAAAATGTTGATTTATGTCGCCAAATGCCGCCAAGTGAACTTATGCCGCTTTAATACGACTTTTTTAAATCCTTAATCTCATGCTTCAAATTATAATCAAATGTTGTTAGTACTTTGCTTGAAATTTGTTGTAAAGCAATAAAGAAAATTTTTAACAATTCCTTTCAACAGATTTGTAAGTTTTTAATTTAAGACTATTAATAAAGTTTTAAGACTATTAATAAAGAATATTTGTCAATTTGGGGTGCATTTGCTTGTTTTCGGTAAAACACTCGTATACAAGAATTGTTATTTAAAGATTTCTCAAATTTAGAAAGGACATTATATTTTAGAACCACAAATTAGCCCAGACTCTATCACCTCAATTCCCGTCATCTTGAAGTCGATTCAAGTTACACGACTGTAACTAAAAGATATCGGTCAAATTACAAATAAAATCGTTTAAGAACAAAAAACTATTTATTTATACAACAACTTATTAAACAAGTGAACAACATTATGCAATTAAAAACATTTTCAAAAAATATTAGGACTAAAATTTTGCCCTTTCAGTTTATAGTAGTTGCCTGTCACCCACAAAATTCAAGTAACATTTGTCGTATAAAGTCACTTTAGGCGTAACAAACAACTAAAAAGCGACTTTGGGATTATTTTGTGATCTATAATAATTTTAAAATTCGAGGAATGATAAGAATCACGTGAAGGGATTCTAAAGGGTTCCAATTTGAGGTCAATTTTTAAGTTTTTAATAAAACACATAAATTATTTTATAAGTATGTATCTACATTTTTATTTTAAATGATCGTAAAAAGGTTGCTGAAAGGCAAGCTAGTACCATTCTTTTACAAAAATTTTTGATGACATTGTGTCTGCGTAACTGCAGCTCAATTTCTTGAATACAATTAAAAATACTTTTTCTTTTTGTTATCAATTGTTTTACCGAATCAGTTTCCACAAATTTTGCAACATTTTTTCGAATCACCACCAGTATAAAAAAAAGCAGCAAATTTAAAAATTTACCTCGACCCTTTATAAATGATATTTTAAAATTTGCTTAGGTAATTTATTACAAATCTTGTGAAAGAAATAAAAGAGCTTAAAAATATCTAGGACATTTTTCCAAAAGCAATTCGAATAATTTACTAACTTAAGTTTACTTAGGTCTAAACCCAAAGCATTCTTAAAATCTCTTTCTTCTCTCTTAAAACTATGATTTTCTAATAGGCCTAAGCGTATACTTTATTCATGCAAATCTGCTTAAATGCAAACCCACTCTTAGGCCTATCATAAAATAATAGCAAAGCATTCCTAGATATACAAGCCGTCTGGATAAAATTCGAACTTGATATAAGGGGGATAGAAAGACAAAAAAAAATAGATTTTTCACACAAATCTTATGAAAAGTTATGTGTCTTTAATATGGTTTTTCTAAAATGAAAAATTTTACAAAAATGAATTTTTATTTCTACGTTATCAAAAAGAATAATTGATAAATATATGATTTGAAAATCAATTAATAAAATCTTTTTTATAGATATTTAATTAATATTTTATTAAAACCCCTTTGTTAAAACCATTTGGTTTTTGTTGTTGTTAGAGAGTGGTTGTGCGTAGTTTGTTTATTTCTGGTCTATTGTATTTTATAGTCTTTGATAAATAGTAAGTAAGATCTTACGTCATTGATTTCGTTTTTATAATTTTATACTGTATTTTTCACATAGGCATACAAAGAAAAAGTAAATTTGTACAATTTTGTTTTAATTATACCGTATTAATCAAATTACTACATTTATGTTGTTGGTTTTAAAATATGTTATACTCAAAAGATTGATTTAAATATAAACCTAAAAATATTTTCTGTAACGAGTATTTTTCATTCATAAAATTTTAACCAAAAATTTCTGAACGTTTCTTGGAGTAAAGAGATGTGGAATAACGTGATTTTTCCGATGAATCCAAATTCAAACTGCATGTTGGAGATGGTAGAATCCTCACACGAAGAGAACATCGAAAGAGGCTTAGCAATGAATGTATTTTAAACCTTTGACAGAAAAGTGGAGGAGTTGTGGTCTGTGGAGTTTTTTCTGGAGAAGAAACCGGCCGAATGTACTTCCTTAGTTCCAAAATCGCATCAGCTGTTTATCAAGCAAGCCCCTACACAACGAATTTGAGCCCTCTGTGTTAAAGCTTTTCGACGAGACTTTCGGATTCATTTTTCAACTCTCTACTGCGAAAGTTGTGAGTAATTACCATATAATAATTTTGAATTGTAGTTATCTAAAACTTACTTTCAGATAAACAACAATAATTTATTAAAATCCTTTTTTTTTTTGCTTATCTCTTTATTTAAACGTAAAAAATTACTTTGCAAAAAAATATCGATGTGTCGGTTTGGCCCCCTTATAGCCCAAACTTAAATCCAATAGAAAATGTTTGAAATAATGAAGCTAGATGTAGCAAGAAGGCGCCCAGAAACAATTCAAGCTTTAAAAAGTTTGTTGATGAACATCTAGGAATACATACATACCATCTGCCAATCGATGGAGCAAAAAATGTTGCTCGATCGATTGCTTTTTCTCGATAAATCAAAAGACTTGACGGTACAAAAATCACTCCTTTGACAACGGATTGCTTTTTTTGGCTGAATCGAAAACGACATAAATGTATTAATTACACTGGTCGACAAAACAAGGAGTAGAAACAAGGATAGTCATTTCCGACTTATTTTTCGATGTTGAATTCGAATCTGGCCGCAGAATTGCCACATATTAAGTCAGGTTGTTGGGACATCCTAACCTAAAAGTGCAATATTTTATTGTATTGTTAGGGAATTTCAGCAGTAAAAATCAATGGTTCCATCGTATTCATCCATTAGTCTAAATATCTTTAACTATTACAGAGATATCGTAAATCAAATTATGTGCGCACTAATAAATCCGAATATGTGGTTATGATGTGTTCATCTCGGTAATAGATAAAGATATTTAGACTTTAAAAATACTTTACGACGAAACCATTGGTTTTTACTGCTGAAATTCCCTAACCATACAGTAAAATATTGAAAACCCAACAAAAAGCCTTTATTCCAATTTTAGGTAAGGATATCCCAAAACCCTAATGTGATAAGTCAATGCTGCGGCCAGATTCGGATTCAGCATCGAAAACTATGACGAAATGACTATCCTTGTTGCTGCTTCTTTTTTTCTATTTTTACTTTCTTTGACGTAAGTCAAATAAAGTATAGTAATCATAAAAATTTTGGAACTTGAGTTTTTTGGAGATTTATCTGTTTTGAGATCCCCTGAGTCCGAAAAAGTGGGTTTCGAAATTGTATCTCTCTGTCTGTCAGTCTGCGTCCTCTCTACAGCCCAGATTGTTTAACCAATCGAAGTGGAACTTCAGATTTAAGCTGTTTGATAAATTTGGAGGTCTCAGTGAATTTTACTCCAAACGGCCAACCGGAAGTGGTCACTCCCCTGGCCAGAAAATTTATTTTACAAATATCCTAAAAACTATAAGGTTTACAATTGAACTACTTAATACAAAATGTTACCAAAAAAAAACAAAATAAAAAAATTAAAGTTAAAAATAAAAAAAATAAAATTAAAAAATTTAGAAATTTAAAAAAAAATGAAAAAACAAAAATAAAGAAATTGGAAAAAAAAAATTAAGGTGTGGCCAACACACTTTCTTCTTCGAACAGGTAATTTTGTTGAGAAACTTGTACGGAAATTTCTTACAAATTTATTATTTTATATTTTTTATTTTTAAATTTTCTGTCAGTCTGTTTGTATCCTCTCTACAGACCAGATGGTTTAGCTGATCGAACTGCACCTTCATATGTTGAGCTTTTTTCATAAATTGGGAGGTCCCAGTGAATTTTAGTGAAAATTGGCCAACCGGAATTGACCACTCTCTTGGACGACAAAATTGATTTTGCAAATACATATCTCAAAAAGTAAAGTTGACAGAAAAACTATTATTTACAAAATGATCCAAAAAAAAAAAATAGAAATAAAAAAATAAAACAAAATACAAAAAATTGTTATGTTAATTTTCGACCTTGAGATATTTGGAGTCCTTGATTCCGAAAAATTGGGTTCCGAAGTGGTGTGGGTTGGTCTAAATGGCTGTAAGTTTGTATCCCAGATGGTTTAACCAGTCAAACTGCAACTTCTTAAATTTTTTTCATAAATTTTGAGGTCCCAAATCCCAGCTTCCGTGAACCAAAAATTGATTTTGCAAATATTTTAAACAGCCAAACAGAAAAAATGAAATCAATACAATGAGCGTGAAGAAAACAAAAAATCAAAACAATCTTATGCAATCGGCCAATACAATAAAGATCGCAGAAATTATAGTCGAATATCAATCTTTTGATTTTTGTTGAACAGATTTCGTCATTGAAATTTGATGCAACATGCCGTATATATAAATTACCTGTTATTTATTCACTGACCCTTAGGATTGATTATGTGATCCACCTTGTGACATTTAGCGTACTTGATGTACATAGCTAGTAGTCTAATATACAATATTTGATACTTCTTATTTCAAGTTCAACTTTTTTGGGATTTATATGCAACATTTGATGCACAAAATATCGCCTGAATGAATGCAATTTGTACAAACACATACTTGCATATTTTTTTGTTATTTGGGAAGAATTTCACTTCGGTCAAAAAGGTTACACAAAATTGTGATTTTCAGTTGCTCTAGCTTAGGCGTCCGCACGATATAAATAAAAACACTGCGGCAAAAAAAGCGCGCGAACCGTTCAATAAATCACAACCACCATATTCAAGTTTAAAATCGTGCTTTAAATTAATTATCGTATATCGAGTTCGTATTTTATTATTTGCACCCAGTATTTTATCTTGCTTTGTTATGTTATCACCTAAACTGCTTCTAATCAATTTCGTATCTCGCGCTTTGATATTCATCTCATTCTTTAGCATATCAATGGAGCCGTTTTTTCGTGTTTTATAACAACGCACTCAAAAACGTGCACACGAAATACTTTTTCCCAAGAAAAAAATTGGGGTAAACTTTTGACAGAAATTTTACTTGAATATTTACAATAAATTTTCAAATTTTGAGAATCACAAATAGTTTGATAATGTGTAAACGTTCGCTTTACCCATTTACATATTATCTGAACTAAAGAAAATGTCATTAAACATCAAAATTTTCACAGCACACTTTCCTTAAAATAATAAATTTTACTCTTCACGACACAGTTTCACTACAGTACTGGTGGTAAAACTAATTTCGTTAAATTGTTTAAGGTTTCTTGCTGATTCGCAGGTTATTTCTTAACGAATTCTGTATGAAAAAGGTTTATTTAGAATAAACTGGACGCATGTTGAATTTTTAATTATTAATATTTATCTTATAATTAATTTTTATAATTTTCATTTAAATTGATTTTCAATACATAATTTCCATTTCTTTATGTTTTCAGGAAACCAAGGTAAATATTTGCTGAAGATGTTGCTTCTCATACTACTTCTACTAGCAATTTTAAGTAGCACTCATATTTTGGTATGGACATTTAATAAATAAATTTTTTAAAACAATAAAGTAAATACCTAATCACAACAAAATTTATTTGGTTTAATGGAAGTAAAAGCCTCAATTTTTCCTGCTTTTACATTTTTTACTTCACCAATTATTTATTTAAGACGAAAAATGTATTCTTGCTGTTTTACTTTTTGTCTAAATTGAATTTACATTTTCTTCAAAAAATGGAATAAAATACAAAAAAAAAAATTCATGAATTTTTTATGATTTCTTTCCCCGTGAATCATAACGAATAATATGAAGTTGAAGAAAAGTATGATTGATGCGTTGCGAAAGCTTTAAAACATAATAAAGTCATATATAATATGTAATACAAGCCTATTTGCGGAACATTGAAGTTTCTTTTTTCAGCTTATATACTCTTGTGTGGCATTTTTATTAGACCGAATATTTTTTTACGGACTGGGTAAATGGATTGGGGAAATTTTTATATAAAAGTATGTAAAATATGTCAATTACTCAGAAAAGTTGACTGTAGAATTAAATTAGTGAAACATTACAACGGTTTCGCTAATTTAATTCTACAGTAAACTTTTCTACCTAAAAGTTGCTTTCTTAAAATCTTTTCGATTTTTTTTTTCGAATTTTAAAATACATATTTGCAAAATTATTAAACTTCAAAAATTATGGAATCAAGCAACATTTTATTTATTAGTCAAAAGTAATTTAGATCTAATAATGCTCCTCGAATATAAAACAGTATGTGAATGTACATAATATAGTATGTGAAACAGAAATGTAAATATTAATATAAATATCCATATTTTTGAAACAATTATCACGTCTTCATTTCATGCATCCTTGTGCAAAGGCCGCTATGAAAAGCGGCTTTGGGGAGTTCTCTATTTTAGATAATTTTTGAAGTTTAATAATTTTGAAATTAGAAAAGAATTCGAGAAGGTTTTATAAAAGCAAAGTACAGCACCTTTTAAAACTATAAAACAATAAAAATATATTAGAAACAGAAAACAATCTTTTAAACTTTATTTATAAGTTACCGATCAGTGATCAACATAAGGTTTCGTTTCAAACGAATTTCATCATTTGTTTTATTGAGACTTAGGTATGTATCAATAAAACATTATTAAATTCAGTTGAAACGAACCTTTACGATGGTCAATAATTGATCGGAGCCTTTATAAAAAAAAAAAAAATTTATAAATATTTTATTTTAACTCTGGGTGGGTGAGCCCCACACAGTCAGTTGCCAGTTTACCATAACTAAATTTATGTAGAGTGGGCGATTAAATTATTAAAACCGCTTTGAATACTGATAATTATTTAATTTACTAAACGTAATTTACTGACGTGTTTTAAAAAAAATATTTATGTACTAAATTATTTATATAAGTACAAAAATTACTATTAAAAATACTAATAGTTAGCTATATTTTTATTTTAAAAGCAACTATTTCTATCAGAACTAACTCAATATATTGAAAAGATGAATCGTTCTCTAGGACTATTTAGTTCTATATTTCTTTCATTTGGTGTTTTGACTTAACTATGCTAGAATCGACCTCTGAGAGTGTTAGAAATTTAAAAAAAAATAATAAATTTCCTACAAATGTACATGTACAAGTACATGTTAAATTTAGCACTTATAATATTTAGTACACAAGTAAAATTATATTTAAAGTACCCATTATAAATTGGTCACTTAAAAAATAATTTTGCGGTGAAAATGTTTGGTAAATTAAATAAATTATCAGTATTCATAACGGTTCTAATAATTTAATCACCCACTGTAACATCAAAAAACCACGTTTAATGTGAAGAAAAGTTGTTTGCTTTCAAAAGAGTAATAAAACTGCATATTCGGTTTTTAGTTGGGGGCATTATCAAGGTCAATTCCAGGTCAACGGTTTTTAAATAGGAACCTAGATTGTTCCTTATTTCTGTTTCTTGTATTAGCATTAGTCATAAAATATTTCCCTTTTGAAATCAGACAACGTTTACAACCATTGGTTCATTACTTTTATCAAGTATTATAAACAAAACCTTAAAGTTGCGTACAATTTCCGGTTTTTCTTCTGGAAGAAATATAAAGATGGAAGCAATTTAAAAAAAAATAAAATTTGTGAGCTAACTATGACACGTTTGCCGTTGCTTAAAAAATTAAAATTATTTTTATTCCCGGTGAACCTGGAAGAAATATTGTACGCTGTTCGTTTCACCGGCATCATTGAAATCTTGTTAGAAAATGCAAGCATTGAGGTATAAAAAAAGTAGAAGGATCATGAAAATTTTGTAAATCGATGTTTTGACGGAAAAGAACATTTTAAGTTTAACGGAGTGCAAATTTACCGTAGCAAATAAATATTAACATCGGTCGAAGCATGACTGTTTCTGGAAAATGGCTATTTTATTGAGAAATCTATTGAAGTTAAAGATAAGGAATTTGAGAATTCAATGTAGTAGCATTGAGGAAGTACTTTAAATAGAGTGAGATTTTGCATGACTAAAACTTGCATTTAGAAATAATCTTTGTTTCGTTTTAAAATTTTATTTGCGAAATTGTAAAAAGAATATATAAATTTTAATTGTCTCTTTCTATACGCAATAGGACAAGTTCGTTTATAAAATACAAAGTAAACAATATGTATTCATTTTTTTTTTATACACAAATACTTTATATATTATTGAAAGCTACCTTCTCATGACATGGTAGTAATGCCAAAATGCAAAAACAACAATTTTTTTTTTATTATTTCGTTTAAGCGTGATTTCCATGAGAAATTCTTACTGACCAGTATATTTTACTGAAAAATACAGAGGAGTAAAGACAACTAAAAATTCCATTAGAGTGACAAGGACATTATTTTTTTTTATAGCAAAACTAAACGGTTGAATTTTGACAGATTTTTGTTAACATAACCAATAAATTTCATAATTTTTCGTGATTCATTGAGTGTGGTTTCATTTTTGTTGTATTTTCGAAAAATTATTTACTTTTGTGAATAAAAATTAACTTAAACTTGCGATTTAACACCAAACGTCACTTTATATTTACTATATACCATAAAAATGTCGGATGGGGTGAAGTAATTTTTTTTTTATAGTTAGTGCTTCAGTGTGCGAGAAAAATTTTCTATCCTTACACAATCTGTATGTAGATGTATTGTAAAGTACTGAAAAAATATACTTCGCTTCATATTTTTCTTCAGTAAATTATGGTTATACACCAGTAAATTATGGTTACATATCACAGTAAAAACAATTTTTTTCGAGTACTGAAAAAAAAAATTCCCTCTCACACCTCAACTAAATCTATATTTTTATCTCGCTTTATTTTTACTGGTCAGTAAGAATTTCTCATGGAAATCACGCTTTATTCCTTTAGTCATTTCGTATTTTTTATTTCGTATTTGTTGTGTTTTTGAATGCGCATAGAAACAGCATAGGATAAACAGAGACATTAGAAATATATGTTGTTTATACTTTCTTTTCTTAATATCGCTCTGAACGGTTTAGATAAAGATGCAAAATTTTATTTCATGTCATTTTTCTTCCATATAAAATCCTTCATTATTGTTCTTCCGCAATGGCAGTAGTCCATCTTAACTCATTAAAAAGGTAATCCATTGTTTTATTTTTGATGTTAACAGGGTCAAGGAAAAAATCAAGCAAAAGTTTTTGATTTCACATAGAATCAAAATATGTATAGGTTCCTATTTCAAAACCAAAGTTGACCTCCAACAATTAAATGGATTAATCTTGTTTATTGGCCTTTGTTGAAAACATATTTTGCTAAAATTATCCAAAGTTGATTAGTGAGTCAATTTATACTTACAATAAGATTTAAAAGGCGGATCGTTTCATTACGACATGTTTCATTACCACATAATTCGCTGTTTTTTTATAAGCTAGTTAACCGCATTTCTGTCCATTTTCAGTTAGAATGAAAATAGCTCAAACATAAATATCATTTTTCCAATATGTTCCTTCATTTATCCGGAATATCTAAATAAAAATGAATAACTATGAGTATAATACTACCAAGCCATTCCGAATTTTTATTTCAAATGGGTTTTCTGAACAATTTACTTTTTGAAGCTAACTAGTTTCTCTAAAATGAAATATTGGGAAAGTCGTTACTAGATTTATAGTACAAATATAGAGGTATTGATTATAATATACGAGTACACAATATTACACATTCATGCATATGTGTAAGTACAAAACAAGTATGTTTGTAAATATGTAATTTGCTTGCCCTATGTCATTCTCGGTCTTTCACGCATAACATACTTATGTGTACAAATTTAAGATGTTTGTAGTACTATTTAGATATAGTCGGTTATAATATATATATAATGAAAATATAAAATAAATGAAAAAAGTGAACTTTTTAAGATATAAATTTGTATAGTTTTTAGAGGATCTTGGAATGAGGGTTGGAAAATTAAGATTAAATTAAACACTTTTAAACTAAATACAAAATGGATCTCTTGTTTTCTAGCAATTCAAAAATGAAACAATTGTTTTATGTTATAGTTGCAAAAGTTCCAAATGACGTGAGAAAACTGTACTTTTGCATCAGTTTGTGGTTGTATTACTTTAGGTAAATTATTTAGCAATCCATTCTGTTTGTGATTGTCTCCAAGTCACGTGATAATCTCTTATAATACGATGCTTAAGTTGTACTAAATTTTCTAAAATTGTTATGGAAAATTACTTCCCAATGTCCTAGAGTCTCATGCTATAGCTCTAGAAATCACAAAAAAATCTAGGCGGCCCCATTCTCCTTTGATTTTGAAATTATGACCTCCTTCAAGGTTAATCTAATATATACGCTTTTCTTATATTTCCAATTTACATCTCCAAATGTTTTATCTCAGTAGCCTAAGTGATATAGGTGTTGACCATTTGGCAATGACAATGTTTTTTTACAGAAAACGTTTTGGGTTCGATGCTCATAAAGCCGTATTAATTCTAATAATATTTTTTTTCATAACGGCATTTTATTGGTTTAATACGAATTGAAAAACATAAAATTTTGTATTGTAAAACAATGAGTATGTAATAAATTTTGTATTGTAAAACAATGAGTATGTAATAAATTTTGTAAAACTGGTAATCAACATTTAGGCTGATACAGCAAATTATTTCATTCGATATTTAATCATTTCCAAAAAAAATTCGGGTTCGATTCTCACCAAGAACGTTTTGCATTATTTATTTATTTTTTATTTTTATTTTATAACGGCATTTCAATGCATCATAAGGAATTGAAAAATATAAAATTTTGTATCCTAAAGCTTTAAGATAGCAACATTAATTAGACAATTAGGGTTTTTCTACATTTTTTTTCTATCGAAACCATAAAGTAAACCAAAGCAACCAACACGAATGAAACTGACAACTAGACATAATTTCTTTGAATTATTTACGTGCTTAAAGATTTCTCTGAAGTGATTGGAATACTACCTTGATCAACAAGTTCTCGGAATAACCACCGTGTGGCGCTCCCATCGTTCCGATTTGAGTTCTGTTTTTTTGTTAAGTTGGTACATCTGTTTTTGATATTCCCTCTAAATCTTAGCGTCATAGCTTGACATTTGCAAAAGTTACGTAGTGAAGAGCACATCTATATCTGTGTGTGTTGGCGATTATTTACAATTTTAGACATGATTTGCTGAATCCGATCCCACATTCATCAAAAGGATCATTACTGGAGACGAGACGTGGGTTTATGAGTACGACACGCAATCCAGACATCAGGCAAGTGAATGGCGTTCACCAAAAAAAACCACGTCGTTTTCAGTCAAAAAGAAGGCAATGCTCACGGTTTTCATGGATTACAACGGTGTAGTGCATCATGAATTTTTGCCAGAAGGCCAGACCGTAAACAAAGAGTATTATTTGGGCGATATGAGACGTTTGCGTGAAGCAATTCGCCGAAAGAGACCAGAGTTGTGGGCAGAAAACTCGTGGATTTTGCACCATGATAACGCACCGTCGCACAGTGCCATCATTATTCGTAATTTTTTGACGAAAAAGGCAACAAATACCATCCAACAGCCACCGAATTCACCTGATTTGGCTCCCTGTGACTTCTTTCTGTTCAATCGAGTTAAAAAAACATTACGGGGAACGCGTTTCAGCAGCCGAGAGGAAATAATGGAAAAATCGCCAACACCCACAGAGTAGATGTACTCTTGACTACGTAACTTTTGCAAATGTCAAGCTATGACGCTAAGATTTAGAGGGAATATCAACAACAGATGTACCAACTTAACAAAAAAAAAGAACTCAAATCGGAACGATGGGTGCACCACACGGTGATTATTCCGAGAACTTGTTGATCAAGGTAGTATATAATAATAACAATAAACTTAAGGAAACCCCGGACTCTGTTGGCCAGGCTGTAACCACAATACCAAAATAACAATGACAATTAAATTTGATTTCTTTTATGATTTGGGTTTCAGTGGTATGTACCGCACTGGACTAGGACTACAAAAGTCTTTGGTTCGATTCTCCCTAAAGTTTTTTCTTTCCAATTTTTTAGTTTTTTTAAAGTTTTATTATTATTTTTTTATTATTTATGTACTAACCAAATATTTTACTTTAAACTAAATATTGCTCGTTATAGTTACTACAGTAATTACACAAAAAAATAGATGGTAAGTTTTTAAGATGCTCCTAAATATATGCAACTACTATTACAATTTATTTAAAAATTCTTATATTGTCAGTTGTAATAAGACATGAACATTTTTCGGCGAAACATTTGTCTGAGGTTCTACTCTGCTCAATTCATGTTAGTTTAGTTGAACCGTTTTTTTTTTAAACAAAAACCCAGGCTCTGCCTTTTTGTCGGTCTGTAAGGTTTTGTGTGATGCCCCAACACATGTAACATCATTCTTAAAACCCCTTACTCTTTGGTTTAAGGTTTATTAAGGTATAATCATCCTTAAAAGCCTTTAATCTCGAGGTACTTTTACTCGGCTGAGAAATACCGATAAAAAAATATCAAAAAAAATATTAATTAGATAAGATATCAATGAAAACATTACAAAACTATAGTTATTCTCAAAATTGTATCCGTCCTAGGACGGGCTGTACCCCCTAGTATTATATATCAACCAATAACTATAAAGAAATTAAAGATTTTACCTTATATCCGTCGGTGACTTCGTTTTAATTGGTCTTTAAATTACCATCATCAGGATAATTTGAATGTTCTTATTAAATCACATAATTATATCACAATAATTATTTTAGTTATTACACACAACACTATACTTCAAATACTTAACATGTTTTATTATAAGAGGTAAAAGTTGCACTGCACTGACTATGGTCACAAGTCGACTGACGAAAAATTATATAGATTAAATAAATAGAGTGGATTGTTGAGCTGATTGCCACCGTAATCTAAATTGTTAACTAAGGGGTGTACGCATCATTGTATAAACGTTATTGTCGACTATCTGTATAGAAAACTGTGTCATCGAGGATGTTGGAATTAAATGTTAGTTTATCATTTAACAGATTATCCGGATTTTGTTTATTCGCTTTGTTTATTTCATATTCTTCTAAGGCATCCATATACACTGCGCCAATTAAAAAACGGAACAGAAATTTTCTTCGAAAAAATACCCAGATTTGAACGCTTATATCTTGGTGAAATAAATATATGTGAAGTTGGCCCAAAATTCATCCCAAAAAAACGCAGGGGTAACACCAAAATAAAATTTTTCTTCATGATTCAGTGTCAGCCCAAAAAAAGGTATATCGTGATACAATTTAATATGTCAGCCCAAAAAAAAAAAATTCTTCATAATTTCGTGTCAGCCCAAAAAAGATGTATACCGGTATACTCAGTTACTCAGTTGAATTGCGAAAATCAAATTAAATACGACTCACAAGGCTTTGCGGCCATATTTGACCATGCTATCCCCATCACAAAATTCTGAAAATGTTCCAGAATACTCACAATTGATAGGCCTAACAAAAAATCATCAGAAGATTGGTGCCAATAACACAGAACTTCAGAAAATACTCAGTTGAATTGCGGAAATCAAATTAAATACGACTCACAAGGCTTTGCGCCCGTATTTGACCATGCTATCCCCATCACAAAATTCTGAAAATGTTCCAGAGTACTCACAATTGATAGGCCTAATAAAAAATCATCAGAAGATTGGTGCCAATAACACAGAACTTCAGAAAATACTCAGTTGAATTGCGGAAATCAAATTAAATACGACTCGCAAGGCTTTGCGGCCGTATTTGACCATGCTATCCCCATCACAAAATTCTGAAAATGTCCCAGAGTAATCACAATTGATAGGCCTAATAAAAAATCATGGGGAGATTGGTGCCAATAACACAGTAATTGAGAAAATACTCAGTTGAATTGCGAAAATCAAATTAAATACGACTCACAAGGCTTTGCGGCCATATTTGACCATGCTATCCCCATCACAAAATTCTGAAAATGTTCCAGAGTACTCACAATTGATAGGCCTAACAAAAAATCATCAGAAGATTGGTGCCAATAACACAGAACTTCAGAAAATACTCAGTTGAATTGCGGAAATCAAATTAAATACGACTCACAAGGCTTTGCGCCCGTATTTGACCATGCTATCCCCATCACAAAATTCTGAAAATGTTCCAGAGTAATCCCAATTGATAGGCCTAATAAAAAATCATGGGGATATTTGTGCCAACAATACAGTAATTGAGAAAATACTCAGTTGAATTGCGAAAATCAAATTAAATACGACTCACAAAGGCTTTGCGGCCATATTTGACCATGCTATCCCCATCACAAAATTCTGAAAATGTTCCAGAGTACTCACAATTGATAGGCCTAATAAAAAATCATCAGAAGATTGGTGCCAATAACACAGAACTTCAGAAAATACTCAGTTGAATTGCGGAAATCAAATTAAATACGACTCACAAGGATTTGCGGCCATATTTGACTATGCTATCCCCATCACAAAATTCTGAAAATGTTCCAGAGTACTCACAATTGATAGGCCTAATAAAAAATCATCAGAAGATTGGTGCCAATAACACAGAACTTCAGAAAATACTCAGTTGAATTGCGGAAATCAAATTAAATACGACTCACAAGGATTTGCGGCCATATTTGACTATGCTATCCCCATCACAAAATTCTGAAAATGTTCCAGAGTAATCACATTTGATAGGCCTAATAAAAAATCATGGGGAGATTCGTGCCAACAACACAGGAATTGAGAAAATACTCAGTTGAATTGCGGAAATCAAATTAAATACGACTCACAAGGATTTGCGGCCATATTTGACCATGCTATCCCCATCACAAAATTCTAAAAATGTTCCAGAGTAATCACAATTGATAGGCCTGATAAAAAATCATCAGAAGATTGGTGCCAATAACACAGAACTTCAGAAAATACTCAGTTGAATTGCGGAAATCAAATTAAATACGACTCACAAGGCTTTGCGCCCGTATTTGACCATGCTATCCCCATCACAAAATTCTGAAAATGTTCCAGAGTAATCACAATTAATAGGCCTAATAAAAAATCATGGGGATATGTGTGCCAACAATACAGTAATTGAGAAAATACTCAGTTGAATTGCGGAAATCAAATTAAATACGACTCACAAAGGATTTGCGGCCATATTTGACCATGCTATCCCCATCACAAAATTCTGAAAATGTTCCAGAGTACTCACAATTGATAGGCCTAATAAAAAATCATCAGAAGATTGGTGCCAATAACACAGAACTTCAGAAAATACTCAGTTGAATTGCGGAAATCAAATTAAATACGACTCGCAAGGCTTTGCGGCCGTATTTGACCATGCTATCCCCATCACAAAATTCTGAAAATGTCCCAGAGTAATCACAATTGATAGGCCTAATAAAAAATCATGGGGAGATTGGTGCCAATAACACAGTAATTGAGAAAATACTCAGTTGAATTGCGAAAATCAAATTAAATACGACTCACAAGGCTTTGCGGCCATATTTGACCATGCTATCCCCATCACAAAATTCTGAAAATGTTCCAGAGTACTCACAATTGATAGGCCTAACAAAAAATCATCAGAAGATTGGTGCCAATAACACAGAACTTCAGAAAATACTCAGTTGAATTGCGGAAATCAAATTAAATACGACTCACAAGGCTTTGCGCCCGTATTTGACCATGCTATCCCCATCACAAAATTCTGAAAATGTTCCAGAGTAATCCCAATTGATAGGCCTAATAAAAAATCATGGGGATATTTGTGCCAACAATACAGTAATTGAGAAAATACTCAGTTGAATTGCGGAAATCAAATTAAATACGACTCACAAAGGCTTTGCGGCCATATTTGACCATGCTATCCCCATCACAAAATTCTGAAAATGTTCCAGAGTACTCACAATTGATAGGCCTAATAAAAAATCATCAGAAGATTGGTGCCAATAACACAGAACTTCAGAAAATACTCAGTTGAATTGCGGAAATCAAATTAAATACGACTCACAAGGATTTGCGGCCATATTTGACTATGCTATCCCCATCACAAAATTCTGAAAATGTTCCAGAGTACTCACAATTGATAGGCCTAACAAAAAATCATCAGAAGATTGGTGCCAATAACACAGAACTTCAGAAAATACTCAGTTGAATTGCGGAAATCAAATTAAATACGACTCACAAGGATTTGCGGCCATATTTGACTATGCTATCCCCATCACAAAATTCTGAAAATGTTCCAGAGTAATCACATTTGATAGGCCTAATAAAAAATCATGGGGAGATTCGTGCCAACAACACAGGAATTGAGAAAATACTCAGTTGAATTGCGGAAATCAAATTAAATACGACTCACAAGGATTTGCGGCCATATTTGACCATGCTATCCCCATCAAAAAATTCTGAAAATGTTCCAGAGTACTCACAATTGATAGGCCTAACAAAAAATCATCAGAAGATTGGTGCCAACAACACAGGAATTGAGAAAATACTCAGTTGAATTGCGGAAATCAAATTAAATACGACTCGCAAGGCTTTGCGGCCGTATTTGACCATGCTATCCCCATCACAAAATTCTGAAAATGTTCCAGAGTAATCACAATTGATAGGCCTGATAAAAAATCATCAGAAGATTGGTGCCAATAACACAGAACTTCAGAAAATACTCAGTTGAATTGCGGAAATCAAATTAAATACGACTCACAAGGCTTTGCGCCCGTATTTGACCATGCTATCCCCATCACAAAATTCTGAAAATGTTCCAGAGTAATCACAATTAATAGGCCTAATAAAAAATCATGGGGATATGTGTGCCAACAATACAGTAATTGAGAAAATACTCAGTTGAATTGCGGAAATCAAATTAAATACGACTCACAAAGGATTTGCGGCCATATTTGACCATGCTATCCCCATCACAAAATTCTGAAAATGTTCCAGAGTACTCACAATTGATAGGCCTAATAAAAAATCATCAGAAGATTGGTGCCAATAACACAGAACTTCAGAAAATACTCAGTTGAATTGCGGAAATCAAATTAAATACGACTCACAAGGATTTGCGGCCATATTTGACTATGCTATCCCCATCACAAAATTCTAAAAATGTTCCAGAGTAATCACAATTGATAGGCCTAATAAAAAATCATGGGGAGATTGGTGCCAACAACACAGGAATTGAGAAAATACTCAGTTGAATTGCGAAAATCAAATTAAATACGACTCACAAGGCTTTGCGGCCATATTTGACCATGCTATCCCCATCACAAAATTCTGAAAATGTTCCAGAGTACTCACAATTGATAGGCCTAATAAAAAATCATCAGAAGATTGGTGCCAATAACACAGAACTTCAGAAAATACTCAGTTGAATTGCGAAAATCAAATTAAATACGACTCACAAGGCTTTGCGGCCGTATTTGACCATGCTATCCCCATCACAAAATTCTGAAAATGTTCCAGAGTACTCACAATTGATAGGCCTAATAAAAAATCATCAGAAGATTGGTGCCAATAACACAGAACTTCAGAAAATACTCAGTTGAATTGCGGAAATCAAATTAAATACGACTCGCAAGGCTTTGCGGCCGTATTTGACCATGCTATCCCCATCACAAAATTCTGAAAATGTTCCAGAGTAATCACAATTGATAGGCCTAATAAAAAATCATGGGGAGATTGGTGCCAATAACACAGTAATTGAGAAAATACTCAGTTGAATTGCGAAAATCAAATTAAATACGACTCACAAGGCTTTGCGGCCATATTTGACCATGCTATCCCCATCACAAAATTCTGAAAATGTTCCAGAGTACTCACAATTGATAGGCCTAACAAAAAATCATCAGAAGATTGGTGCCAATAACACAGAACTTCAGAAAATACTCAGTTGAATTGCGGAAATCAAATTAAATACGACTCGCAAGGCTTTGCGGCCGTATTTGACCATGCTATCCCCATCACAAAATTCTGAAAATGTTCCAGAGTAATCACAATTGATAGGCCTAACAAAAAATCATCAGAAGATTGGTGCCAACAACACAGGAATTGAGAAAATACTCAGTTGAATTGCGGAAATCAAATTAAATACGACTCACAAGGATTTGCGGCCATATTTGACTATGCTATCCCCATCCCAAAATTCTGAAAATGTTCCAGAGTAATCACATTTGATAGGCCTAATAAAAAATCATCAGAAGATTGGTGCCAACAACACAGGAATTGAGAAAATACTCAGTTGAATTGCGGAAATCAAATTAAATACGACTCACAAGGATTTGCGGCCATATTTGACCATGCTATCCCCATCACAAAATTCTAAAAATGTTCCAGAGTACTCACAATTGATAGGCCTAACAAAAAATCATCAGAAGATTGGTGCCAATAACACAGAACTTCAGAAAATACTCAGTTGAATTGCGGAAATCAAATTAAATACGACTCGCAAGGCTTTGCGGCCGTATTTGACCATGCTATCCCCATCACAAAATTCTGAAAATGTTCCAGAGTAATCACAATTGATAGGCCTAATAAAAAATCATGGGAAGATTGGTGCCAATAACACAGTAATTGAGAAAATACTCAGTTGAATTGCGAAAATCAAATTAAATACGACTCACAAGGATTTGCGGCCATATTTGACCATGCTATCCCCATCAAAAAATTCTGAAAATGTTCCAGAGTACTCACAATTGATAGGCCTAACAAAAAATCATCAGAAGATTGGTGCCAACAACACAGGAATTGAGAAAATACTCAGTTGAATTGCGGAAATCAAATTAAATACGACTCGCAAGGCTTTGCGGCCGTATTTGACCATGCTATCCCCATCACAAAATTCTGAAAATGTTCCAGAGTAATCACAATTGATAGGCCTAACAAAAAATCATCAGAAGATTGGTGCCAACAACACAGGAATTGAGAAAATACTCAGTTGAATTGCGGAAATCAAATTAAATACGACTCACAAGGATTTGCGGCCATATTTGACTATGCTATCCCCATCACAAAATTCTGAAAATGTTCCAGAGTAATCACATTTGATAGGCCTAATAAAAAATCATCAGAAGATTGGTGCCAACAACACAGGAATTGAGAAAATACTCAGTTGAATTGCGGAAATCAAATTAAATACGACTCACAAGGATTTGCGGCCATATTTGACCATGCTATCCCCATCATAAAATTCTGAAAATGTTCCAGAGTACTCACAATTGATAGGCCTAACAAAAAATCATCAGAAGATTGGTGCCAATAACACAGAACTTCAGAAAATACTCAGTTGAATTGCGGAAATCAAATTAAATACGACTCGCAAGGCTTTGCGGCCGTATTTGACCATGCTATCCCCATCACAAAATTCTGAAAATGTTCCAGAGTAATCACAATTGATAGGCCTAATAAAAAATCATGGGGAGATTGGTGCCAATAACACAGTAATTGAGAAAATACTCAGTTGAATTGCGAAAATCAAATTAAATACGACTCACAAGGATTTGCGGCCATATTTGACTATGCTATCCCCATCACAAAATTCTGAAAATGTTCCAGAGTAATCACATTTGATAGGCCTAATAAAAAATCATCAGAAGATTGGTGCCAACAACACAGGAATTGAGAAAATACTCAGTTGAATTGCGGAAATCAAATTAAATACGACTCACAAGGATTTGCGGCCATATTTGACCATGCTATCCCCATCACAAAATTCTGAAAATGTTCCAGAGTACTCACAACTGATAGGCCTAACAAAAAATCATCAGAAGATTGGTGCCAATAACACAGAACTTCAGAAAATACTCAGTTGAATTGCGGAAATCAAATTAAATACGACTCGCAAGGCTTTGCGGCCGTATTTGACCATGCTATCCCCATCACAAAATTCTGAAAATGTTCCAGAGTAATCACAATTGATAGGCCTAATAAAAAATCATGGGGAGATTGGTGCCAATAACACAGTAATTGAGAAAATACTCAGTTGAATTGCGAAAATCAAATTAAATACGACTCACAAGGATTTGCGGCCATATTTGACCATGCTATCCCCATCAAAAAATTCTGAAAATGTTCCAGAGTACTCACAATTGATAGGCCTAACAAAAAATCATCAGAAGATTGGTGCCAATAACACAGAACTTCAGAAAATACTCAGTTGAATTGCGGAAATCAAATTAAATACGACTCACAAGGATTTGCGGCCATATTTGACTATGCTATCCCCATCACAAAATTCTGAAAATGTTCCAGAGTAATCACATTTGATAGGCCTAATAAAAAATCATGGGGAGATTGGTGCCAACAACACAGGAATTGAGAAAATACTCAGTTGAATCGCGAAAATCAAATTAAATACGACTCACAAGGATTTGCGGCCATATTTGACCATGCTATCCCCATCACAAAATTCTAAAAATGTTCCAGAGTAATCACAATTGATAGGCCTAATAAAAAATCATCAGAAGATTGGTGCCAATAACACAGAACTTCAGAAAATACTCAGTTGAATTGCGGAAATCAAATTAAATACGACTCACAAGGCTTTGCAGCTGTATTTGACCATAATATCCCCATCACAAAATTCTGAAAATGTTCCAGAGTAATCACAATTGATAGGCCTAATAAAAAACCATGGGGATATTTGTGCCAACAATACAGTAATTGAGAAAATACTCAGTTGAATTGCGGAAATCAATTTAAATACGACTCACAAAGGCTTTGCGGCCATATTTGACCATGCTATCCCCATCACAAAATTCTGAAAATGTTCCAGAGTACTCACAATTGGTAGGCCTAATAAAAAATCATCAGAAGATTGGTGCCAATAACACAGAACTTCAGAAAATACTCAGTTGAATTGCGAAAATCAAATTAAATACGACTCACAAGGCTTTGCGGCCATATTTGCACATACCACATGCTATCCCCATCACAAAATTCTGAAAATGTTAGAAAGTACTCACAATTGATATGCCTAATAAAAAATCATCAGGAGATTGGTGCCAATAATACAGTACTTCAGAAAATATTCAGTTGAATTGCGAAAATTTACAAAGGTCTCCTTAGTTATTCTAGTATACATATTTCCTTTCCCGTGATTATTTTATTTTTGGGCTGAGATTCTGTCGTGATAAATTTTGCTATCGTGATACAGTTTTTTTTTGGGCTGACATTATAAAATGGATTATTATTATTTTTTTTTTTGTTTTTTAAAATAATTTCAAATAGGAAGCGGTGAAATAAAATAACTTACGAACGTATGGTGCCATAATATGGAGCATTCTGTAAAATGTATTTACCTATTCTTAGTTTTCATTGACATCTTTTCAACTCAACCAATAGTTTAGAGAGAAATTTATTACAGAAATATATCGTGATAGTACATGGTCTATTATTTTTCTCTCATGATAGTTTACTTTGTTTCATAAGATTTGAAGTGGTGTTGCCAACGTTAACTATCATAATTTTTTGGGATAGAATTTTGGACCAACTTCACGAAGGTGTGAAATAACACCTTTCAAAAATAAATTTTTGTTTCTAGTTGAAGTAAATTTTGTTTTCTTTTCGATACTGGAAACCGTTTTATTTTATTTTGTTTTTTATGACTTTTTGAGTAAAACAAAAGGCGTCTAAAAAAAAAAATTGCTGCTGTTTGAAACTGTAAACGAACTTGCTCGATATTTCATTCAAAAATCCAAATCGATCATTTTATAGAGAATTTAAAAACCTTGCAAAATGCGGCCACTCCTGTAATATTAGTGTATCTGTTGTGAACCGAACTTGACATCGATATTTAGAAACAGGCAGTGTGAGTCGGCGCGAAGGGTCTGGTCGACCAAGAAAAACTACATCAAGAGAAGATCGAGCTATCGCACGTTATGCTAGAAAAACAGGACAAGCAGTGCTCAAGAAATAAGAAGTAATGTACCTATACAAAACCAGACATCAAAACAGTTGATATTAAATCGGTTGAAACCTTATCGACTAAGATCACGTCGACCTGTCAGAGTTCCGTATCTGACTGATAATCACCGTCGACATAGAAGAAATTATGCGTTGCAGTATGACAACTGGACTCAGAGGGACTGGTGTAAGGTCCTTTTTTCGGATGAATCGCGGTTCAGTTTGTACGCATTGTACGAAAATGTTCCAGAGTAATCACAATTGATAGGCCTAACAAAAAATCATCAGAAGATTGGTGCCAACAACACAGGAATTGAGAAAATACTCAGTTGAATTGCGGAAATCAAATTAAATACGACTCACAAGGATTTGCGGCCATATTTGACTATGCTATCCCCATCCCAAAATTCTGAAAATGTTCCAGAGTAATCACATTTGATAGGCCTAATAAAAAATCATCAGAAGATTGGTGCCAACAACACAGGAATTGAGAAAATACTCAGTTGAATTGCGGAAATCAAATTAAATACGACTCACAAGGATTTGCGGCCATATTTGACCATGCTATCCCCATCACAAAATTCTAAAAATGTTCCAGAGTACTCACAATTGATAGGCCTAACAAAAAATCATCAGAAGATTGGTGCCAATAACACAGAACTTCAGAAAATACTCAGTTGAATTGCGGAAATCAAATTAAATACGACTCGCAAGGCTTTGCGGCCGTATTTGACCATGCTATCCCCATCACAAAATTCTGAAAATGTTCCAGAGTAATCACAATTGATAGGCCTAATAAAAAATCATGGGAAGATTGGTGCCAATAACACAGTAATTGAGAAAATACTCAGTTGAATTGCGAAAATCAAATTAAATACGACTCACAAGGATTTGCGGCCATATTTGACCATGCTATCCCCATCAAAAAATTCTGAAAATGTTCCAGAGTACTCACAATTGATAGGCCTAACAAAAAATCATCAGAAGATTGGTGCCAACAACACAGGAATTGAGAAAATACTCAGTTGAATTGCGGAAATCAAATTAAATACGACTCGCAAGGCTTTGCGGCCGTATTTGACCATGCTATCCCCATCACAAAATTCTGAAAATGTTCCAGAGTAATCACAATTGATAGGCCTAACAAAAAATCATCAGAAGATTGGTGCCAACAACACAGGAATTGAGAAAATACTCAGTTGAATTGCGGAAATCAAATTAAATACGACTCACAAGGATTTGCGGCCATATTTGACTATGCTATCCCCATCACAAAATTCTGAAAATGTTCCAGAGTAATCACATTTGATAGGCCTAATAAAAAATCATCAGAAGATTGGTGCCAACAACACAGGAATTGAGAAAATACTCAGTTGAATTGCGGAAATCAAATTAAATACGACTCACAAGGATTTGCGGCCATATTTGACCATGCTATCCCCATCATAAAATTCTGAAAATGTTCCAGAGTACTCACAATTGATAGGCCTAACAAAAAATCATCAGAAGATTGGTGCCAATAACACAGAACTTCAGAAAATACTCAGTTGAATTGCGGAAATCAAATTAAATACGACTCGCAAGGCTTTGCGGCCGTATTTGACCATGCTATCCCCATCACAAAATTCTGAAAATGTTCCAGAGTAATCACAATTGATAGGCCTAATAAAAAATCATGGGGAGATTGGTGCCAATAACACAGTAATTGAGAAAATACTCAGTTGAATTGCGAAAATCAAATTAAATACGACTCACAAGGATTTGCGGCCATATTTGACTATGCTATCCCCATCACAAAATTCTGAAAATGTTCCAGAGTAATCACATTTGATAGGCCTAATAAAAAATCATCAGAAGATTGGTGCCAACAACACAGGAATTGAGAAAATACTCAGTTGAATTGCGGAAATCAAATTAAATACGACTCACAAGGATTTGCGGCCATATTTGACCATGCTATCCCCATCACAAAATTCTGAAAATGTTCCAGAGTACTCACAATTGATAGGCCTAACAAAAAATCATCAGAAGATTGGTGCCAATAACACAGAACTTCAGAAAATACTCAGTTGAATTGCGGAAATCAAATTAAATACGACTCGCAAGGCTTTGCGGCCGTATTTGACCATGCTATCCCCATCACAAAATTCTGAAAATGTTCCAGAGTAATCACAATTGATAGGCCTAATAAAAAATCATGGGGAGATTGGTGCCAATAACACAGTAATTGAGAAAATACTCAGTTGAATTGCGAAAATCAAATTAAATACGACTCACAAGGATTTGCGGCCATATTTGACCATGCTATCCCCATCAAAAAATTCTGAAAATGTTCCAGAGTACTCACAATTGATAGGCCTAACAAAAAATCATCAGAAGATTGGTGCCAATAACACAGAACTTCAGAAAATACTCAGTTGAATTGCGGAAATCAAATTAAATACGACTCACAAGGATTTGCGGCCATATTTGACTATGCTATCCCCATCACAAAATTCTGAAAATGTTCCAGAGTAATCACATTTGATAGGCCTAATAAAAAATCATGGGGAGATTGGTGCCAACAACACAGGAATTGAGAAAATACTCAGTTGAATCGCGAAAATCAAATTAAATACGACTCACAAGGATTTGCGGCCATATTTGACCATGCTATCCCCATCACAAAATTCTAAAAATGTTCCAGAGTAATCACAATTGATAGGCCTAATAAAAAATCATCAGAAGATTGGTGCCAATAACACAGAACTTCAGAAAATACTCAGTTGAATTGCGGAAATCAAATTAAATACGACTCACAAGGCTTTGCAGCTGTATTTGACCATAATATCCCCATCACAAAATTCTGAAAATGTTCCAGAGTAATCACAATTGATAGGCCTAATAAAAAACCATGGGGATATTTGTGCCAACAATACAGTAATTGAGAAAATACTCAGTTGAATTGCGGAAATCAATTTAAATACGACTCACAAAGGCTTTGCGGCCATATTTGACCATGCTATCCCCATCACAAAATTCTGAAAATGTTCCAGAGTACTCACAATTGGTAGGCCTAATAAAAAATCATCAGAAGATTGGTGCCAATAACACAGAACTTCAGAAAATACTCAGTTGAATTGCGAAAATCAAATTAAATACGACTCACAAGGCTTTGCGGCCATATTTGCACATACCACATGCTATCCCCATCACAAAATTCTGAAAATGTTAGAAAGTACTCACAATTGATATGCCTAATAAAAAATCATCAGGAGATTGGTGCCAATAATACAGTACTTCAGAAAATATTCAGTTGAATTGCGAAAATTTACAAAGGTCTCCTTAGTTATTCTAGTATACATATTTCCTTTCCCGTGATTATTTTATTTTTGGGCTGAGATTCTGTCGTGATAAATTTTGCTATCGTGATACAGTTTTTTTTTGGGCTGACATTATAAAATGGATTATTATTATTTTTTTTTTTGTTTTTTAAAATAATTTCAAATAGGAAGCGGTGAAATAAAATAACTTACGAACGTATGGTGCCATAATATGGAGCATTCTGTAAAATGTATTTACCTATTCTTAGTTTTCATTGACATCTTTTCAACTCAACCAATAGTTTAGAGAGAAATTTATTACAGAAATATATCGTGATAGTACATGGTCTATTATTTTTCTCTCATGATAGTTTACTTTGTTTCATAAGATTTGAAGTGGTGTTGCCAACGTTAACTATCATAATTTTTTGGGATAGAATTTTGGACCAACTTCACGAAGGTGTGAAATAACACCTTTCAAAAATAAATTTTTGTTTCTAGTTGAAGTAAATTTTGTTTTCTTTTCGATACTGGAAACCGTTTTATTTTATTTTGTTTTTTATGACTTTTTGAGTAAAACAAAAGGCGTCTAAAAAAAAAAATTGCTGCTGTTTGAAACTGTAAACGAACTTGCTCGATATTTCATTCAAAAATCCAAATCGATCATTTTATAGAGAATTTAAAAACCTTGCAAAATGCGGCCACTCCTGTAATATTAGTGTATCTGTTGTGAACCGAACTTGACATCGATATTTAGAAACAGGCAGTGTGAGTCGGCGCGAAGGGTCTGGTCGACCAAGAAAAACTACATCAAGAGAAGATCGAGCTATCGCACGTTATGCTAGAAAAACAGGACAAGCAGTGCTCAAGAAATAAGAAGTAATGTACCTATACAAAACCAGACATCAAAACAGTTGATATTAAATCGGTTGAAACCTTATCGACTAAGATCACGTCGACCTGTCAGAGTTCCGTATCTGACTGATAATCACCGTCGACATAGAAGAAATTATGCGTTGCAGTATGACAACTGGACTCAGAGGGACTGGTGTAAGGTCCTTTTTTCGGATGAATCGCGGTTCAGTTTGTACGCATTAGACGGCGGATGCAGAGTTTGGCGTTCACTAGGAGAACAATTACACCCTAATTGCGTCATGCCAGTCGTAGCATTTCATGGAGGTTCGGTCATGGTTTGGGCGGGTATTTCTTGAAATTACAAGACATATTTGGTAGTAATACCACATCCAGCTTTAACATCAGCACGATACGTAGAAGAAATGTTAAGGCTTCATATGCTTTCCATGAAAAGGCAAATAGGGCGCGGATTTTTTTTTATGCATGATAATGCCCGGCCGCACACAGCTCTAAACACACGCCAATTTCTGCAAAAGCACCGCATTAATTTAATAAGCCATCCTCCGCGAAGTCCAGATTTAAACCCCATTGAACACGTCTGGGATATGTTACAGCGGCGTGTAAGAAAACGGACAAGGCGACCAACAAATTTGCAGGAACTTCTATACGCTTTACAAGAAGAATGGCAACAAATCACAATGCAACAAATACGCAATGTTTTAAATATGCCACGGCGTATTTATGAAGTAATGCGGGCTAGAGGAGGTAACACGCGTTCTTGAAAATTCCAGTTTGCTCGTAGATTTTAGTTTTATTACGCCTGATACAAAATTTGGCTCAAAATTTGATCGTAGAGTGCTTAGTTTACAAGATAAAAAAATGTACTTGTTAACATGTACGCGCTTTTTGATAAGTTTTCTCTAAAACTTCAATAACTCGACAAGGAGTGGCCGCACAGAAATTTTCCTAGTATCATTTTGCAAGGTTTTTAAATTCTCTATAAAATGGCCGATTTTCATTTTTGAATGAAATATCGAGCAAGTTCGTTTACAGTTTCAAACAGCAGCAAATTTTTTTTTAGACGCCTTTTGTTTTACTAAAAAAAGTCATACAAAAAACAAAATAAAATAAAACAGTTTCCAGTATCGAAAAGAAAACAAAATTTACTTCAACTAGAAACAAAAATTTTTTTTTGAAAGGTGTTATTTCACCAAGATACAAGCGTTCAAATCTGGGTATTTTTTCGAATAAAATTTCTGTTCCGTTTTTTTATTGGCGCAGTGTAATTGCCCTTAGTACAAAAACGAATTGGTGCGAAATTTGTTTCGAAATTTGTGTATGAGTGATTGTACATTGTCAAATGCCGCGCGAAACTCGATTTTGGTTTATTTGATTCATTTCTTGGTGTATATTCCTTGAATCATTCTTCGAAGGGTCGTCCTGTTTGGTCATTGTACAATTTCTCGCAGGTGCCGCATGATAATTTGTAAATCCCTGTGCTTTTCGTTAACGGTTTAAGTGTAATATTTTGGCTTAGAATTTTCTGAATGTTGTTGGTTGTCCGAAATCTTACTAAATATCTATGTTTTTTTAGCTCGTTTTTGATGTTAGTGGGCAGAATGTTTGTATATTCTGCGGATAGGTATCCATTAATTATATGTGTTTCATTCTTATTATTGGTTTTCTTCATTAACTGTTTGCGGATAAGTTTATCGAGCATTGAGCTCTTGTATCCGTGAACTACTGCTATGTGGTTGATGATATTTACTTCATCATGATAATTTGTTTCACTGAGGGGAACTGTAAGTAATCTATATATTAAGCTATTGTTGGCTGCCATTTTATAAGCAATTGGATGGTAACAATCAGCATGGATCGTGATGTCAGTTGTTGTAGGTTTTCTGGTTCAATACTGCGAATTGGAAATAGTCAATATACATATCTGTGAAGTGTGATATCCAAAAAGTTTAATGTATTATTTTCTTCGATTTCGAGCTTAAATTGAATTCCAGGATGGAGTTTGTTGATGTGATTTTTTAAATTACAGATCTCTCATTAAAATTATGAATGTGTCATCTACGCATCTGGTATAAAATATAATATTTTTACTGTTGTTGGAAAGAATGTGTTTGTTTTCAAAATAATTTAAGTATAAATCAGCTAATAATCCTGATAGTGGAGATCCCATTGCCAAGCCGTCTTCTTGTATGTAAAACTCGCTGTTAAATGTAAAGAAGTTTTGTTTTAGATTATCTTTTAAAATTTCAATGGTTTCCTTTATTGGGACATTTGTGTATAAATTCGTTATATCGAATGAAGCCATTCTCATTCAAATTACCCTGATGATGGCAATTTATTGCCGAAACGCGCAGGCGAATTAAAACGAAGTCACCGACGGATATAAGGTAATTTCTTATAATAAATTTCTTTATAATTATTGGTTGAAATATAAAATTTTATTTTTATTAAAATTTTAGCCTTGTGAATTTCTCTTGAAGAAATTGTTAATCCTAAGCCAAATTCACATTAAAATTTAAACACAATTTCGCTTTCGTGCTCAAGCTAAAGTGTTGATTTAATTGGTAAATTATACTGTTTCTATTCCACTTAAGCTTCCACTCTTGTATCGAGTTGTGATTTGTGGTAATCCTGTTGTACCATGATCAAGTGATAGACTGAGAAAAATAACTAGATAATGTAGAATGTGCGATTATTGTGCTAATTTGTAAGTGTCTACTCTATTCTTATATGGTACAACACTATAAGGATCAATTGAATTTTTCTTCAAATCTTGCTGGAGTAAAGCTACATATTTTACTATATATACCAGCCAGACCTTAGGAAGATAAATGATAGTAAATACAAATTTACAGCTTAAAATGGTTCACTTCTGTCATTTTTTGATGTAGTGTACATACATATATAAATATACCTCCCCTTTTTAAAAAACATTTTTGTTTTGCCTTGAGTGTTTGCTATAGCGGGATTTCACTGTATTGTTTCAGTTAAGGCTGAGTTTATGTATTGTATATACTCGTATTATACATCTCCAGCACTTTTGTGCTAGAGATAAAATTTTTGAATTCTCAAGAATTTGTACTGAACGGAATGGGATACCAACATTACAAATAAAAAAATTATAAATTTCTGTGCATTTTATGTTGTTTTTTTTTTGCAAAAAATTTATTTAATTTTATTTAACAAGAATATAATATTCTACATTATATCTTGTTAAACTAAATTAAATAAATGTTCTGTCAAAAAAAAAATTGAGCGAAATGCAATGGTGGCAATTTGCAATGGTGGTCAGCACAAATTCTTAAGAATTCAAAAATTTCAACTTTGTGCTGGAGATCTATATGAACTCACCATAACGGTTAGTTTGTTTCCGTTCCGGGTTTCGGATCATACAAAATGCTGGTTTCCCCTGTTTTCGCTTTTTACGTATCCTTTTCGGTTTCACTTTCCGATTTCGAATAAAGCGGTAAACCTACTGAAAATCGCAGTACCTCACAAATGTTTGCATTACTTTAGCTAAACCCTTCTGGAACTTGATACTATTTATAATTTAAAAAAATTAAAATTGAATATTATTTTATGTAATTCTACATACGATCAAGCTTCAGAAAATTTTTTTAAAACCAAGCAAAAACTAGAAAACGAAAAGAAAACCTCCATTTAAAGTTTGACTTCGCCTACGTGTGAGTATAACATAGCCGGACAATAGAAATGTGTAAACAATTCTTCCTACAAAATTTTATTTCTATTGTTTTCAGATTTTCTCGGTTCATGTTATTTTTGTGTTCCTACTTAAAGATTATTTTTTTGTTGTTTATGTTTTATCGTTTTTTAGGAAAGATTTCCAGAAAACAATAAAAATATGATAAAAGCGAGTGCCGTAAAGTGATTGGGTCGTTTGTGGATGGGAAGTTGCAATTGAAAATCATTTTCAAATTTTTGTTTTCGTTTTGTCATTTTACCCAGCAAACATTTATCGATTTTACATGATAATGTAATGCACAATAAAACCTCCTCTTCTTTATGCTCTTTATAAATGATGAGTGCGTTTTGATATAATTTAATGCATTGTGTATTGTTTTCTATGCTTTTTGCATATTAATTTTATATTTCGAATGATTCAATATAACTATGAGTTATGGTTTATTATACATATTAACATAAAAAATAATTGATTTTAAAATACAAAATTTAATTAATGTCATAAAATAATTCCCACGAATGGAGTATGTAAATATGATAAATTGGGCTAAAATCACATTGAAGGTCCAAGATCACATTGAAAATTATAGAATTGGATTCTAATTCTCGTTTTAAGTTGTCTTAAATAAATAACATTGCCTATTCCCGTTGTATGACGTTTTTTATTAAATATTTGATTAGATCATTCATTACTGCTTTATCGTGTTTTAACATGGTTAAAAATAAAAACTATTAATTTATAATTTATCCCGCATGTTTTACTCTCTCTCTCTCTCTCTCTGCTTACATAAAAAAAAACAAGTATAAAATAAAAAATTCAAAATTAGACAATTATGTTACGGTAAATTAAGAAGAAATGTGATCTTAAAATAAAAAGACGAATATAATATTGATTCTCACTTTCTATTACGCGATGCCATACACATAACTTTATTTCATCTGTGAAAGTATCTTCGTCTATCTAATGCAAAATATGCTGCAAAATTCGCTTAATCACATCATCGGCAGATGGACGGTTATGTATATACATATGTATGTATTTTGATTTGCGAAATTGATAATTTTCTTAAAATTTTTATGTTTAATGATTGATTAAGTTAAGCTTCACTTTCTTTCGTGAATGGGTTTAATTAAATTGGGATTTATTTAGATAGGAGAAAACAAATTTTGAATGTTTGTTTCTTAATTGAGATTTTAACAATAACCACCTCGGATCTCAAATAATCCGGTGAGTGCTTAACATACCTACATATGTACATATATATAGTTATAGATTTATGGCTTTGACAATGACATCAATGATAAAATAATATAAAGGTCGTTCATTACCTGTGAAATGGCTCCGTAAATCAATAAAATTTAAAAGAGTTTCTCTTTATAAGCATTTGTTTATTAAATGTTTTTAACAATAAACCATTATAATCCATTATGGATTATTTCGTTTTACTTATTGAAAAATATTAAAGAAAAATTGTAGCTACGAGGATGGTGTTCAGAAAAAAAACAGTTTAATTTTAGCTACACACCATATATTAATCATGTGTTTTGAATATCATGAAATTATTTTAATTTTTAATTATTGAATTATCCTTAACTTCCAAATACGTAAATGTGTACCTTCTAAATTTCGAAATTCTTCACCTAGCCACAAAGATAAATTTTGAATTGCAGTCTAGGAATAAGGACAATTATAATATTTTAAAATTAATTCGGTTTAAACCTTCGAATTTCGTCAAGGTCAAATTAATCAACTGTTGTTTGAAACAATCAACGGCATTAAAATAATCAAACCTGTGTTGCAAAATCTAAAGTAAACACAAGAAAAGATCATTACTTAGCAGTGCCCACCATTTTAGAAATGGCAAGGAGCTTACAAAGAAGAAAGAAGATAATAATTGATTAAATATATACCTACTATTTTAGACCAGTTATTTAAACGAAATGATTTATTAATAGAAATGATAGCAGACTTACCTAAGTATAAACCTACAAAATTATGGGGAAAAAATATTGAAGATTGAGGTTGCGTCTTTAAAATAAGAGCTCTTACTTAATTCCCCTTCCAGAGAGGACTGGGTGATGGACCCAGTTCTGGAACCAGGAGTTATAAACTTCTTCACTTATGGTTCAAAAAGGGATGGGATAGTCGGGGCTGAAGTATTCTGTGAGGAACTTCTGATAAACCTCTCCCGTTTCTCCGACTATTGTAGCATTTTTCAAGCTGAAGTAACTGCCATAAAGGAAGTTGTTGACTGATTGAGGTATAGTGTAATTTCGGCTGGTGATATTCGCATTTATACGGACAGTCAAGCTGTGATTTAAGCGTTTCAAACATACCTCCTCACAACGAAAGTAGTCCAGAACTGTCTCTCATCTCTTAACGAGATGACAGATAGTTATTAAAATGCCTCTTGCGTTATGCAAACTACTGCTTTGAGAAGAAGCTAGTAAGTTGACGAACGAGAGATGGCCAAATAGTAATCGTTTGTAATAACTCGGCAGATCCAGCCAAAATTAGATTTGGCAAGATCTAAACAGCTGATCATACTTCAGCGGAGTTAGGTCAGTATGGTTGTTGGAGTGATTACAGGGCACTGTTTCATAGGCAGGCATGCGAATAGACTTGGATTCTTCTCACATGACTACTGTCGCAGTTGTGAAGACGGGGAGGAGGAAGAGACAATACTCCATCTTCTTTGCACATGTTATCGTCTGGCCTGAAATACCTCAGTCGGATGGACGCACGGACCTCAGAAGGATGGACGTCAGGAGTATTCAGTGCTTTGTTAACAACTCAAAATGGTTCAATGAGTAGGTGGATAAATAATAAATTGTAGTATGGCCACGGAGCAGTTAGTTTCGGTTAATGCCGGTCTTCCTGGATCTTCCGACCTTAACCTAACCTATTTAATTTTAGTCTAATTCAGCCCAAATTTTGTTAAGCCGATGTCCAAGCTCCTCCAAATAAAATGACAGTGTCTCGAGATCTGGTATAGGTAGGCCATCAAAGAGTATCCCAAGATCCCAACGGTATTTAGTGGGATTCAAATCCGAGCTTTATGCTGGCTGATTCCTAGCAGAGTATCATCTTGCATTGGCAAATACTAAAATAAAATATTGCCCGATATGTGGGGCAAACTGGGCCATATTTTCATAAAATCAGGAGATCATTGATAACCTAAGCACTAGTCCGAGGTAATTCAGAACTGCGGTCTATGTGGATCGTCAAAGAAATATCCCAAACTATAACTGACCGAGCACCAAACAATGGCGTTTCCATGGTGTACTATTCCCCCCACCTTTGACCTAGTCATCTTTATCCCACAGTTTACACAACATCTTTTTTTCATTTTCACTGTTTCATGAAATTTTGAGGCAATCTTGAAAGATGATGAGCCTTTTTTTTTTGAGGAAAAAGTTATCTCATAAAGGAAAACAAATTTTACATATCAATGGGTTTTGCCCAGCAGCTCTTTTGAGCCTGGTGGCAAAATTTATTTTACATGGAATATTACCGCCAAGAAATACAGATAGTTTCTACTACTTCAAATAAACGATTTTGTATTCTAAATAAACAACCTTTTAATTTTTTGAAATAATTTCATTTTACGTTGATTGCAGTAGAAATCCGTCACAGCTGCTCCCGTCGATGTTTTCTGTGGTTTGGTGTTTCCAACATTCGGGGCATATTGGAATAAGTCAAATAATGAATGAATGTCTAAATAATCTCAGAACCTTCTAGATTACAGAACCGGAATCATACGTCATAATTTTTAGGAACTTTTTTAGTGGTATATCTTTTCACTGTTCTCCATAGGAATTCATAGAAAAAATGATCTCTTTTAGCTTCAAGTTTCTCAATGAAAAGAGTACGAAACTTATAAAACCATTAAACGTATAAAAATTTCCTACATATAGTTAACAACAACCTATAAGATATTGGTATTAAATAAATATTAATTGAAGAAATATTAAAAATTGTGTTTAAAATATATTTTTCGAACTTTTATTTTAAAAAATACATCAAAGTTGGCTCTGTCGAAGTCAAATAGTACTTGCTAAAGTTATCTTTGAAAAGGATGATCAGACGATGTGATGATTTTACAAAATATGTACATATTTAGATCGAAAAGTTAGTTCCTAACGATTTTGAATTTTTATATTTTTTCGAAAAAGTGAAAATAAAGAAGTTATAACCCTGCCCTAAAAATCCGTTATAATATTGTAAAAAAATTAAAGTGACGAGGAAACACCCTGGGAAGTTCTTGAAAATACTTAAAAAAAAATACGAAAAGATTTACTTCAAATCCAAGTTTTGCAAAAATTGTTTGATTTTCAATATTAAAATTATTAAGAAATTGTTCGAATCTATAAGTTCGTCCTATTTGTAGAAAATTTTATTAAAATTGATTTAATTTCATTCAAAAAACACCAATTTTATGTTTCAACGGACGGATTTTTCCTTGACGGCCGGCAAAACATAAAATTTGGATTTTTGGAATGAAATTAAATTGATTTTAATAAAATTTTCTTAGAATAAGGTGAAACTTATAGATTTGAATTATTTTTTAATAATTTTGTTATTGGAAAGTAAAAAACTTAGCCAAAAATTGGGTTTGACGGTTTTAAATGCGGGTTTTCCATTTTGCATGTGGCAATGCCTTTAGAGTGGCCCTTATTTGTATTGGGACAAACAATTTTATGCAACATTAGAGCTCAGGCTCACCCGTAGGTTGAACATACCGTTTTGGAGTAAAAAAATAACTGATACATAATTTTTTTTCAAAAAATATTATTTTAAAACGTACCTGAACATATGTTTCTTTCCTTTTTTGACCAATTTTCTAATTTATTCAACCCTGCCATTTTTTTGTTGAACCATTTTTTGTAATTTATTGACTGTATGTTGAGTCTTACAGAAAACTTATTATTATTTTTTTTTATGATATACATACTACTCGTAGAAATTGGTTAAGAATTAAGGAACACTTAGGCGTCTAGGGGGCCTATTCTCGAATTCCACATCCATTTTCCACATGTGGACATCTGTCAAAACTCATAAAAATTGAATTTTTTCGGTACTAAGGGAATATTTCCGAATGGGTATACGCACGTGGAAAAATTCCCCATATAGGAAAATGTCAATGCCGCATGTGTTTTAATACGAATTACAATTTTCGAACCATTTTTTGACAACTTTGACAGATGTCCACATGTGGAAAATGGATGTGAAATTCGAGAATAGGCCCCCAGGCATAATACAGGATGCTTGTCCCGTTTAGTGTCTTATTTCAAACAAAAAATGTCAGCGTTGTAAAAGTACAAAAAAAATTAAAAAAAAAGAGAAAAATCCTAGTTTTAGATACTCGGTGACAAAGCTTTAAAATCTTTTAAGGGGCCTCCACCCAATGTGTATGTACAAAACCAATAGATTAACCAAATTTACAGTTTATGGTTTTTTATTATAATATCGCGTAGTAATTAATGGAAATTTTAATTTCCGTTAATGAAAAAAAGTTGCTCAAGATAAAAATCGACGCGCGGAGAACTATGTAAAATGCGCGAGTTACGTTATCGCAACAACATCCTGTATTTAATTTCATTTAAACTAAATTATATTAAATTACTATTTTGTTCCCATCATTTATTATAACGTAAGCTAAATTCTTTAATGATAATTTTATTTGATACATTAATATACAATTCTTAGAATTATAATTATAATTAATTATTTGTTAACGTAGCACTTCTAAATACCATGTAAATCATTTTTCCATAGATGATAAGAGTTTTACACGAACCTTCTAATAAAGAACATTAAAAATATATTAAATAGTTTTCTTTACCAAGAGATAATACTTAACTCGCGCACAATGTAAAATTTTTTGGCAGGAATCAAACTACCGCAACACGTTTACGTTTATAACATTATGGTATGAATTATAAACTCAATGTAAAAAAAAGTTTTGATGGGAAAGAAACGAAAAATTTTCCTTAATCAGCCGATTTTCATATTTTTTGTTTAATTTATGGGGAAAATTAAAATTAAAAATTTTAGTTACATTAATTTTTGTCGATTATATGATAAAATGATTATATGTAATATGTATCATTTAAAACTTGTTAAACTTGGTGGTTGGAGGAAAATGTATTTACATACTAATAAATGTATTTACATACTTTTTAAAGTAATCGAAAAATAATTTTTCATATTTTTTTTAAGGACAGACATCTTGTATGAAATGTTAAAGGGGGAAAAATATTATTTCTATACAGGCAATACAGAATAAGGGTATAATTAAAACTATTTAATAGTTTTGTTTGTATCCGCTTTTTCAATTTTACGTTGTATAAGTAGTGTAACGATTTCTCAAAAAATATCTTTGGATGGACTTAAGCCATCTGTAGATTATTGGCATGCCGATGTCGACAGTCTGCTACGTTTAAGATTACCTGGTATCCATTACCATTACTCGTAATGGTATCTTTACTAAAATTTGCAATTTCAGCGAGGTTATACAAGGATGTCTGCTATTGTTGTAGTTGATATCGATATCTATACCGTTTTAAGCAGTTCTGCTAACATCAGTGCTACGCATGTTCTAATCTTAGTATGACCTTACATCGTTCCAATTCATTATCTAATCAAGAATCTTACGATTGGGAAGTTTTTCCTAAGTTTCCTAAAAATAACAAATCATTTGAATGTATGTGTGAAAACTTCGCAATAAAAAACTACTTATAAACGAAACATTCATATTACGAATTATTGAAAAGAATTTCTTTTAACCAAACAAAAACTGAACAAAAATTGTATCCCCCTAAGATGCAGCAATATCATTTAAAACTAATAAAATTAATTATAAATATCTCAAAAAAAATTATTAGGTAAAATTAATAATTTTAAAATAAAAAATGTTTCCAACTTTACCTACAGCAACTATAACGAAAACCTATATTTAATTACTTATTACAGACCCACTCTAAAGGAAAACCATACAGATTTTTCGAAATCTAGGGGAGTAGGTAGTTAGGATTGAACATTTCTGAATTCGCTTCTACTATGGTTGTATATCGAATTTCCAAAATGTTCCTGCTGTTCCTGAAAAGCGCGCACTCTAACGGAAACCAATTATGAGTTGCTGTGGACCTATCCTATAGGAAAATCATACAGATTTTCCGAAATCTAGGGGAATAGGTAGTTAGGATTGAACATTTCTGAATTGACGTGTAGTATCATTGAATACCGATATTTCCAAAATTTTCCTGCTGTTCCTGAAAAGCGCGCACTCTAACGGGAACCAATTATGAGTTACTGTAGACCTACTCTAAAGGAAAATTATACAGGTTTTCCGAAATCTAGGGGAATAGGTAGTTAGTATTGAACATTTCTGAATTCACGTGTAGTATGATTGAATACCGATTTTTCCAAAATTTTCCTGCTGTTCCTGAAAAGCGCGCACTCTAACAGGAACCAATTATGAGTTACTGTAGACCTACTCTAAAGGAAAATCATACAGATTTTCCGAAATCTAGGGGAATAGGTAGTTAGGATTGAACATTTCTGAATTCACGTGTAGTATGATTGAATACCGATATTTCCAAAATTTTCCTGCTGTTCCTGAAAAGCGCGCTCTCTAACAGGAACCAATTATGAGTTACTGTAGACCTACTCTAAAGGAAAATCATACAGATTTTCAGAAATCTAGGGGAGTAGGTAGTTAGGATTGAACATTTCTGAATTCACGTGTAGTATGATTGAATACCGATATTTCCAAAATTTTCCTGCTGTTCCTGAAAAGCGCGCACTCTAACGGGAACCAATTATGAGTTACTGTAGACCTACTCTAAAGGAAAATCATACAGATTTTCCGAAATCTAGGGGAATAGGTAGTTAGGATTGAACATTTCTGAATTCACGTGTTGTGAGATTGAATACCGATTTTTCAAAATTTTCCTGCTGTTCCTGAAAAGCGCGCACTCCTACAGGAACCAATTATGAGTTACTGTAGACCTACTCTAAAGGAAAATCATACAGATTTTCCGAAATCTAGGGGAATAGGTAGTTAGGATTGAACATTTCTGAATTCACGTGTAGTATGATTGAATACCGATATTTCCAAAATTTTCCTGCTGTTCCTGAAAAGCGCGCACTCTAACAGGAACCAATTATGAGTTACTGTAGACCTACTCTAAAGGAAAATTATACAGATCTTCCGAAATCTAGGGGAATAGGTAGTTAGGATTGAACATATCTGAATTCACGTGTAGTATGATTGAATACCGATATTTCCAAAATTTTCCTGCCGTTCCTGAACAGCGCGCACTCTAACGGGAACCAATTATGAGTTACTGTAGACCTACTCTAAAGGAAAATCATACAGATTTTCCGAAATCTAGGGGAATAGGTAGTTAGGATTGAACATTTCTGAATTCACGTGTAGTATGATTGAATACCGATTTTTCCAAAATTTTCCTGCTGTTCCTGAAAAGCGCGCTCATTAACAGGAACCAATTATGAGTTACTGTAGACCTACTCTAAAGGAAAATCATACAGATTTTCCGAAATCTAGGGGAATAGGTAGTTAGGATTGAACATTTCTGAATTCACGTGTAGTATGATTGAATACCGATTTTTCAAAATGTTCCTGCTGTTCCTGAAAAGCGCGCACTCCTACAGGAACCAATTATGAGTTACTGTAGACCTACTCTAAAGGAAAATTATACAGATTTTCCGAAATCTAGGGGAATAGGTAGTTAGGATTGAACATTTCTGAATTCACGTGTAGTATGATTGAATACCGATTTTTCCAAAATTTTCCTGCTGTTCCTGAAAAGCGCGCACTCTAACAGGAACCAATTATGAGTTACTGTAGACCTACTCTAAAGGAAAATCATACAGATTTTCCGAAATCTAGGGGAATAGGTAGTTAGGATTGAACATATCTGAATTCACGTGTAGTATGATTGAATACCGATATTTCCAAAATTTTCCTGCTGTTCCTGAAAAGCGCGCTCTCTAACAGGAACCAATTATGAGTTACTGTAGACCTACTCTAAAGGAAAATCATACAGATTTTCCGAAATCTAGGGGAGTAGGTAGTTAGGATTGAACATTTCTGAATTCACGTGTAGTATGATTGAATACCGATTTTTCCAAAATTTTCCTGCTGTTCCTGAAAAGCGCGCACTCTAACGGGAACCAATTATGAGTTACTGTAGACCTACTCTAAAGGAAAATCATACAGATTTTCCGAAATCTAAGGGAATAGGTAGTTAGGATTGAACATTTCTGAATTCACGTGTAGTATTATTGAATACCGATATTTTCAAAATTTTCCTGCTGTTCCTGAAAAGCGCGCACTCTAACAGGAACCAATTATGAGTTACTGTAGACCTACTCTAAAGGAAAATCATACAGATTTTCCAAAATCTAGGGGAATTGGTAGTTAGGATTGAACATTTCTGAATTCACGTGTTGTGAGATTGAATACCGATTTTTCAAAATTTTCCTGCTGTTCCTGAAAAGCGCGCACTCTAACAGGAACCAATTATGAGTTACTGTAGACCTACTCTAAAGGAAAATCATACAGATTTTCCGAAATCTAGGGGAATAGGTAGTTAGGATTGAACATTTCTGAATTCACGTGTAGTATGATTGAATACCGATATTCCCAAAATTTTCCTGCTGTTCCTGAAAAGCGCGCACTCTAACGGAAACCAATTATGAGTTGCTGTGGACCTATCCTATAGGAAAATCATACAGATTTTCCGAAATCTAGGGGAATAGGTAGTTAGGATTGAACATTTCTGAATTCACGTGTAGTATGATTGAATACCGATATTTCCAAAATTTTCCTGCTGTTCCTGAAAAGCGCGCACTCTAACAGGAACCAATTATGAGTTACTGTAGACCTACTCTAAAGGAAAATCATACAGATTTTCCGAAATCTAGGGGAATAGGTAGTTAGGATTGAACATATCTGAATTCACGTGTAGTATGATTGAATACCGATATTTCCAAAATTTTCCTGCCGTTCCTGAACAGCGCGCACTCTAACGGGAACCAATTATGAGTTACTGTAGACCTACTCTAAAGGAAAATCATACAGATTTTCCGAAATCTAGGGGAATAGGTAGTTAGGATTGAACATTTCTGAATTCACGTGTAGTATGATTGAATACCGATTTTTCCAAAATTTTCCTGCTGTTCCTGAAAAGCGCGCTCATTAACAGGAACCAATTATGAGTTACTGTAGACCTACTCTAAAGGAAAATCATACAGATTTTCCGAAATCTAGGGGAATAGGTAGTTAGGATTGAACATTTCTGAATTCACGTGTAGTATGATTGAATACCGATTTTTCAAAATGTTCCTGCTGTTCCTGAAAAGCGCGCACTCCTACAGGAACCAATTATGAGTTACTGTAGACCTACTCTAAAGGAAAATCATACAGATTTTCCGAAATCTAGGGGAATAGGTAGTTAGGATTGAACATTTCTGAATTCACGTGTAGTATGATTGAATACCGATTTTTCCAAAATTTTCCTGCTGTTCCTGAAAAGCGCGCTCTCTAACAGGAACCAATTATGAGTTACTGTAGACCTACTCTAAAGGAAAATCATAGTATGAATTAAAAAAATTAATCGAAAAATACAAATTTTTTTTATTCCTTAGTAACAGTACTCATATAGATTTAAATAGATTTAATCCTAACTACCTGTTCCCCTAGATTTGGGAAAATCTGTATGGTTTTCCTTTAGAATAGGTCCACAGCAACTCATAATTGGTCTCCGTTAGAATGCGCGCTTTTCGAGAACAGCAGGAAAATTTTGGAAAATCGATATACAACCATAGTGGAAGCGAATTCAGAAATGTTCAATCCTAACAACCTATTCCCCTAGATTTCGGAAAATCTGTATGATTTTCCTTTAGAATAGGTCCACAGCAACTCATAATTAGTCTCCGTTAGAATGCGCGCTTTTCAGGAACAGCAGGAAAATTTTGGAAAATCGATATACAAACATAGTGGAAGCGAATTCAGAAATGTTCAATCCTAACTACCTGTTCCCCTAGATTTCGGAAAATCTGTATGATTTTCCTTTAGAATAGGTCCACAGCAACTCATAATTGGTCTCCGTTAGAATGCGCGCTTTTCGAGAACAGCAGGAAAATTTTGGAAATTCGATATACAACCGTAGTGGAAGCGAATTCAGAAATGTTCAATCCTAACTACCTGTTCTCCTAGATTTCGGAAATTCTGTATGATTTTCCTTTAGAATAGGTCCACAGCAACTCATAATTGGTCTCCGTTAGAATGCGCGCTTTTCGGGAACAGCAGGAATATTTTGGAAAATCGATATACAACCGTAGTGGAAGCGAATTCAGAAATGTTCAATCCTAACTACCTGTTCCCCTAGATTTCGGAAAATCTGTATGATTTTCCTTTAGAATAGGTCCACAGCAACTCATAATTGGTCTCCGGTAGAATGCGCGCTTTTCGGGAACAGCAGGAATATTTTGGAAAATCGATATACAACCGTAGTGGAAGCGAATTCAGAAATGTTCAATCCTAACTACCTGTTCCCCTAGATTTCGGAAAAGCTGTATGATTTTCCTTTAGAATAGGTCCACAGCAACTCATAATTGGTCTCCGTTAGAATGCGCGCTTTTCGAGAACAGCAGGAAAATTTTGGAAATTCGATATACAACCGTAGTGGAAGCGAATTCAGAAATGTTCAATCCTAACTACCTATTCTTCTAGATTTCGGAAAATCTGTATGATTTTCCTTTAGAATAGGTCCACAGCAACTCATAATTGGGCTCCGTTAGAATGCGCGCTTTTCAGGAACAGCAGGAAAATTTTGGAAAATCGATATACAACCATAGTGGAAGCGAATTCAGAAATGTTCAATCCTAACTACCTATTCTCCTAGATTTCGAAAAATCTGTGTGGATTTCCCTTAGAATAGGTCCACAGTAACTCATAATTGGTTTCCGTTAGGATGCGCGCTTTTCGGGAACAGCGATTGGAAATGAAGTAAATAGTGAAATGAATTCAGTAATGTTCAATCCTATACTATAACTCAAAATAGTTTTGTTGTAAATTGAGATCTGCTTAGGGAAAACAGGAAACTATAAAATTTAAATGCCACAATATTGTATAAGAATTTGTGTATTTGTCTTTAGATTTTTAAACTTCTCAAAGCTAAGGAGCCTTGTTATCTTTATAGGAAATTGCTGGTTAGTAGGGTTTATTCCTCTAACTTCCTCCTAATTCCGGCCAAAAATGTTTGCAAGTCATTAAGCAAATGTTTTTATGTTAGGGGAGTTTATCTTTGGAATTCAATTCCATTGCAAATTAAAAGGTTATAATCGGCAGGATTATTTAAGTCATCATTTTTCTAGTGGGGTGATTGAGGGGCCATACGTAGCTTTTTAAATTATTTTAATTAATGTTTTCATTATTGTTAATTTTTAGTTATTTCACCTCTTACTGTACATTTTATTGTAAATGAGCCACTGCTCAAAATAGAATGTGTAGGCATGAGGTGGAAATTGTTTGAAAAAATTCAAGAGGTTTTTATGCCTAATGGAAGCAACTTCATTATTTTTTTGTTCCGATTACTTTGTTTCCAAGTGTGCTTTTCCTTTTAATACTAAAATATTAATAAAATACTACAAATAAATAAATAATAATCGTATTAACCGATAAAAATAAAACAACCAATAAAATGCCCAATTAAAATGAATTTTTGAATATTATTTACACAAATACACTCGCAAATATTTAGGAATAGGAAAAATTTCACGTTTGTGCACAAATTCGTGAAGTTTTTCCTAAAACGTTCCTAACTTTTTTTAGGAATAATCTAGCAAATACTTCACGCGAACCTGAAATAATATGTTGACATTATCCAAGTAGTCAGTTACAGTTGACAAAATTATTGATGCTGGACAACCCCCGGTAATCCGTATAAGCCCAAAATTAAATACTTTACCAACTTATGCTGAATGCTTATCTGATTATGCTGAATCTCTCTTCATTTCCTTTTTGCCGGATCTAAATTTTCCAGCGGAATATCAACTTTGCTTAAATAAAAATCAACGATAAAAGTAAAAGTAATGCAAATAAAAGCGAAGAAGACAATTCTGATGCAGATACCGATGACGACTATGATTTAGACGAAAACGATCAACCGGATGAATAATATGTTGAAGAACTAGCACTTTTACAAAACCTAGATTGCGTTCGAACTGTGATTGAATATTTAAAAAAATTTACAGTAAGAAACGGAATACCTCAAAAAAAAAAGTGTCGGTCAATTCGATATATTTAATTTGAAATTATTTATAATTATAAATAAAATTTTTCATTTAAATTGCAAATAAAGGCGACACAAAATAATGCATTTTGAAATCCCATATGATTGTGTTTTCGTACAAATATTCGGTAGTGATTTGACTTTTTTAACACAATGGCTGCCATGTGACCCACCCGTTGGTCACACGTTACCTTTATTTCGATACCGCGTGCACCACCGGTGAGTCATATACATACTACATTTTAAAGTAACATATGTTTTTGATGTTCAAATGAAAATTATTTTTCTCTTGTGTAGCACGACGGCGCGCACTACAGTAAAGATTTTTTATTCATTTTCAATTAAAAAAATTTCAATTTTTCAAAACGCGCATCTTATTTTGATATATACGATTTTAATAATATCACAAATAAAAAATGTTAATTCATATTAAATTTAAAATATTGAAGGATAATAAAATATTTCTTTGATAAATTAATGATTTTTTATTAAAACATTCTAAACATAAAGATGGCTTACCCTGACAATGGCTGCAACACGTTGAAATTTGTTTAGCTTATTTCGTGGCTTCATTTCATCCCCCCTTTTTTTCATTTCATTATATTGTAGCAACCAGAACAGTGTTTTCTTGATTTTCTATTGGTCTTATGTTTCATAAGTTTATTTGAAGAGTGGTGGACCTTTGGAATGCCGATATCGATTATTTGATTACGAATACATGCATCAATGTCAAGGAACCACTGAAAGCTCTATAAAACAGAAACTATTCTTAATGTCATGGTGTCCAGATTCCGCTAAAGTCAACAGGAAAATGTTGTATTCGAACTCATTCGACGCATTGAAAAAGGCACTTGTTGGTGTACACAAATCAATTCAAGCAACCGATTTGTCTGAAGCATCACACGAATTAGTTGAAGAAAAACTAAGTTCTACAGATCGCAAGTAAAATAATTTAAAGTATAAATTACGCACACACACACACATTTTATTATTCATTCCTAATTAGTACATATGAGTACATAGATGTTGTTATGATAGAACTTGCCCATTTCTCAACCGATTATCATGAAATTTGATTTGTATACTAGTATTGGGATTCTACAATTATTTTTGGATGAAATTCTGGAGTATGGACAGTTAGGGTAGAACTTGTCCATTTTTTTAACGGATTTTAATGGAATTTTACATGTACGATGGAAAAATGATTTTAAAATGATTTTTAGATAAAGTTCTGGAATATGGCCAAGTAGGATGGAAATTCCTTAACCGATTATAATGAAATTCGCGATTGGGAATGAGGATTTAAAATAATATTTCTAATTCCAAAACTCTGCACTACCGTTAGCAGTTTCAATTCTGCTGCCCGTGTCCGCTACACAATATATTTTTGTAAACATGGCCAAACTTACCGCTCTGACAGCAAATACTCAGAAAACATAACCCAAAGTTTAAAGCAAAGGATCGGCAAGAAAAGTTTCTAATGGAACTTGAATATTATTACCGATATAATCTTCACCGTTTAGCAATTGAAAGTGTATGTTTACGCTGTCTTAAAGAAACCTCAACAACTGCATGATTCACAGAAACCTAAATAGGCAACATTATAGAAGCAATATTGACATATTTTTAACAGCCTCGTCTAAAAATAATTTTTGGGTCACATTTCCTTTTATTCGTTGGCGTCAAAATTCATTATAATCGGCTAAAAATAGCTAGGTTACATTCTTATTAACCATATTACAGAACTTTATCCAAAAACTATTTTAGAATCCCAATTTGATCATAATCGGTTAAGGAATAGCCAAGCTCCATCCTAATTGGCCATTCATATAATTTGCTAAAAGTTCAATTTGAAATGTAGAAGGTTCAATTTGGAATGTAAAGGTTCCCATTTGAAATGCAAAAAGTTCAATTTGAAGCGTTAAAAGATCAATTTGAAGTGTAAAGCCTGTATGATGGTATAATGGTATGATGATATGTTGGTATGATGGTATGATTATAGGACGATATGGTGGTACGATGGTACGATGTTATGATGATATGGTGGTATAATGTTATGAAGGTGTGGTGGATTGATGGTAAGATATACATCATTGTGTAATGGTGGGGTGATTCGACATTACTATGGTACGATGGTATGATAGTGATGGTTTAATAGTATAGTGTCATGATGGTATAATGGAATAATGTTAGGATGGTATTATTGTGTAAGGTTATGATGGTACGACGGTACGTATGCTGGTATACTCGTACGTTGCTATTATGGTATGATGGTGAGTAGGGTTTGAGTTGAAAGTGAGTTGGATTTGAGAGAGAAGTTCGGTTAGGGATTGATTTGAGGTCAAGTTTAGGATTTAGTGGGAGGTTAAATTGAATTGAGTTCATACACGTATTTAGCTTTCGAATCGAGTTAATTTTGAGACTGGGTTGGAAAATAAGTCTGGAGTTGAGCAGTCAATAAGGACGGGTCTTTCAATAAAGACGTTCGATTTTAAATGAAAATTAAACAAGTGGAGTATGAACTATCCACTCAATTTGTTTTTTTTTATTTGAAAGAATATTTTATGGCATTAAGTATGGAATATAACGTGGTTAAAATGTCCGCTGGGGCTTTGCTTGCTGGCACGTATGCGGGAGGAACAATTTTTCATTGATCACTTTGTCGCAAAAATCTGGCTGAATTTGCTGGATGGCGTCCGTTATGTTGACTTTGAGGGCATCAATTATTTGCGGTTTATTCGTATAGAACTGCGATTTAAGATAGCCTCAAAGAAAGAAGTCTAAAGTCGTTAAATCGCAGTATATCGGTGGCCAGTTCACGTCGCCGCCGCGTGAGTTAAAGATTCAAACAGTCGTTTGGTTTTATTTAATAAAACTTTTTAATTTTCTTTTAACAAATTTATTTTTTAAATTTATCTTTTATCATAATGTAATATTAGAATTCATATTTTTTATAATATTATAATCATATTGTTATTAAATGGTTTATCTATACATACGAGTATATAACATTATAAATGTGTGAATGGAAATATATATGAGTAGAATCATATCTTTTGTTTTTTTATTAATTTATTTTATTCTATGTCTATATTTAATTACTGGTGGTAATTTCTCTATGTTATGATGTTGTTACATTGTTGTTGCAGTTTTCCTTTGATAATTTGCTGCCTCAATGTTGTGGGTTATATTTTTATTGATGTTGTTGCAATAGATGTTGTATCAACTTCTTGTCTTGGTATATTGCTATATTGTTGTTTAGTCAATATGATGATAGATTCATATGGAGTGGCAATATGTAACCCCTCCCGCCGAAGTGATGGCCAAAATCTGAAAGACTTTTGATTATTGGAAGAAGGTGATATACTATTTTGTAGGGGTTAGTGACATATTCCCGAGGGACACAATCTCGCGGAATATATTCCCGAAGGACAAAATTCCGTGGGACATAATCCCGAGCGACAGGATCCCTAGGGTACAAAATCCCGAGAGTACATAGTCCCGAGGGTACAAAATCCCAAGGGTACAAAATCCCGAGGGGACAAAATCCCGTAATTCCGAGGAAATCCTGAGGGGTGATATGTTGTAATCGGGGAGGGTAAGTTTGCCCCCTTTTCAAAATCCCGCCTTCAAAGTCCCGGATGCAAAATCCTTGTTTCCAAAATCCCGGTTTTCAAAATCTCGGTTTTCAAAATCCTGGTCTTTAAAATGTTGGTTTTGAAAGACATATTTTTTTAAATTCTGGCCGCCCCGCCTGGTGAAGGAGAATTTTAAGTTAAATTAAAATAAGGAAATAGGAATATGAAAAATTAAATTTAAAAAAGCAGGATTTTTTTGGACGCGTTTTTGATTAAGCGGGATTTTGAAATGCGCGATATCGTTGCGACCCCGTTATAACCTTCACTATGTTCGATTTTTCGTGTGTATGTACACGTCGTAAACTACAAAAAATGTATATACATTTTTAAATCGAGGAAAATTGCGCAAACTGTGCAACAACTAGATTTTGAAATTTTCATAGGTTTTCGGGATTTTGTATGCTTGGGATTTTGTACCCTCGAGATTATGTATCCTCGGGATTTTGTACTCTCGGTAGTTTTTGAAACCCTCGGGATTTTGATTCTCGAGATTTTGTCTCTCTCCCATTTTGTAGTCCGGTTTTATTTTTCTTAAAATGTGAAATAAGAAAATAGATTAATACGAGTATAATGAAGATTGCGATGCAATAAAGTGCCACCGATGTGTAGCTAATGGCTTGTTGATTCGTTACAAAATGTACTTCATTCAATTTTTCCTGGTTTTTTAAGTTCCAATCGTGTAACGTCGGTAGATTTATTGCTGGTTCGGTTTTTTCAACTATTATATCGTTGAGAGGTTGCAAAGGTTTTTCTATCTAAGAAGGTAGCTGCATAATTTTCGTATTGTGTTCCGTTTATTTCTAACATAAAATCGGTAAATTTTATAACTTTTATTCCCTGTATTTCTTTTTGTTTTTGTTCGCAGTTTGATGAGAAAGAAATCGGTTTTTCCTGTATACATATAGATAGTTTGGTTGTAGTTGTTTAACTTCCTCGGGAAGAGATCCATTGATTATATTGCTTCTGGCTGGTAAGTTGTACATATATAATTTGGATGATACAATATTGTTTGCTGAGTTGGACTTTACCATCTTCGCAGTAAGCTGATCCTTCTATTATGGTACATGGTCGTATCCATTTAGTTTTACTATTTCCATCTCCTTTTTTTGGCACTATCCAGGTTGGTGAGGACCATGGGGAACAGCTTGGTCTAATTATTCCGTCCTTCTTCTTTGTGAATGTGCGGGTATCTGTAACTTTTGGTAAATATGGATTTATCATTTTTAAGTCAGTTTGATGTTTGACTCGATTTCTACAAGTTAAATTTTGATTCTCCTTGAGGAATACATTTTCATAGGCTAAACATAAATTCTTGACAGCTTTTTCCTCTTCTCCGTTAAGGTGACTAACTCGAATGAGATTGGTGATATCCTGGGAATCTTGGGTATTCATTGATATTTTGGAATGATTTAATTCGATGCGATAATTATTTAGCGAGTCTGTTTTAATTGGCTGTTCATAAGGGCATGGGCTGATCTTTATCAGGGAAATTTGCGATTTCTACATTTGATCGCAAATTTTTAGCTCTATATTTTGTGTTTGAATAGGTTTAATAAAGAATTCACCTTCTTCAGTGTCTACTGGAATTTGGATTTTTTGTTTTGTTCGAGCTGGGATGGTAAAGATTTAAACAATAGTGGAATTCTTACTTTGTCCGTTTCTAATAAAGATTTTTGGAAGTCGTTAGGCCAATTAACCCATCAAAATATTCGTGGAATTTAAAGCTAAAGAATTCTAAGGGTTCTTCAGTTCGAAATTCTTGTAATCGTTTAATTATAATTTTTTTTTGTAATTTTGTGATTTTGAAATAAGGTTCTCACCGTTATAGGTTGGATTTTCTGTATCCGTTTAGGATTTAAGTAGACTGGGTTGATGAAAGATTTGTTGGCACCTGTATCAATAAGTATCTTGAGGTTTGTTTCATTACTTATTGCGATATGAATATATGGCAATAAGCCTGATTGATGTGATTTGAGGCTAATTAATCCGATGGGTGTTCCGAGGAAATTAATATTTTATAAAACTCATGGTAAATGAGTTCTACCGAATTAGATAGATCCTAAACTATTTAAATTTAATGGAACAATGCCGCGTTTTTTAATATTTATACATTTGGATGGTTCCAACGGATCAAGAGTGTTTTTTTACTCGATTAGTCCAAATTTGTTAGTGTATCGAAGCTACTTCACTGTATTCCACACGAACTTATTTCCACTTTCATCTGTTTTCCCCCAAACAATTTTTTTTGGAAAATAGTAGAGAAGCTGTAAAGCATATTCTGTTTCATTTCTTCAACTTTGAAAATGCGCTTAGAGCCGACGGACCGCAAAAATTGGTACCAATCCGGTGATGAATGGCCCCGTGAGTTTTTTTAACTTTCGTTCTATTAAGGAATGGTCCACGTCATACTCCATGTGCGTGTGACAAAGAAACAAAAATTTGTGGTCAATTACCTCAATGGCACGTGCTTCTTGCATGAACAAAAGGGACATAAGAGCTACAAACTTATTATTTTTCCTATTCTTGTTTTGACCAGAGGATGAGTCAAGATGTTTACAGTCGTCCGAAACTAAGTTCAAATAACGAATTAGGCATGAAGTAATTTCATTATCTCCGCGTAGTACTTACTTTCCAAGAATTATCATCTTGTGCCCACATTTTGTCGTGTTTTTTTCTTTATATGGCCTATCCACTTTTTTGTGGTGCTCTTCCTGTCGCTTTTTACATTCAGCCAATTGATGTTGATCTTTCGCCACCGTAATTGTAAGATTTGTAATACCCTACATTTATTACAACAATCTTTTCCAGTTATTTAAATTTTATTCCCATTGCCTAAAATATTTCGGTATAATTTTTGTAAGATATTGAAGATTGATGTGATTCATTGTACAATTTATGCATTTTCTGCAACGTTCTCAAAAATATTTTTCAACCGAACATTCTCTCGTATAATGGCTTTTGTAAGATGGAAAGCTATTTATACGATCACATTTTTCTTGAATTGTCTCATGCGAGAGCTTGTGACCTAGTACATGTCGACCCCGCTGATTAACCATAACACATCCCGATCCTGACTAAAATTTTTTTTTAGCAAACGTTTTTGTTATTTGTTTGCTCACTTTGACATTATGGTATATAAGAAGCATTATTCTCACTCCATAGAATTTCAGCTTAATACTAAAATATTTTATTTCTATTTTTCAACCTGCACGGAAAAAAACATCTTAAGTGAAGTGTACTTTAGTGAAAGGAGATTTTCCAAATAGGAATTTAAAATATGTATATATTAAGTAAATATAAGATCATATGCTTTATTATGAAAATGAAAAATTTTAAGTAAACAAATTATCTTAAAACAATTTAAGGAGGTCAAATTAATTGGTTTGCATTTAAATAAGGAAAATATCATTAATTGTTAAAATTACAGCATATCTTAAACAAATATAAGGAATATAAGTTGCAGTTTGCTGCTACAATGTTGTGGATTCTATTTTTCTTGATGTTGTTGCAATAAATGTTGTATCAACTTCTTGTCTTGGTTTGTTGCTACATTGTTGTTTGGTCAATATGATGTTAGGTTCGTAGGGAGTGGCAATATGTAACTCGCGAGATAACCATGTCCTCTATACGCTCGTGCAGAATGTCCACCATCGTCGCATGCGCTGTTTGGCATGTGCTTAGTATCATATATGATTTATACATATTGTTACGTTTTTGCCTTGTCAATTAAGGTTCGTATCACTGGATTGTGAATAATACAAAATCAATTTAATTTATCACCAACGAATTTATTTATTTCACACAAAAATTATTACAACACAGTTTATCAATAAAAATTCACAAAATCACTTTAAATAATTTTTCCACAATTTTACTATTCACTTATAATTTTTATTTCGCACTACAACACTTTTTAAATCACTTTTTAATTACTTTTTAATCTTCACACTGTCGCTTTCCAAATACTACCAATCCAATTCGACTTCGTTCTCCTTTTTATATACACAAACCAAACTACTAGAAAGGTCATGACTTTTCCAGAACTGAATAGCGTAGAAACATTACGTAACAATTTGTATCATGGAAAATTCCATTTTAGTACAGTTAAACATTGAGCTATTCAATTAACTTCTTCTATTACACACTAGGTGTCACCGTCACAATATATTACTGTTACGTTTTTTCCTGTTACATACCCAACATCTTCGCTCGCTGCTTCTAGACCTTTGTCCCGACCGTTCCGTGTTTGCCCGTATAAAAGGTGGCGATCTTCTCTCTCCATGTATTACTTTCCGACAGTCCATTGAGATGTGACCCAACTTGTCACATTTCCAACACCTAAGCCTGCCTCTTCCGACTTTCGGTACCATTCGCTCCCTGCTGCCGTTCTTGTCTGAGTTCATTTGGCGCCTAAATAATGACGGTCTTGTAAAGTTCTGCACAGCCTCGATCGTCAACGGTTTCCGCGAAGGTCGCTTTAGGTGACAACATCACCGCCCTGCGTGTCTCTGGATCTCGAATGCCGTCAATGAATGCGTCAATTTTTAGCCTTTCCATATAATCGGCTGATGTACTGGTATGTGCTAGATGTACTAATCGCTCGATTCCCGATGAAAATTCCTGTAGCGATTCTCCTCCCTTTTGATAGCGGCTTTTCAATTCCATACGAAAGATTTCCCGCTTGTGGTCACTGCCGTACTTCCTATCCAGCGCCTTCATAATTTTGAGATAACTGTTGCGATCTTTTTCCGGAATTGTCTGTAAGGCCTCCGCAGCTTCACCTTTAAGGGCCACTATTAACGCTGCGACAAGATGTTCATCATTCCAACGGTTTTGATTGGCTGCCGTTTCAAATTGAAATTTGAAAATGCCGAATGATGTTGTACCGTCGAAGTTTGGTGGTTTTAACTTGATTGATTGGACGGTTTGTACCACTTGCGTCGTTGTTTCACTTGCTCTGACATCAATCAGCTCTTTCTCTAAACGTTGAAACTTTTCTTCAACCTGTTGAATCTCCGTCTTAAATTCAGTTCTAACATGTTGAATTTCTGATTGTAAATCCGTCTGCAATTTCTCTATTTCACCATGAACATTTGTAGATAGTTCTAAAATTTTCTCGTCCATTTTCTTTTGACCTTCGGCAATTTCCCCCATCTGACGCTCTATAATTTGGTTTGACTCCTTAATTTCGCCCAACTGTTGTTTCATTTCGTGTTTTATTTCATTTTTAATTTCTTGGTTTGACTGATCAATTTTCACCATTTGTCGTTCGTTTTGTTGTTTCATTAGACTCATCTGTCCTGTCATCTGGTTCATAGCAGCTATTAACTCCGACAAATCGAAACTTCCAGAATGTTCTTGTGTCTTTTCGACCAACGGTTGTTTATCTTCTGCTTTCTGCTCTACGGTTGCTGCATTCGTTACTTTCTCTCCAAAATCATGATGTTCCGCGTCCAGCCCTTCGTTCTGCATGGCCTCAAGTAGTCGCGCTTGTAAAGCTGCTTTAGTACCATCAGTAGCCAAACCCCGTTTCTCTGGTTCTCTTTTTAATTCTGGAACTTTTAATTCGTTGAGAATCATTTTCTTTATCTTTTTATTCACAATCCCACCGCTGTCACCAAATTGTTACGTTTTTGCCTTGTCAATTAAGGTTCGTATCACTGGATTGTGAATAAAACAAAAATTTATTTATGTCACACAAAAATTATAACAACACTATTTACTAACGATAATTCACAAATGTAGCGTTTTTTTATTCGCTTCGGATAGCTGCTATCGAGAGCCGTCATATGAAAAGTGGCTCCGGATAGCGCTCCATATAAATAGGTAGAGCCAAATATTTTTTATATGAGGTTTTTGGTAAACAATTGAATTAAAAATGATACTTTGATGTTAAATAAGTTTAGTTTACCAATAAATAGCGCGTCAAATTTAAATGTAGGCGTATAAAAATGACGGCTCTCGATAGCAGCTATCCGGAGCGAATAAAAAAACACTACAAAAATCACTTTAAATAATTTTCAGACAATTTTATTAATCACTTATGGTTTTTATTTCGCACAAGAACACTTTTTAAATCACTTTTTAATTACTGTTTAATCTTCACACTGTCGCTTTCCAAATACTACTTATAATCTTACAAGTTTACTCTATCGCGTTCCAAATACTAATAATCCAATTCGATCTTGTTCGCCTTTTTATATACACAAACCAAGCTTCTCGAAAGTTCACGACTTTTCCAGTTGGAATAGCGTAGAAACATTACGTAACAATTTTTATCATGGAAAATTCCATTTAGTACAGTAAAACATTGAGCTATTAGTTTTACTTATTCTATTACACACTAGGTGTCACCGTCACATTACGTGTGTAGCTAAAATTTTGTTATTACTTTCTTTTACTCTAGTAAAATAAAGTATAGTAATCATGAAAATTTTGGACCTTGAGATTTTTAGAGATTTATCTGTTTTGAGGTCCCCTGAGTCCGAAAAAGTGAGTTTCGAAATGGTGTCTGTCTGTCAGTCTGTCAGTCTGTCAGTCTGTCAGTCTGTCAGTCTGTCAGTCTGTCAGTCTGTCAGTCTGTCAGTCTGTCAGTCTGTCAGTCTGTCAGTCTGTCAGTCTGTCAGTCTGTCAGTCTGTCAGTCTGTCAGTCTGTCAGTCTGTCTGTGTCCTCTCCACAGCCCAGATGGTTTAACCAATCGAACTGAAACTTCAGATTTAAGCTTTTTTGATAAATTGGGAGGTCCCAGTGAATTTTATTCCAAATCGATTAACCGGAAGTGGCCACTCCCTTGGTCCAGAAAATTTATTTTGCAAATATCTTAAAAAGTATAAGATTTACAAAAAACTACTTTATAACAAAATGTTTCTAAAAATTAAAAACAAATAAAAATAAAAAAAATAAAATTAAAAAAAAAAAAATTAAAAAAAAAAATTTAAAAAAAAAATTAAAAAAAAAATTAAAAAAAAAAATTTAAAAATTTAAAAATTAAAAAAAAAAAATAAAAAAAAAAGTTATAAAAAAAAAAAAAATTTCTCAAAATTCTCTGTTCGTAAAAGAAAGTCGTGTGTTGGCCACACCTCAATTTTTTTTTTTAGTAGCGACCGACAAATGTTTACTACCCATTCTAAAACGCTACGCGAGCTATAAAAGTTTCACTTCTAAAATACTTACAATACACATAATGGAAAATGAGATTTTCACAATGATTTGCTTCAATTTTAATATTAAAATTGTCAAAAAAAATGTTCAAAATTGCATAAATTTGGTTTTTAGTGCCATTGAATATAATTGTAGTGTTTTTTTATTCGCTCCGGATAGCTGCTATCGAGAGTCGTCATATGAAAAGTGGCTCCGGATAGCGCTCCGTATAAATAGGTAGAGCCAAATATTTTTTATATCAAGTTTTCGCTAAACAATTGAATTAAAAATGATAGTTTGATGTTAAATAAGTTTAGTTTACCAATAAATAGCGCGTCAAATTTAAATGTAGGCGTATAAAAATGACGGCTCTCGATAGCAGCTATCCGGAGCGAAAAAAAAACGTGCTTTTTTGCAGTTTAGTTTGTTTTTATCTTGCAGTAAATATTATATAATTATAATACATACATCCTTAAAATTCGAAATTCAATAAAATTGAAATTTTTAAATTTTATCAATATTTACCAACATCACATTTGAAATACATAATCTTATTTTAGCTGTTTACTGACAGCTTTGTGCAAAATTCTTTAAATACATATACAATTTTCAGCTAATTAGAATTTAGTCGATATCTTAAAAAATTTATTGAAAGACATATCTCATCTTATACAGTCAAATTTTCATAATCCCCCAAAAAAAAAAATAATTATGTCAAAATTGATTAAAGGCGATAATCGAAAATCTAAACACAAAATCGCCTGGAGTCAGTTAATAATTTTGTTGAGTTTGTGCGACATATCCGAGAACACTGAAACTTTAATTAATTTTCTGTGTACATCCATATACATACATATATCTCCATTTCAATAAAAGTTTCTATAAAATTTTTTTCCAAAACAAGAAAGAACAGACGAAAATTGATTGATGACTTTAAAATAATATATAGAAGATGGTTGTTGAGCGTAAATGGGGATTGATGGAAGTCATAAAAAGCAACATGAATAAATAAATAAAAATTTCTACGAAAAACCTCCCACAAAAATTTGACGATGAGATAATTTAGGAATGATGAGCTTTATACACAATTCTATGATTTTCTTCTTTACTAATTAACAGTGAAATTCAATATATTGGTGAAGAAAAGACGTTCGTTTTTTCAGAAGAAAAACAAAACAACAGTTGTAAATTTCATATAACACTTACATTACACACTATGTAATACTGTAAAAAATGTATGTAAGCACACAGAGTTCATAAAATACAAAAATATGGGAAAATTTATGGGAATATTTTGGAGATTTAGTCAACTATGATATACAGAACCCAAACTTCCTTGAGACATCTCATATGCTACATATTTTCACTGATGTGATTTTATTTTAGGGGCCCCAATTTTTTGGATACGGTAATAAATAAATTATACAGCATAAAAAGAAGATTATGTTTTTATTTGTTTTGTATGTCTCTAATTGCTGTGGTTGAGGATGTGTTGTAAGGTTTATTGCATGAAATAAAATCCATTGTTTTCCCATTCTTATTTTTTATCCTACGTGATACAATAAAAATAATAAGAAGCTTTGCTGCTGCTTGATAATGTTTTGGTAATGATAAATAGGTTTTATTTTGGTAACAGTATAGGTTTGCGATCTCTTATTTTAACGTTATAACATCCATTAAATAATTTAATTAACAGGCACTTGCGTATACCCCGAAAACAAAATATACATCAATTTGGAAAGGTTCAGGTGCGGGTGTGCGATTCTGGTTCAGTGATAAATTTAAATGGTAAAAATCTGAATTCTGTGATAATATTTTTTTTGTAATAATTTTGACGTGAGAGAAATAATTTTCTCTTTCATATTTTGTAATAAGTTCGTTGAAAATTTTATTTAATTTTTATAAAAATTTATTTGTACTTTTTTTTTAGAAATAAATTAACGTGATACGGCTTAATTATTCTTATTGCGCGCTTTTGTTTATGAATATTATAGAACTGTCAAATTTACGACACAATTTGGTTGAACACAATAATGTCATAATTATTACAGCTGGAATAATTATCACAGAGTTCGGACACGTCCTTAGCATCCGTTTTAATTTTTTCACTGTACAAAACCACCTCAACCGATTATAAACCTCTATCAACTCCGATGCTACTGTCTGCACCTATCGCTCAACCTGCACTGCCGATTTCTATCAGATCTGCTACATTATATATTTACTATCACAACAGTGTAAAGGGAGTATCAGTTGGAAAATAACTAAGATGTCATTTGTATCACGGAAACATGGCTGACTAGTTCGCACAGTTCTGCAGAATATTTCATCCCGGACTACCAAGTCTTCAGACGCGATCGTTATTCGGAGCGTGAATCGACGGCAAGAGGTGGCGGACTTCTGCTAGCTGTCTCGAAAGATATACGTGCTTATATTATTGACATATGTATGGAGAGTAACGAGTTGGAGATTGGTTTTAAATGTAAGCTGGTGTTGACAGTTAGTGTCTATATTCCATATGGATCCTCAGCTTATATGAGGTGCCCCATCTTTTATGGGGTATGTAAACATTGAATAACTTTGAAAAAAAAAACAACCGATTTGTATACATATATGAGGTATTTTTATTCAATTTGGTCCTTTGCAATTTATTTGGACTATTTCTTGAATGCAAGATCAATTACGTGGCTGCCTTTTTTGGCCAAAGCAAAATATGGCCTTTTTGCTGCGTTTTCCATTACCTTTTCGAACATCTCCGGCGGTATAGCGATGAGGTCTGCGGCTTGTTGGTGTGCACTTTGCTTTCCAAATAACCCCACAAAAAGAAGTCCAAAGGGGTCAAATATGATTTGCTACCAAAATTCAGGTTCAGTGTCAACCATTCGAGCGACTGTTTGGCCGTATTTCAAGCGACGTGGATTGTCTGTAGGCAATATTCTTTGTGGTAATTGCACTTTATACGGAAACAAATGCAAATCATCCTTAAAAATGCGCCGCAAAGTGGTTACACTGAAGCCAAAATGCTGAGCGCGGCGGCGATACGACACTTTTGGGTTCTGGGCAACGCTCTCTCTGACCGCTTCAACCAGTTCATTGGAATGTCTTGGTCGTTGATGAACGGCATGTTGACGATGTCTCACTGTCCCGTGTTCACCCAAAATTCGACACCAAACGACGAATAGTGTTGTTAGACGGTGCCTGTTGGCCACGATATTTTCGACGATATGCACGTTGAGTTAACACAACTGAACGAATATTTTGCTGAAAAGCAGCATGGGTTTTATCCTGGAAGGTTAACTGTGACAAATCTTGTTTTGTTCACAAATTTTTTGACTTTAGCATTAGACGGTGGTGATAGTGTTGAAGGAGTGTTTACTGATTTTGAAAGAAACTGGAACAACTCAAGTGCGATGTCCTTCCTTTGAAATGGATTTGGTCATATTTAATGAACCGTACTCAAAAAATTATTTTAAATATTATTTTATCTAGAGATATACATATATGTTTTGTCTGGTGTCAACAACATCTTGAACCTCTTTTATTTATCACATGTGAAGTGGTGCTTCAAACATTATGAGTTTTGATTTATGCTGATGATGTAAAAGTCTTTTGTAAGATTATAAATGAGGGCGATCTGTTAAATCTACAACAGGAATTAAATGTTTTCTGTGAATGGTGTAAATTGAATAAGCTTTGTCTCAACGTTTGTAAATGTAAAGTTATGAACTTTTCAAGAAGACGAAAAGGCGATGACAATAGCTTATTTTTAAATGGAGTTATGATTGATCGAGTCCATCCTTTTCTAGATTTTGGTATCTTAGTTGTTCAGAAAGAATGGCGATCCCACGATAATTAAGATTGAATGAATACAAGAAATTTTCCAAGGATCGGGGAAAAAACCGCAACGAAGGCTTTCATTAAATATGAAGGTAATAGGCAGGGTCAAACTCTCAGCACAACACCCAAACAGAATCAGCGGGAAGCCATCATAACCCGCTCCCTTTCCAACCTCAAGCCGCAGCCAGCAATCCCGTACTTCTTCCTCGGTAAACTAAAAAATATTAAATTGATCGAAGGTGGACAAAACTGGAGTTACGTTAGCGGACGACAGAACAGATTTATAAACCGACGAATTAGACCATATTGAGAGATGTATCAGCAAGGCTAATTCAATGTTAGGGTTTTTAATCCGTTTCTCAAAAAATTTTCATGATTCATATACTCAAAAAGTCCAATTTGTTTCATTTGTTCGTTCGCACTTGGAATATGCCTCAATTGTCTGGAATCCGTTCTATAACAATTCCTCTAGCCGTTTAGAATCAATTCAGAAGCGATTTCTGATGTTTGCCTTAGGGAACTCCCTCGGGAGGCCAACGCTCTTAGGTATGTGATACCGCCATATTTAGGCCGTCGTCTGTTATTGAATATTGAACGATTAATTGTACGATTTAATAATGTTTCTGTCGTGTTCGATTTTAATTTGTCTAGAATCGAATTTAAAAGTATTATACTTGTTGCACTAGGATGCGATTCTGGTTCGATGATAATGAAAACTGATAAAAATATCTTTATTATAACCTGAGTTTTCTGGTTTCACGTTAAATCTGTCAATTACTTTAAAATCTAAATTTGTGTAACTGGGCACTTGCAAATTCAAAATCAACGGAAAATCTACATTAGGAAATTTAAAAAGTCTTATAATACTTTAATTATTGGAAACAAACAAGAGAAAAGTGACCTTGGGGGCTATTTGGGAATTCAATTCGAACGTGATCGAGTCTTCGATGTATAAGATTCATATTTGATTTAAATAAGAAATCTAATACATCGAAGACTCGATCATGTTCCTATCGAATTCCCAAATAGCCCCACTTGAAACACTTACACCTACTATAAAGAAAAATTTTGCAAAATGAAAATAATAAAACCTCCTATTAATTTAGCTTGTGGTGCGGTTGAATAGGATGATTTCGTAAAATATTTAAGAATTCTTCAGGAGAATTAAAGTTAGGTTTATTGGCCTTAGTATGCAATGCGGTTTTCGTTTGAGAAAATGTCGACTTAATTTTTTCACGTCGGGTTGGCGAAGGTATGATTCGTCAATTTTAAATTGTCGTTAAGTGGACGCAAATATCAAAACTAATTCTCGTTCGACACATCAAATGAAAGGTAAGGGGCAAATGGTTTGATCGGCGCAATGTCGCTTATGATTAATGTGTGATGTACTATTGTATATTCTGTAGTATTACCATCTTTATCTTCTGAAATGCTTTCTGAAAAATTTAAGGAATATTGAAATTTTTTAACAACCCATCAGTTGAATATATTCCTTTACATCCTTTTTTCGGAGTTTGCAAATTTTTAATATTTTAATTTATTTGAATAAGAAATCCCCAAAGTATCGGGTTGCCTAACTTAGCTCGAATTTAATGTCCTATGTGAATAGGCTTTGACTTTCCAGTTAACAAGTTGCATTTATTTTTTATTTTCCGTACAATTTTTCTATATTAAACTTATTTTATAAATTATACTATTATTATTATTGGTAATAAAGGAAATACGGCTCACTCGTAACCCAGTATATTGAGGAATGGAGTGGTGCGGTTAGTACTTATCATGGTGGAAAGAAGAATAGCGGAGTTGAAGCTATCTAAGTGAATATTGCTTTGCTTACAAAGAAAAAACAGCCCAGTCGTGGCCCTTAGTATTTTGAGGAGTAGAATCGGAGCGATTAGTACTTAACCTTGGTGGACGTGGAGTTGGAGCTGCTCGTACCTAAGCGAATAATCGGCTGTATGCCCTTGGATGAATTTTTATTTTATATTAAATATTGCACGTTGGCAAATTACTGCGCACTCTATTGTGAATGAGCTTATGCTCAAAATAGGGTGTGCCAAAATTATAATAATAAATAAATGAAATTAAATAAATGAATTAAATAAATGAAAAAAACTACAAATCGAGCGACAACACAAGAAAAAATATGATTAGTTAAAATTTGCTACGTAAAGGTTGATTAAAAAAAAAAAAAAGAGTATGTTACCCTATAGTATTATGTATTTACATTCGCGCTCTAATACAATCAAACTTTTGTGGTTATTTGGCTGTTTAGGTTGGTTTTGATAGAGGTCAGATGTAAATACTAATGGTAAAAATATCTTCCTCGGGCACCAACCTTCAAAAACCTTTTGATACTTCATCATTCATTTCTCAAAAGCTACGCAAAATCTTTCACAATGTTTGTACTAAGAGGAGCAAAGAGAACATACTGCATAATTATATAAGCACTTGCATAATAAGTGGATACCAGTGTAAATAACTTTATTAAGCTTTTAACAACACTATTTTTTACTGACGCTTTGTATATTTCTACATGTTTCGTTTTTGGTATAACATATTAGTAATGAGGTAAGGTATCGTAAATAGATTTCTAGAAGCAATATCTGAAATTACCGCACAACTATTGAATGGTACGGATCGACCTTAGAGTAGTGAGTCTTACTCACTACTGAAGTTGCTGCACGAAATGGCGTAGTGAGTCAGACTCACCTCTCAAGTGCATAGGGTTAACAAAGGCAAAACACAAAAAAACTAAATATTTCTAAACTTTTTAAAAATAAACCTAAAATACCGTTAAATTCAGATAATGTGTAAAAGTCACATTTCTCAAAAATAACTTCTCAAAAATAAAATCTCCAAAGCAAAAATATCGAATTAGTATGACCTTTTGGGACAAAGGTTATAATCTACATGGCGGTTTGTTCAAACCCATACATCAACAAAATTCGCCCATTCCCCGAAAATTCATCGAACCACAATTCTGCGAACAACAATTTTACGAAATCACAATTCTTCGCAATAACAATTCAACGAAAACACAATTCACCGAAAAATTCATAATAAAAGTTCCAAAAGATCCATAATAAAATGATTTTTTTTTTTGAATTAATTACTTATTCTTAACAAGTATAATTGTGATGAATTTTTTTATTTATAACAAACAAAATAACAATAAAATTATTTAAACATTTTAATTTTATTTTTTTACTAACAATATAATTTTTATAATTATTGCAACGAATTTTATATAAAAAAAAAACACTCACTCAGCAAAAATACAAATAATAAGAAGAAGAAAATTATAAATACTATATTTTTATAAATAATTTATTTGGGAGCGGCTCGAAATCTTGTTTTCCAAAATCTTGTTTTTTATAAATTCTGGAAATGGGAAAATGGGAAAATCTGTAAATCTGGAGAAAAAATATAAGTAGAATTGTAAAGGCTAACGGCTTCGGTAACTCTCACGGGCACGCAGGAGGTCGCTGCGCTCCAACCCCCCGCTTAACCCTCCGAGGGGCTTTAGATTTGTACTACGGGGGACCTAGGAGCCGGGATCAGCAAACATGTCGCACTGCGAGCCGCACGTAGGAGCAGATTATATAAGAATATATTCTCTTTTAGAAAGTATAAATAAATAAATTATTCGTTCGAATAATTATAAAAATTATATTGTTAATAACAATTTAAAATTAAAATGTTTAAATAATTTTATTGTTATTGTTCATCACAATTAATCTTGTTAAGAATACGAGTAAGTAATCAATTCAAAAAAAAAATAAAAATAAACAAAGTCTCACACTAAAATCATTTTACTATGAATCTTTTGGAACTTTTAATATGAATTTTTCGGTGAATTGTGTTTTCGATGAATTGTTATTGCGAAGAATTGTGATTTCGTAAAATTTTTGCTCGCAGAATTGTGCTTCGATGAATTTTCGGGATACCAATTCGCCTTACTAACAGTGAAATTGGAATGAAATAGGAAATTTAACCGTGACTGTGTTAAAAAGGATGAAAAATTTTATGGCAGTAAATTTTAATAGATAATTAAAAATAAGACAGCGTTTGTATAGCGGTTTTTTAAGGCAAGTTACCGCTAAGTTCTTCGTGGTCATGAGTATTTATGTATACATATTTTGAAACAGTAAATTATTCTGGATAATAGAGGGACATAATTATTTTTACGAAGAAGGTCAAATTATTAAGAGTTTGCAGTTTCAGTTTCAATCTGATGATGAGGATTATGAAAAATGTATTATAAGTCGTCGGCCTATAGTGACTGAATTGCTAATTATCTCCTGTTTATTTCCTATTGATAGCAAACATGTAGTTGTAATATTAGCGAATTATATGCAATACATATTAAAATTGTATTAATTTCAATTTTATTGTAAGTATTTATCGCATTCAAGTGATTTCTACTTAAAACAGTAGGTTATTCCGGATAATAAAACCAGATAATTATTTTTACGAAGAAAGTGAAATTCTTAAAGATTTTTTTCTTAATAAAATGTTTTCTTATTTTTTATTGTTAAATCATTTAAAATCAATTTCCTTTAAAAGAAATATAAGGTTTTATACAAAATGTCTTGTTTGTTTCTTTCTTTGCAATCCTCTCTAGAGCTCACAGACACCTTCAACTCTTTCGCAACTCGCCTTTAACGTCCTACCTTACCCGTTTTGCACAAATCACTTGCACTCCAACCAGGTTCATAGTTTTATTCATCGTCATCACCGATCGAAATCATGAAAAATTCATTGGCATCCCACCCCTATCGGGATTCGAACCGGGTACTTCCCCATCCAAACGTCGCAGCTTTAAACACTGTGCCATTTGATGAATAGTCACTTGTAAAAACATAAAATAACAACATTTCATAAAATCTTAAAGGAATCATTCTGAAATCTCCCCCAACGATATATCGAAAAAAATGTGTCCTTAGTTTTAAAATATCGAATCTTAAAATAGGTATTGTTTTTCAAAATTTTGAATCTCAAAATATCGAAAATTACAGAAATGTGGTGAGAAGAGAAATATAAATTTAAATATAAGTTGAAAATAAAGCCTAAATGATTTTTTTAATGACTCAAAATTAAAATGGAAATCTGCATTTTCCAGAATATTTTAAAATGTAATCTTCCTTTTCCGTATTTTATGTGTTTTCGAATTATGTCGTTGGTTTGAATATTATGTCTGTTTTATATCTGGATGGTCACTTTAAAAGAAATAATTTATTATATTTTATTTAAGATTTATTTATTTCGTTGTGCGACTTTTACACTATCATGTTCTTATACCCCCGTCGTTTCCGTTCACCGCCTTTATAACCATCATCCTCCTTTTACTTACTGTTATACTGGTTACCCAGCTAGCAACTCATTTATAACAGTTTACATTCTATTATACAACATCTCCCTTTTAAATTCTTAAGCCATTAATAATCAAAAACATATTCTTCGTTTACTTCATTTCATATTTTTTTAAAATCTTAACCCTATTAATAATCAAAACATATTTGCTTTTACTTCATTACATATTTTTTTATTTTTTATTTATTTGTTATAATTATTATTTATTTTTTAATATCTATGATAGTCTCGAAACCGGATAGGACTTCTTTTTTTCCTAATTGATTTTCTAACATGGGTTATCTCTCCTTCCGCTCTGAAACCCACATTACTTTGATCAACAACACTCAGTGACACATTTCGACACTCTCTTTCAAAACCTTGGGTACTGATCCTCTGCTCATTGTCTGGGGTACTATTACCTTCTGTCTCCCTAACTACATTACCCTCGGCTTTTTTTATTATATGATTTGTGTCATCTGTTACTGTAAAATTCCTATTGTAAGATTTCGTCAAATTACTATGTTTATTGATTATTTTCGCTTTATCCCACCTTTTCTGTCTATAATTTCTATACATCACCACGTCGCCCATCTCAAAATCTTGTCTCGGTCTTGCGCTTCTATTATAATGAGCCGCCACTGTTTGTCTTTTTTCTTCAAGTTTCTTCCTTATCGTTTCTTGATTTCCTATTTCTAATAAATTGTCCCTAATTGGCCATTTTGTTCGTGTTCTCCTTCCCGCTGATGATAAACCTGTCTCCCATATTAATATATTTCTATATTCAAACAGAGCTGCTTTCCATTCTACATTTTTTCTCATTATATTTTTTGCTATTTGGATGCCTTTTTCCACTACTCCATTTGACTGTGGGTAACGCGGTGAGCTGGTTATAATTTTAAAACCCCAACTATCTGAAAATTGTGCAAACTCATAATTACTGAAATATGCCTTTCCCCGCTAGTTTATCTATAATCTCAGTAGCTGTTTTATTATTTATTTCTAGTATCTCCAGCCATTTACTAAAATAGTCTACTACTACTAAAAACGTTATATTGCCATACTGTCCTACATCGCACGCAACTTTCATAAACGGCCTCATCGGTATTTCATGTTGAATTCTGCTTTCTTTTATGTTGAAATATCTGTATTTCTCACAAATTGAACAAGCCAATGCCATATTTTCTATTTCCGCGTTTATGTTTGGCCAAAACACAACAGTTTTTGGTCTTAACTTTGTTTTCGTAATCCCTTGATGGCTTTCATGTAACAAATTCAACATCTCTTTTCTCATTAACCTTGGGATTACTAATCTATCCCTATAAAATATTAAATCGTTTTCAAATGTAAGCTCGTTTCTGAACTTATAAAGGGTGTCCCAAAATTAACGCAAGATTTGAATTTGCCGCCATTTGTGCAGTAAATTGTTGGTAATCCTGAAAAAAACAATTTGACAGCTGAGAGTTTAGGGTTAGTAAGAATAGAGCGTTACACGATACAACAACGTGTTTTCATTATTGATGAAGCACATTTTCACCTTGATGGCTTTGTTAATCGCCAAAATTGCCGTGTTTGTGGTTCGGAGAACCCACATGTGATTGTCGAAAAATAAATGCATCCACGACGTGTCACTGTTCGGTGCGGATTTTGGGCTGAAGGCATCATTGAACCATACTTTTTTTTAAAATGAGGCTGGTCAAGCAGTGACTGTTACTGGTGCTCGATATTACGACGATAACAAAGTTCCTTCTGTCGAAATTTGATGATATTGATGTGGACAATATGTGGTTTCAACAAGACGGTGCCACATGTCATACAGCCCGTAGAACAATTCAATTACTACATGAGACATTTCCTGGTCGTGTACTCTCTCGTTTCGGTGATCAGAATTGGCCCCCTAGATCGTGTGATTTAATACCATTAGATTTCTTTTTATGGGGTTATTTCAAGTCAAAGATCTATGTCAACAAGCCCACAACCACCCGTGCATTACAGGAGGAAATTAAACGCTGCATCAACGAAATGCAGCCACATTTATGCAGAATGATCATGGAAAATTTCGACAAAAGAGTGCGTATGTGCCAGCAAAGCCGTGGAGGCCATTTGCCCGATGTGTTATTCCATAAATAACCTCATCCTATGTACTTTATGATTCAATAAAAAATAACAATCTAAAGACTAAAAACTGTGTTTTCTATTTAATTCAAATCTTGCGTTAATTTTGGGACACCCTTTAGTATAATCTTACATTATCATCTATTTTCTGTGACTTTTTTAGCCAACCATTTATCATGTATTATTTTAGTTTCTGTAACACTATATCTTTGCCTGTTTCTATTTTGTATTGTTTGTCTTTTTCTGAGCTTACATTGATTGTATGAACTATTCTAAATTGCTTGTCTTTTTTTAATAATTCACGCATACTTGCATTTTAATAGTTTAACATCCCTAAAATGGTTTGTAATTCTTTTATGCTTGTCGGATATTTAATTGTGTCCACTGCTTTAACACGATTTGGATCTGGGGAAACTCCGTCTTTTGAAAAAATGTGCCCTTCTCCTAGTTTCTACTTTAAATTGAATTTTCTTTTCGTTAAATTTTATATTCAACTGTTTCTCTAATACTTTATCTAATATTGCATCATGCTGTAACTCTGCAATCTATTGAATTTATATACTCCAAATATGGTACTAAAACTATACAACTCGCTTGATTGTTTCTCTAATTTAATTTAAAGAATCCATATTTCATATCCAAAACTGTAAAGAAAACCTTCCCATCTAAATTTGCCATTAAATCATCTAAAGTAGAGATTGGGTAATATTCCGGATACTCGCTTGTCAATCTTAGATATTATCCCACTTAGATATTATCAATTTTATTTTAAATCTATCTTTCAACATTATTGGAATTCTACGTGGTGCTTTTACTACAGGTATTGACCCTTTTTTAATTATAATTTTGCCTACATTGGTAAACACCCTAACCCTTTAAATAAATTTGGATTTTCGTTAATCAAATCCGACTTGGTTCTAATTTCTAAACGGGTACCCTCATCATTTACTATCACGGTTTCTAACGATTTATTACTTAATTAATATCTTTAACTGATTTTACCACAAACTGATTATTTAAATGATCTGTCTTATCCTCTAATTTATTCAGAGTGTGAATTCTTTTAAAAAAGCATGCCTGTGTGAAATAACCACCCTATTACGCTGTTGGCACTTAAATTTACATGTGCGGCATTTTCTCACACCATGTCTTCTTTCATACCTCTTACAAAAAAATTCGATCTCCTTATTTTTATTTACATTTGTTACATGTAACAATATTATTTAAATTTCTAAAATAGTTACCATTATTAACATGTAGATTGTTGCCGTACACCTCTTTATGTTTGATTGCATCTAAATACTTGTTCCTAACTTTTTGTACCGCTGCTGTCTGTTGTTTATTAATTTCACTCATTCGACAATTTTTGATCGCCTTTTCCATGCTTAAATTATCGATGTCCAATAAACTGGCTTGCAATGATAAATCGGTGATTCCTAGAAATATTTTGTCCGTTATTTGAGAATCCAAATCTACGTAATCACACGTTTTTGCTTTTCACTGTATGTCATTTAGAAAATTATCGAAATTTTCTCCCTGCTCTTGTACTCTTTTATTAAAGCTATACCTTTCGTAAATAATATTTTTTCGAGGGTTGCAATATTTTTCGATCAACCCCATTACTTTATCAATATTATTATTTTTTTTTTCTCGGCATCTTCGTCTTTCCTTGCAAATTTGATGTTATTACAAATTTTAATTAATTCTTCTCCAATATTAAGTAGTATTGCTATACTATACTATATATGGTCACTTTAAAAGAAAGAATTTATTATATTTTATTTAAGATTTATTTATTTCGTTATGCGACTTTTACACTATCATATTCTTATACCCCCGTCATTTCCGGCCACCGCCCTTACAACCATCATCCTCCTTTTACTTATTGTTATACTGGTTACCCAGCTAGCAACTCATGTTTTACAGTTTACATTATATTATACAACAATGTCCCTTTTAATTTGAGTATTGTGTCTCTAATCCAGGTTGTTTTTCTGTGCATTATGTCTCTTTAAAACATTCTTAACCACCAGAAAACAAGTTATTGGAAATATTGTTCTTAGGTCGATGTCACGGCACCATATAATAAAGATACCAGCTGGGGAGTTACCGTGTAATTCGATTCGAATCTCAAAAATAAACGAAAAATAAATCCGATTCGAGAATTGTTTGGTATGAGTTTCGGATTTCATTTTAGTATTGCCAAAAGGAATTTACATATTTTAAATGCGTCTCACTTCATTTATGTATTAATTTAGTTATCAATTGTCAAGAAACGAACAAACTAAAATTCGATGATGATAATTGATAATATACCAGAAAATTAGCGAAAACATTTTAGTTTACAAATTTAAACATTTTATTTGAAAAAACATCTTTTATAAAAATTCTGTTTCGCATAGTAATTATAAAATTAACTATTTTATACTAGGCCCGTGACAAAAAATTGTTCCAATATGTAGATGTAGGTACTCTTGTCGTAATTTCTAGTTTGTTTGTGAATTTTGCGAACAAAATTCTCAAATAATTTGAAAATTTATTATTTTTTCCATTCGTAAACCTCCAAAAACGAAACTAACACACCAAATTCGAAACTAATCTGAAAGTGGACAAAATCGGATTACTCGGTAACCCCCTTGGAGTCGAGATAAATTACATTAACTTTAATTGAAATGAATATTTAACAATTATATTATATTTTGAAACGATCTACACACAAATTTCCTAACTTATTTATAAATATACTATATATGGTATTTGCAAAACTTTGTCTGTACATCCACAATTTTAAAAATAATTTGTTTGTTTTTGTCTGTGCATCATTTTCTGAAGATCAAGGCACTCCCAACTATTTCGCTGTTCACTTCTAACGTCCTACCTTACGCGTTAATTTGCCAAATCGAGAAAGAGCGGCTAAAGCTCCGTTTTGCATAGTGTGTAGTATTGACATGAAAGGTGAATTTGGTCGGCTCACGAATTCTGTATTCGAACAAAGGGCTATAGTTGTGTTCATCACCATTACCGATCGAAATCAGATAATCAAAAATCGTGCTCTTATCGAGATCTTATCGAGGGATCCAAACGGCTCAGCTTTAACAACTGTATGTTTGGACGGTAAAAATAATTTCAGAAGTAATTTCGAGTTCAAGACTTAGTTCCTAAATAGATTTGAGATGTTGATTTCGGAATTTTAAAATTTTATTATTTTAAATTCGAGATTTCCACATCGAGGTTTTAAATTCGATAATACCGTCGTAGAGTTTTGTACGCAATCCATCTCGAAACTATACAAGTTTTTACTCTCGAGACTTTTTCTATTTGGAGATTATTTCTTTCCTAATTTGTAAACCCAAAGAAGGGAAATTTAGGGTTGGTATCGTTACCCCCACAACAAAATTCCATTAAGAAAAAATCCCGAAAAAAAGTTGTTTTAATAAAACAAATTTTTAAAAAGTTATTTTAATTCGTTTTATACCTTAGACTCAGAGTTTGAGGGCAAATATCAAATTCAAAAATATTTGAATATTTACTTTTTCGATAATTGGGCTCCCGATTGAATAAAAGAATCGCTCTTTTTTGAGGACTCCTTTTGATGAAGATTTTCCGTTCAATGACACAAAAACATGTTTTCTGTTGCAAGTTTTAAGCGCTTTGCACCAACTAACATTCCGAAAAGGCATATATAAAGCTGCAGACGATCCAAATCAAAACTATAACAGCACCATGTTTTTTGGTAGTTCGATTATATCGTCATTAATGATATAACCATTACCATCGAAATCTAAAATTTTGAAAAATGATTTATCACGCAGTTTCTGGATATGGACGTTTATTATACATAATTGCTTTCTTGTCAACAAAAAAAAAAAAGATTGGTGCAGTTTTTGGAATCGGCTCGTTTTACAACGATGTAGTAAAGATATTTTTTCATTTGACAGTATGTATAGTATAGTATTATTTTATTTTTATTTATTTGCGAAAATTTTATATTAAAGACCAACATCATGCTTCCACTCTTATTTTTGAGCATGTGCTCATTCACAACAGATCGTGGGGCATGGGATGGCTTAACATTATGTATAATAAGTAAATGGAAAAACTGTAATTTTATAATCAGGATGGCGGCACAGCTATGGAAATTATGTGTACAAGTATGTATACTCGTCGCTAAGGTTTTATGCTTTTCGGGAGTATCTACTGCCATCCATTGTTATATACACCGCTTGAAAATTTAGCATCATAGAAGCATCATCAACGGATCGGTGGCCGCAATCTGCCAATCTGCTATTGTCCTCAATTACGAAATTTTACAATAGATATTTTTTTAGCTAGTCTTTGAATTAATTTTAAGTAATTTTTAATTAAAATATAAAATTAAAACAACTAATTGAATTGAAAGTCAAAACCTCTTTACTTTGGATAAGTAGAAGATGTTTGCCAAAATATAAGCATTCGTTTTCGATATCTTCTTTGAAATGGCTTGCAAATGATGTTCCAAGTTTTACTATTTTATCCGTGTTTAACTTTGATATGTTGATAATAACAAAAAGGTTTTATTCAATTTGAAATAGGATAAAAGGTCGTCAAATCGGAGATTAGGTTGCTACAAATTAATTTTGACTGACTTAATTTTTTCGACCAATTTCCCGTCAGAGACCCGGGCTTATTGATAAATGACGCTCAGTGCTAATGCACGTTAAAATGATAAGTCAAAGGCACAGCACTAGTGGTAGAAAAAATAGGATATTTCAAATCGGTTTGTAAAACTGTCAACAATGATCAAAAGCGAGAAATCCAAATATTTTATTTAAATTTACTTAAATACGAGGGCGGTTTTAGTTTGGTATACACAAACAAAATAAAATCTAACCAATAAAAAATTAAACAACATATGTATTTCAAGCTTAAAACTGTTGCAATAATAATTGCCCAATTGCCCCACATCCATGAAGACATGGAAACTTTGTTCATACAGTTAAGATAGATCGGAAAATATTCAGTTTTTTCTCAAAATGTATTCCTGCGGCAGAATTTTTATGAAGAATCCTTTTTTTTCTTGCATATTATTAGGCTCAGGTTCCCTTTTGTTCACGGCAAACAACTATACATACATACATATTATAAGATCCAAAAAGACATCAATTTCCATTTTGGGTTGCTGATGAAAGTATCGTTTAAATCTTACGTCTGCCAGTATACAGTATAAAAATATTTAACAGACTAACCAAAAAGGTGTACCTTATACATTTTGGTAATGAGTGCGAAGAAATTTTCTTGAAAACTTCCTTAATATTCTGTTGTTCGTTTTTGAAATGTTTAATTTAATTTTGTATTTGCATACGATTGTAGCACAAAGTCGTTGAAAAACCTTGCATTAATTACACCAATATTTTACATAACAGTCAGCCTACGACATGCACTTAACTTTCATTGTCTCATTATATATTTAACATTACCCTGACATGATTCATGTGTAAACGACATTACACAAAAATCATAATTTTCTATTGTTCTTCTCTGTACAGATGACAAATTTTTTTCTTTCTAACTTTATGAGTTATGTTATGTGTTGTTAACATTGTGCTGATGGAATAATGTTGAAGGAAGGAATTAACTTGCAAAATTATTTTGGAACGTATTGGGTTAAACATCTTAAAAAATCTTCCATATTTGGAATAGTTTTTTTTTGTTTTACGTTTCTTCTTCTTCTTAATGTACTTTTTGTTTTAACTCTTAAAAGTTTTAACATTTAGGTAGTAGCACAAAACTATCTTTTAAAAATTACGTAATATTTACAAAAATTATTGTTGAAAATTACTTGAAAGTAGTTCAAACTGCGGTGGGGTGAATGACATACACAAAGATTGTGTAAAACAATGAAGTTTTTGATCAAATCACTCCAGCACTGTTAAAGCTGATCAATAAAAATCCCATTTATCATAATACAAATTATGCAAAAACGAAAAGAAAATTGGTACCTAAATTTAATCATTCGTCCTTGTTGATTGATTATCGGAATCATTTGTCATTCTCCTTATCTCTTAATAACCAAGAATTCTTTGTTTATTTTCAGGGACCAAGATAATTCATCAAAATATCAATCAACAAAAACAATTTTAAGTGCCCCAAATATAACAATCACTAATTATCCGCACCACCATCAAGCGGACCTAAAAGGTTCGAAGGACTCCTTGAATTTGGACAAAAGTGATATTATTGATTTTCCGTTGCCTGCGATTCCAGTGAAGAAATCAAAACGGAATTCGACTAACAAACCACATTCACAGGACCAACAATTAATTCCTCCAGCTCTTCCAACAAAAACGTCCAATTCGAATCGCCAAATACGTGGAGGTGAATATGAAGGGAATTTAAACACATCACGATCGAGTCACAGCAGTAGCCTGGATAGAACGCACAAACGTGGTCGATCCGAGGACCAAAATTTGCATAAAATGCATTATCGGAATTCGCATGATAAACCGACATATCTATTCGGGGAGAATATTCCTCGGCCGCCTGTAAAAAATCCCAGTGAAATTATCCTCAACAAATCGGGTTGGGTGCAAGTGAATCAGGGCGATAATCAAATGATCGCAGCTAATAAACTAAACAATAACAATATCAACAATAATCGTCCATATCAATATGCAAAAGTAACGTCCGCCTATATACCGACCCCGACCCGCCCACTTCGTGTCGAGAATTATAATAAGAATATCAATTATGCGCAACTACATCAACAGCAACAAAATATATTGAATGCGAAAACGGCGCGGCAACACTTAGTCAAATCTAATTCGAATAAAATCGAGAATTATGTAGCACGAGGTGGTGACGGCCGAAAAATAATCCAATACAAATCGGAGGATCAGTACTACGGCCGGCCCGGTTATCTACCCGTTAAGCATGCCAAAGACCGTGATTCACCGCCACCAATCACACCGATACTATCACCACCACCTGCCTTTCAAGACACAAAAGCAAAATTACGACAATCTGATTCACATTTAGCCAGTAGTAATGTACATATTTCAGTGACCGACTACGAGAATCGCAATCCCAAGGGAATGGTATTCTCGCGCAGCTTCGAATACGATAATCGACGTAATAATGTCGAATTCAACGAAATATTTTCAAAAAGCTTCGACTATGATTTCAAAACGAATATTATACTACCGGAGAATCGAAACATCACGGGCCGACAAAAATCCATGACGTTTTCAACACTCACCGGCATTTCACCGAACTATCTAACCAAACGGGAATCTTTCGAAAAAGGATTGGTGTCACGAAGTCGAGACAATTCTCCGATGCAGTCGAAAAATTTTCTAAATAAAGCGGATAGTTTGCAAACATCGCCAAGGTCTAATTACTTGGATGCGAGTATTGTGTACTCGCGTAGTATTAAACCTGAACCGATCATTAGCACGAGTAAAAAGTTTACGAACTACCGATCACTCGACGAAAATAATTTGATTGGACGATCGAGGCGAGCAGAATTTTCTCGCATACACCGTGAGTCAAGTAATTCGTCGTCGGACTGTGCAAAAGGTTTCCGCAGCTTGGATGCCGCGGCCGCAATTCGATTAAATTCGTGCGATAGCGGAGCACGATCGGGTATTTAAAAATAATATTATAATAAATAACTTGGCGATAATCAAAAATGTTTGGTCTTTTTTATAGATTTCTCGAACGACGAGGACGAAGAAGAGGATGAAGAAGAGGAGCAATCACTTGCGCTTAGTTATAAATCGACGCAACAATTAATAATCGCATCGCCCGAAAGTCATCGCAGTCTCGCACGCTACCAAAGCAATATCCCATATTCTAGTTCCACATCACATATCATAATGCAAAAGCAACGATCTCTCACCCCGGAAAAAGTATACGACGATGATGATCCGAATATTTTATCATCGCACAGTAATTTAATAAAACAGCGATCGTTAACGCCGGAGAAACGGTCACTCACGCCCGAAGAAAAAATAATTATGAGCCGAAGCCGATCACGAATTAAAAATATGGAACCAGTCGGCTCAAATCCGGCACTGATGACTGCGAAACATTATGTAGCGGCAAATTCTCGTAGCAGCACACTGGAACGACATCAGAAGCAGCAGCGTTATCTTGAAGAAGAAATGTTGCGAAGGCCGCCGAGTTCTCGTAGCTCATCGAGTAGTAGTTATGAAGAGCATGAGAACCCGAATTATGCGCCAAAACGGGCGCAAATTAGGCCTGTGTCACGAAACAATGCTGAATATAAAATCCGGAGATCAAGGTAGGTTAATTAAAGGAATGAGTTGACACCCCAAATTTCATTAAATACAACTTGGGACTGTTGACTTCAGAAACCTTAATAATTCAGTAGCCTAGGTTAAAATTGAGTTAAAAACCAATATATCCGCATTTGATATTTACCAATGATGTTACCTGTCCTAAACCCATTAAGGGATGAAAGATTAGTTGAAGCTTTTTTTTTTGGTAAAATTGTAAAAGAATAACAAGTACGGATATTTGGGAAACCAAAATTAAACTTTTAGTTAATATCATTGGCCTAATTACAGATCACTCCAATTATCGGAACGATCTCCGAATCGAACTATACCACATAAAGTAGTTGTGCGGCTTGATGGCAATATTCAGCAAAATGAAAGAATACAATATGGACATCTCACGCAAATGAGCCAGGATAGTTTGCGACCGAAACATCGAAGCCAAAACGAAATGCACTATCAAGTGCCGAAAAGTATTTACCTCGCAACTGGGCAACAACAGCAACAACGCATGGATCATGATAAAAGTCGTTCGTTCGACATAGATTATGATCAGTATCACCAACAGTACAGTCCGAACGATTACGAAAAATCACGATCGTTTGATGACGAGTACTATAACGACCCGAATAGTAATCAATATGCTTGTGGTGGTGGTAACGAGAAAAAATATTCGAATAATTTAACAGTAGCGGGGAACAACCAAATTTTATATGCGGCCAATAGGCCCGAATTAATGTACGATGTAATACGAAGAAGATCACCTGTACCTGTTGAACGACCGCAGATAATTAATCGAAGTCGTGAAGTATCGCCGAACAATCGGCAAATGTATCATCATCGGCAAACGATGAACGATCGAAATTTATATCGGGATAAATCACCGATGGACGAGAATATCATATACAAAAGGGAATTTAACTCGCCGGAAAATTATATAATACACGGTAGAGAAATGTCATCGCCCGGCTCCGATTTTGATGGTAATTTACCTGATTTTGATGTTGAATATGATATTGATACGAATTTAGTTGATGACGAGCTGATAAAAGAGGCTGAATTGGTAACCGAATTTTTATACGGTAAAAAATATAAGCCAACCGATGCCTACGTAATCAATCAAAGCCGAGATGTGCGTGGCGATCATCATCGAGTCGGTATTGATCCACGTATCGTCGATTCACGTGGTATGGTGGTCGGCCGTACGATACAAACACAGGCTGCTGTAAATCCAAATAGTAATTGTAATAGTAGTAGTCATAATAGAAAAATAGTACCTCCAGCAGGGACACCATCGTCTGGAAGGTATTTTAGACATGCAAATTAGAGAAAAACTAAAAAAAAAATCGCCTTAATGAAAATTAAACCTGAAAATTCAAATTTGTGATCAAATCAACACTTAGAGCAAAAAAAATTATTTTTATTTTATTTCAAATTTTTTATATCCAGAGTCAATCGGAAGCATTCCCTCGATTCCCCAAATTATTATGCTTTAATTTTTTATTTTTTTTAGTTTTTCTTTATAATTTGTTTTTATTAAATTTTATAACTTCCCAAACTTGCTTCTTCTTCTTCTGTTTTAGTGAATAGATTTCAGATTTCTTCCTCTCTTAATCTCTATCAGAACTCTATCTCTTCTCTGTCTTTATGATTTGGCCTTTTCTGTTGTTTCTATTTTGATTTGTGTTTGTTTTTTATTTTTGTGTAATTTCAGTTGTACAGCAAGTTCCTGCGATTTTTGGCCACATTGTGGCATAAGTAATATAAATTCGCGTACTGTGGTTGCCCACTCGTCTAATACTAAATCTAATCTAAATAATAATAGTAATATTTGCAGTCATAACAGTAATAATAGCCATAATAATACGGATACCCAAAATATTCATAATAATAGCCAAAATAATAGTTGTAATACTAGCGAACGCGATTATGATCATAATATTGAGATTCGAGACGCCCCCTCAACGCGGACGACGATCAATGAAGAAGATTTACGTAAAATCATTAAAATTGGTAATAGTGGCTTGGGTTCAGGTGGTGATGATAATCGCGTTAAAAAACTTGCAATTAATCCGAAATTATCAAGCAAACCGCCATTATCGACTGTAGCGATCGCAGAACGTCCAAAAACAAATCAAACATCGATCGTATTTTTGGGTGAATGTGAGATGCCCATTACCAAAAAACGTGATTATAAAATTCATTCGAGCTCATCACGCGAAGATGATCCTGCCAATAGTTTAAGCAGTTCACGTGAAATTGTACCACAAAATATTAAGGATAAAATCGAGGTGCGTGGGATTGGTTTTGCGATGGATTCATCACGAAAATTGTAAGTTGTTATTAGCGTGAAGCAGACGAAATATTTAAGAGCGGCAATTTCTTACGTATAAAATTACTTCTTTGCTCAAAGTTACTTGTTATTTTAAATTATTTCTTTGGTGATTCCGAATTTAACCATTTTATTCGCCACCTTCATTTAGAAGTCGTTGAATTTCAAATCTAAATCTTAAACGATAATAGGTGAACATTTTTTACCGACGACTTTACATTTACAGTCTATAAATTGTATACCCAAATTTGAACAACACTGGTCCCACTCCTATTTGCAGCTTTTTAATTAAAGCTCACACCAATAAGCTCAGAGAAGTGAAATTTGTCTGTAAAACAATTAGCAGCTAGACGATTGAATTTTTGTTTAACAAAAAGCACTATCAAGCTGAACATCCTGCTTCTGGGTTTCATTTTCCAGTTCACTCTTGCTCGTCGAATACCCACTCCACAAAGCGCTAATTTCTTAAGAAGAAGGCATTTGTCTATATGAAACTGATCGCTCCTAAAACAACTTCACCTAAGCCATAAAAATGTAATTTAAAATTTACAATTAATTATATGTTATACGTACACAGGTCACACAGTTTACTAAGACGCCAAAACGTGCTAATGGAAAACTGGAGTTACGCAAAGTACAGAAGCCAATCATTGCCAAAATCATTTTTGCGTGGGAGGTAAGTAGTTCCATCTATGTATAATTTTGTAAATAATCTAAAAATAAATTACGATAACTTTATACTACTAAATACTTGATGGCGCTAGTTTATCGTTTAAATCTGTTTACCGACACTTTCTCTTCCATAATATAAATTTCGTTCTATTGCAAAAATAAACAGCTGTTGAAATTGGTTTTTATATTTCTCTTTTCTTTATCTATTTCAATATTTTGTACGAATTTAGCATACGACTGAATGGGACAGCTATTTAAATTTATCTTTTTGTTCTATCTATTTTTGGAAATAAAATCTCTTGTTTGTGAGCTTACGCTCACCCGTCATTTCATTCATCAGTCTTACCGGCACTTTTGATTGAAGAAGTATGAGTGAATTAGTGATACTCGGATTATTATAATATTACTGTCTGTTAAAGTATTAAACGTAAAATTGTGTAAATAAAATAAAATTAGTGCTTTACATAATAATTATTTGGTTAAAGTTATTTATATTTACAAATATTGTAGTTTTTGGTCTGTGTTGTTGTGTACATTTATTTGTATTTCCAAAATGGCGGGCAATTCAAATGTGACAGATAGTACAGTTACAATTACAACTTGTACGCAACAACATGTATCTTCCTCGAATACGATTATAACAAAACAAAATAGTGGTAGTCTCATTAGTACTGAATATAAAAGTAGTAATATAAATATAAATAGTGAAAATAATAGTGTTAATATACTAATCGTGTGTGAAAATTCTCCAGAAAGTGTATCAAATTTTGTGGATTGCAGTGAAGAAACCGCGATTGGCTTGGATACAGTTACGCGATTAATTATTGTGGATGAAACAACACCGGTGATAAATGGCGAGCTTTCGTCAATAAATACCAATCGACATAGTTGGCATTTGGACACGGATGAAATTAATGGAATTTGTGTGAATGAAATGTAAGTTGTGCTTACTAATATGTTGACCGTTGATCAAAGCTGAGTCATTTATCTAAAATCAAAAATGTTACATAATATAGTATTAAGATATTATAATATAGTATTACTAGTTTGATGGTGTTTGTGGTAGATTTGGAAGAATTTCTCTGGATGTTGTGGTGTAACTTCAAGGAAGCCTCGTCTATTGAAATTTGAAGACGATGTTTTTATTCTAACTATGGTTCCAATCGCAGATGAGTAGTGTCGAAAACTAGTATTTATGACACAGTTTTCGACACTTTTTTACATGACAAAATCTGTGTTTTCGACAATTCTTACACCACTTTCTGACAGCGAAAAAAATTATGTAAAATTTTAACTTCATTTGCGTTCAGAACAGTTTCAACAGTTTGAACATTTTCGAAACTTATCAGTATATTTCAAAAACTTGCTCACGAAACAATAAGAATATTTTGTTTCCTCTTTTTCCCAATATCACTCGTACAGCTTTGAACACTTTCCGACAGTTTTTGACACTTTTAGACAGTTGTTGATACTTTTCGACAGTTTTTGACTACAATTTAATGTCGAATTCTTCTCGTTTTTTCAAATCAATGTAAATTTTTTGGTGTGAAACATGATTAGTAATTAAATTTATAAACCATTGACGTTTAAAAAATTTCGAATCGATTTTTGTAGTGTTTAGTCGAGTGCTTTATTTAACAATTAAAATGATTCGAAATCGAGACACAAAAATTCTATATATTGACAACTTTAACAACTAAAGGTGGATTTATATTATCAGTTCCTTTCAGTTCCTACTCGTATCGTGTCAGACAAAAAAAAAACATTGTTAAGGTGGATTTAGATTATCAGTTCTTTTCAGTTCCTACTCGTATCGTGTCAGACAAAAAAAACATTGTTACATGTACTTTCTATATGAGTATTTATATTATCCATTCCTTTCCGTTCCTACTCGTACCGACACAGACACATATTGTTGAAAAGAATGTTTTGTCTGATATCTGAAGGCGAAAAAATACGAAAGAATAGCGAAACAAACAAAAATTGTAAATTAAATTGCTACTAAAATTGTTTTTGTATTTTTGTGTGTTATCTTTACTCTATAATATAAATGATAATCATACGAAGAAAATGCCTGAATTGAAAGGTACGGATAGTATAAATTGATGATGTCTGACACGATACGAGTAGGAACTGAAAGGAACTGATAATATAAATCCACCTTTAAAAGTACTTTCTATATGAGTATTTATATTATCCATTCCTTTCCGTTCCTACTCGTACCGACATAGACACATATTGTTGAAAAGAATGTTTTGTCTGATATCTGTATATAAATTTTGGTCCCAAATTTCCTCACTGCCTCATGAGAATTTTGTATAGGTCGATTTATATTATCAGTTCCTTTCAGTTCCTACTCGTATCGTGTCAGACAAAAAAAACATTGTTACATATATTTTCTATAGGAGTATTTATATTATCCTTTCCTATCCGTTCCTACTCGTACCGACACAGACACATATTGTTGAAAAGAATGTTTTGTCTGATATCTGAAGGCGAAAAATTACGAAAGAATAACGAAACAAACAAAAATTGTAAAATTGCTACTAAAACATTTTTGTATTTTTGTGTGTTATCTTTACTCTATACGTAACCAAAAGATACGAAGAAAATGCCTGAATTGAAAAGTACGGATAGTATAAATTGATGATGTCTGACACGATACGAGTAGGAACTGAAAGGAACTGATAATATAAATCCACCCCAAGGAGTATAAGATACATTTGGTTATTGTGTTCTGTCATTTTCGTTGTTTGTATTAGTGTATCGTTTTGTGACGGTAAGTATCAAAAATAAGCCAATCGGTTGAAATCCGTTGAAATCGGGAAAAATTTTTGATGCTTATGCTCACGTGTGAGAATATTTCACTTGCTATGAAGCAGGAGAATTAACAATATGTACATACTGTGTTGTTCGTTGTAAATATTTTTTGAATATTCTACTTTTAGTAAAGTTCTATTATTGTATAATAAAAAAATGTATTTCTTTAGTTTTAACTTAACATGTTTGTTTATTAATTTTTTAGGTTTCGTGTTACAAAAGCAGATTCATTTTTTATTAAAAACTTAATTAAATCAATCAAATATTGTGTAAGTACAGTTTACATTATGTAAAGGTTATTAAAAATACTTACACTCAAATACATTCAAAATACATAATGTAAACTGTAATTTCACAATATTTGATTGATTTAATTTATTTTAATATTTAAGCCATCAAAAAATTCTGTTGAAAATTTTATAAATTTCAACAAATGGAGAATAATCGCAAATTTTTTTTACAAACTGTATTTGAAATTGATAATGATGTTTTACGAAATCTTTTTCTTTTTTAATATAGCTAATATCCAAGATAAAAAAAGGTAGAAACAATTATAAGTACATAACGTAAAACATTTGAATTTTTAAATGTATTTGCTCTTGTTTACCAACAAAATATAATATTTTGAACATACATATGTACCTATTATTAAAAATCTATTTTCTTATTCCTTTATTTTCTGTTTATCTTGCTAACTACTACATGCATTTTATACATTCTCCCAATGCCATATGGAACGTAAACGTAAACAAAATCATATGGGATTTTCAAATGCATTATTTTACATCGTCTTTATTATCAATTTAAAAGAAAATTTTTGTTTATAAATATAAATAATTTGAAATTAAATATATCGAATTGCAGGTTATACACAATTTTAATTGAAATTAATAAAATTTTAATACACAATTTTGCATTTTAGTCGATTGATTTTTTTTTTCAAACATCGTCATCTTCGCGTCCCTTTAAAAATTTCATTCGTATACGAACCCCTAATCTCAACAAAGAACACAAAATAACTATTATACGAAAAACTAAAAAGAGCATGAAGAGCATGAATAATAAAAGAGCATTCGAACACACTCACAATAACTAATACCATTGCGATCCGGTAATTCTCGCCTCACCGACTCATGAGACGACCAAAATTTCCCAGCCGGTAATTCTCGCCTCACCGACTCATGAGACGACCAAAATTTCCCAGTTGTACTTTGCGTGAGCAATCGAGAAATTTTGTTTGAGATGGCATGTTAAAACATGAAACAGAAGTATAAAGCAAAAAAAAAAAGAAATCTTCGGCTTTCTTTAATTTGTTTTTCATGTAGTAAATTACAATGTTCGCATTTTTTCCGTGCTATTTTTACGAAATATGGTATAAAGTGATGATCACGGTGAGGTATAAGAGAGCATCACCGTAATTGATCATTGATCGCTCTTGGAGCGCTCAGTCGTACAACAGGGTTATGTCCTGAAGGCGAAAAAATACGAGAGAATAGCGAAACAAACAAAAATTGTAAATTGTTACTAATGCGTGATTTACACGTTCCAACAATGTTTTTCCAACTTTTTTTGTTGAGACTTAGAGCTAAACGCAATAGAAAATATTTACATGCGATAAAAAGAGAAAAGTATAAAACGAAAATGTCGGGCATGCTATAATTTTTTGGCGGTATAAAATCGACAATAGTCGCGTTTTTTTATTCGCTCCGGATAGCTGCTATCGAGAGCCGTAATATTTATACGCCTAAATTTAGATATGACGCGCTATTTATTGGTAAACTAAACTTATTTAACATCAAACTATCATTTTTAATTCAATTGTTTAGCAAAAATTTATTTTTAAAATTATTTGGCTCTACCTATTTATACGGAGCGCTATTGGGAGCCACTTTTTATATGACGGCTCTCGATAGCAGCTATCCGGAGCGAATAAAAAAACGCGACTAATGTAATTTTTGACGAATGCCGCAGCGATACCACTTTATTTATCAAAATTACGACTTTTCTTGGCTAAAATGAAAACTGTTCGAACGTAAATTTTAATTTTAAATAAAAATTTTAAAAAATTAAAATAAAGCGCTATAAAAATTTTACAAATCGCCATTTTTAATACATATGTTTGTTGTTGTTTGTTTCCATAAAATATACTCGGGTCGAGTATATTTTATAGTCAAAAAAAATTTTTATGGAAACAAAGTTAAAAAAAAAGGCAAAAAGTCCAACAAAATTTTGTTTGTTTATATATTTGTTCTTGTCTTTCAAATGAAATTCGCGATATACTAATCTCTTCATTTTTTGTTGGGAAACATTGTTGGAATGTGTAAATCACGCTTAAAACCTTTTTGTATTTTTGTGTGTTATCTTTACTCTATACGTAATAACATAACCCAAAGATACGAATATATAATGATAATCATACGAAGAAAATGCCTGAATTGAAAGGTACGGTTAGTATAAATTGATGATGTCTGACACGATACGAGTAGGAACTGAAAGGGACTGATAATATAAATCCACCTTAAAAATTAACGTTTCTATTTTTGTTGGTGTTACTGTTAGTAGTCAAGGTGAAATTTATGCAAAAAAATGTACATTTCGTAAAATTGATGTAAATGCAACGAAAAAACACAGATGTTTTTTGGCGAAACAAATATGGTTTTCGATGTACATCAATTTTTTTTGATGTTTCTGGGCGAAAAGTATTCAACATAAGGTTTTTGAAAAGTCACATTTTTTAGCGTTTTACCAATGCCAATGTATTAAAGGCCGTTTTAGTATATTGCTACCTATTTTGTGTTATAGGATAACAAACAAAAATATTTACATACAAATCGTAAAAAGTTCTAGAGGAAAAAAATTTTTTTTTTGATATTTTTTCGTTTCGTATTTAATAACTTTTTAAATACGGCCAAAAATAAATTTTCATTCCATTGACAATAAACTAGGGTATTTAATTATAATATTAGGCAAAAAAAAAATTATTGATGAGTATTTTGCATATTTTCATTCAACGCCGTTTCACAGTTTTTAAAATTTTTGCCTACAAAACAAGGAGAGAGACTAATGTTAAATTCTTTTGATTTCCAAAAAAAAATAGATTTTTTTATGGAAGTGTCTATTCGGACAGGGAGTACGTGTAAGAGTACGTCGAGTACGTGTAAGAGTACGTCGAGTACATCTAAGAGTACGTCGAGTATGTCTAAGAGTACGTCGAGTATGTCTAAGAGTACGGACAGTATATCGTAAAAGTATATTATACCAAAACCAACAAAAATGTTTATACAAGCCGCCTCGTTCGCTCCTTACACAGATCCTATCAAAAAAAATGTACACTAAATTTATTTATGTATTTGTATTTATATATCGGTATTTGAACAGATTTTTTCGTAATAATATAGACATTTGTGTTAGTTTTGTGTACATATACTTACTTACTTTCTGATTTATTTTATACTCATCACTAATACTACGCCTTAACGTACTTTTCTATAGCTTAAGTGTCTGTACTGTTTGGCTTGTATAAACATTTTTGTTGGTTTTGATTATACAGTGCTGGGAAAAAAAATTGGGGAAACATATTTTATTACAAATTAGAGTCTTTTTTTTGCTAAAATTACAAAACTTTTGAAAGGAATTGGCTTATTGTTTCATTTTAAATAAATGTATAACCTAATTTTTTGAAGAAAAGATTTATCCTAGAATTAGTCCCACAGCCAAGCAGTGAAAAATTTTTTGTTCTCAGATTAATTTTTTTTTTTCAAACGGTGTCAAATAGTGCATCGTAACCACGAAACTTCCTTAATATTACTATACTCACGCATATTGAAAAAAAAGATTCCGAACCATCCGACATGAGATGGCAAACCTCACGTTTCGATGTTGAAGGAATTACTCACCCCACACTAAAAGTACCTTTAAAACTTATTACTTGAATTTCACAGTAAAAGCTATAAAACGAAATATTATACATATTTACTTTACGTACGTTTAGACATATTAGACGAAATGGAATGGACTTCCTCCTCTAAGAAATACTATACGTATTTTTAAACATAACCCCTCCCCCTCCCGAGTTTGAATAAAATCTATTCAATTATAGTTTCTATAAAAACTGTCCAGCTATATATACTTTTACGATATACTATCCGTACTCTAAGACATACTCGACTTACTCTTAGACATACTCGACTTACTCTTAGACATACTCGACTTACTCTTAGACATACTCGACGTACTCTTAGATGTACAATATATTCGTCGATTTTATTCTAACACAACGCATTAAGCCAACCGAAAAACGACTTGACACATCCAAGGCTTTCGGGAATTCTCTACTTTAGTAAATTACTAATTATTTTAATAATTAGAATATACATTTTTGAAAAATGTTCATATTTTTGTGGGTGTTGGAATTTCTACAAATCGTCAAAGCGCCAGTTTGGGCAGTAACTCCTTCCTCTAAGGAATAAAATGAATTAAAATAACATTTCAATAATTTGTGTTTTTTTTTTTAATTTCGGAGTCTTTTCAAAGGAATATAGTACTCAGAAATTAAAATTGGTGACGGGTCCATGGGACTGTTCACTTTTTTTATACTACTTTTATTAAGAAATAACGAAGATAAAAAAGAAAATAAGGCCCGCGGGTGTATGCCACGGGCGTAATTTCACTCCACTCCAGTTCATACTAATATTATACAATAGTTCAATTTTATCGAGTTGTAGAAAAATGTCTATAATTTCTTAACCAGGTTCTACCGAAGCGGTGTTTTAGAAGAACTGCGTTAGGGAAATCATCTTTTAGAGGTACTGAGCATTGCAGGTGTTACCAGTAACTTTAGAAATTGGCTAGTGTGTCCTTATTACACACAATGCAATTTAACTCTTGTTCGGCAAATTTCTGTGGAATGACGTACTCGGCACGCAGGGATCATATGCACCGCACGGACAAAAAACATTCTAATAAATAAACTATTAAATATTTTAACTTAAACAATTTTTTGGAGCTTCTTGAAAGTATACTTTTTAATGTAGTATGGCTTATATACTTAGTCAAAAAATTAAACTAAGATTGCTTACCTATAAGTTTTTTTGTTTTTACCTTTAGCTATTTAAAATTTATGATATATGAGCGTGGGGTGTATATGATCCCAGTGTGCCGAACAAGGGTTAAACTGGTACTGTTTGTCAATAATAATAATTAGCTTTTCTGGTTATTTTTACAGATTTGTTAAAGTCTTTAAAATTTGAATACAAATAATTTTAGATTTCTGCAAAACTCGTTGGCAGTCGCTAATGCCGATGGTTCTTTAAACTTTAACAACCCTTGAAAAGGTTTTTATCATTAAAAATATAAACAAAGTTAATCGACGTTTTTGTCCGGTTTTGGTTCTAACATAAGTTAGGCGTTAAAATTTCATATGTATCGAAAGAACAAAATAAGAATTTATATTTTATAAAATGATAATGTAATGATATTGTGGATCGTTGTACCAATTGTGGATCGTCTAATTGAAGTTTAGTTAAAATAAGTAAAATATTTGATTTATAAATGTATTGAGTATCTAGAAATTTGAAATCATACGTTATGTTGCTTGTATTTATTTTTTGCGGAATAGCTGACGTACAAATACTAATTTTATCGGTCAGTTGTTCGCCGCGTCGCAGTTTTAGAACATCATGTGCCTAACTGACTTTCGTTAAAATATTTTTAAGAGAAGTATATTACTCAAATAAGGTTTTAAACAACTTATTATAAATTGTTCAGTGATTTTTTATTGATTAATAATAAGTAATTAACTCTTAATTAACAAAAAAACTATAATTTTCCACAAAAGAAATAACAGTTTTTCCTAATTTAAGGCGATCCAAATTATGTACATTATATTTTCAAACTTGCCCAGTTGCGAATCGTGCGATCCATTTTATGTTCACAAAGTGAAAATTTTAAATTTAAATTAATTATATTAATAAATCATGTCAAACTGTCAAGAAAATACTACTTTCGAGAGCGGTGCGATCTGTTAGAAAACATGATCTTCCAGATGATGCCACTAGTTGTCACTACTAATAAAACAGAAAGTAGTCTTGAAGCTAGATGTCACTACTACCGATAACTTTTCTTATGTCGAATTCTTTTCGCCGAAAAACAAAAAAAAAATTTATGTGCATCGAAAACGGTGTTCTTATCTCCCAAAAACATTAATGTTGTTTTGATGTACATCAATTTTATGAAATGCACATTTTTTCATAAATTTCAACTCTGCTACTAACACCAAGAACGATAGAAACGTCAATTTAAAATTGTCAATTAATTGCAATTTAGAGTTTTTTGCATTTTAATAACCGTTTCTTGGCTACTATTTATTTTTCTATATGTATTTGCTTTAGAAGCCGTAGAATATGTGCTTTATATTGAAATTATAAATAAAATAGAAAACTTTGTACGTTCCTAAACATTTGGAAATATTGTTAATTCCATAAGTTCAACTTGATTCTCTAAACACACAACAACAAACAAAACAATATCAATTTTGGTTTCATGTACTTTTCACACCACAAAATCTATCTCGTGTTTTTATTTATTCTCGTGTTTTAATTATTAATAATCGTAGTAAATGTTTTGTTCCAGTTGTTTTCGCACCTCAGTTATGTATAACATTATGAATACTTAGTTTATCGGTTGTGTCCATTTTTGTATTTCAAAAAGAAAGTTACGTTACTTATGAATGAAGAGTTTAGCATTGGTGTCGTTTAGTGCTGCCACCTTTTGGAAAACGTGAAGTAGTTTCGTTCTACTTTAGTAGTGACAACTAGCGGCAAATGGATTTACCATTATATTACTCTCGCTCGATCTGCTCTCTTTCGGAAAACATGATCTATTGTATTATTTCAATAAAAGTACAAAGTTTATTTGCAAGTTGAAAGCATAGGTATTTTTAAATAATTTTCTTGTTTTTTGAAAATGGACTTACAATACATAAATCATTTTAGTCATAGAAGTGTAAATTAATTGATAAAATATACATTAAATCACGCACATAGTCGCACACATCGAATTTTTCGATATTAATGAATATGGAAAAAAAAATTGGCAATTTAAATATTTTTTTTTAAATTACCTATTATATTGCACACAGTCGTATGTATGTATATTTATTTCTTCAGTAAAAAGTTATTCCGAGTTCAAAATGAGTGAAATAAAAGGAGAAGCAACGCAGGCTCCTATAAAAATGTGTACCGTTTATAGTGATAACGCCGTATCAGAACAGAAAGAGCAACCCGTGAATGGTTCGCTCGATTTCGTTCGGGAAATTTCGATGTTAAAAATGCACCCCGCCCTGGCCTACCAATCACCGGAAAAAGTCGATGAAACACGCAAAAAGTTGAGCAAGATAGGCAAATAAGCAGCACATCAGTGATGAACTCAACATTCACCATCAAACAATCTAAAATTATTCGGACCATAGTTGGATTTAAAAACGAAGCTGGATGTTAGGTACCACACGATTTAACAGTGAGAAATTTAATATGATGTGAAATCAAACCATTTTTGAAACGTATAATTACGGGTGATGAAAAATGGATCACGTACAACAATAATGTGGGAAAAGGATCTTGCCAAGGAAGGTGATGCTTTGTGACTCGTGTATCATGAAGTGCTACAACCAGGTCAAACGATTGGTTCTATTCTCTACTATCAACAATTAACCAGATTACAGCAAGGAAATTAAAAGGAAGCGGCCAGAATTGATCATAAGAAAACGAGTTGTATTCTATCATGAAAATGCCCACACACATTTTTGATGGCTCGGCGAAAAATTGAGAGGGCTTGTTGGTTGGGAAGACTATTATTTGTTTCATGCATTGCATAACTCTCTTAATGGTATAAATTTGACTTCAAAAAAGACCTGTGAAAATTCAGTTTTTCACCCAAAAATCACAAAAAAATTTAGTGATGGGATAATGGTTTTACCTTCAAAATGGCAAGAAGTTGTTGACCAAAATGGTGCTTATTTAGTTTAATAAAGTTACAAAAAACTAAAATGAAATTTGAGTAAAAACGGCGGAAACTTTTTAGACCATCTAAGTAATATATATATTTATAAAGATATATCACCATTCCATTCTACACTATTCAATAAAAGTAAATTTCATGAATCTCAAGGAACATTTCTGCACGCACTTCAAAAACCGTTCTAGAAATTTTCAGATTTGATTTTCTCAGTCTTATTGTTTTAGATACCCAAAACACAACCTGTCTGGAAGCTTAAATTATATTTATATTAAAGTAAATAAACGTGTTTTATTAAATATATTAAATTTACAGACGGCAAAGCAGAAAAATTATCGTTAAAAAAAAGATTCTTTGAAATGTATGAAAACGAGTCGTATGATCCCACAACTACTACCGTCCCGTTCGCATGATGCAAACACGCAATTTCACATTTCATGCTTAGAATATATCATAATTTATCTAACGACATGTAAGTTTATAAATAAGTAGATATACATAATTCAGTTAATCTCTTAATGTTATCTCATTTTTTTATTAAGTAAATCAAGTTTAAGTCAGTAAATGTGTAGTTGGAATTTATTTCTATTAAGATAATAAAGTCATCAACATCATTGTGACACATAACAACCGACATTAGATGAATGTGAAATAAAAAAATGCAACAATATTCGTAAAGCCTGACTTAAAAATAAAAATTACGTTAGGTCAATATTTGACTTTGAATTTGTTATGTAGATTTTCTATTTTCATTTAAATATGAATAAATATTTTCAGACAACATGTTTAGATTATATGTGTGTTTGTTAGTAGGTATTATGTTTGTCAGCAAACATAAAAAGACTAGAAAACACTACCTATTATAAATCGAACAAGAGACATTATTGTTGTTAGTTTGTCTTTTGTGGAGACAAAACATACCTAAGGGGATTAGGAATTCCATGAAACTAAAAACGGTTTACAACTTCTACTTATAATAATTCTTTTATTAAAACAACGAAATTACAGGTAGTCTTGGTATAACGGAGAATATAGCGGTATAAATATACTTGATCCGTCTAGTTTCCTTTGAAGAAGTGCAGAACTCATTCTTGATCGACACTTAACCTACTAAAACACGTTTTTCGGTGGGAAAGTCGGAACTAAAACCGTCTGTTGCAGCTAGCAGCTTCTTCAGTAAAGCTGCAAAACAGTTCTTAGCGACCGGAGCTTCTGCGGAGCCTAATTTACATAAAATTTCTTCTCAGTACCCCTTTGCTAAAAACCTTTCTTGTTCTTTTACAGGTTGATCATTTTCCTGATTTTCGTTTATATACATATTTCCTTTTGATTATTCTGCGAAGCTATTTCTCTTCTATAATACCACTGATGTAAACCATTTTTTTGACGTAGAACTATGTATGTATTTCTGTTTGTTTCCTAAGGAGCTATGGGATGCAAATCACTCGGAAACGATATCAAAAAACTGTTATAACAGAATCGCTTATAACTTTTGATGAAATAAGCATGCCATGGAAAATAAGACCATCATTGGATGCTCAACTATAAAAAAATATTCAACTTTTTAAGTGCTTCGAAATTCAAAGTTTTAAAGAATCCAAAAGTGGAACAAGCACACAGGGCAAAAAGGACACCCAATTACAAATCAAATAAGCTCAAGACGGGACGTGTAAGACATACCTTTGAAAAAAGCGATTGAAGGCCGTTTTCAATTATCGCGTAGACATCTGCTAAATAAAGATAGAAAATTGTTATAAAAGGGAAATTCAACTCTCATCTTTCAAAAAGTAGAGGTAAATATTTGTAAACTTTTAGATTACCTCAAAATTCAAAAGATGGGAGAAAACAAAAGTCGAGAGGAGCTTCAGCAAAAAATTACTTCAAGAATAATCAAACCAGCTACACCTATTTCTGCCTTCATAAGCCAGTACATCGGCTCCGGGGCTCAGCCAAAAAAAGAAAGGAGTTGCGGTCAAAAATTAAAATGTAGCTCAGCCAAAATATTTTTAGTCCGAAATGCCTTTTCAGAAGGTAGGTCAATCAAAAAACTTAAAAGGCGTTCAAGACAAAACTTTTTTAACTGGGATTTCAAAGCTACTAACGAAAAGGTATTCCAGTCCAGAAATTTGTGACTAAAATATCTTTCAAGAAGGTAGTTCGGTCCAAATACACAAAAAGGGCATTTTAGTCAAACTGTTTTCTGCTTTTGACTGGAGCGCCAGAGCCAACTTATAGGTTTACGAAGGCATTTCAGGCATAAAAAAGGGTAAACAAAAATCAAACTGAAGGTATTCCAGTCCAAAAACTTATCATTGAAATGCCTTTCAAGATGGCTGTTCAGTCCAAATTCACAAAGGGCATTTCAGTCAAACTGTTTTCTGACCGAAACACCTTTTTTGGACTGAAGTTCCTTTTTTATACGGAGTTTTAGTCATAATATTTGTAAGGGAAATTTTATGACTGAATCTCCTTTCGTGTTTTGACTGAGATGTTTTTGACTGCTAGTTCCCGGAGCCGAACTCAAGACCGTAACATCATAAGCGACTATGGTGACTGCTGCAAACAAGTTCAAACCAACCGGCTCACTTCTCTTACTGATTTATAAGAGTTACAAGTTGTAATGGAATGGCATAAAATTTTGATTTAGTTAAATATGTATATAAGTTTGGCACGATTTGTTTTTAAACCTCATTTTGATATCGGAAGTTAAGCCTGAAAACTTAACTCGCGGATTCTATTGGCAATTTAAGAATGTAAGAGGAAGAATATTGAGAGTAACACATTTTCAACAAAGAAATTATTTTGGCAATATGGATTTTGTGACGGAAGATTACTAACTTTAGACATTAGACATTTTCGTGATTAGCTTTGATGTTCATGTACCGCGAAGTTGTGGTTACTTATGGGTTTATGACAACAATTATGTTTCATAGATAAATATTTGATATTTTCCAATAAAATGTCGAATTCTATTAATTGCTTACCCCTCATTGGCATAATACGCTCATTTTGACGCAACCGTATAAAAAATTAAATTGCAATTTTTTACGTGTGTGTTGTCAAAAATTAAATCACTTTACACACAAGTGGCAGATAACATTTAAAATGGCAAATCCAAAATGATCTCATAATAATATACAGAATACTTGTTGGTGTGCGTAAACAGAAGGTTTTATATACTCGACAAAAAGCGTGATTACCTCACCTCATCTCAACAAAAAACATATATATAGTCTACTATCCAATTGATTTGTAATTGTGATGAAAAAATTTAGTGTAACGTTTATTTTTGTTGCCATAAAACCAATGAAAATTAGTTTTTTTTAAGTCTTTTTCTATTATCTCACACAGTTTTATTATTTATAATTTTTTGGTCTTACTAAATTGCGAATATCTTTTGCTTTCATTTAAATTCCCGCAAAGATAAATCGAAACTCTGCCTTGGCCTAATATTTTTAATAATTTTAAGGCAATAATCCTTCTTGTGTATGGGAACGTCATTGTGCAGAAGAGCAGATTGAGGACCGACTGATTTTTCAACAACTGGAAATACTGCCTCATTCAGTAAACCGCAATTGAACCTTGAAGTGTTGTAATTTATACAGCCGCATAACCTTTTATTTCTTCCGCAAGAGATACTAACGGAAGAAGTAACCACCCTATTTGATATTTTTTGTATATGTAGTAACAACATTTTTTTTTCATATTTTCTAATTAACGCCAAAACAAACTAATTTGGACATAACACAGTTATGCAGAGTTCAATTGGCAATCAATATAATGACGTTCACATTTTGTTTCCTCAAGTAAGTCATATTCTGTTTGGCTATGTGTTCTATAAACCACAACGCTTCAAGGCCAATGTTCAGTTTCGGTTTATTGAATGATATAGTATTCCCATTTGTTGAAAAATTAGTCGGCCCTCAATTTGCTCTTCACCACAATAACACTCCCACACACAAGAAGTATCATTGCCTTGAAATTATATAAAAATATTGAATATAATTACTTAGTTGCCTAGGCCAAGTCCAAGGCAAAGTTTCGATTTATCCTTGGGGGGGGGGGGGGGGGGGGGTTTAAATAAAAGCGGAAGATATTGACAATCTAGCAAATTCAAAAATTTATAATGGGCTGCTTGTAAAACCGTGTAGGGGTAACCGTACCACTTCCAAGACGTGATAGAGACGTAATAAAAATGTTCCAATGGTCCACAAATTATTAGTCAAAATTTATTTTAAATTTAATTGATTTACTAATTATTTTCAAATTTTTCTGCATATCACAAATACTTTTGCATCAAAAATATGAATCACAAATACTTTTGCATCAAGTTTAATTGAGTTTATTTGCATTACAGTTGTGAATTTATTTATGAAATTTATATCAATTGAAACTTTATTTATAATTAAATTAAATACGAGAAAAAAAAATTCCAAAAAATGCTTCCAAAAGAACTACTAATCGCAAAACTATAGTGCCAGAGGATTTAGCTACTAACATACGCCAAATATCTCTTAGTTATGAATCCAATTTATGTAGATCTATATTTCGTCTCTACACCCGAGTCTGGATTTACCTTCCAGGTCTAGATTTTTTAGTTAAACTGCCCTTTAGTCTATGTGACCTAAATAATGGAAAATGCTAAATTACTCATTTCCAAATTCTCTACCAATCAAATCACTAATGATATAAGCCTTGCCTGCTCATTTCATACTTTAGTTGAAAAAATTCTAACTTTAAGGAAAGGATTGATCTATCGCACTATAGAGTATTTTTCCCAATGTCGTGAATTCGCCCTTTGATTACCTGTAAAGAGTAATTTCTTGAGATTAGTCATATAAAAAGCAATAAGTACATAAGATATTAGTTTTTTTGTATAAGTAACTACATTAATTTAGCAATACGAATTAAATCACCTCTCAAATTATTTCTGAATAAATGAAAGTAAGCAGTGACAATGCGCTTGATGTAGGCACAACTTTACAAATATTTACCACGATCAAACGTTTTTATAAAGGACTATATATGTGTCTAAAAAATCTTTAATAACAATATTAATCTAAACAGTTCACACCTTGCTGTACATATAATACTTATATGTAAGTAAGTTAGTCAGAATAAACTGATAAGATAAATAAACATTTAGGAATTTTGTGTTATAACATTTAAAATATTTAAGCGGTATAATTTTTGTGAGAAAATCGTAATTACAATAAAGCACACGCGCTTATGGAAAGTTATTTAGAAATATGTACGTATTTTATGAAACGGGTTACAAGTGAATGAAACTTTCAAGGCTAATCAAATTTCGCCTTTTTTGTTTTGTTTTTAATCTATGCAATCTGTTTTGGGGCTCAAGGCACTCCCAACTCTTTCGCAGTTTACTTTTACCGTCCTACTTTACGCATTAGTAGCCAAATCGAGGAAGTACGGCTATAGACCCGTTTTGTATAAACCACCTGCACATTGCATTGATTCATGCCAACCTATAGTGCTGACATGAAAGGTGGGTTGGCCCTTGGATTCTGCACTCTCAACAGGGGGTCATAGATGTGTTCATCTTAATCACCGATCGTAACCAAATGATGAAAAATCCCTTTTGCATCCCGCCCCTATCGGGATCCGAACCCGATACCTCCCGATCCAACCGCCGCAGCTTTAACCACTAAATTTCGCCTCAATCAATAAAATTAACTCTCAAAAGTCAATTTATCTTAACTTAACACACGCCATAATTTAAAAAACTGGAATATTCGTGTTGTTTCTAATTTACCTAAATTGATCCTTTTATAAAAAAGGTTGGTTCTTTCTCTCTACTTACTATGCAATTATTATTTTTTCTCTTTATTTAAATAGGGTCCGAAACAAAAAAAAATATTAACAGTTTAAACTACATGGTCTAAAAAGTTTCCTAACACATAGATGGTGCTGTAACATTATTAAATTTCAAAAATAGAATCTTTTACTAGGTATAGGCGCCATTTAAATATTCAAGTCGATCTGTCATTTAGTTTCATTTCTCAAACAACAAAATTGACGTATTTTGCTTTTTGTGAAGAATATATACATTTCAAATTCATGGTGCAATTCATTATCTTCATTTGAAAGGAGGCTTATCAGTAATCTATATCAAAAACAATATGGATCTAACTTTGGGCGAGTCTACAACATCCTATGAAACTGTCCATTTTTTGGTCTGTGAAAGGCCAAAAGAGATGATCAGTGTTATATGGAGTAATCGTAAGTTGAAGTTGAGTGAGATTGTTGACATCGTAAACCTTTCAAAAGAAAATGTAGAATTCTATCTTGTATGGACATTTGCGTATGAAAAATCTTAAAGCAAGATAGCTACCGCGTTCGTTCACTATCGATGAAAAACACGAACGAGTAACCAGTAGTGCGAGTATTATAGTCCATTATTAGACAAATTGAACTTTTGGTGAAGAAAAAAATCTCTGCAGTGCAACCGCTCACAAGTCAACAATGGCGATGGCAAAATTGCATCAATTTTACTTCAAATAGCTTCCCCATTCACCGTATTCTTCAGATTTTCGTCGAATGATGAAGAAATAGCCGAAACAAACTCATATTTTTAAGTATTTGAAAAATCGGTTTACAATACAGGTTGTATTGAGTTAAAAGGAGATTATATTGAAGATCAAATAAAAACATTCCCAAAAAAGTTGCGTTCCAACTTTTCAGCCCATGTATATACTTCGCATATATATAGTTAGCATATTAAAACAGCGCATTAGCACAGCACCCCATTTGCACAGACCGTAGACTAGGTAAACTAAATTAATCAAAATGAAGAAATATTTAACTAACCTATATACCGTAAAATTTACTTTCACTTTATTACAATTACCCAATTTAACATCCAACGATGCATTTGAACAGTACATAATGTAGTAGTTTTGTGGCACCCCTTTAAGGATCAATAAGGCAACAACACCAACTAAAATTCCATATAACACAAATTAAACTTAAAACTCGGTAGACGTTACACTTAACTAAACGTAAAAAAAACTTATTTTCAGTTTTACATCATACTTATGTGGTGGTAGGGTGATTTTCCTTCTATGTGGCCCCAGGTTAGCGTTTCATACCCCGTTTACAGCTTATAAAAGAGGGTATGACTTCTTCTACGGAAAATGTTATACGAAACAAAACAAAAAATAAATATTTTTTTTGGAGAAATTATTTTCATTTTCATTTCAATACCGAATTTCCAGGAATAAAAGGATATCATTTATTCATAGACCGAGAATCACCACCATTTAACAAAGAGAACGAAGGATAAACTAATTTATAAAATATTTAATAAATAACTAATTTAGAAATGTTTTAAATAAAAGGTAATCCGGCTAGAGTCTTTTCCGAACTATGTAGGATTACGATGGGTTTGGCCCAGCCACAGTCAAATTATTTTCACAAATATGTACTACGCAAACAGACAAATTAAATTTTTAAATATTAAAGTCTAATTATGTAATTGAAATAACATTGTTAAATATTTAATAAAGGATAAATAATAAATAAATTTAAATCGAGAACAAATGTAGGGCAATAAAATGTACATATGTGCATGACTATCTGAAGGCGGAATTTTGAAACATTGATGTTTATAAGCTTTGTCTTAGTTCATTATTTAATATCTATATGAATGGGATGGCTTACATAAAATTGACAATATGCCTATCCAAGGGTGCCCAACCCAAATTAAAGGTGGCATATTGAAAATTAATTTTATTTCGCAAGCCAAAATCAAATGATTTTTCTAACCCGTGTGACTTGGTTCAGGGGTGTTCCTAAATCCAGTGTGGGCTTTATTGAAAGTTATTTTTGTTTCATGGGCTAAAACCATGTGCCAACCAACCCCTACCTATTTGTAAGAAGACACTCTCTATACATATTTACATTGATATTTTGTAATATGTAATATAATATAAACTCATTGGTAATGTAAGGCTGTAAAAGAAATCCTCTTAAATAGAATTGTCTTTACAAATTAAGAAAACCTTCAATGTATATACTCTTCGTTTGTGGTTTCTAAAAGCCTTTTACAGCCTGATTTTAAGTTTTTGGTTAAATGTAAACGAAAAGAACTGCCTTAAATACGATTATTTTAAAGTCCTAAACAATCTACACTACCGCTTAAACCTTTTTTTTAAAACCTTAAATGGCAAAAATCTCTTCCGATAATTTCAATAGCCTGCTATTATAACTCCAGTCATAAAGTGAATTATTGGTTGGTTAATATTTCATTTCAGGTTTTTTAAAGCAAATTGTCGCTTCTCCACACAAAGTTTAAACTCCACAATGACCAATAATTTCTAAATAAAATTATAATATGTCTAGCAACTTATTTCTGTCGATGTTGTCCATTAAAAGTTTTAATTAAACGTTGCATAAATTAAAACGATCAATATAATTGATTACCATGTTTGATCACTTTACCAGAATCTGCTTTACTAACTAAAAGTATTGCATAACCGTCTACTATATCGGTCTATCCATTTCATTCTATTAAATTTTAATTTTGTTAGATTAAAATCTTATCTTCTAACTAGATACTTATAAACATTACATTAAATCGCATTGTATATCATTGAATATTGAATTAAAACAAGGAAATTGATTTTGCATGCGTGTGCAACTACATTCCCCTTAATATAAGCCAAAATTATCTAGTTGGCTCTCGTTTCACAAAAATTTTTGTAAGTACATATAAGTATGGACATTTGTAAAAGACACATCTGCCTGAGATCAATCGCGTATTTGCTAAAAACCACATAGCATATCTAAAGAGCGAACCGGTTCGTAAATTTTATGTAAATAATTTTGTTGTGTAGTGTATACGATATAATATGTAAGTATATACATATATTCAATGCTGTAAGTGTGCATGAAACTGGATATCTCAAATCAAACGAGGAAACAGCTGTTTCTTTAGTGAATTCTTCTTCTATAGTTTACATCATAAAGTAAAATACAAGATTTTTTTTTGTGTGTTCAAAAGATGCGCGAGGTGAAGAAAAAATCTTGTATTATACATAATATTTTTCCAGCCGGGTGAAGATTTGTCTTGGTGTGTGTGTGTGTATTTTTTTTACTTGCACTGTTTTTATTTAATTTTAAAGGTTTTGATCACGAAGCGAAGATGATCAACTTTATTGTTTTGTTTGCATGGCACTTTGTTTGTTTATTTTACATCTTCATTGAATTTTCTTATTGTGTCTATCGACACTTTGCGTGTATTATGAAATGCAAGTACTCGCGGTTATAAAAATATTTTGTTTGTTTTGAATACTTCAATATTTTTTTGTTGAAACGGATGCTGTATAAACATAACTACTTAAGTGCCGATAGAACCTAAAAAATCTTGTAAAAAACGATTTTATCTCTTTCCCTTAAAGGTGAATGCTTATTAAAGTAATTCTTCTGTCGAAAAATTAGTAATAAATTATCGTCATCTACGAAGAGAAATTCTAAGAAATAGAAATTGTATCGCCAAGTCATAAGAAAACATATCTTTTGCGCCATTATTTTTATATTAAATCTTTTTAAGACTGACATCCGGGTTGTATATGCGTTTTATTTGAAAATATTAGTTGTTTTTTGTGCACGACAAGAAGGAAGTAGCGTCCCATATTTTGGACTTTTAAAATTGATAATACTCTGTCGTCGCAATGTAAAATAAATAGAAAATCTGAATTTATAAGCCTGAATTTTCCGGATTTTGAAGTTTTTCGAGCTAAGGCGTTACATACGGTATTTTTCATTTTCTTCTGTCTTATGGCCTAATAAATTTGAAAAGACTCTCTCGTATCAAAATCTGCTGACTCTCTTTTGAACATAAGTGATCAATTCCTTAAAGTAAAGTATTTCCATAGGGCGCCTTAACATAAATAAAATCGGTTATTGTAGAACAAAGAATATCTTATAATACTGAAAATGACGTCGTCACTATTATTTACTATGTTAAATTATGTCGGGGATAGTTCTGCAGCCTCCTTACTAATTACACAACGTTATCATGTAAGGTACAAAAATTGGGAGCAGTTCAATTTGGCCAAGTTCTCGTAGCAGGCCGATACCTAATCAAGATAATACTCTAAATTGATGAAGTAAATTTGGATCCTCGCTAAATAACTGGTCTAAACGCTAGCCATACAACGCTTAGTGAAAGCAGAAATACATTTTTTGAAGAAGGATGTATTCAACAAGTAAATTTGGAAGTTATATTTTTGAGTATCTAACTAAACACAATTATCTTTCGACAGCAATTAAATAATGTACATAAGTGCGCTCACGTCTCAGCAATCACTAAATTAACGAGTTAAGATTCTTACTTAGTTCAGAAAAAAAAACTTAATGCAGCATTAATTAATATGTACACCATGGTAAAAGAAACTATAAAAAGTATTTTCAGTGAGAAATACAGAGAAGGAAAAAATGACGTCAAAATCTTCTCATAGGAAAAAAACTTTCTCACCGAGTATTTTGGTTGTGAGAATACAAATGAATATGGAAATTCAGTTTTATAAAACCTAAGTTTGCAATTTTAATATTAAATGTGCAATCAAACTATAATATAAATCACTTTAAAACTAATTTATAAGTAAATTTACTAACAAAATTTCAATTCATTTAAGAAGAATCCCTAAATAATTAGTTGCATTTAATAAAATTAATAAAATTTCGCCATTTTAATAATTTATTTTATATTTTGACAGGCAAAGACGAAAACTGGTTTAAATCTATCTACAAGTTACAATCTCTTATGTCATTTATTTAGCTATTATTTGCACCATTTACCTAGCGCATCTAGCGGACATATATTTGAAACTTGATAATATATGTTTTGCTGTATTCAATTGTATTCAGCATTTTTTCAGCGTTCTTTTTCATTTGGACAACGAGAATCGCATATTGTTGTTGCGTGAAAAGATACAAATGAAAAAGATGTGATGGAAACCAAATGGAAAGATTGTTTTCATGCCAGTTTTTCATAGAACGAGAATTGACCCCCTGGTTAAGTGGTGATAAAACATTTATCACATAACCGAATAGATATTGTGGCTAATCCTCTTATGTTTTGAACCTTTTTAAAAAAGTTAAAAAGAGGGTTCTTTACCCATACTATTTTTTGTTTCTTTGGCTGTTTCACTAGTTAATTGTTAGGAATCATAGGATCAACAATTATTACTCCCGCCTTGTACTTGCTAATATAAATATTTTGTTAAATGAAGGTATTTAGTTTAAGAATAAAATAGATTATCCTCATATTTAGCAAGAATATTCCGCAATGCCGTCTTCCTTCGAATCTTTGAAACAGACTATCAGGCGTAGGAGATAGTCGGATCATATAATCTTCCCCCTCCCTGACTGCTTATTAGAATCTGAATAAATTATGTTCCCCGAGACATTGTCAAGAATTTTGCTGTTTTGTTATTTTAAATGCCGCTATATTCGGAGAGAAGACCACGTCCATTGATACGGGATTATGTTTGATATCGTCCAAAAGTATAAATCATTCTACACAGAAAGTAACAAGTCGAAATATCAACATTAAAAATAAATATACATATAACTATGTGTAAATAGTTAATTGTTTAAATGTTGAATTTGTTTATAATAAGCTAAGTGAACAAAAAATGGGGAGTGAGTAAATGTTCGTCAAAGAGGATAGACGTGTTTTTTCTATCCTCTTCAAAAAATTTAATTTTAATTTTATTTTATTTTTATCTTTATTTTTGTTTTATTTATGTAGTGTTATGTATATACTTTATATACATACGTATACACATTTTAATTTTAAATTTAATTCAAATTAAATTCAATTTTAGTGAAATAACAATAAAAGGGTAGTGAAATAATAATTAAAGTGTGATTTTGGAAAATGCAATCCACCGGGATGCATTTATCAGGCAATGTTTTATATTTATGGATAAAGAAATCAAAATTGTTGATTTCTTGCTTAAGTGCATGATTTTGACTTTTGTGTGATTGTACATGAAATTCAATTTCAATTTTAATTACTAAAATCTAATAATTGGATAGTATTAAAATGGATTTTTTTTTTTTTTACTTAAATAGACATACGTCGTAATTAATTTCATATTTGATTTTAATTTTACGCCCACTTGTATATTGTCTTGTGTTTTTATTTTATGTACAATCGACACAAATATATGCTTGAAACATGACATATAACAAAACCAACAATATGTTAATACAGCCGTCTCATTCGCTCTTTACACAGATTCTATCAAGGAAATGTACTATATATTGTTGGTTTTTGTCTTGTAATATACGAACAACAACAAAACAAAGAGATTTTTTTGTTGGTTTTGGTATAGTCGTCACAAAAATTTTCCTGTATCTTGATACATAGATCAGTGAAATTACAACATTAATAATAACTTTTCTTTTAAGGCTTTTTGTAAATTTAGGGAGTCCTGAGTATCCGGCCCTGGATTCCAGAGAAAGGATCACCTAATAAAGTAGTTAGATTGTGCTGTCTTCTGTTAACCTATTTACTATTGTAGTATTATACATAGACTATAGTAGGATGAAGTGAGGGACAAGTTGATTGCAATATTATAGCAATAAATATTATAGCAAGAGTAAGAGTAGAGTAGAGAGAGAAGAAGACAAATATATATATCGATTCGAGACACACAAGAGAACACATGTGTAATTTTACTGAATTAATAAGAATAAATAAAAAGTATATAAAGTTGTTTGATAAAATCGAGTTTTATTTGAGATTAAATCGAGTCATCCTGATCAATACTTTAGTTCAGAAGTGGGATATTTAATTAGTATTGTGGTTATTCGAGTTATTTGGTTCGAAAAAAAAAAAAAACGAGTTGACGAGTTTACGAGTTTAGTAGGAAAAAAAAAAATTTTTTTTTGATAACATCATGCCGCCGAAAAAACAGAAACCCTATGACGTTGAAGGAAAAGACAGAAAAGAGGAAAAAAAATGCAATGATCCATCCAGAGGATATTAAAAACATAATCCCTAAATTTGATGGGGGAGATTTAACAGTAGACCGATGGATCAAAAAAATTGAAAAATACCAGAAAATTTACGAATGGGACGATGAGGCCGCATTGTTATATGCGATTACGAGATTGGGCGGAACGCCTAAATTGTGGTTTGACGCGGTGGAGGATGAAATCTATACGTTTGAAGATTTCAAACGCAAAATTAAAACAAGCTTTGGACGAGAGGTGGACGAAACCGATATACATTTTAGGTTATCGGAGATGGTATACGAAAAAAATCAGACATACGAGAATTTTGCAATGAGGTTATTTGCGATGGGAAGAACGGCTGATTTAACGGAAACGTCAATAGTGAAATATATTTTGAGAGGATTGTCGCGGGATCCGGTGTACGAATGGGTTGCGCATTTTGAGCATGATTCAGTGTTGAAGCTGATCGAAAAAATAAAGTGGGCCGAATCGAATATGAAAATCAAGTTGGGTCCAAAAAGTTATAATCCGAGAGCAGAAGTAGCACAATCAGTGTCCAACGAAAAAAATTCGATCCGAGAGGGATACAGACAAAGAAACAACGTGACGTATAAATGTTTCAATTGTGGTTCGACGACACATCGAGCGGACAGATGTGATCAACCGGTTAAGTGTTTCAATTGTTTTGAGATGGGGCACAAATCGATAAGTTGCACCAAACCTCAACGATTAAGGCGATGCAGTGTGTGCAAAAGTGTTAAGCATACCGACGAGAGATGTCCAACGAAAAATACTGTGAAACCAGCCGAAACTATAACAAAAATGTACAATTTGGAAAAGGAATCAACTCCAACAGTTGCGGGATTGGATCAAAAGATATCGAGTATCCAGGTGAACGAAGATGGTATGGTAGAATGCCAGGTAATTCTGCAAAATAAAATTTTAGATTTAAATATTTTAATTGATTTAGGTAGTGGGGTTAGTGTTTTAAAAGAAGCTAAGTTAGATAAACTCAATTTAATAAATTTAAGTATTGTCGATAATAATTTAAAGATTAGTGGAATAAATGATTCGAGGCTCATAGTCAAAGGCAGGGTTTCCGCATTAGTCTCGATTGAGAGGCAATTGTTTCCGCATTAGTCTCGATTGAGAGGCAATTGTTTCCGGTCAATTTCCTAATTGTTCCGAACGAGTCAATGAAAGTTGATGCAATCATAGGAAGGGATTTCATAAACAGTAACGACTTTGTTGGTATTTGTATTGTTCGCGATGTTGGTTCGAGTGTCGAGATTTCAGAATTTGATTCGGGGAAAATAGAAAACACAGTCGAGAGTAAAACTAATTTTGACGTTAGTGTGATGAACGAAATAACAAGAACAGAAGAGTCACTGTTTCTCGAAATAAATGATAGTGAGCTAGAGGTGGGAGACAATTTAGAAACAAGTAAGTGTAAACGAGAAATAGAAGAGATATTTGTTGAAAATTATGTGAAACGAAAGAGGGGGAGTGAGCCGTTGACGAGATTAGAGGTAGATATTAAGCTGAAAGTTAATAAATATTTTAACGTACGACCGAGACGTTTTAGTCATTACGAAAGGATAGAATTAAATAAGATAGTTGAGGAATTGTTAGAAAAAAAAATTATTCGAGAAAGTGAGTCGCCTTATTCTAGCAATGTAGTGTTGGTTAGAAAGAAAGATGGGAATATACGGATGTGTATTAATTACAGACCTTTAAATAGAATAGTCGAGCGAAACCATTATCCGTTACCGGTTATTGAAGACCAAATTGAAAAATTGTATGGAAAAAAATATTTTAGTTCATTAGATCTAAAAAATGGGTTTTATCACGTAGATCTTGAGGAAGGTTCAAAAAAATTTACTGCGTTTGTCACCGAAGATGGACATTATGAGTTTAATAAATTGCCATTTGGGTACGCGAATTCGCCATCAGTATTTTATCGATATATTTGTAAAGTTTTGAGAGAATTTATCAAACAAGGTTCAGTTGTAGTTTTTATCGATGACATTTTGATTGCAACAAATACGATCGAGGAACATTTGGATGTTTTGAGAAAGCTTTTAATTACATTATCGGATGATCATGTTGAGCTGCAGTTAAAGAAGTGTCAATTCCTTAAAACGAGGATCGAGTATTTAGGGTACAATTTGGAACAGAATAAGATGACATTAAGTGATAAGCATGTTAAAGCGATTAAGGATTATCCTATTCCGACGGACGAGAAATCTTTGCACATATTTGTAGGATTGATTAGTTATTTTAGGAAGTTCGTTTTGAATTTTAACTATATTGCCGCACCGTTGTATGAGTTGCTTAGGTCGAAAAATGATTTCAGATTTGAGGGAAAGCATTTGGAATGTTTTAACGAGCTAAGAGGTCGTTTGATTTCAAGACCGATTTTGCGTATTTATTCTCAGAGTTCCGAAACGCAGCTGCATACCGACGCATCTGCGATAGGCTTTAGAGGTATATTAATGCAGCGACAAGTGGACGATAATAAGTTTCATCCCATTATGTACTTTAGCCGAAAAACGACGTCGAGTGAAGCAAAGTTACATAGTTTCGAATTAGAAACACTTGCAATAGTTTATAGCTTACAACGTTTTAGAATGTATTTGTTTGGTTTGAGATTTACGATTATAACCGATTGCAGCGCGTTGAAAATGACTCTGAGTAAGCGAGATGTTAACGCAAAAATTGAGCGATGGTCGATGTTTTTAGAACAATTTAGTTTTGAGTTGGTTCATAGAAAGAATGAGAGTATGAGACATGTAGACGCTCTGAGTCGAGTTAGCGTTTATATGGTGGAATCAGAAGATTCAAATTTATTTGATGAAACGATTCATGTCAATCAAGGACTTGATCAGAATATAGCGAAAATTAAAGAAAAATTATTGAACAATGAATGCAAAGGTTATGAACTTAGAGACGGGTTAGTTTTCAAAACAGAAAAACAAAAATTGATGCTATTGGTACCGGAGAAAATGGCAGAATCAGTTATTTATAAGTATCATAATGAGTTAGGTCATTTTGGGGTAGACAAAGTATGTGAAATGATCAGAAGAGTATTTTATTTTACTAAAATGAGGGAAAAAGTTTTGAGGCACATAAAAAATTGCGTGACTTGTATTATGTATAACCCGAAGCAACGAATTGATAGATCTCTTTTAAAATATATTGATAAGGGCAACGTACCGTTCTTTACGTTACATATCGACCACTTGGGCCCATTAGAAACTACGAAAGGAAAAAACAATTATGTGTTGGCCATAATCGACGGTTTCACGAAATATATTCGTTTGTATGCAACGAAGACAACGAACACGGTAGAAATTATTAAGCGCTTTAAATCATATATATTAGAGTATTCGACGCCAGAAAGAGTCATTACGGATCGAGGATCGGGGTTTACCTCTAAACAGTTTGAGACTTTTGTTAAAAGTTATAACATTATTCATACTCTAAATGCGACGGCTTGTCCACAAGCTAACGGGCAAATCGAAAGGTATAATAGAACTTTAATTCCGCTTTTGAGCAAATTAGTCGAAGAAAAAAATAGTTGCTGGGATACGATGTTAGTTGATGCCGAATTTTTACTTAACAATACCTTAAATCGAGGGATAAATGAGATACCAGCCAGGTTATTGTTCGGTATCATTCAAAGACGAAATATAGGACAGGGTTTATTCGAATATTTAGACAGTTTGAATGATGAAATGTTAGATAGGGAAAAGTTACGAGAAACTGCAAGTAATAATATTAAGCATTTGCAACAATATAACAAGGCGAGACATGATATGAAGTGTGGTAAAGTTCAGAAATATGACGAACGAAATTTGGTCGTAATTAGAAATATCCCTAAGGCAGGAGATAGAAAAAAACTTAAGCGAAGATTTAAAGGACCATATATTGTGAAGAAGGTTTTGGATAACGATAGGTACGTCATATCAGATTTAGATAACTTACAGATATCGGGTAAGCGGTTCGAAGGGATATTTGATCCTCAAAATATAAGACTGTGGTGTGAGGGTAATGAACAGACCGAAGGCGAATCATATTCTGAGTCCGAGATCGAGTACGAAGAGGTCGAATTCCTGGACGACGAATTTTGAAATTGAGTATGAGTGTCGAATCAAAATAGCTTTAGTATTTTTATGAATTGAACTATGTAGAATTCGGAGGTGATTATTTTTGTTAATCGATGTTTTGATTTTATTATTTCCGATTTAGATTTTAAGAATAGATTTAAGTATAGCGAGGGCATAAATTTGTATTAGCTAGGTTTAAAACCAAATAATAATAATCTATGAGCAGTTATCTATCGAGGCGATAGATGTCAGGAGGGCCGAGCTGTAGTATTATACATAGACTATAGTAGGATGAAGTGAGGGACAAGTTGATTGCAATATTATAGCAATAAATATTATAGCAAGAGTAAGAGTAGAGTAGAGAGAGAAGAAGACAAATATATATCGATTCGAGACACACAAGAGAACACATGTGTAATTTTACTGAATTAAAAAGAATAAATAAAAAGTATATAAAGTTGTTTGATAAAATCGAGTTTTATTTGAGATTAAATCGAGTCATCCTGATCAATACTTTACTATTTACTATATATTGTACTAATATCTTATTAACTGTGTCTGTAACCGGGTCGTGTTGGTCCCAACTAATAATCCTATTCTATTAGTGTTGTTATATGTATACGGGTGTCCGGTGTGGGCCTGGGAGTCCGGGAGATCCTGCTATAATGCTTGGCCATAAACTCATTATCAATCAATCATTAATTATGTCAATAAGATTAGTAATATGAAAACATTAATAATAATAATAATTTTTGATGTCCTAATGTTCTGGCATTAGATTTTAGAGGAACGAGTATAAAGTCATGTAGTTAAAATGTGCTATCTTGTGCTAACCTGTTTATCATTTATCAATTATTGTGCTAAGAATTTATTATCTATTAATCGCTTAGGAGACTGCAAATGGGTTGAATCTATTCCAACTAATAATCGTAGCCTATACATCGGTTTTGGTATGTGTAATTGGGTGTTAGATGTGTGCTCGGGATTACTGAAGACCCTAAAAGTAATAGACCCTGAAGTAATAAAATTTGGTTTATGATGTGTATTAATTAAATTTGGTTTTCAGAGGCGCCGGGGAATTTTTATATTAATTTTATTTGTCGATTTAAAGTACGAGAATTTTCTAAATTTGTTAAATATATTCATTAAAGATAACATTAGTATTTAGATAAACTTAAGTAAAACTTACTATTATTTAATTTAATTAATTAAAACCAAAAAAAATAAAAATGTCATATATTGATAAATAAATAAATAAATAAATAAAATAATATAAAATAAATTCTTAATATACTTATAGTACCTAATTGAATTATTGATAAATCATTTGATATAAATATAAATTTTATTAAATAATTGAATCTATAATTATGTATTTTCTTTTTCTTGATCGGTATGAAGTTGATGATTAGTTTTAAGTTGAATTAGATGTTTAAATGGTTTTAAGGTTTATGTTAATTCTTATTACAGTATGTAACAATTAATTGATTAGATATAAAAGGACCAGGAATAAGGAAATAAGTGTTGTTATTTTAAATTTTTCTTAAATATTTTACCAGGTAAATTAATAAAAAGCGGACAGGGGTGAAATTACAACATTAATAATTTGTAAGTCCTGTTTTAGATTTAGGGAGTGCTGAGTATCCGGCCCTGGATTCCAGATAAATTATCATCTAATAATGTAGTTAGATTGTGCTGTCTTGGGTTAACCTATTTATTATATATTGTACTAATAATTTACTAACTATCGATCGCAAGGTGTCTGTAACCGGGTCGAGTCTGTCCCAATTAATAATCCTATCTAATCTTTCGGTTTTGTTATATGTGTACGGGTGTACGGTGTGGGCCCGGGAGTCCGGGAGATCCTGCTATAATGCTTGGCCGTACACTCATAATCAATCAATCAATAAGCTAAGTGAACAAAAAAAGTAAATTACTTAAATAAACAGGCAAATTTTCAAATATAATTTTTAAAACAGTTAGTATGAATAAGAACATCTACTTTTGTACATTTTTTATCACTTTTATTATTCGAAAAATTTGTATAAAGCTTATAAGTAGTGATAATTTTATTTATTTCTTTAAGAGATTATAACTTCGAGCTCCTTATCAATTTTAAAATTATTCGCTTCTACGTGAATATTTTTAAAAATTGGCACAGCAAGTTGGCTCGGCTCGAAAGGAAAGAAAATTATCACTATAAGAAAACAAAATATTTTTATTTTATTCAAGTTTCTCAAATACAAAATAGTTTATTAAAAAATGCTGTTACAAATTTCTTAAATAAATAGGCAAATAATTCGAAATAAACACTTTCATCCTAATCTGGGCTGACATGTTCTAACATCACTATTTTCGATGTTCGATCTTCTTTGTATCTCTTTTTTCAAGAATAAAGTTCTTTTTATTATGCTTTCGACTTGTTCAATTCATCGTGTTGCATTTTCCGATTTGAATCCATACCGTTTATAAATATCTTATCTTTTATAATAATCTCTATTAATATATTAAGCCGTTTTATTGAATTTCTCGTTTTTAAAGATTCAATTTCAGGCAGAACGGCGGCAGCTACATATTTTTTACATTTTTTACATTTTTTGGGTTCAATATTACTGTCACTTCCGCCACCATTCGGCTCATTTTTTATTCACCCTAACAAAACTTAAAATAAAATTAAAAACAATACTTAGGTTCATAGAAATATTACTTAGATTTATAAATTTGTTACATAACTAATAGTTAATTAATGTTTAATTCGATTTGCCTTTTATTCAACAAACGTCTTAATCTTAATGATATCATCAAAAGAATTTTTTTAAATGAGTTCGGCTTCTATAGATAGTATTTATTTTTTGCTCTGAAATTGTCGCATATAAGTATAATTTAACTCGCCTAAGACACGAAAACAATATTGATGCTATAACAAACAGTGCTTGGATATAAAATATCAAATTCCTCTGCCTTTATCCATTGATACAACTGTAGTATAGATTTGTTTTTCTGTATAGATTATTTGAAAATAGAAGGTGTGCACATGTACATTAAAAATTTAAAATTGTTAAAATTGAAAATGCGGCCCTTATCCTGAAGTACAGTAATTAATTGTGATTTACCTTTACGATATATGCTAGAATCGTGTATTGGTTAGAATTTATGTGTATTACCGTATATTAAGTCGTAACTTGATATTTAAGAAATATGAGAACATTTACTCTAACTAAGTATTTTAATTATTTTTCGAGTAACTATCAACTTCTCAAACATCAACATTAAAGCTTTATGACATAGCATATGCACATCGTTACGGTTAATTTGCATAAGTCGGAAAATCTGTACGTTCGATGGTATATACACATTCGAATGCTACTTTGGGAAAAGCACGTTCAACCTACATTTACCTACTGAATTTGGATATTGTGCACATTTACCAGTTAACGTTGGTGAATGAGGATATACATACATATAATTTAATGTAAACAATTCATACTAAGTAGTATACTTTGCGAATTCACAATAGGTGAGAGAAAATAAAAATATTTTTTTAAGAAAATACTTAATGTATAATAATTTTAATTATCGACTGATTGTTACAGAAATTCTGGAAAAGGTAGATTTAATTTTGAAATATTTTGGAAAATGAAGATTTCCATTCTAATTTTAAAATTAAATGTCCATTTTCCAGAATATTGTAAAATTAAATCTTCCTGTTCCAGAAAATTGAACAAACAGTCTTCAAACTAATTTTTGGGGTGCTATTTCATATCCGATATTTGGGGAATACTTTCAATGTCAAGACATTTTTTGTACCACCATTACTTATACTAGCATCTTTATGCTAATATTAGATTGTTCTACAAGTAAAGAAAAGTGATAGTTTTCCAGCGAGTGTAATTGTTTAATTCACGAGCGAGCGAGTGGATTAACAATTTTACGAACATGATAAATCACTTTTCTTACACGTAGGACATGCTGTTTTTTCGTATATTTGATGACAAATCCGATGATTTTTAAAATGAAAACGGCAGATCCAGTTTGGATCAAAGTATGTATACATAGCGTGTACATAACAACCGCAGTAAGCAAATAACTAAAAGTCAAAAATGCAAAATGTTTCTATAAAGAAATAGTATATTGTATAATTAGGAGGAAAAGTACTGCATTCCCGGACGATAGTGGAAATTGGCGGACGAGGCGATAGCCGAGTCCGGCAACCACGGGAGTCCGGGAATGCACTTTTCCTCCGAATTGTACATACTATTTTTTCTCCGATCGGACTTTAAAACGAATATAAACCCAAAATAATTTTTAGTATTATTCATTAATTATCATATTAAGAAATCAAAACAAAGTAAAAAATCGAAAATAACATAAAATTATTGCTTAGTTAGCCACGACATATTCCCGGCCTAGGCCAGAAAAAATATTCTCGTACTATTATTACTTGTTGCTTAGCAACAAATACAACATACTGGAATCATGAGCTTTTCGTTTCGAAAAAACAACGGAAAGATATATTTTTTCCTACGATCGGAGAAAAAGAATGTTTCTACGAAGAAATGTGTTGCTACGGAGAAAAGTAGCAGTTTTCTTTACTGTTTTCAACCAAGAAATGACGCTCTTTTCCATTAATAGACGAAAATAGTAGATTGTTCTACAAGTAACGAAAAGTGATAGTTTTATGAATATTTCCGATTATCAAGAGAGAAATTTTGTTCACAAAATTTCAGTGTGCCAATTTTGCAACGAATTATTATTCAACCTCAAGTGCTTAGGCTTGGTCGCGTACATCCTAAAACAGTCAATCAATCAATATCTCTTTATTTATGAAAAATTAAAATTTTTAGTATAAATTTCATATTTATTTAAAAGTTGCATTTTTGAATAATTAAATCAAACAGAACACTGATGATGTACAACTGAACGTTTATTTAAATTGAGTAAGGGTGTATACTCGCAGAATAATGCAATGTGCAAAGGCGACGTATGGGAATGTAAGAATTTTACATTTACCATACACTTCGGTACACTTTGGTGTGTACATTTACTGGTAAATGTATACATTCACCAATTTCGCACATTAGCCGTAACATATACAATAAAAAATAATTGTGACAAATTATGCCAAATAAATACTTTCTATTTATATATATGTGACACTTCTATTTGTATCCCCTTACTCATTTCGAAGACAAGAGAAGACGTTTAGAAAAGTGTCTTAAATTTTTTTTTAAATATTAATTTAACACAAGGCGACAAAAAAAGGGATAAAATGAAATATGTACTATATATAAGTATAAGGGTTCAATCACAGAAAAAATAACATATGTTATTTTTTTCTGTGGTTCAATTCTTTCGGAAAAATGAATTTTCCAGGACCTTGATTAAAATTATTTTAAATTCTATTTCTAAAATAAATTTTAATAAGTTCAACATGTCACGCGAGTTATTTGTCTTCCTAAGTGGTGATAGATTTGTAGTAACGCATCTTTTTTGATTTTTTGATCAAAAACGACAAATTTCTGTACGAAGTCTAAGAACACGACATTCCGGAAGTCGATTTTAATATTTAAATAGCCCCAATTTAAATCTCTACATCGACAGTGCATAATTTATTTGCTTAAAAGTATACCAGACAAAAATATTTATTAAATTTAAGAGGGTAGACTCGACATCATTTTTTGTTACACATAGTTTGTGTTATATGTGTATATGTACAATATACTTTAAAGTCTGACATGGGTAACAAAAAAAAATTAGATGTACAGGCATATAAACTAAATTACCTCAAACCGATTCTAATGATTTAGAAGCAACAGCACAAAAATATGTTTTATCAGCTTCCACAATAACGTTGGTGTTACTATAACAACTTTAAGTTAATAAATCAACATGAGAAAACGTAAATTTTAATTTTTGGTTTCGTCGAAAGGAAAAACATCATTTTTCCACATTCAATATACATACATAAATATTTACTTATTGTACACAAGAGATCTAAGAATACACAAACGACACTTAATTTAATTCAATCGTGATGTTGGTGATTAGTTTATATTGTTTTAAGTGAACGAACGGCTTGTTTAGTAGATGCATAATTAAACAATTTTCCACCTACAAAATATGCGTATGTGTTTGCATTTAGCAATCTTTTTCTCTCTTTACTTAGCTACGGAAGTTACTTGAGACGGAAATGGAATTTAAAAAAATAAGAATTCATTCTTATTTGATTTGCCTTATAATTGCTCCAGTGCGTGAGATGTGTACTTATTCTATTTTACGATTAAAGATATTATCCGGTGTGTTTTTGTTTTGTTTATTCTATTTGCAATGATGTTTATATTTACAATATTTATAAATATTTCTTTTGCATAAGAGGGTGAAATGTTGATTTAGTTTATGTTTACGTAACCATTATCATCTCTATAAATAATTATCTTTGTAAATATAATTGTAGAGCGTCTGCGCTTTTTTACATATGTATACTCGTAGGTAACAGATAGGTTCTACATAAAAACTACCTCTTTTAAATAGTAAATAAAACCGTTTACTGTAGTCAAACCGTCAGTATTTCCGGTATCCAGAAATATATCGAACAAGATGCCGTTGTATAATCATTTTAACACTTTGCTTGTCCTGGTATCACATATAATATATAGGCGTTTAAGCGAAATGCCTTTGTATTGTTTTCATATTGGCTATTTGTTGTTTGATAAATATTAAATGATATTTTATATCACATGAAATGCATTGGTGTCTCGGTTAAATGCCTGTGTATCATATGTGATGCTTAGGGCCGGGTTAATGTAGTTAAACTCATAAATTATTGTTATTTAGGCATAACTCAATTTGATTGGAAATTTATTCACCATATACCTACGAGATTAGCCTATTAGCTGATACTAAAATATATTTAAATTCTTACGCCTAGCACACATACATAGATAAATGAATTTTTTTTTGGTGTTTAATTTTTAGTACATACTTAGCTATATAACATTAAATCTAGCTAGAATACATCTGCTTATTACTATTTGTGATGTAAAAGTAGTGCCTAAATATGTGTAACCAAGTAAATATGCTTTTAATAAACTGGCAAACAGTTTCTGTCTTTTAACGAAATAGGTCTTATCTCGAGGAATTTTATTTTTATTTTTTAATAAACAAAATATCCAACAGTTATGAAAATTAATAAAAATATTTTTCGTTTGTTATTACGTTCATAAACAAATAATGATTTTCCATACATACCATACGCTTGTTGGAAAATTCAAAATAGATTAGATTACATAAACAGAAAATCATAAAAATGTTAATTTAACTGAATCTTTCTTTTCTTGTTATTTTTTAATTAAAACGTATTTGTTATACAAATCTTTTCTTTTACTGTCTTAAAATAAATTTGAAGAGGTAAATAATGTACACCTACCCACATACATACATTATACACACATACATTTAATTTATAAATTAGCGGAGGGTAAAACATTACGTAATCAAATCGTTTTTCGAGTGAAAGTATTTTGTTTTGGCAGCTCGACACCGAAGCAATACCATCTGACCAGGATTTCTTTTCTCTTAGTTCGCAAAAATTATGTACCAGCAAAGAAATGTAAATTTGCAATTTAATTTATACAGCTAAAAAAAAATTTTAAAAAAATTTCTAAATTTAACATAACAATAGATACGACAAAAAAAGAAGATTTTTATCGCCGAAAATATTTAAATGAAATCAATAAGTTATATTCGTTCGTCGTGTGTCTTGTTGGTCATTTTTGTGTCGGTGACTTTGATCGTCTTTTAATTTAGATAGATAAAAATAAGATACGATTGAATTCTATAGAACCAAATCTCGTTTACATTTCTAATTATAAATACGAATCGAACAGAATTTGAGTTTTCAATCAATGTAAAGGACGTAAGTTAGTATCCAACCTATTACATAATATTGTATCTATATTATATAATGTAGAGGTAAGGTTGGAGGGTGAGGTAAATAGACTTCGGATCAAATTTCAATTTAAGCTTATTAAGGCTAAATAATATAGTTTTTAGAAGACCAAGCTTTTTAAAGAATTTTAGATTGAGGTTATTGAATAAAGATAAAACCAATCAGAATACATCCATAAAAGGTATATACACTTGTCCCTCGATTAACACGGTACTTGATTAACACGGATTTAATTTAACACGGTCAACGAATTGAGACAAAGTCTTGATTAACACGCACAGAAGTTTAGTTTAAGTTCCGTGTTAATCGAGGGACAGGTATTAGTCGCGATTAACACGGTTTTGAGCTACACGGTAATTTGGCGGAACGTAATTACCGTGTTAATCGAGGGACAGGTGTAATCTAAATAACAAAGTTCATACATATGTATCTATGCAACTATGCCCGGAAATAACTCAAAAACTTCTAATCCAAATTGATTGCGGTTCCTTTTATTTAATTCCTGCAACCAAGGATCGGGTTATATCCAAGATGATAGCTACTACTTATCACGCAAAATTCGAATACAGGATCTCCTAATTATAAAATTTCGCATAAAATTTACCCCGTAAATATATGCAATCGCACGATTTCATATATTTACTCGGAAAATTTTATGCGAGATTTTGTAATTAGAAGATTTTGCAATTAGAAGATTTTTTATAGGTGATGCCTGGGGTGCGATTATGTAAGCATTACGAGTTTCGAGTTTCTCGAAATTGCGACAAGATACGATTTATGTATAACTTTACGAGTTCTAGTAATTGCGAGTTGTGGTTGTTGTGTTACTCGTACACCTTTTTAAGTACGACAGACAACTCGTAATGATTAAAAAGATTATTTTTAAAGAAAAGAAAAGAGATTCTTTGTAAGCTTTTTGTCGCAATTTCGAGAAACTCGAAACTCGTAATGGTTACATAATCGCACCCTTGGTTTTCATTATGAAACATTTACTGATGGTATTTTTTACTGAATAAAAACATAAAAATCGAAAATTTCATTGAAGTGTTTTTAATTTTTTTTGAAAAATTGCATTGAAAAATTGAAATATTTTTCCAGGGTACGGAAACAATATACTTCGCTTCATATATTTTTTTCAGTAAAATTTGTCAGTATACTATAAAATTGTTAGTATACTACAGTAATTTTTTCAATACTGTAATACTGAAAAAAAAAATTTTCTTTCACACAGCACGCGAATATATATTTTTATCCCATTTTGTTTATACTGTCAGTAAATATTTCGTAATGGAAATCAGGCTCTAAACGCGTTTTTCTCGAAACAAATTTTTTTGAAGCGGCGTACATGATTACAAAAATTCTATCCAACCGATTGTGCTCATTTTTGCACACGTTATTCTACAGAACAATGGTAGCAGAATTAGTTATTTATACTAAGAATATTTTCTTATTTTTCCCGATTTTCAACGAAAAAAAGGACGATTTTCTGATCTTTTTTTTTAGAATGCCACCATTTTGTTATTTATTAATATGTTTAAATTTGCTAAGGAACAGAGCGACAAGCATGCAAAACAATAATCAATTGTATTTTTTTACTTCAGATGACTCCAAGTGCCGTAATCATGGGCGCTACCCACCTACCTGGTTTTGAAGGTGTCTAATTTGTCTTAGAAAAAATAATAAAATATTGCCAAACTAAGTAAAAAATTTTGTTTTTATATACATACATAGCTTACGATGCAATACATAATAATACATAAAAAAATGGAAATTATTGTATTTTGTTTTGTTATAAAAAAAATCTGAAATAAGCTTCTGAAACAAGCCTGAACACCAGACTACAGAGAACTTCCAGATTTTTCCTTCATCAAATTATCCAGTTGCCGCGGGGTTGGGCTCCAATATTTTTGAAACGTACAATTATGGGTTATGAAAAATGGGTCACGTACGATAATATAGCGCGAAAAAGAGCTTTGTCAAAGCGTGAAGAGACACACAAACGGTACCAAAGCCTTTTTTGACGCCAAGAGGAAGGTGATGCTTTGTGTTTGGTGGGATTGGAGGGGAATCGTATATCATGAAGTACTACAACCAGGTCAAACGATTTAAATCACGTTTTTGATGACTCGGAAAAAAATTGAGACAGCATGGTTGGGTAGTTGTAATACATCTACCGTCTATTCCTGTTTCGTTCACTGCAAAACTCTCTTAATATTGTAAAATTGACTTCAAAAGAGACCTGTGAAAATTACTTAGTTCAGTTTTCCCCCAAAAATCACATACATTTTACAATGACGGGATAATGGTTTTCCCAGGAAAATAGCAACAAGTTGTCGACCAAAATGGTACATATTTAGTGTTTAATAAGGTTACAAAAAAAGTGCGTTTGAAATTTGACCCAAAACGACGTAAACTATTTAGACCATCCAATATTTAACATTTATATCCTAAAATAGAGTAATGTTAAATTCTTTTGAAAAAAAAAACACCCTGAGGGTAAAAAATTTTACTCGAAGGGTAAAAGATTGACATTAAAAATTCTTTTTGAGAAAATATAGCACTTTTTTTGCTCGAGAGCCTTTTGCTTTACTTTGGATTTTTTCATAGATTTGCTTTGCTCTTTACAAATCCATAGAAATGTGAAATGTCAAAGTGAATTGGAAACAAAAACAAAACTCCATTTTGATATTTCATTTGTGGTTTATTTGAATATTAATCCGCTAAATTAATTGGTTCCATCTGGTTGTTATCACAATAAAAAAGGTTTTACTGATCTGACTAACAGTAAAACATAACCTAACTTTTTTTGTTTTTTTACACCAACCAACACAACTACAAAAATATTTCATATTCTTTTGGCCATAAGAAAGTTACTTTATTTCGAGTAACCCGAAAAAATTTGACATTGAGTGTAGAAGTCAAAATCAAAATAAGTTCTCCGAATAAATAAATAAAAATTAAAAATAAAATTAATTTTTTTTCTTTTTTTTGTTATTTGGTTTTTATTGGCTCCGGGAATACCAGTCGAAAACAGAAAGGAGTTTCTGTCAAAAATTAAAAGGTAACTGATAGCGACAGTAACTTTTATGGTAATTTCGCAACAGAAGAACTTGATTAACATAAAATTTTCTCATATTTTTGGTATTTTTCTCCAAATACCATTTCAGAAGTTCGTGCAATCAAAAAAATTACATTTAGAAAAGGAGACTCATTGAAATTCAGTGATTGAAGTCCAGTCCAGATGGTTGCGCCCGAAATGGGTTCTGAGAAATGAGATTTTCATTCTAATTATAAAATTAAATCTTCATTTTCTAGAATGTTTGGTCAAATCTTCCTTTTCCATTTTTTCGTTTAAGGGGGTCTTTGCTTATTTCAATCTGGGATTGTGGCGCTTTTCTATATAGATATTACTCCCGTCTTTTTTTTTTTTGTGGACATTATTTTGTCCGTTTACAAGTAACATAATTCTGGGGAAAACAACTTGCGGATAGTCTATTTAGGAGCTACAGGGATATTTCGGCCTCGTGGCTCTTAAGCCTTTTGACTGAAATACCTTTCAAGAAGGTTGTTTAGTCCAAATACACAAAAGGCATTTCAGTCAAATATTTTTCTGACCAAAAACCCTTTCTTTTACTGAAGTCTCTTTTTTAAAGGAGTTTTAGTCACGAAATGTATTTGAGAAATTGTTTGACTGAAATTTCCCTCGTTTCTTGACTGAAAAGTTTTTGGCCGTTTCACCGGAGAACAATTTTGCCTGTAATTGCTTTCCAGTTGTTTTAATGAATTTCCTTTCCCAAAGGTATTTCAGTCCAAAATCCGAAAAGAACTCCAGCCAAAAATGTTTTGAGTTGAATGCCTCTATAGTTTTTAATTGAACTACCTTTTAAAAAGGCGTTTCAGTTTAAAACTATTTTGAGTGAGTTACATTCCAATTTTTGACTGATGGATGGTCTCCACTTGCATATTTTTCTCTTGACAAAAAATAAATTACATTCGGCTCATGACTTTTTTTGTACAACTACTAACATAAAGGATAAAACCAATTTCTCTCTTTGAGAATAAGAAAAAAAATTGAATTTGGTTTCTTTTGCGATTAATAAAATTTTTGGCATATTAAATGTATGTATATTCCACAATTTATTATTATGTTTTAATTTAATAACATAATTTTGGAATAATAACATAATAAGGAATTCCTGTCCAAAAATTTGTGACTGTACTTTTAAAAGATTGTTTTGTCCAAAAGGCATTTCAGCCAAACAGTTACCGGAAAAGCCCATTTTTAAAGGAACATTAGTCGGATATCCCTCGATTTCTCAAACAAAAAAATCCCAAAAATCATGTTTTTTAAATATAACAAATTTGTGAAAGGTCATTTTAATTGGTTGTTTGCCTTAGAAGGTGGAGATTGCCGCCCCAAACCCGGCTTTGACGATTTATTAAAATTCCAATATTAATAGAAATTAAATCGTTTTTCAAAAATTTTCTGTTTTTTATAAATTATTCTCATACTAAAATAAAAAACTCTTCAAAGCGGGTCTCCTCCTGGCACTTTACTTTGTGTGTTTCGGTATTTTTTTGGGTAAGGTTGATAATTCGAGGTGCTTCCACTTTAGTCATTAATGAAATGTTTTTGGCTAGTATTCCCGGAGCCATTTTTATTACAGTTCAATTTAAAAAGTAATTTTTTGTTTCGATATCGCTATATTTTGTTCGATATATTTTCCTCTGATTATACAATATTTGTACCAGGTGTACCGGTTAATAAGGCGGTTTTTGTAATAAAAAAACACAATTATTTCAAGAGAAACCTGAAAAATACTTTATTCAAAGTAATGTCCATATTTCAGGTGATTTGTGGATACCGTCCCAATAGAACTTTTTTTTGTTTTGAGGGATCCATTCACAGAACAAATTTTCCACTTCTTCGTACGTTTTGAAGTGCTGCTCTATCATGAAGCAAAATTGTGTGTCATGACTTCTGGCCATTCTGGTCGTTTTACGACTAAAGCGTAGTTCAAATTGATTCCTTATTGTCGGTAGCGATTAGTACATATTAACGATTTCAACTGGTTTGAGAAGCTCGTAATACACCATACCTTCCTGATCTCACCAAACGCAGAGCATTGCCTTGCAGTCGATGTTGATGGTTGATCTGGATCAATCCATGATTTTCTGCGGTTGGGATTCTCACAATAAATCCATTTTTCATCGCCAGTTGAAGAAAACATTTCACTACTGACTTCTGTTTTCCATTATCATTTTCATTCCTTTAAAATCTTTCACATTGCATTTATACGATCGGAAATTGTTAATAATGCTTGCAGTTATTGGTTTGTAAATTTTTCTGGTTGACCTGGACGTTCTTTTTATCTTGAGATGGACCATGTTCACCATAATCTTCCCGAAGAATACAATAACTTTCAGTAGCACTTTTCTTCAAAATGAAATAATGAATAAAATTTCCCCGCTAATGCTCTTTTTTTGGCACGAAATTCGGCATTTTCAGCGCAAAAATGTTTAATGTAATGTGAACAAAAATTTGACAAATGAAGTTTTAAAGGTTGCTGTCAATGCAATAAAATAACGTACCTGTCGACTCGCATTTATATCAACACATGTATAAAACTCTTTCTAATGAAAAAAATCCGGATAATTAATCGGTAAACCTCTCCACAGAAATTCCGAAACGGTCGACTCTTATCAAATTATTTCGTAAATATTTTTAATGTTCAACTTCCACAAACATGTTTTTAATTTATCAAACCTATAGACTTACCTCCAATAACTCAGAAACCAACAGATTTCATGGACCTTATTTGTTTTCAGCTATTCGTTTGGTAGTAGAATAAGTTGTAATTATTAGCTTGGGAATCTACCTACAAGTACTGGCATGTAGCAAATTTGGCCCATTGGAACACATCTAAAATTTATTATGCCACACCACAAGTATAATTGCATTTGCTACCAAATAACCGTAAAACAAATAGAAACTTAAAATTATTTATCTATCGCGACAAATATAACATAAGTCGTGTTTTCCATGAGAACTGCACTAGAACTCGATAAATTTTAAATTCCTTTTATTTTATGTAAACAGAAATTGCATTTAACATAAATACACATTTTAAGTTCTTACAGCAATAAATAATTACAATTATAGCTTATTTTTTAGTTACACTTGATAAACCCATGAATTTATCGAGTGTAGTTGCGTGTAATGACGTCAGCAAGAAATAAGAAAATATTGATGAAATAACTGAAGGAGGAAATCTTTAAACTTAAAATGTGTATTTATATCAAATATACTACATAGCTTTATGAATTTATTTTTTTTTTTTTTTGGTTTACGTAGAATAAAAGTAATTTAAAGTTTTCGAGTTCTAGTGCAGTTCTCATGGAAAACACGGCTATAGATTCGACAATGCATTTTCTTACTAATAAAAATATAAATCTGATATATTCGTAAAAGCAAATTTGAGCCTGAAGTGTTTCAAACTTAACGAATCCAAAATTGTCATTCAAAAAAAATTTTCCTGTTTTCATCTTATGCCTTCTGCAAAGTGTTAAATCTTTTTTCGATATTTATTTCAAATGACGGATAAATAAAGTGGAAACATGTTTTGTTGCTCACAAATTCCAATTTCAAAACAATTTTTCATGTTTAAGTAAAATTTGAAATGATTGGCTCAAAAATGTATTAAAATTTTTTTTGGTTTGAGATATAAATTAACATTAGGATATACGTATGCGCGGTTTGGGATGTCAAGGGAACTAATCTGTATGCTTAAAATAAAAATCAGGGTTACAATTTGACGTTTGTTTTGTTTGCTTTTGTTATATTATGTCATCTGTAATGTAAACATCCCGTTTGTCTAGTTTTTTATGTAAGCCTTAACATTTTGCTTTTGATAAATGTTTTAACGTTAAACTATGTGTCTAGGGATCAATTCAACGACTTTCTATTAAGGATATAAAATAAAATTCCTTTTATTCTCACCCGCGTTATTTTCTGTTGGTGTCAACTAGACTGGGAAAGATATTTAGAAAGTTAATTACGTACTTGATAACTTTATCAACATCTTAAAAACTGTGTTATAGCTAGATTTTATATTAATATAAACGCAACTGTTTTGTTGTTGTTCATTAAAAAATAAAAATAATACTTTAATAATTGTGATACATATATGTATGTTTTTAAATTTAAGTTACTGTAAACTTAATTTGAAACATTCTTTTTAAGTAAAACTCTATTCACTCTAAAACTCTAATCACAGGGGCCATTAGTGAGTACCTATAAACCGGGAGTAAGTACATCTACTTAAATACAACTCAAACGAAAGTTAATTTTCGGAATGACAAACTTTAATAATATTAAAACGATATAAAATGAAAGTTTATCTTAAATATTGGATTTATTACATATTTCTATAAAAGAAATCAAATAACAACATATACCACAAATATTCTACTTGACATAAATTTTTGCATTAAACCAACAAAAATCCGTAATCTCGCGTTTTGAATTTTTTGTTCTATAAGTGTGAAATCTTTCTTTAATAAACAATTTAGTTGTACAACTTGATGAAATTTATTTGATTAGAGTTTTGCATAAAATTTATAATACCAAACAACCAAACTTTATATATTTCACAAATTACCAAGGTATTTATTGCAATTACGAAACAAGCGCAATTTTTGTATTCGATTTATGAGTTTAACGCACATGAAAATAAATTTTAATTTCCATTCAAGTGTCAATTAGTAAATATGTTTATACAATACAATAAAAAAGGGAAGCTATCAAATTTTTCCCATATGAGTAATATGTATTACCTTGGAAATTTCAAAACAGAAGAAAACAGAAAAAAATAGTTGTGTGTTTCATAATAAGAGAAAAACGTACAACTAGTGTTTATAAAAAGTGACCTGTCAATGTGCGATCGGAATTAGAGATGTACATGCGAAAACGTATTAAACTGCAACAGCAGTTTTAGGTTTGAAAACAAGTTTGATGGGGACGGTCTTGACAAGAATTGTATTTATCTTTTATCATTTAATTTTCCTCTCCTCGACAAGGTATCTATTAAGGGGTTACAGTGAGTGGTTCAAAAATTTGAACATCGAAATGTTTTGGCGCACATCTGTGTTCCCTTTTCAAACGTGTTTAAATAAAACAGATCTCGCCATGATATACAGTGATGCATTTTTCGTCTTTTTTTACTGTTTTTTATTGTTTAAAAAAAAGTCACGTTTTTTAAATTTAAATTTTATAATTTTCTTCAAATTGATTTACAATAATTTAAATTTTGGTCACTGAATGTCAATTGAACAGCCTATATTCTATAATTTATAAATTCATAAATGTTTCTCAAACAATTTGAAAAATAAAATCACTGTAGTGTAAAATAAATCTGCCTGTTCACACTAGTATTGTATTCATCATATTGTTTCTTCGTGATTAAAATTAGTTTACGGCATATTCGTGTGAAAAGTCAGAATGACATATTTGTTTTTATTACTGCCTAAGTAGTTCTTACCAAAAATGTATTCTGATGATGTATTGTTGTAAATTAAATGATATAGTGCGTTCGTTTGTGGTAAATTAACTGAATTATCTGAATTAACTGAAGTGATTTGTCCGTTCGTTTGGTATACTTCACTTCAGTTAAAAATATTGAGCTACTGATTTATCTGAATAATAATTTTGCTTGGGTAGGTAATTCATATAATTGTTTTTATTGTTTTTTGACATTATTTTGTTTTACGCATCGAAGAAGCAAGGATGAGATATGTAATGTGACACACAAAAATAATTGATCCAAGAAAATGGTTGATTAACATTAAATTTTAAGTATTTTATAACACAAGCCAATTACTTTTTAACAATTTGACATTTATCTGAATTGCAGCAAACGAACGACCAATTCACTTCAGTAGCTTAATTATCTGAATATTAACTCAATTATCGGAATAGTAACTCAATATCAATTCAGTTAATTCACCACAAACGAACGAGCTTTATATCGTTACAAGATGGTCCGATGCGATTTAATACTAGTTACTGTAATTTCCAATAAGTGATACATATGTATTTAAGTAAATTTCATAGATCGGCCAACTTGACCTGAGTTCAATTTAAGAATTTTTATTTTAAACCATTATAAATTTCATTAAACAAATATTCCTTAATTCTGCTAGTTGTTGGTTAATAGTGTATTTCGTTCGCCTTACAAAAAACATTCTTATACGTAAACCATATAATAAGGATTTTTGTTGAACCATTGAATAAGGATTTTTGTATTGTCCGTGTTAAAATTAAGTTCCACGGCTTTACTCGATAACGATGATAAGTGGCATTGAGGGCTTAAGAGCGAATAAATAAATTACAAATTTAACTCAACAATTAGGCGTTGAGATTCAATGAATTGATTCAACTATATACCTAGGCACATAATCCTTCTGAAAATATTAAACACCAGATGTCCCTTTATCGCTTGTCTGCGCTTCAACATCTGCTAAATTTCATAAAAGATTTATTATATACGTATGACTACGGAAGACTTGCATTTTCGATTTCTTTTATTTTTTCTGTTCGTGATTCGATCTTTTAAATTTTTTAAATGCATCTTGTTATAATTCTTGTTTATAGAGCACATAAATATTCATATGTTTGTTTTTAGAAATAAAACATATTTCTTTTTATAGTTGTAAATTTGAAGAAAATATACGAAACGAAAACCTAAGAAACACCTGCATGAATTCCAATAAGCAATTACCAGTGACACATGCCTAAAACACATGTTGATCTAGTGCAAAGATTTATATTTAATAGAAATTATGACTTTTATTCATAATTCAACATATTCCGATCCCCGCCCAGTTTTGACTTTTTGTGGAAAACTAATGAATCGTATCGTGTTTTTTAATGAGAATACTCTGTTATACTTGTACTTATTAAAAGGTAGTATATTTGTGTAAAAAGTAAGCATAAAGAGCAACACTTAGATATGATACGATACAATAAAAAAAAATTTAATGGAAGAGTTCATTCACCACGGTATACCATATCAAAAAGTTTTAATTTTTAAATTTACCAAAGCGGAAATTTCGAACACAAAAAACGAGAAACTTTAAAGTACAATTTTTCGTTATCAGATCATAGACAGTTTTATTGTTTTTTTATTCAAGACGACATAAAATTAATTATATTATTATATTTTCGCGTTTATTCGTAAAAGTATTATGATTTGGTTATGATTTCCGTTTGTCTGTCTGGCATTTTGTAACGAACCTTGATTTTCATAAAACAATGAGATTAGTTAAAACAGAAAAATGAAATAACCTACAAATACCATATTTGAAATTCTTCGATCACCCCTTAAACAGATAATTTCTACCGGTAATTGACAATTTAACTAACCAAGATAGTTTCCTACTCCTCAAGAAATAACTGCGAACTGAGTTATGAAACACGTTGTTTTGGTTTCTAACAACCAGCTCGAAAGAAAAAATCACAACTTCACAACCAAGACAACATGTAAAATTAGAAATAATTGTTACCATAATATGCTCAATATTAACAGTGCGCTGACAAAGTTCACCTAAGTATTTTTTAATTTATTTATCTTTTGAAATTTGAACCGCTGTGGCTATTCAAGGTCATTCATTTCCCTATTAGAGATATATTTTTATCCTGCTCTAGTTTATTACCCAGCGGAGTTATATGAGTTTCCAAAAAACATGACCAAAAAAAATTGTAGAATTGGAATAACTTCTGAACCACTTCCTTCAAATAAAACCCACATGCCATTTCTTTCAGAAAATAGTGCACCACTGTTAATCAGACATTATAATTTTTGTATAACGCACCACCCAAATGTAGTACGCTTCGGAAATACGTTAATGCATAAAAAACCAAAATAAGCAGCTAAGCGGGGCAGCTAAATTAATGAAGTAACCAACTCGGAGTTAACGAATGGGTTATATTCCTCAAACAGTCACCAAAATTTAATATGTATACGAGGGCGGATTGAAAATGAAGCTACCTAAGTAGGAAAACAAAATTTTTTTTTGCCAAAAACCATTTATTTCTCAACATAGTCTCCATTTAATTCGACACACTTAGTAAGACGATATTCCAACTTTTTTATACCATCTGAATACTACGATTTCGGGAACCCCTCAAAATACGCGTTAGTTTCGATAATCACTTCTTCGTTTGAGATGAATCTTTTTCCTGCGAGCGATTTTTTCAAATTTGGAAACAGGAAAAAGTCACTAGGAGCTAAATCTGAACTATAAGGTGGATGATCAACCAATTCAAAGTGTATTTCACGTAATTTTAGCATCGTATCTAATGCTGTGTGAACCGGTGCGTTGTCTTGAAGAAAGAGCACTTTTTTCTTCTTTAAATGTGGTCGTTTTTCCTTGATTGCATCAACCAATTGATCCAATAATGCACGATAATACTTTCCTGTGATTGTGGATCCTTTTTCAAGATAATCGATGAGCAATATTCCGTGTGCATCCCAAAATATAGTGGCCATAACCTTGCCAGCCGATTTCACTGCCTTTGCCTTCTTCGGAGCACTTCCACCAGCTTTGGTTTCAGGTGTGTAGTGGTGGACCCACGTTTCATCAACAGTAATTAATCGACGCCAAAAATCAACAGGATTACGCTTTATCATGTCCAAACACCGCTGTGAAGTGGTCTGTCGAACTCGTTTTTGTTCGACACTGAGCAAACGCGGCACCCATCTTGCCGATAGCTTTTTCATATGCAAATGTTCATGCAAAATGTTGAACACACGTTCATATGATATGTTTACCATTTCAACAATCTCACGCAACTTGACTCGGCGATCATTCATAACGATATCGAGGATTTTCTTGATATTTTCTTCAGTAACCACCTCTTTTGGCCTTCCTGTTGATGGTATTGTTGCAGTGCTTCTTCGGCCGCGTTTTAATTCAGCAATCCAATATTTTACCATGTAATCTGACGGAGCAGACTCACCGTAATGTTTATCGAGCTTTTCTATTGTCTCTTTCGCCGTTTTCCCTTTCAAATAATAGTGTTTAATCACTGCAAGAAATTCGTTTTTTTCCATTTTTCAAGAAACACAAAAGTTGCTTACTTCAAACGACTACAACAAATAAACTAATCGATGAATTTGGGTGAAATTTTAACAGCTGATGTTTGACAGATCGCAATTTCTAAAAAACAAAAAATTTTTGTGTTTGTACTGCCATCTAGCGCTAGGTAGCTTCATTTTCAATCCGCCCTCGTATATACCATAAATTACTAAATGAATTTGTCACCCCTATTATGATTGACGAGTCGATCGTTAATCGACACGACTCTCTGTTGCGTTTTCGTTTTTCATATTTTAATATTAAATGAGAAAACTGAAACGCAACACAGAGTCAGTGTATTCTGAGTATATTCAGTTGTAATATTTGTTAAACAAAAAAAAAAATATTTTGGACGTGTTTTGTTTAATCAGTACCGTTAAGGAGCTACCACATTTGGAATGTTTTACGCTATATTTTTAAAAAGTTGAATAATGCACCAGGAAATTAAAGCAGAAAAATAGAATTATGTACACATTTTCTGAAAGGTGTTGATAAGCGCTTGCATCTGATGCATCTGAAATAGTTGATCTTTTGGATAAAGGATCGTATTGTTTTAAGAATTTTTTTGAAACTCATTTCATTTTGTTATTTTAATCGTTTTTTAAGAAATTTGAAGTGTCTCGTTACATTTACTTGTTTATGGGTTCCTGACCTTACGTATCAATGAAAAAAGTATTATTTATTTACCTGGCTTTTAACCTAAAGAGAGTACAAAATAAATGTACAATGTTAAGAGGTAATGTCCAGTTGGTAAATTTTGGTCTTACAAGACCATTCTGTTTTACGATCACATGACTCGCTTACATTTTAAATATCTCTTCAACAATTACCCGTTACAAATAATAATAGATACATTTTGGATGATAATGCCAATTGATTTTAATTTAATATCATAACATATTAGTCATTAAATTCATTCATATGATCGGTCGATTGAGTAAGGTTAGGTTAATTTGATTAAAATTACGCCGCAGTCGCCGGCCCCCTCCATCGTCGAGTCGTTAGCATCAATACATATACGTATGTGATGCCAAGCATGCTATTTTTAATTACTCCATTTAAAAGTTGTGTTTGTATTTTATAATGAAATTCCTCGTTGTTTATCTTTAATTGAATATTAAATTTTTGTAGTTAGATCTTATAACGTAGTATTCATCAATCCACACAATTTAATCTATTATCCCTTATACTAAAGAAAATTTGGGTGATTTGCTTTACATTTTACTTTATAGATTTTAGTCAATTAGGTACAAAATTAAAAATTAAAATTAATGATCAAAATTATTTTAAAATAATTCCATTTCCATCGCGCTTGTCGAATTTTATTATATGCCGTTTTGAAATTTGCCACTTTGTGCCTAAAGGCGGGATTAGTATGCGTGTGCGCATGCGTTTATTAAATTAAAGTTTTTTCAAATCAAATTCAATATTATTCATACCATATATCATATCAAATTAAATAATGTTTAATTCAAATTAAATATTTTTTATTTCAAATTCCACAATGGAATACTAAAATGATTCTGATGATGAGATTTTGTAATATGACTGAATTTCCTAACCGATTATGAAGAAATTCCACATGAAATTCCAGAATTCATCTAGAAATCATTTAAAAATCTCATTTTCATCACACAAATGGAATATCATTATAATCGCTTAAGAAATAGCCAAATTTCCTATGTGTCTTTCCTATGTGACTACTAAAAAATAAATAAAAACCTAATATTATAACTTAAACATTGAAGGTGCCTTCACAGAGCGAGATTATAATCTGAGATTTCTTATCCCACTTTTCTACCAATTAAATTGCTTAATTTTCAAATGTAAACGCCCTTTTTTGGCCAACTCAAGTTAAATTTTTTTTATCTTATGAGCAAATAATCCAATTCATACCAACATAACAAGAAAAAACAACAACAAGAAAAATAATCTCAGATTATAATCTCGCTCTGTGCTCAGGCACCTTGAAGAAAAAAATTGAATTTTCCAGAAAAATTTTCCGGGGAAAATCTGACTTTTCGTAACCACCATTTGTTTTAAACTGTTTGCTGCATGTCATGTGGTAGTAGGAGTTTCTTCAATTTAAATGAAATACTTGAGCTATTAATTGGAATTATGGTTGATCTTGAACTTGTTAACAATATTAGAAAATATTACCATAGCATACTTTGTCTAATCATGTGGCTGAGTTTTTCACTTTTCGTGCAACGTGGCTTATGTTATAACTAAATTTTCAAATTTGAATACGATGCCACGATTGCCGTTACACTTTCTGATTTTAGCGACATAATGAAAATGTAACACCTTGACACAGCAAAATGTAAACTCGACAATAAAACGATTGAATGTCACAAAAAATAACAAATTTTCGATTATTAGTTTGCCGATACATTTAAATTTTCCATGGCATCTCACATTTTGATTGTTTTGATTAGCCTAGAGTTTGGTTTTTGTAACATGTTTCTAGATAGTGTGGTTCAAGAGGTGTTCATATTAGAAAATTTAGTAATAAACCATGTTCTGCGATAAGTAAAAATACTTAGCCACATGATTAAGCAAAGTATGATATGGTAATATTTTCTAAGATTGTTTTGAATGACCTTGAATTTGGTTTTTACAATATTTCAAGTATCTAGCTAGTGCGGTTCAAAAGATATTCGCATTAAGAAAAAAAAATTGTTTAGGGTGACCCGTTTTCGGTGAGTGTATATGCACTGTGAAAGAAACCTTTACGCATCTATAACTTTGGAATCCAACCACCTAGGAGTCTTAGCCATACTATGTTTTTCTTATCTGTTTAAGGTCTATTAGTCAGAAAATCGGAAAAATATTGTTCGACTTACTATTTGTTAATAGTGATGGTCTAAATCGATCTTTTTTGTTAAATCGATTTAGCAGATCATTATTGTTAACGGACATCAACAGCGGGGATAAAAGACATCTCTCTCGCTCTAGCGCTTTGCTTCAGTTGAGATGCCTAAAAGTGATCTTAGTGCAGATAGTGAAAATCTTGGAAATAGATTTTTTATTTTGTTTTTTTGTAATATTATGTGAAGTGAATTTGGACAAAAATTCGAAAGAAAACGTGCATCGTTTTACATGCGATGATGAAATGAGTAAAAAATATTTTTTGTTTCATTTTATTGTATTTTATTAAATGGCACATTACTTTGGTAAGGGGAATTTTGGTTGTTTTGGCTGTTTTAGAGGGGCCCAAGGCAAGGAGGTTTTGTTTGGTTGTTTCTGTAGGTTTTACCAGGATTCGGTAGTTTTTTATATAACAACTAAAATTTTAAAGTCTGCTAAAGCATTTTTGGTTTCTGGGATGAATTGGTTGTGCGAGTTTATCAAAGCAACTACAGAACTTTTAGTGGTGGTGATTTTTGTATTGAGACTTTGTTGTTTCCCTTCTTTTTATTTATTTATTGTTCATTAATTAATTATAGTAAATCTAGAGTGGGAGGCATCAGAGGCAGTGGGAGCTGCGGAAAAATAGATAAATGGTTAATTTTCAGTACAGAGTATTCATTCGAAGGGGAGTGATAAATAATTTTAGTTTGTTTCAGAATCTATCTTTAGGAATAAAGTGTCTTATCTTTAGGAATAAAGTTATAACCTGTCTCAGCTTCTCAGGAACAACGAGCAGTTAAAAATCATATAGTCTAGAAATTGTGATGTCTTGTGCTAACTACTTAATTCACTATATTTAATATTAAAAAATTCACTATCGAGTGCATAGGAGGCTGAAACCGGGTCGAGTCTCTAATATGTACTAACATTCCTTTCCTATCCTTCAGTTTTGTTGTATGTAAAAGTGTGTACGGTGGACCCGGCGTATTCCAAGAATCTTGCTTAGGCTTGGTCGTACACTTGTATCAATCAATCAATCATCAAAATTGTCGGTACGTTTCAAAATGATATTTTTATTTGCATAATTTAGCAATATATTTTCAAAAATTAATTTCTGTCAATAATTAGTTAACACAAATAAACCGATAAAAATTATTTTCGGAAAAACGTTTCAGTCACATACAAACTATTTCTTTTCGCAATTGCGCCACATGAATTTTCAACCGTATAAATATTTTTTTGAAGTAGTGTTTTTTCTTATTATTTCTATTCTCGTTAATTTTGTCCATCAAGATAACGAAATATGGTAATCAATAACCTTTTTCTTTTCCACATAAATATTTTGATAAATATTTGTTTTGGTTTAGCTTAACATTTGATAATCTGTTTTTTAACATTTTGCTAATTATTTTTGTAAAAGTTGGCACTAATGATGTAGAGCGACAATTTTCTACTAGGTTTTCTATTTTATACGTGTTTTTATGGCGACTATTTGATTTTGCTTCATTTTATTTAGGATGAGTCGGACCGTCCTGTTGCAGATTTCCACGAACCAATTCCAATGGTTTTCTATAGTACGTACAGTTCGTTTAGCCCATTCTAATTTCTAGTGATTATTTTTTAATTCTCCATTCCTTCAGTTTAGTTTTTAGTAAATATGTATATACTACGTGTGTAATATCATACATATATCGCACTTATACATACCAATACAACGCACTTGTTTTAGCTTTCTTTTTGCGAACTTACATCAGTAGTCGCTCGACCGTTGCGCGGTGTGACATATTAATAATTTTTGCCAACAAAGAACTAAAGATAAAATAAAAACACATCAACTTTAATTTGTTTGAAATCCTAACAGAAAATCGATTTTTCTTAGAAAATGCCGGCAGGAAAGTATTTGTCCAAAGAAGAGCGCATAAAAAATTGATTTATTGAAGGAAAATGGATTACCAATAACCCAAATTGCCAGAAAAAATAATCGATTAACAAAAGCTGTAAGAAATTACTTAAAATTAAAAGAAAACGACCGAATTAAAAAGAAAATGAAAGGAAATATTAAGATTTCTTCAAGAATAAAGAACATTATTCGTTATGAAGTGACAAAAAACAAATTAAATACTGCCTAAATTGTACATAAAATGGATTAACCAATACGGAAATGACGTGTACAACAAATTTTACATGATACACCGAACATCGTATACAAAAAACCGTTAAAAAAACCACCATTGCTACAATCTCATAAGGATACTCGCCTAAAATTTGCAAACTCCACATGGCATGGACAGTGCAGTGGGAAAAAGTAATTTTTTCTGATGAATCGGCACGATTTAAGAAGCAATGTTCGCCCACTCATGACATCCCCCAAAGTTTCTATTTGGCGGAGGAATCGTAATGATATGGGCTGCATTTTCATCCATCGCAAAGACACACTTCTATTTTATTTCTACAAGAATGTTAGATAGTGTTTTAATACCGTTCATTGAAGGTTTAATGCAAGACGATGTAACATTTCAGCAATATAATGTGTCCGTTCATGTCTTCAGGTTATCGCGTGCATGGTTTGATGACTGAAACATTACATTAATGAAGTGTTCAGCACTTTGTTCGGATTTAAATCCCATCGAAAATCTGTGGGGAATACTTTTGCGTAAAGTTTATCATAATGGAATGCAGTATGATAAAGTATCTCCCTTAAAATCAGCAATTACGAATGCTTGGAAAGAAATTGAACCAGATGTGCTGTTCTTATTGATCGATTCAATGCCGTCACGGATTTTCAGTGTCATTCAAAAGACTGGAGACAATACAAAGTACTAACAAGGGAATTAGGAGAAATACGAAGAAAAACCAAATTAAAATGAGGTGGTGCTAAACGAATTTCGCACAAAATTTATTTTTTTTTTTATCAAAATTATCTTATACCCTAGACCAGGGATGTTTGATGGCGCGTCATCTATTATTGTCGACGTTGACGAGTCGACAATAAGATTTCAGCGTCATCTATGTCGACAAAGTCATAAATTCGTCGACAACGTCAACAATTCGTCGTCAATAAAAAACAAAACAAAAATCGTTAGGATTTTAATTTTATTTTTAAAATATTTATTTTATATTTTTGTCATCTTAATCATACATAACTATCAAACATGACATATTACAAATTTCGCAGCTTCTCAGTATTCATTGATTTCTTTTCCACTTTCTAATACAACTAGTGGTCATACAACACAATTAACAAATGGCGTATATCTTGAGTCAGACTCAGATGTAAATCCGATCGTTTCTCAATGTTCCGAAACAAATTATTTAGGTATCCAGTGGCACAACCTCAGAATCTCAATTTTTTTCGGCATCTAGTAAACCAGAAATTTCATCGAGAAATAATTACTTATTTGCCAATGCTACGCTAAATAAATTAACCAAACTCTGACGAAATCACGGAAAACTATAAGTTTTCGAAAACAGATGAGCGGATTTGTTGACTGCTTTACTAAAGACGAGGAAGAAAAGATAAATGAATTACTGGCTAAATTCTTCGGATGTAATATTCCATTTAGCGCGGTAGATTCAGAGCACATCAAAAATGTTATCAGAGCATTACGGTCGAGCTACGCCGATAAAATACCTGGCCGACCATCACTTTCATCAAAAATGCTAAATCAATTATATGAGAAATCTGTACCTAACATATCCGCAAATTGTAGTAAAGATTCGGTTCTGGTTATTGACGGATGGAAAAATACGGCCAATAATTCAAAAACCATTGTAACGATGATCCATAACAAAACCGATGAAAAGGCTTTTTTAAATGCGTGGGATTTCATAACAGAGTCTGAAACAGGAGAAGCGTTGGCCGACGTTGTATTGGAATCAACTGAACTAGCTCTTGAAATGTATAAAACTTATATTTATGCCGCTGTATCAGACAACACGGCAAATATGATGAGAAAACAATCTTAACAAGATAACAATCTTAACTGTCTGACCGATGTCGTAACCGTTTGAATATCGAAAACCTTTGAATATCGAAAAATTATTTATTGTTGACATTGTTGACATATTCGACATTGATGACATTTTGTTGTTTTAAATCGAGACGTCGACAATGACAATTGTCGACACGTCGACAATTGAATAATTGACATGTCATTGTCGACCTCACCATCGCTGCCCTAGACACACTGCGATTTAATAAAACCGATTTAGTGAATTTTTCGACATTGGCCGCAGTGTGTCAACCTCGATTTAGTTAATCCCTTTGTTCTTGCATAGAAACTTAAACTATTTTAGGAAAATCGGATTTATTAAATCACAGTCTGTCTAGGGTATTACATTTATTTAAAATGAATTGAATAAATCTAACTTCGTGTTAAATTGTGTGACCCTTTGAATTCTTTATTTTATAATAATTATTCAAAGAAAAGAAACAAAAAATACACAATATTGCCTTTAAAATGAATTGGGCTAAATGAATTACGCGCACTGTATTAATTATTATGTATTAACTAATTATTATACATTATATATCATTACATACATAATAATATCAAAAGGTGACGTTTGATTATTGTTACTGAAATAAATTAATTAATTGAAAATTTCTAAGCCAAAAAATAAAAAAATATTGACCATATCAATTTGCTCATATTTTATATTTTAAACATTTGTTGCTCTGTAAATTATTTGATTATTATTATTTTTATTTGATAAAGTCTAATTTATACAACATATATGTCTATATTAATACCCCCAGTAACTTTGCTCTTGGTTAGAGATAGAATTAATATTATTTATTCGTAGGTGTACTTTACCCGTGTCCGCCACCCCCTTTGTTCCAACTCACGTGTCCGCCCTTAGAGAATTCAATTAAGTATACAGAGGTCTATATTTCTACAAATTTTTGAGCACTATCTTGATGAAGTAATTTAAAAACAACAAGGTACTTTAACCCTCTGTATCTACTCCCTGTTCCTAGTTCGCTGTCCGCCTGCTTAGAAACGCAACCTCTTCTAGTATCCTAACATATTACCATAAAATTTGTCCATATTCCGGATGACGTTGAAATTTCGTGCCCAGCTCTTACACTATAACCCACTTGATTCATAAAAATACAGATGAATGAAATTAAATTTTAAAACTGCTTGCTTAGTAGTAGTAGTAGTAGTATACATAAAATCATTGAATGTGTCCATAAAGTGCTAAATTTAAAAGTTGTTTCTATTTTTTAACAAACTGGAAATGTATGCAAATTAATCTTTAACTGGAATTAACTTTTATTTATTTTTTTCTCGTTTTTTTTTCTAGTTGTTCATCAACGGATGATGCTACACTCTGTAATTTATTTGTTCCAAATTCGGTAAGTAAATGTTTTACTTTATCTAAATAACTAATTTTCTTCTATTTTTAGTTAGTCTAGAATTGTTTCTGTTTCTAATGGTGTTGGTACGTAAATACGAGTAATTCAGTGTGTAAATGCAATAAACTAACTAAATTTTAGAAAATTCCATTCGTGTAGGAGCAGTTTTTTTAAATTTTTATTTTTGGATTTTAACTCCCTAATTGGAACTATATTTTCTTGTCTAGTGGATGTGTGTCCGTTATTTACATAAATATTGATTTGGATTTATTACATTTTGTTGGAATTTCCATTTATTTGTTATTAGATATTTAAAGGAAATCGCCCTAATTATATTTTCTCAGTTCAATTGTGATGTTCAATATACTTCTATAACTTAATCGATTTGTAAAGGTGAAAGAAAATATTGTTGCATTTGGGAGATGCATTCTCAATTCTTAGAAGTGGGGGTGAATATACTTTGTGAAATAAATAAACAAATAAAATTTGCGCATGGCAGTTTATTTACTCGTTAATTAAAAAAAAAAAATTGGTTCATGATATTCCTAATAATTTATTTGTTAGGCGATTTTTTTTTTGTGAACTGTAGAAAAATTTATTGCTTAGTTAAATAGCATGTTTTGCAATGATGGGAAATATTTTGTAATATTTTATATTTTGAGGTTTAAGGACAGGCAAGTGGTTATACGAACTTACAGGTTGTTGTCTTCAGTAATGTTTTTACTTGACAAATCCTTAAAATCTGTTTGCCAAAATTGGGCCACTATTTAATATATTCACTAACCTGCGTGATTAGCCTATTATATAAAATAAATTATTCTATTTTGTTTAATTGTCTAGCCTACAAATTCCCATATTACAAATGTACTATTATAGAAAATCTTGAGTGTAGATTGAAATAGTGGAATGAATAAGCTATATAAATTGAACAATATTCGTCCAATATTCGTTCCAATATTAGCTCAAATTTTTAATTTTTCCAGATTATAATAAAAAACTGGATGTTTCTAAATACAAATACATATTTATTTAAATTATTCCTAGAAACCCAAGCCGACGGAGAAGCGGCAGAGCAACATGAAACAAAACTTATCGGCTATGACATTTTTTACTACCATCGCCAAGGATTCACTCTCTATCAAAGCACTGGCATGAACCAACAAGAATTTGGTATCATTTTCCTGACATTAAGCTTGGCAACACATTTATAGATGGCCCTTTTAGTTCTTGCAAAAGCGCATTAACGAAGATGACTGGAATTCAAAAGGCGCATTAACACTCAATCAAGAAATTTCTCTGGATCAAAGCCATTAAAATCTAAAACGTGGAGTTAACATCGCCGAGACTATTTTCTGGAATTTATTGAATACACCTACCGCCTGCCTTGTTGGCATACAACAAGAAGCTTCCGACACCGAATTTATCGGTATGGCATAAAAAGCAGGCGTGTAACATCCAAAATGCCAGCCGAGAGATAAATATTGCTGCAAAAAACAAATTTCTTCTACGGACTACTTTCCAAGTAACAGGTCTGTTTCCAAGAATCCGGAGAGGTACAGATTAACATTGCATTTGAATTTTGGTGAAATCGGCAAACAACTGTCATTATATAGTTTACATAGCCAGAGTAAATAGTCGCAGTAAATCTTACCGCAATTTAACTCCAAGTAGACCTTGGGCGTTGTCAAAGGTACTTTTAGCGAGGCAATCGATCAAATTTTTCACCCATCAAAATTGGTCCCTCTGTGCAAGCTACGTAGTTGAAGGTATACTGAAGCAAGAAGAAATTGTTCAAACACATTTCTTCAACATAATGATGACGATATCTTTCTTCTTGGTTGCAACATCGTTTCACATTCTCAACAAATTGGTCTTCTATAAGTGAAGACCAAATATATGGGCACCCAAGAAAGCAAATATCACAAACCCCGTTGTGTGGATCCTAAACGTATCTTCAAACCTACAAAACCTAGCAAAAGCACACCCTCACAACGGGCCCTACTCAATGATTAGATCACTTTTCACTTGGTTATCATGTCTGACACGCACATTGGTCGCGGATCGGACTATTTCGACCCAGACCAGAGTATCTGTTGTATTTCGTTTCGTAAATTTAATTCTTCTAGTTGGGCATCTTTCTAATCAAATATACAAGTTACGGCGGCTATGTAGTGATTTTTAATTTATATTTAGCTTTCGTTTATTATTAAATAGAGTATTTCTAAAATTAAATTCAAAATCTATCAAATGGCCAGCTTGGTTTGAACAAAAAAAAATTCAAAACACAAATTTTAACTTTCATAATTCAATCACTAGCCCTTCGGCGTCAGGAGAGGATAATCTCATGAAGTTCATTATTTAAAAAGAAAATTGGAGAGAAAGTAAAAATCCTTCAAATTTGGTAAGTGTGAGTAAACATTTTTCCAGAAAATATAGATTGGTCAATAAAGCTCTAATTCAACAATTGGTTGGCCAAGCTTTCAATTTTGTAAAGTCTTTTGAGCATCTAGGCATCGAATTTTCTGATTATTTGTATCATTTGGCAGCACTTTACTACATGTTTTAATTGGAATCCTTTGAAGCATTCAGCAAATATGGAAAAGGAATGGTTATTGTTTAATTAAACGAAAACAGCTACATTCACCACTCGAATCACCAAACCTCGAGGAGAATCAGGAAACAAAATATTATCCTTGAAAAGGACTCCAATTGCGATAAAAAGAGTAAAATGCTATCAATTGATACAAAAGCATTGAGAACGCCTAGATGCTCAAAAGATTTTACAAAATCAAAATTTGGTCAATCAATATTGTTGAATTAGATTGGTCAATCAATATTGTTGAATTAGAATTTTATCGAGCAAAATTATATTTTCTTGAGAAACTTTACTCACTTTTGATATCAAAATTTCAACATATTCTACTTTCTCTCCAATTTTCTTTATAAATAATGAATTTATGAAATTATTTTTAAAACGCTAACTTCACCCTCTCCTAGCATTAAATCTGTTAAAAAAGAATTAGTTTAATTAATCATCAATAAAGTACTTTTTAATGCATTTACAGCATTTTTCAGTGTTTACTCACTTTTAAAACGACAATATATCAAACCATGTTCTTTATCTCAACTTATCAATAATCACTGTAAACTATGAATTTATTTAATTATAATATGGCCTTTGGTCATAACGCTACAGTTTTTCAGTATATGCAATAATCTCGTATCAATGAAAATATTTATTTATTGATAAGGGACTTAACCTTACATTAAATATAGAAGAAACTATTTGCAGTATGAAACTTGTTAATCTTCGAAAAAAATCGATAAAACGAGATAAGACAATTTTGATGTTTTTTTTTATAAATGCAAATTCCAACCTTTTGTGTATGTGATAGCCGTGTACTTTAAGTCGACCTATAAGACGACGACGCCAACTAAACAATCGTTCGTGATATTATTATCATGGGGATTTAAGATAAAACTTGATTGGAAATTTCGGTGACTTTTTAAGAAATTTAATAGCAAATCAATTATTTTTCATGTTATGTGTGTAAATTACACAAATTGATTTGTGGTGATTTGATTAAATTTTAACATGAAAATTCAATTTCGTATGTTCAATGCGTATTGTTATTTTATTATCGGTTTACTTCATAAATACTGTAGGTGGCGCTGTTTAGCCCTCTCTTATTCGTTTTGTATAATCGATGACCTTATCAACAAATTACAACAATTGCCTAATTTTTTTGTAGAACTTTATCTAAAAATGTTATCTGCCTCGTCGTTACAGTTTGTCATCGGCAATATATTATTGTTTGTATCTCTTAAATATAATAAGTCGTACAAATCGTTCGATCTTCATTTTAACTTGCGCATTATTTTATGGATATACCAACATTTCTACAAACTCAAATCGTCATGGTAATCATAATATCTGACCACAATTCTGTAGTTTAAATTAAATTATGATTCACTGTACAGTTTCACGAGTAGTAAATGAGATTCAACCACAGTGTACTGAGTAATAGGAAGGATGCGTGCCGTTTTAGCGTAGACGAATTTAAAATTATTAATTCAATGAGTAATAATAGTCTCGGCTTGTATTTTAGTGGAAGATCAAATAAAGCAATAAAGCTATACTATATGTATTTCATTAAAACAAGGTGGTTATTGTCAGAAAAGTGTTCAATATTTTGTATTTCTTCAAATAATTTTGAGCACACCTGTTTAAATCTTATAATACACAATCATTTACTAGCATTTCATTATTAGATAAATATTGTTTTAAATTTAAACTTGTCGGCGGTATAACCTGAAAACACGTATTTAGATCATTTGCACGTAAATTTTTTTAACTTTCGAATTCTATTCGGGTCGAATTTTTGGGCATCATCTAAATGTCTTTCTGTAATTAAGGGTTAATTCGAAAGGTACTTATCCGATTTTTATGAAATTTTTTTTTCACTGTTTTATAAATAAACACATTTTAAAGAGAAACAAATACTTGGACCCAAATACTAAAATTTGTAGTTTTCTTTCGATTTTGACCTACATTTCAAATTTCAGACTTGCAAAAATCCTTTAAACTACCCTTTAAATAAACAACGTGGCTTTCAGTGTTTTGATTATGCAATCGTACTTCTATTCTCGAAAGTTATTTGAAGTTTAAACAGAAATTAAATAGTATTTTGTTTTGTATAGAAAACAGTAAAATGATAATCGATTAAAGTTATTGAAGTTTCATGAACGGACATAATTTAGCTAAGCTTTCAACATATATCACAGAGATGCAAAAAAATGTTTCACCTCATTCGAACAAGGTAGACAAAGCATATTCCAATAAGTTTCAAAGAAGACTAAAGATATTCTTTTCATAGTCTAATTCCAATATATCAAGCTTGTTAGTGGAATGATAGGAATAAAATGAAATAGTAGTCATATTTGAAATATTGAAACACATCTCATTGCAACAATTGAGAAACTTGTTCCAAAGGAGATCCAGAAGGCTATTGTATACCTCATTCTTATAAACTTGGCAGAATCAGAGCTTTATGGCTAACATATTGTACATAAATGTTTTTAATTATTTGTCCTATTGAGGGGTTTGTTTTATTATTCACACAAAAAAACAAAATATTTAAACAGTTTATTTTCTCAATACTTAATAAAGATTACGAATTCTTTGTGTATTCTAACCAAAAAACCTGATGTTGGGTAAGCCAATTAAAAATAAACGCCGAATTTTACGGTACCAATTCACATAAGGTTCCGCTGAGAAACACACCCACTAGGGAGTGTACCACCGGTAAACCACGCTGTATAATATCTGCAAATGCCATTGAACCATTGGTGTGCTACTCTTAATAATATCCTCAGCGGCCAGTGTATCATCATACCACACTAAAATTTACATCCAATGGGCAATGGCATATTTACAGCGGCTTACCAATTGCCACTGCTCGCTGGGCCAATTATTTTACGTGACAAACAGACGCAACACCGTATCGGTGAAAACACTGGCTAATCGGAGTGGTTTTCAGCGTGGCTTATCGGTGGTACATCAGCAAGGCCCTTGTTAATATGCTTTTTACAAATTATAAGCAAATATTGAAGTCTTATCGATGATTGAAGGAAACTTTTAAATAGTCCGAGAGTTACAGGAGGTCCCTTTGTTTACCAGCCTCACCTTTGTTGTAACCTTTTCTTGCAGAATGCTCTTTATAGTTGATCAAAAATTTTTTAGGTATTAGTGTTGTTGGGGTCATTTACATACGTATTGGTGAGAACCATTCCTGACCAGTTTCAGGAGCGGCTTATAAATACATCAACAATATAAAATTATGTTCGTAATTCGGATGATACTTCTAAAAATCTCTAATATGTATTTTGTTGTTGGGCAACTTTCGGAAATTTAGAATTCTTGTCAAAATATTTAAAATCTAAATCTTTTCTAAATATTTAAAATTTGGAATAAAGTCGGCTCAAGAAAGAAAACTGGAGAAGATACAGCCGATTTCGAAATAGTTAAGTTTTCTTTCTTTTTCTAATACGAACTATCCGACAAACATCCAGACAAGCAACGAATACTAAGTAGTATCAAAAACGTGTTCGATTAGGATGCGTTATTTTTCATAATTTACATGTGTAAATATTGTCTCCTGACTTTATTGTAATTGGGTAATGTGTTTGACAAGTGCACATAAACCTTCACTTACTTTATAGATAATTCCAACACTTGTTCTTTGTGCAGATTTTTATTTTGTGACCTTAGTATTTACGTATTAACTGACAATCTAAATGTGTTACAAATTGCTATATTAGTATTTACAAAACATTTCCAATTAAATAACAATTGAGTATGTGCACGTTTGATAACTGGCTGAAAGTATGGCTTGACCCATTGATTCACGTACCTAAAAAAAAAAATGTAACAACCAAAACTATTTGAACTTCACTTTTTTATTTCGTTCACAGCTAGTATACAATACACATACCGATTACTTTCTACTACACTCTAAAATCGGAAAAATGTTTAACGTTGGTTGGTCTTCTATTTTATTTATTTACTACATTTTTTGATAACGATTTTATTTTATCAAAGCACAAACTGTCGTCATCATATCGCGTATATTGTTTTAAAATTATTGTTTGCTCTGTTAGTAATTTAGTATGGATAAGACGTTCTGAATAGCAACAAGTGAAATTACACAAAACATAAATAATATTAAATCGATAGTTGAACAACAATGTCTGTGATTTGGTATATGAATAGTTATTTTGATTGTCAAAATTATCGAAGTAAAATGGTAAAACTTAAATTTTATTGAAAACTGTTTATCTATTCCTTTAAATATTTTGTTTGTGTATGTGTGTGTGTGATGTGTATGATGTGATTGAGCGGGTCATTGTGTTGGACAATTTCTCGGACTTGCATATGATATAAACGAAATTTCTGTAAAAGATGAGTGTGTGGGAATGATGTTCGATAAACGGATCTTATATTTGGTGGTTTTTAATTAAAAAATTTATAAAATTCGTTGGAATTTAAGTCTTTTTTAATGAATTAGGGCGAATTAGGGGTTTGCATATTTAATAAATTTTTGCACATACAATGTTTGATCGTGTCATCTATTAGAGGTTCAAAAGCTTATCATCTGAATGTGCTTGGTGCTTTAAATTATCTTTTGCTTGTAGGAAAGTGTAAAGTCGGAAGTTTAGAGTCAAGTGTAATTTTATTAAGTTAGTTACGAAGAAATATTAACGGTTACTTTAACCAAATCGTCTTATCTAATAAATCCGGAAAAAAGTAATTCAATTTTTGAAGCATTTATCATCATATTGATGTTCGATTACATCTCTTCATCCCTTCATACCCACAATTTATAGGATTTTAATAATTCCTTATCAGTTTTAAACATTGAAAAAGCTGCGCGATGATTTTTTTTAATCTTGAGGTTTTAATTTTTAAATTGTTTATTTTCTGCAGCCACTTCAAATGAGAACCGTATCAAGTCCAACATTATCAGAGAATCCATTTGAAATAGCCCAACATATACAAAAGGTGCAAGAAAAAGCGGCGATCGAACGTAACCAGCCGAAAAAATCTAAATCGGGAACAATGGATGGCAGTAGTAATATATTAGGTCATCATCCTAATGGTAAGTCGTATAAGATTAAGTACTCAAAATGTAGCATTATAATATTAGTCGGTTTTTAATTTGCAGAAAGTGTACTCCAAAAATTCAAGAAAACGTTTTCACATTTCAAAGGAAAACCAACAACAACAGTTCTTGAAACTGCAGCATCCGCCAAGCCGTGTATAGTTAACGATACTGATGAAAATACAAAATATAGGTTTGGTCCGCTAGTTTGGCGATCGAGTAAAGAGCGTCGAAAAACTAAACACTATCGGCGTGATAAATGTAATAGCGGTGATTCTGGGATACAGGTTGAACTGGAAAATGATGACTTTAATAATGATGGATCTGACAGTGTGGTAAGTCTACAAATTGGGCTTGTTTCCCTAAATTTTATAAAACTATAACCAAACTTGGTTACATTGGGTAGGAATTCGTAGGAAAATTTGAACGGCTTCAAGGTAAAAGGGAACAAGTCAATTTTTTAGTTTTTTTTTGTGTCTATAAGTAGTATTTTCATTCTTTACAACTGCGTAAAAGGGTTTAAGTCAAATGACCATACGTATGTCTTAAAAGAAAAATGCAATATGTACAATAGGTTTTTTTTGCAGAGTAAAACGAAGTAAGTCCGACTTATTTCTTTTTAGCCAATGCAATATGTATAATAAATATACATATTACATTGGGTAAAAAGAAAAGAAATAAGTCACACTTGTGCTGTTTTAATCGCAAAAATTTAAACAATTATATTGCTTAAGAGAAATAAGTCCGGCATATTCCGTTTTACTCGGCAAAGAAATAAGCAATTATACATATTGCATTTGGGTAAAAAGAAATAAGTCTGACTTGTATAATTGATAATTTTTTTGCGATTAAAACGGAACAAGTCTGACAATTTGATTTCAGTCCGTTGTTTTTACTGTTTATTCATTATAATAAGTTTGTTTCACACTGTTACAGTTTTAGAAAATCAGTTGTGACTTGATTTTTTAACAAAACCAAATGTGTTTTGTTCGTGATACATTACTCAATGAGTGATTTAGTTTTAATTATTATCTCGAAATAATGGCATTTATTGATCATAATAGCAGAGCTAATAAAATGTTACAATTAACATTAAATAAATTTAATTGTAGTTCAGATTCAGGTAAGTTTAATATTATTAATTAGAATACATGACTATTATTAAATGAAAGTTGGTGTCCATTATTTTGGTCAGACCCGTTAGATCCGTTAATCTTAATTGAACGAGAACAATCCATTTCGGCAATTTTTGAATACTATTTTGATGAATTTTATGTTTTAGGTCCCGTACCCAAGAAAATTAAGGCTGCTAGAAAATTAAGTTTTTCTCATTTAATAAAAGAACCGGAAGCAACGTCTTCTACTAGAATATTATTTGATTCTGAAATAGCCAACAAAGAATCAGTAAATAATAATAATAATACTGAAAAACAAATTACAGAAATTCCATTGAACATATGTATTGTTATGAGGACGATTTAATTTGTGTACCGCAATAAATCCAGAAGAACGTCACGTATGACTAATTTAATTTATGAATACATTCTCTACTTTAACAAGTTTTAAAACTTATAACGGTTACTTCATGAAAATGTGTTACTTTTTTTTAGGAAATAATAACTCTTGTAGATGTCAATGGCAATGAATTTACTAAACACGCCGTAATTAAACGTGATTCGATGTAGGATAACATAGAAGTAATTCATTTGGATAAAATTAATATTTGTAATATTGAACAAAATATTATTTATGAATTTCAAGAAGAAAATGTTTTTGAAAAACAAAATGCTGATGAATGCAAGGTAAAAAGGCCTTATATAATGTTGTTAAATCTACCAATACTAATTTTGATCATTTTTTTCGGATGATTTTAGAATGATGACATCGAAGCTGGCAGCGATGATGAAAAGGTTCTCAACTATGAACCCCTACTTCACCATCTACAGAAAAAGAATCGGATGGCAATTTAGATTGGTACCTAACGATGTTATGGAGCCATCCATTAGCACTGGAGTTGGTGGAAAAGGGCGATCAAGAAAAATACGACTTGAGAGGAAGACTAAACGTAATTTAGGCGAAGAGTATAAGAAAGTGGTAAATTGATAAAAGCGAGAGCGTATCGTAGATTATCAAACTGCCGAATGGCATGCGCTTTGAAAGTAAGTGAACAAGTGCAATCGGATTTATTTGCTTCATATTGGAAAATGCAATCACACGACAGAAGGGCAGCATATATTTCAGGTATGATAACCTTTTCTAAAACTTGTACAACAAGACAGAGACGAATTAATACTCCTGAAAAGCAAAAAATGGAGGTAACTTTTCAATACCACGTTCCAGTAAGCGGAGAACACGTGAAAGTTTGCAAAAAATGTTTCTTACAAATTTTCAAATGTATGAGAGCCACTACTGCCGAAAAGAGACAAATAAACGATATTTGCCACCTCAGTTTACATTGATTAAAATTTACGAAAAGTATTGTGAAACCACAGATTCACCTGTGAGTTATTCAATATACGCAAAAATGTTTCATGAACTTAACTATCGTATTAAAAATCCAAAGAAAGACACTTGCCAAACATGTGATAAATTGAAAATAAAAATAAAATATACCGAAGATGAAGTCATTAAAGTTGAAATATCGAAACAACAAAAAGATCATCATACTGAAGCTGAACTAGCATACGAGACAAAAAAATCTGAAAAAATTAAAGCAAAATCTGACCTAAATTTGACGGTATTATCATTCGACCTGCAACAGTGCCTTCCAACTCCAAGCCTTGAAACATCTATAGCTTTTTATAAGAGACAATTGTGGACCTTTAATTTAACTGTCCATAACATGAAGGACGATCAAGCCACCTGCCACGTTTGGTATGAAACAATTGCTAAACGAGGAGCCAATGAGATTGGATCTTGCCTCTTTAAAGCAATTACGAATTTGGACAGTAATATTAAGCACGTAATTTTATATAGCGATTGTTGCCCCGGGCAAAATAAAAATTCGCCATTTCTAGCGATGTGTCTGTCGCTTAAGCAAGAAAATCACATAGAAACGTTGGATCACAAATTCATGGTGCCCGGCCAAAGTCGTATGGAATGTGATTCTGATCATGGACAAATTGAAAAGCTGAAAAAACGATATAGTGCGCCTATCAGCCATCCGCATGACTGGTTTCAACTAATTAGATTGGCCGGCAAGAAACATCTGTTCCAAGTAGTTGAAATGAGTCAGTCTAACTTCCTGGACTACGCATATCTTTTGAAAACCCAAATACATCTAAAAAAACTTAACGAAGCGGGAGATAAATTTGTTTGGCAAAAAGTCAAATAGTTAATATATATTAAAAGTGAACCATACAAAGTATTTTACAAAACGTCTCTAAAAGAAGATGATCAATTTAGTATCATGGATATGCCACGACGCAGAAAACGTCATAATCTCTTCCTTAGGCCCTCCACATGTTATAACGCTCCTTTACCAATTTCTATAGAGAAAAAAAGGGACATTTTGTCACTTCTTCCTTATATCGCGCCTACATTTCACGATTTTTATAGAAGCCTGCCAACGGCTTCCATAAAATCTGATCCTATAGTTGACACCGACGAAGAGGATATTGAATGAATTTTGGTTTATGTTACAGTTTAGTATATAGACTATTTTCAAATAATTTATTTATTTTATATATTATAATTTGGTTTAATTAATAAATATTATTTTATTTTGAAACGCAATGTTTAATTTTAATATTTTAATCAAAATATGTGAAAACATTTAGGTCAATAATTTTAAAACTGATAAGTTTTTATCTCCTTAAAAATGCAGAAAAATGACTTGTTCTCTTTTACCCTGAGTCATTCTTCTTGCGCGACTGGCAATACGTCAATAAAATAATAAATAACCTCAAAAATATTTAAAAAAAACTTAATGAATCATGACATTGTTTGTTTTATATTGTATAAACCTTTAATAAATATTTTTTACATTTGATAATAAATTCAATAATCTGTTTTTTGTGGTTCCTGAAAAGTGCACAAAAATGACTTGTTACCTTTTACCCTGAAGCCGTCAATTTGTTCTTACGAATTCGTAAAAATGCGTACGAAATCATTCGAAGTAAACAAATACCTATATGCATCTCAAGCATTAAATTATTTTGGAATTAGGCAGATAGACAAATATTTTACAATGGAGAGAGTTGGTTCTGCTAATTCAGTTTTGATCTGGCGAGGATTAAGAAAAATTAATCATTTTTCAATTATCTCATCAGCTTACAGCGACTGAACTGCTCACTTATTACCTTGATTTTTTCCTATATGTAGGAATCAACCATGTACTTACAGTATTAACGAATTTTTACAATAACAAATGGAATTGTTAAAAGTTTTTAAGGGGTATTGTACAAATTTACTAATACTGTAAGTATATGGTTGATTTTTTTATATAAGAAAAAATAAGAGTATTAGGTTCAGTTGCAAACAACAACATGTCAACAATAGCCGCAATTAGATGACTGAAAAATGATTCATTTTTCATAATCTTCGTCAGATTGAAACTGAATCTGCAGAACTCTTGAAAATTTCCCCCTTCGAAATATATGCATGTTTATAAAATATTTTTTTAATTTTATTACATATTCGTATACACCAATTGCTGTCCAATGTAACCGCGGCCTTATACTCAAATAGTTTTAACAGATAATAAATTATTTATATAACTCCAATCTGATAATTTATTAGTTCACCTTAATTTCATTTCACGGTTACTTTTTACCTTCTACATAATTTAGTTATGGTATACAAAATTAAAACTTTATTAATTTACAGGAACATTCACCATCGATAAATATTAGAGTTCGCCGAGCAAATTCTGCTAAAATTTCAAATTCAGGACTAGTACGGGAAAAAATCGCCGCCAAAGATGATGGCCACAACACGCCGAATCGAACTGCATCATCTCCCGCTCGATCACTAAGTCAATCGTCGGGTCTAGATCGCATTGGACAGGGCGTACACGATGACAGTGATTCGGAAAGTGTTTCATCACAAACGGATTATCCCGTTTATGCAGAAGTTTTATACCCATTTGAGCCCGCCGGCCAACAAGAGCTTCGTCTCGAAAAAGGTGAATTGATTGAGGTGATAAGACGTCAATCAGGTCCATGGTGGTGGGGCCAAATAAAATACGATGATCACCTGGTCAAAGCAGATGACGATAAAAAGGCTAAAATGTGTAGTACCGACACTAAACAAGAGGGTTGGTTTCCTAAAGAATTTGTTCGGGTTATTCCACCGTTTCCGGAGGCACACAATGCCGCGGCGATAAAATTGAAAGGACAATCGCCAGACGATAAAAAAATCTGTGATAGCTTATTAGAAAGCAATAATAGTAGTAATAGGAAAGGCATAAATGATCGTGACAATTGTAAAATAAAAAGGCCCGATATTTTATCGCCCGGTCATCAAATGTCTTCGTCTAGTCAACAAGTCAGGGATAATATTATTAGGGAGTTATTAGAAACCGAAATCAATTACGTTAATCTACTCTCATCGTTGTGTTTAGGGTAAGTTAAACTGTGCTATTAACTGTAATCTAATAACATTTACATAATACTAGCGTTGACCGTTTCTTAAACAGATTTGTCAATGAGATGCGATTAAGATCTGATCTATTTACCAATGAGATGATTAACCTAATTTTTTCTAATATTGAAAAAATTTGGAGATTCCAGCAAACATTTGTCGATGCTTTAAAAACTGCAACGGAAACTAATCGAATTGCCGAATGTTTCTTAGAATTTGTAAGTGATGTGATTTTGAATTTTAACATTGAGCTTTGGTTTTAATTGTTTCTTCTTAATTATAGCAATCAGCATTTATGGTGTATTCAACATATTGTAATTGTTATCCCCGAGCTTTAGCCGAACTGGAGGGTATTTGCATAAATAAAGATATATTGGGATTTTTAGAAAGGTACGGGAATCTCTGGCATTTCAATTTATCTACCGAGATTTCAAAACATAACTTTATTCCTTACAGTTGTCGAATTAATGAAAATTTACCAGAGTTACCATTATCCGCACATTTATTGGCGCCAATCCAAAGGATATGCCGATATCCGTTACATTTAATCGAATTGGTGAAACATTCGGCAACAAAACAGGAAATATTCGAGACCCAGAGCACAAATCATGATGGTTCAATGAAATCATTTGACGATTCAATCGATTGCAAAGAAACATTTGAGCAGGCGTTGAATGCAATGAAACGAGTTACCGAAATGGTGAATGAAGGTAGGTTACTTTTTAATTTGCCATAAAATTCAAAATATTTTATATTTTAACCGGCCAATTTTATATTGTTTTCGATTTGTAATTTGTACCAAAAACTTCGGGTTAGTAAATTATTAAAAATTATTAGTAAATTTTGATTGATATGAATTTAGAGATTTATTAACTTTGGTTATTTGTTATATTTTGAATACTTACACAGATATATCTAATTACGAATTTATATAAATATATATTTCTCTTCGCTTCCTTTACGCATTTTCCCCCAAAATCTTTAAATTACCCGGGCTTGTTATAATTAACTTAGTTAGATATAAAAAAAATTGGGACACTTTATAAATAAGACATTTTTTTTTTGTTTGTTGTCTAGGTAAACGTCACAGTGAATATTTATCACGTGTTCAGTCAAGATTTGATAATTTCCAAGGACCACCAATTAATGTTCTGAGTTCTCGTTTATTTTTACAAACAGACGCAATTCGCGTCACGCCAAATTTATGGAATAACGCCTATACATTGTTTCTATTCGATCGGCAATTGATTTATTGTAAAAAGGATATATTAAAACGAACACAATTTATGTACAAGGGACGTATTTATTTGGACAATTGTCGTATACTAAATTTACCTGATGGTAAAATATTTGGTGTTTCGTTAAAAAACGCCCTGCGAATTTATTGCGATACACGAAATAAATGGTTTGATTTTTGTTTCCGTAGCAGCAGCAGTAAAATGCGTTTCTTGAATACGCTATCTGCGGAACGACAATACTGTGGCGAGAGTCTCTTCGTTTCCGAAATTGAAAACGGGAATGAATTCGATAATTTGTCCGAACGTGAATACAATTACGAGGACGTTGAGAATAATTTATACGACAATGAATACGGTACGGTAGAAAAATCATCTAGTCTTGACACGAATAAATCAGCGGTGAAGTCAGAACAAATCAAGTACAGTGACACGCTGCCAAAAAATAAAACACGTAAAATAGCCAAGGATACAAATTATGAATATAGTACGAGTTCGTTGGGTCGCAAAAAATTGGGTAATTGGTTCCGAAAAGCAAAAAGTACGAATAGTACGCCAAATCATAGTCCAACGCATCACCCGTTATCATTAACGGCGGCTACATCAAATACAACGGGTGGTAACAATACGGATAGTTCATCACAGAGCAGCCCGACTACGAATAAAATTTTAAAAGTGACCGGCGAATCGGGAATATCAACGACAATGTCAACCACCGCAGCAGCAACGTCATGAGGGTACGAGAGTACTTTTTTATAATTAAAATTTTAAATTTTTGTTTCTGTATTAATTTAACTAGCGACTAATTTTAATTTAATAAACCTTTAATATTTAACTTTTACTTATTTTTATTAAATTAATTTATATTTTTAATTAAAATAAAACCAATTTAAGATAATTTCGATATTTTTTATTATTTAATTTCTATAATTTTCTGTTCTTAAGTCGGCGGTGTCAGAAAACGGCATAAAACGATTTGGTTTTGTACTCACCAATAATTAATTAGTACTTCACTAACACCGCCGATTAGGTAAGTACGAATAATTTTATGGGCACGGATTGGTTTTAGCTGTCTCACTTGACAGGCGACGATGGCAAATTTTGGAAAAGGAAGATTTAATTTGTTTTTAAATTAAAATAGGAATTTACTACTGTTTATTCAATTGTGTATTATGTTTGCAAATTTTGGAAAAGGAAGATTTAATGTTTTTTTAATTAAATAAACAGCGATTTTTAGTTATTAATATTTCCACACCAAGAAATAAATGGCGCCACTTTGACTGAGACAGCTAAAACCAATGCTAGCCATTTTATGTTTTCTAGTTCAAATAAAATATGTTCAAAATTATTTAGAACTGTATTATATATAATATTTAAAATATTGAATTGAAGTTTGAAAACTTAATTAAACAAAAATTTTTAGGGTTGCCAGTTGGACTTCTTTGGGGAGTATGGTGCTTCTTTTCTGGTTCCAATTTTGCTGTTCTTGTTTTCTGTAATTTGTATAGAAGTATATAACTTTTTTACAACTTACAGAAAGTAGATACATTGCAGGGTCAGAGCCAGAGCGGAAGCACTGTACTCCCTAAAGAAGCACAACTGGCAACTGGTTATCTTAGATAACTTACCTACTGTTTCTTCGAATTTATTCGAACTATGACTCTTTCAAAAATGTTTGTAATCTTAACAAACCGTACCCTAAAATTAAACCGAAACACTTGGGAATTTTACAACAACAATGCCGTGTATTTTCATTCCGGAATGAATAGTTTCAAAGCAAGTTTTTGTTGAGCATTTTGAGCATAATTTGCATTTTTATTTTTATACCAATAACTATTCAAGTGACCAAAGTAACACAGCAACTGGGTGCGATTATGTTATTGTATATTATGCTGCGAGTCGAGTCGTGTTTAATCCTAGTTTAACTCACTATATACGGACACGGAGTCGAGTTATTTTCTAACCAACTCAAAGGCTGTCTCATGAAAATTAAAAAGTTGAAAATGTGTGATCTCACGAGCTCAAAGCAGTAGTACCAATTCCTTTTTTTTTTTTGCTCATTCTCCTTTTTGCCGTTTGCTTTTAATTTCTTAAAAGTTTTCTAGTGGATTGTTATGTTATCGGTGTAAATTTTTAAGTGTTCTAATTTTGTGTTCTGATTGTGCTATTTGTGGAATTTCTCTTATTATTTTACCATTTTACTAATAAAACTTGTTTGTTTTTCGTACGATTTAAAGCAATTTTTGATATTTGTATTTTTCCCGCGATTTAAAGCAGTTTCATATTTTAATTTTTTAACATCAGTGTGATTTGTTTTGTTTTTATTTATATTAAATTTCATTCATTTTTTCGATTTTTTTTTTTTGTGTTGTAACAAAATGGCAGAATTACCACAAGAACTGTCTTTATCCAGACAACAACAATTGTCTTTATCAAGACAATAACAACTGTCTTTTTTAAGACAATATCTGCAAGGTCAGTTGATGTTGTCTAAAAAAACAGTTGTTGTTGCCCTGATAAAGACAATTGTTGTTCTCTTGATAAAGACAGTTCTTGTGGTAATTCTGCCATTTTGTTACAACACAAAAAAAAAAATCGAAAAAATGAATGAAATTTAATACAAATAAAAACAAAACAAATTACAGAGATGTCAAAAAATCAAAATATGAAACTGCTACTTTAAATCGTATAAAAAAGAAAAAAGTTTTATTAATAAAATGACAAAATAATAAGAAAAATTCCACAAATAGCACAATCAAAACACAAAAAATAAAATTAGAACACCTAAAAATTTACACCGATAACATATCTATCCACTAGAAAACTTTTAAGAAATTCAAAAATTAGCAAACGACAAAAAGGAGAATGAGCAAAAAAAAAAAAAAGGAATTGGTATGGTACTACTGTTTTAAGCTCGTGAGATCACACATTTTCAACTTTTTAATTTTCATGAGACAACCTTAAAGTAAAGCACGTATCGTGAAATTAAAAATGTGTGATCTCACGACAGTAATACCAATTTTTTTTGTTTACTCATTCTACTATGTCACGACAAAAAATTAGGCAGAAATGTGGCATTTTATAAAGGGCTGAGAACCTATCTGTTGGACACAGAAACATTTTGTCGAATTATTACCATTTAGAACTGTTCTTGCTTTAATCTGAATTTTTCTGTGTTCTCTTTTCGAGTTATCTATTACTGATTTATCGTTTGCGAGCTATTCTAGTTTCGTTTACAAATATGTTTTTAAGTCAGAGTTGTATCTTGTAAAAGCTCATTTTTTTTATTTCACGGATTCTTGGCAAGATCCAGGTTTATACTTGGTTTGGAAAATGACGTGCAAATTCATTGATTGCTGCCAAAATTAAATATGCAATATTTTTGTCGATATTTTTGTCCAAAGATTAAACATAATAAAATACAAAAATTCATAAGAAATTAATTTATATTTGATAAAAAAATTTACAAAATATTCCTTAAAACAACAAATTTAAAAAATTATATTTTTAAATACAAAAAAAAAATTCGGCCCTTCGACCCATTCGGCCGTTCGACTTTCGGCCCTTTGACACTTTCGGCCTTTCGACACATTCGGCCCTTCGACATTCGGCCCTTTGAAATTCGGCCCTTCGTACCCATTCCATTATTTCGTTCTAGTGTCTGGTTTAAGGGCTATACGCGATTTATTAAAGATTTCTCGAGATCATTAGTTAGAAACAAATCAATTATGTGAGTTAGCGGATAGACCATGGAGTTTCTAGATAATGAGTAAAGGCACCAAAAATCGTTGTCTATGTTAAAATCAGGCTTTAATGGTTTCTTCAAAAGCTGACTCGAATGCGACCAATATATTGTCAATGCTACTTAATATTTAACAGAAATCAAATTCAAACTCTGTTTGTCAACAAATTACTAACTCATTTCAAGTGCTAAGTAGGTAGACATCCGAACAAAATAAAACCATTTTTTCTCGTAAATCTTATTAAAACTTTTTGGACAATGTTTATCACTCCAATTTGAATTTAAATATATTGAAGAATAGATGTTGTGAACAGTAAGTCAGTGTTTAATGGTTTTGATGGTTCAATTTAATGAAATAGAAATTACAATACTTTTAAATTGTAAAAATATTACTGGTATTTACAAACAACACTAGTGGTTTCTATTGAAAATATTTTATTCATTTAAAGAAAGGTTCAAATACAATAAATTTTGAAACCGTTTCATTTGAACTTTTTTTTTTTAATTAGAACAAGAAAACCCTTTTACAACGTATACACAAATTGAGGATATACTATATTCTCAAAATGTTACACACTAGTGTTTTTCCAATCGATCACCGCAAGTACTTATAAGCACTTATACTTCATGTCTTTGCTAGATTAATTATAGTAAAATCTAGCAAAGACATGAACCATAAGTGCTTATAAGTACTTGCGGTGGTCGATTGGAAAGCCACTAATAGTACCAAATCGGAACCAAATATTAACAAAAAACAAAACGCAGTGAGTATGTGTTATGTGTAAATAGTCCCTATATCCACTATATAATAAAAATTTTAACGCACATTTCTAATTATACAACCGCTCTCTATACATAATTATAAAGATATACGAGTATATTTAAAGCTCAATGAATTTATTTTAAACTAAGACTTCATCTATAAGATAATTTACAAAACTAGTTGTGCAGCGTGCGTTAGTGACCAGCCACAAATTAAATTAAATAAAGAAAATGTTAATTGTGTAATTCTAAATTTATGTAAAATTTAATTATGAAAAAATTGGCCTAAAAAAAATGTTAAATCTAAACCTAAGTTTTTACATTTCTCTTCGCAACAATCCTTTTCCTACATACCTTACCTAACAAATATTTGGTTGGCCCTATATTTTAGTATGATTATTATAGTGATTTATACTCCCTATAAACTATGTACTACGTTACATAACTTAAGTATATCCTTTCTTACATACATTATATAAAATACATACATATTTTAAATTTAGAAATTTAAGATTGAATTAATTTTAAAGAACCAAAACCAATGAATAAAAAACCAATTAGAAAATTAATTGTTTAATAAAAATTAAATTGTAAAGGGAAACGAATTAGGTATTTACCGACCGCTAAACAATTAAGAGAGTTTAACAAATAAAAAAAAAATGAACGCACAAACCAAATTTTAAATTTTTTTTTTTTGCTTTGAATATCATAAGTTATTGAATTGGAATTTGGCCCGGAATACTGCACCGTTATGTTCAAAGGAATAAACACACATCTCAAAATATTGTTGTGGTTTATCTGCTGCGATTTTCGTTGTGTGTTAATAAGTGCACCAAACCCTCTCCTCCCAAATTCCTAAGGGTGGTGTACCAATTTCTGATCAAGAACTGCGGTTCTATGTTAAAATTTGCCAATAGAATAGTTGTTTTGATTTCCAAAAGATACTTGCATATCTTTTAATTTTCACAACATGATTATCCGGTTAACGCCTTATACAAATAATTCGTAATTTTCTGGAAAGCGCTAAAGCTAAATTTAAGCTAAATTTAAATCTGCAGTTTAAATTTCGGATGAGTAAACCATTTCAAACTACCCAAATTTGTATTGTAAAAATATTTATAATGACTGTTCCCACTTACGATATTCATCGTATCGTTAGGATGAATATGAAAGATGTTTCGGTACTCCCGCTCATATTTTGAGCCGTTAGATTATCTAGGACAATATGAGGAGCTGGCTCGAAGCTGATGGATTTGAATGAACCAAAAGAATCTTAAAAGTAAGAGTTGACTTGCCCATTGACCAAACCAAATTAATGATTTCCTACTTGAAAACTTTGAATACAATGGCTACGAAAAATTGAAACAAGTATTGGAAGTGAACTGAAGATATTTAATAAGATTTCGTCTGTATTTCAAAAACTTGTACCTCGTTATCCCAAGTAACAATATATTATCCAGATTCCGAATGTCAAAATTTCAATAAACATAACTAAATATAATTTTAATTTTCAAAATAAAAAAATTAAAAAATATTATCCAGGGTATTTTAAATTAGAATTGATATTTAAACCAAAAAAATAAACTCCCTTTTAATTGTATTAATTAATTATCAAAATATTTTTTAATTAATTAGTACTGCTGGCGGTACTCTTAAATTAGATATTTATATTTAAAAAATATAAAAAAAAAAATTAAATTAATTTATTTTTAATTCAAAATAATTGGCGATTTTATATACTAAATTAAATTAAATTAAATTACAAATTATTTTTCCAATCAAGTTGTTGAATTTAATATTTATATAAAAATAATAAAAATAAAATATTATAATATAAATAAATGTATGTATTTTCTTATAATATTATATAGATATTAACAATAATTGATTAATGTTTGTTTAAAAAAAAAGTTAAATATTAAACATATACAATACATATTTGGATTAAATGATAATGAAGAATGTCGTTTGGTCACATTACTATTTTTAATAATTAAGAAATATTTAAGTGGGTACTACTAAATTTTTTAAGTTAACCATAATTAATGGGGTGGTAAAGTCTCAGGTTATCCCTTGTGCACTATTTAGATGCATCTAGGTCGGTGCAGAAACAAAATAAAAACAATAAATTAATCGGGTCCAACCATATTCTGCAAGGCCTGTTGTATAAACTTCCACTCCATGCACAAAACAAAAAACATCTCATGTTCTAATTTATATGTAAAGTGAATAAAATATAAGCATACGAGTTAAAAGGGTGTTTTATAAAGTCGGGACTCTACTGCAGGTAGAAAGTATATTGATCATTTTTGATTAAGTTTTTGAAATTTAAATAAGTTTTTATGTAAATCAAATAACTTATAATATCTATTTATTTGGTAAATTTAAGCAAACGATTATATTCTAGGGACTTTCTGTAATTTACTTATTAATTGAAATTGAAACATAAAAAGTAAAGCAAATTGGAGTATGCGCCGAATGAATTATGAACGTGAAATATATTAAATTATAATTTATTAAATAATTATTGGTTTAATTTTAAATATTTGTTTAGTATAAAACTACACCAATACTAAACGAATATTATTACAATTTTCAAGTTTTTTGGAAAAGTTTCAAATTATTTTGTTGCGATTAATACGATCGCATTTTGTTATCTCAGGTAACAGTATTTTCTAATAAAATTTTAAAGTGACCCGAACCCGGGGTCAATAAGTTCTCATACAAATTTTTGGGAAAGTAATCATAAACATATCTAGAAAACATATAAAAAAATTAAAAAACATTTTTAACAGACGTTTTAAAAAAGCCTTTACATAAATACATATTTAAATTAAATATACTTGAACTAGACTAGACAATAAAATTGTAGGTACCCGGTTTATAAAATATTGAGAGATTCTTTGTAATTTGTAGTATCTATGACCTTTTGCGATTTTCCGGAAGTTTCTTAGTTTTATCGAAGAAGAACTTCTGTGGTTTTTCGGCGAAATTTCTTGTGGTTTTTTGAGGCAAACTGAGTACGATTTCGTTGTTTATGCCTTTTTGTTTACAGATGTTTAGTCATTCGTTAAAAAAAAATCAAATATTTAGGTAACAGTGAATTCAAATTCATTTAAAGTACTTTTAGCTGAATACAAAAGAAGCAAAAGAAGTTATTTGATGAAGATGTTTAGCAACATTTGTTAAATTGGACTTACTTAAAAATTAATGGTAGGCTTAAATCTGAGTGAGCCATAGGGTTTTTTAAAGTATTTCGTGTTTATTAATATGTTATTGAGATTGTTTTGTCTTAGGCTGTGTTCCAATTGGTTAAAAAGTTAAATATTTTAACTGTGGTAAGAAATATTTAACTTACCTCATTTTTTAACCGATTTGCTATTCCAAATGCTACTAGTTAAAAAGTTAAAATTTTGATGTTCCAGTTTTATTTATTTTTGTGAGTTTTTTGAAGAAAAAAATTTAATTATAAAATGAGTAATAATATCATAAAATATATACCAATTATAATAATTCAGTTGTGTGGAAAAAAGAAATAAAACTCCCATTACTGAATTCAATTATTTCATTTATTTCAATAAATTATATTATATTGTGTTGATACATGCCTAAAAAAAAAAAAAAAAAAATTAAACGAATAAGAAGTTGATTTTTATACCGAGTCATCTGATTCGGAAATCAGTAAACTGTTTACGTCTATCTCAGGAAATTCTTTCCGCACGATATGGCCAAATATAGCTAATGCTGAGCTAATCTTATTTCCTATTTTGCGGCTTTCTTTTAAAAGGGCGTCGTCGATTTTTAATTTATTTCGGGGGATTGCTCTTGAGCGGGAAGTGGACGATCCTGACGAAGATCGTAAGCAGTTGGTTAGCGACGATGGAGTTGGCAAGCGACTACTGGATAATGGCGTCGATATGGAAAAGCCATTTGACGGCCCCGGCATTGAGTTTTCTTCCATCGGTTCGTTTATGACTAGTTCGTCATCGGAAGAATCTATAAACGTAGGTGCGTCTATAATACCCTCGATGCTACAGGATGTATGTGGGGGGGGGGTGATAATTATCCTTGTTTGAGGCGTATTTGTGTAGCACGTCAAAGTAGGGCCAGCTGTTAGGCACGCCAATATCTCCCTCCGGTGCTTATAATAAAATAAAAATTTGTTTATAAATATTTAATACGTGTATTTACAACAATTAAAAAGTTTACCGTAAACATCTCATCGTACTGGAGTCTGAGATTAATTAATTTGTTTTTTTCAACTTCATTCCCTATAACAAAAAACACAATAATATGCATACCATCAAATTGAGATCGATTTAATTACTTACATTTGTTATACGCGGTCGTAATTTGCCGTTTTCTTTTTATTTTATTTTATTTTTGATTTGAATTTGGGTTTTCCGTTGTTTTTGATTTTTCCTTGTTTTTTCCCATTTTGTGTGGTTATGTAACGGATAAAAAGTCAAAGGAATATATGCTAAAATTTTTAACTACACCGCGACCAGTTAAAATTTTTGTGGTGAATATAATGTTAAAAATTTAACTTTTTATGCGATATTTTTTTCGTTTGGAACACAGCCTTACTCAAATCTTTCTAATGTAGTTTTCCAATTGCAACAAAAAACAAACTCCGAGCAGAAAATGAGAGTGAAAATGACGGTCTTTTAACCGAAACTTTTGACTTTAAGTCAAAAAACTGTTATTTTTACACTCGCTTTCTGTTTGGACTCTTGTTTTTTGTTGCAACTCGAAAACCTCATTAAAAGTAATTTTTATAGACATCTAAGCAGGTTCAATTTTTGTTTTTTTTTTCTCGGTTCTTAGGTGTCGATTTTTTTTTTAGCTGATGATTTTTCAACATTTTGGCAGTTGTCAAATGTAGGTAAATAGAATGAACAACATTCAATTGTAGGTAAATAGAATGAAAATTAAACCAAAAATGATCATTTCTTTCACCGTTTGCTTCGATACCTCGATTTCCTAAATAATCCCAATTGTAAAAAAATCTAACATATGTGTAAGCAATAAAAAAAATGTACTATTTCAGTACAAAAATGTATGTTCACTATTTGAGTTAACTTTTTAATTAATACGTTTTGTTATAACAAATAAAACAAATAATATAAATTAAAATTATTAAATTCTGTGATATCTTATAGGAATATTAATTAATTAAATAATTAAAAAGAACATAATAAATTTACAATTAATTGACTTGTTTTACTAATTTTTTTATTATCTTTTAAAAACCTTTTTTTAAATATTAAAATAAATGGCAATAATTATTAAAAAATTGAGAAAATATATTATTTTTAATTAATGAATTAATTAATTAAATACTTGTGAATTATGTTTATTTAGATAATAATATTTGTTGATTTTCTCATGTTTTAGAAATTAATTACTCATTGAAAATATTAATTAATTATAAGCTATTATTATATTTATAATTACAGAAATTACTAATTAATTATATAATAGATTCGATTGTATATGACGTTCAATCCGTGAAATTTCACCTAATCGTAGTACTTTTTTTGGAACGAATTTATCATGCGGTGCTGTGCTCGGAAATACTATTTTTATGATTCAGGCAAGAAAATCAAAAGAAATAAAAATTAAAAGAAAAAAATTAAAAAAAAATATAAAAAAAAAATATAAAAAAAAATATAAAAAAAATTAAACCAGAATTCTAAAGAGGCATTTGATTTCTGCACATATTTTTCCTTTAGGGCATTAAACAACAGTGCTTCAAAAGTTGAAATATATAAGTAAAGAAATTTAAAACAAATATATTATAATAGCGGTGAAACATCACAAATTTGTTCCAATGAATTCGTATTTCGTAGGAGGTATAAGCAAGCGCATCTACATACGTTTTAATTTTATTCGAAAAATTTTGTCATTCGGTACAAAAATTTGTTTTTCTAGTTTTGGTTTTTGCACAAATTTCACTATTTTGTTTTATTTTCTAGCACGTCTTTCGGTATTGCGCAGAAAAATACGAGTTTTCTACACAAAAATTTACAAAACCTTTCAATAACGGTGGTTAATACTCCTCTTTCACATATTTGAACCAACTTGTTTATTTTTAAATTGTTAAAATTTAATTAAAGAATAACAGTTATTTAATATTTTATCTCCCATTTTATGTCTTTAGTTAGCAAGTTTTACTTAATTATTTTCAAATTTATTACTAGTTTTAAATTTGAAACTATACTACTGACGATATCTTTTGATATTATGGGTTAATAAGCATTCGGTATATCAAAGCGAAGATAGGGAACTACCAGAGGATAAAAATAAAATAGAGAAAAATAGCATATAAGTATTGACGATTGGAGCATCACAGACTCCACCTAGTGAAATATTTTTAAACTGAGCCAGCTGATAATTTGACGTCCGAAATTGTTGTAAAGAATTCCAATTTTGAACTGTAAACACAATTTTTACTTACCAGATTGATAATAATTGTAAATAATTCCAATTTTGGATTATAAAAACAATTTTAAATTACCAGATTGCAAAATTTTCTTTCGTCGCATTTATGAGAACTGTCATTTTGTCAGTTGCCTCATTTTAACTTTTTTCCTCGAGAGGCGCTTTCTCTACTTTTACAATCGTCAATATGATAAAACAAGTGCGGAAAGAGCGCCATTTCAAAACGAGTAAAAAAAGTAGACCTCACACATCTCAAGCGCTGCCTGCAAAATATCTCACAAAAAGTACAAATGTATGTAATGTAAATACTCACTATTTAGTAATCCAAAAAAATAGTCTCTTGTTTTAAGAACTTATCTAAATTGAGTTGTCGAATTATGAACTAATAAGCTTCGAATTTACGACCCTATCTGCAATTTCATTCAGACAGAGTCTACAAGTGAGATTATTCTATGTCTAAGACAGGTAAGACTTAATTTTTTTTTTTTGCGAGACCCAATGCACTAGATAAGCACTGGATATACTACAAAAACAAATCGCTTAGTTCTACTAAAATTTATAATAAAACCAATTGTCCCCAATTCCATGGCAATGAATAAAATATTATGAATTATCATGGAATGATTTTCAAATCGTAGTGCAATTTTTTAACCGTATTGTATTAAGTGTATTGCTTTCAACCAAAATGAGTTAGGTAATTTTTCTGATAAACGGCTGGCCAAAGCAATAGCAAAAATTAAACATTTTTTGGTCTAACTTTATTTCGTGTAGGTTCTTGTCAATTTGACTCTTGTGGCAGGTATTAAAACTAAAAATTTGGTTAAAATTTGTTTAACCACTTATTCTTTTTTAATTAAAGTATTTTATAAATAATTTAGTATTAAAAGGAAAAGCACACATGGAAACAAAGTAATCGAAACAAAAAAAAATAATGAAGTTACTTCCATTACGCATAAAAACCTCTTAAATTTGTTCAAACAATTTCCACCTCATGCTTACATAATCTATTTTGAGCAGTAGCTCATTTACAATAAAATGTACAGCACGAGGTGAAATAATATTAAAAATTAGCAATAATAACAATGTTCAAAAAAAAATATTAAAAAACTACGTATTGCCCATCAATCAGGCCAGTCCAAAAATGTTGACTAATTTTGGCGATCCCCCTCTTAATTTCCAATGGAATTGAATTCCAAAGGGAAACTTCACAACAATTTTTAGGCGGAAGTTAGAGGAATAAAACCTACTAAACATTAATTTCCTATATCCCTATATACATAGATAACAAGGCTCCTTAGCTTTGAGAAGTTTAAAAATAAAAAGACAAACGTGAAATTTATCAAAAATAAATAAACTACATCCTAAAACAAGGCTAGAGTAAGCAGAAATATGATATAACTTCCTAATACCAAAAATAAACCTAGTACAAGATAGAGAGAACATTCATATTTTCCTGAAGCACACTGAATATAACTATCAGTCTAATTCTAACGATAAGACTCTTAAGGCACTCAATTTTTTTGCTGTTTCTTATTTTTTCAGATTGATTAGATTGATTTTTTTGATTTGTAAAAATATTCCGATTTCTCAGATTAGTTTCAGCTTAGCTAACTTCACGCAATTCAAATACCATATATTCCGTTTGTAGACTGCAATTTTCTTTGATATAAAAAATATTTTTTTTATATTAATAATTCTAATAAATTCAATTTTATAAATTTAAATTATACTTATTTAAATGTTGAATTTTGAAGAAATTTAAATAAGGAATTTATTAATAATAAATAATATTTTTAATATATAATATGTATTATGTACATATTAAAAATTAAACCCATCCAACATTTCATTGATCTTTTATATACTAGAAATGATAAATTATGACGCTTAAGACCACCAAATAGGTCGATGCTACTTAAGACTGTGTTTTAAGACCAATGACAAACATGACTACGTGCAGAATACGAAATAGTCTTAAGGCATTGCCACAGCTATTTTCGCACGATGCGATTCGCGTCAAATTTCGCACTGGATGCCACACTTAACAGCGAAGCGATTTTTTTTTCGTAACAAACTGTTATATTGGTTGAAATTATTATTTAATAATTGTGAGTTGAAATTATTATTTAATAATTTTATTTAATAAATGTGTCAAAATATTTTATTATTGCGAATTTTTCGATAATTTTGTATTGTACCATTGTACCATGTCTTTTCTTAAATGTCAAAAAAGTGAGGTTAAAACATGCGTTAAAAAAATTCGTATTTCTGTGGAAAGTTTCCAAACGCGAAAAAAGTTTTTTCTCCAATTGCGAAATTCCAAACTTCGCACGATAAAATATAAAATGAATTATACAATATATGATTAAAAATTATTATATTTCAAAAGACAAATGTATAGGATTTAAAGATTATAATGCTATTTGATAGTTTTTTCATATATTTAGTATCAAATCTATTCTAATTGCAGTAGAATTTGAAAAGAAAAAACAAATCGCATCGCACGAAAAATAGCTGTGGCAAAGCCTTTAGCTAAGACTCGAGTACTAAAATAAAGTAAAAGTCTTTCATAAAACGATTTTTTAGTCTGTGAGTGTGCGTCAGAATAGGCCTGTATGTCACCGTAAATAAAATGAGGAAGAAGATAAGCCAAAAACAATTTTTTCCTAAACTGAGTAATACTAACTAAATGGTCACCCCAAGTAAGAGTTTTATTAATAGCCTAAACAGTATTTGAATATTTAATTAGCGAACCCTGCAGGAAAATACCAGGGGTGGGATGTCCTAGCATCAGTTTCAATTGAATTCGATAGAGTTTATGTCTCTTGTTTCAAGAATAAAATTGTACTCTATTTCGTTTTTCAATTATGCTTTTTTTCTTGCTATTTCAGCTTGGTCGAATAAAACCTCATTCTAGTTCTACTTTTATTCATGATTATTTATTTATCCCTCAAATATTTATTTAGTGATACATTATCGATATGAAGGAAAGGAAAAGTACGCAACAAAAAGAGATCGCAATAGAAAAAGCGTAATCAAAAAGCGAAATAGAGTACAACTTTATTCTTGAAACAAGAGACATAAACTCTATCGAATTCGAGTCGAAAGTGATGTTACAACATCCCACTTTAGGAAAGGAAGAGGTATCTAACGTTTTTTTTTTTTATAAATTATAATCGACTGAGATTTATTCGCATTTAAAACGAGCCTATTAGAGACCGACCCACTAATGATATTACTTAAATCTTCATTTATCAGAGAAATATTCCTAGAAATAGAATTCTGATCTAAACGGCTATTTCTATAAATTTGAACATTATCAGCGTAAATGTGAAATTAACAATGTTGAATAAAGGATTCTATGTCATGGAAAATAATAGAGCACGCCGGAAATTACAGGAATGAAATCAGACAAAGAATTGTCGAAAAAACTGCCTGAGAACGATTAAAAAGATAGTTAAAAATCAATTTGGCAGCAGAAACCGAAAATCTAAACTGAGATAAGAGTTTATTAAAAATAATTCTCTGATTAATAGAATCAAAGTCCTTAGAAAAATCTAGCAAATTTAAAGAAGTCAATTCCCTATTATTCATATTACGCTTAATATCATCACATACATTGAATAACGCAGTACACCTGCCATGAAATTTTCTAAATCCCGATTGGAAGAAACTAATTAAACTATTGCTGTGTAAATGTGATTGAATTTGAATTTTAACAACTATCTCGAAAGCTTTAGAGAGAGAACTTAAAATGCTAATTGGCCGAAAACTGGATAGCTCTAAATGATTACTGATCTTTGGGATGGGGATTATTTTACTTCGCTTCCTCTTATCTGGATAGGAAGTGGACGTGAGAATAAAATTGAAGACATGCAACAACGTTGAGACGAAAGGGAAAACTCTCACAACGAATTTTAACCTTCTAACCGATTTAACCTTCCAAATTGCAGATTGTAAATCGTCGAGAGAAATATTTGAAAACGAAAACAAATTAGAGGACGCGTTGGAGAACAAATCGACGGTACTACTGCCATAGTCTAGACCCCACTAGAACAACTCTTGCATCTGCCTAGGCCTAAATTACGAACAATACGCCAGAAAATTAACTTGTCCTTGAATAAATTACGTTTAGCAGTTCAAATTAACCCTACAACCTTTTTTGGTTTAGCTAAACTATTTTTTGGTCTATCTAGTGCGATTGTCGTATTTTTTTTCCGAAAGCAATACAACTATTATTGCTACAAGATTTCAAGCAAAGCATCTTTTTCAACACGTCCATAGAAAATAATATGTCTTCTTTAAATCTTTTTGAAAAAAAAATGAAAAACATATTTTTTGGAATATGTCAGAAATACCAAGTACATACTTTAAATCACTTTGTTCCATTGGAAACAATTTTGCTATTACCAAATACTTGTGAGTAGATGCTCAATGGAACGGAATTTTTGAGACAGTAGTAAAACATAATCTCAATTTAAATAAAACTGCTAGATTTTGTCAAAAAATATATTGTTCCATTAATAATAATACGTGTTAAAACATTAAAGAACAAAATAATTAAAATATTTTTACGATTTAACAATTGCCGCGTCGTGTCACAAACAAACAAAAATTATTTGTTTTTAACCCTAATCCAACCAACATTTTTTGTTATGTCAGTAAATTCAAATTTTAATCAAATAATTTAATAAATGTTTGCAAAGAACGCCAAGTACGTTATATGGAATGTATGGAAATGTTTCAACATAAAATACATACAAGCTTATAACTAAATTAACATTATTTTGAAAATCGATCTATTTTACAAATGAGCCAAAAAGCACACCTTGCTTATATTAGGGTTAAAAATAACATTTCACATAACCAAAATTGGTATAGAGCCATCTGTTAGAATTTTTAAAACTAAAATCCCTTGCTTCTAACAACTAAGAGTTGCTGCCAGTAGATACAAGTACTTGTGAGTAGTTTGCTAACGAAAATGGAGCATGCCAGCTCAGGAAAAATATTTGACTAATAGTCAGCATAAAAGTAGGGTTCAATTTTACTTTGAAATGTTCGAACTCTCTCTATTCCCTGAGTCATTTCAGAAAAATATGTTTTCGAGATACTTGGTCTGTCAGTTGGGGAAGCGGCTTTTAGATAAAGCGTACATACTTGAAAAGGCTAAATCAGATATATCCTGAAATTATAAAATTATCTACCCAGGTTTCAGCAATGGCCACAGATACAGCTTGAAAATTACCCTTTTCTTAATATATCACCGATTTTGACCCCGGTCTACGACTAAATCTTTATGCCAAGAGAAAAACAAATTATGTCATTTGAATCAGATTATTTCTTCTAATTAATTTATTTTTCCTACAATCGCCGTGAAAAGCAGGCTTTTTTTCACTGTTTTCAAAGCCCAAAGTGTCTGTTTTTTTGAAAGTTAATAAACAAATTACTTTGTCACACGTTTCTCTTAGAAACGTGTGACAAAACTTGAAACCGCACGCATGTTTAAAGAAAGACTAATGTTTGTATAAAACATCAAACCAAATTTTTGTTTTTCTTTATGAAAAATAAAAAAAATCTTTGACTACTCGATTGAACAAAATGTCGGTCCTAAAATAAAATCGTATTGTCAGTATAGTAAATTTTACTACAAAATTATCTTTTTATTATATTTTTTAAAATGATTGTAGGAAAAATAAAGTGTGAAACACGTCCGCAAAGTTGTTGGCTCCAAAGTTGGCTCCAAAGTTGGCTCCGTCCCGTCGGCCAGCAATTTCCTTTCTCGCGTGACAAACTGGGGTGCTACAGGAAAAATAAAATGTAATTATTACATGATCATTTCACCAACGTAACAAATTTTTTTGGGAACATGTGCGCAAACTCCTTCAAGTTCTACGTTAAGTAAAATTTCGCGGTTTGAGCGATATTATTTATACATATATACAAATAAATATATGAATTAAATTTTTGCCAAAATGGAATGAAAAAACCTAACACATACACATATTTTTCTAATGATAGTAAATAAATTAATTAAATTAAAGTTATATCATAATTAATTATAATATTGTAGAAAATGGAACAACTCCTTTTAAACTGCCTAGATAACTAAAAGTGTTTCTCAAAATAAAAACTGAAATAATAGTTACCTATTTATTATGAGATAGTAAACTAACTGGATATAAAATATTTAATAAAATTATTAAATGTATATTAAATAATTTAATTTATTGTAAGTTATAAAAAATTTATATTTTTCTTTTCAGTTTCCATGTTTTTAAAAATACAATAATTTTTTATTTGTTGTTCTTCTTTTTTGAAAAGTATATTTGCAAAATGGAAATTAATTCATTAATACAAAAAAAAAATAATTATGAAAATAAAATATATTAAATTAATTATTAATTTGTAACATGTTTTTTAATGATATGGAAAATAGTCATAATTATAAATAAAAACGGGTTTTATATCCCGCACCATGTCAACAATTTTTTCACATTGGATTTGATCCTGAGATAGCGCATTATAAATTGTCCTAAGCAACAGAAAAATGCTAAGTCGTTCCGGATGAACACTCAAAACTGGCGGAGTTGTGTCGCTTTCTGATCAAGCGATTGTTCAGTTTCATTTATGAATACGTTACGAATAAGTAAGTATAAAAATCTTATTTGAAGTGAATTAGAATTGAACTAGATTCGCTCGACCAATTAGGGTTATTTATATATCAGTTGCATGACTGCTACGTTTGGTAGGTTTCGCTGACTACCAAGCAACTTGATTGCATTTTATTTTTCATATTGTGTCGTCTCTACAATCATTTATTGTTTAATATTCCTCCTTGTTGAGACGATTATAGCCGTTTCGCTTTCATACCTACATTTGTCTTCTGTTGTTTTACCGCTATTTAACCATAGTTCCTCAATACTAAGACGCATTTGATTGATTGTAACATGTACCTTAATTTAAGTGAGAGAAATGTTGAATGAATTAATTACTTAACTTGTACGTACATATTTCTTTAATACCTATACATAGTTTCATTTTTATACTCATAGAATTAATTTACATAGATAGGTTAGGCAGCTAGATACTCGTACCTTCACGTCCGTTAGGTAGGTATGTACTTTATTAGGATTCATGTTCTGATTCTAAGACGCCATCGATTCTAATACGCACCTAATTTTAAGACGCACCGGATTTTTTAAAAGGGTTAAATAGTGAAAAAAGTGCGTCTTAAAATTTAAGAAATACGGTAAAACCCCGCTTATGGTTTTCACCTCATCGACAACTCACCGTGACCCGAAAAGTTACGCGAGTTTGATTGTTTTACTATGATTTTCGCTTTTACTTTGGCGTGTGGTTGTGCGATTCCATGTGTCATTTTATATACACTTCGCTTCAACTGAATAGGTAGAAGATTTTTTATATACATTTGAATCATTACTTTTATATCGTGTACATAAATCCACCGTTCAAGGTTGCTAACCGTTTGTTCATGATGTTAGGTAAAAGATTTAGCGAAAAAATTCCAAACACTACAGTCACTTTTTCTCCCACTTGTAACGACTCTCAAGTGGTTATCCAGACAGCATGATGATAACCGGTTAGGTTTCAGTGGATTGGGGGGTTTTTCTGGACCACAGGAGAGCTTGAAAATGCTGTTGTTGACAATGATAAAAAAAAAACGTCCTATAAGGAGCGTCAGTATTACCGTTTCATCACCAATATAACTCAAAAAAAAATTTGCTCACTCATAATTAAAAAAAACTAATCTTTTTTTTAAATTAGTCAAAAGCATTTATTTAGGAAAAAAATAAGAAGAAAAAGAAAATGAAAATAATTATGTATTATAACAACAATAATTTGATTAATATTATTATGATTAATCAAATTAAATTAATTAAAGAAATTAACTTAAACTTTAGTTAATTATAAAAAAAAAAAAATAAAAGAAACCCATCACCAAAACTAAAAAAACTAATTAATCTATATAAAAAAAATTCTTAATAATATTACCGTTGGGGATCCGATTACAGGTGTTTTTTTAGAACGATGATTGGTTTTTACTTTAAGTATGCAACTTGTTATTTTGTTTGTAACTTATGTATTTACTCGTATATTATTGTTAGATCGTATCAAAAAAAAATCTTATTATTAAAACTTTATTTCTATTTATTAGCTATATGTAAAGTTATTATTTCCACCGTTACGACCTTGAATAATGTTTATCGGTTTTATTTTTTTTCTGATAAAATATAATTTTCAATAAGATCACTTCTCTTATCGATTTTTATTTTAAAAACTTTTATATTTATAAAATATTAACTTAACAATTCACTATTCTTATATTGTTTTATTTATTTTTGTCTTTCAGTGGGCAACCCAATATTGGACAACCACTATTATCATTTTATGCACGTTATTTTCCACATTTTGTAGTCCATAGTATAATATTTTATTATTATCAATTAATTTAATATTTAATTAAGTTAAGATTAATATTATATTATTATTATTAAAAGTTTAATACATTTTTAATTATATCTCGTTTAATCATTACAAATTTTTTTCAATATCAATTTATTTGTTTTATTGTAATGCTCGAGTCCATTTTTTTATAATTTTTCCTCACTCGTTTTTTATTAGTCCATAGGTCATCATTTGACCAAATCAAATTTTCGACTCTCCTCTCCATTTCCCAATTTTTTTTTATACTTTTTTATTTACTTAAGTTAAGCTGTGGTAATCCTAAATATCTGGCAATTATATAATTTAAATACTTAATCTTAATTACAGTCTATACCACAAAAATATTTTCCAATTTATACTAAATGAATTACGCATAAGAATCAAACTACCTAACATCTTTAGCACGGCATACCATATGTTGCTCAAACGTAAAAAAATATGGTGAAAATCCGGTAGATGAATGTACGACATTCCTTAATGCCATACCAATCTCCTCTAAGTGCACATCCCAATGTTTATGATTATCTCCAATGTACTCGTATGCGCGGCGCGGATGGCCGAAATTATAGTGTTCAATCTTGTGACTGAACATGAGTACAATTTAATTTAATTTTAAGTAATAAACAAATAAATTGTTTCCAGAAAAATCGCATAGGTTGCATAAAGCGAAATATTAATAACGGAAGTATGCATACATATAATTTGTCAACTATGCAAAATAGTTTATAATGTAAGAATATCCACAACGCATTATAAAAACATACTATTAAGCAGTTTCTAAAAATGTATTTAAACTCGAAATTTATTAAAAACACGGCAGAATAAACTTAATTACCAAAAGTGTAGTTTCTAATTCTCCATCTAATTAAACCCCACCAGCGGTAATTTAATTAGATAATTTCGCTAATCAAGCAAACGCTTAGCCTTACAATCTAAGCACAAAATTTGTTAGATTAACAATGATTCTTCGAGCCGGATCTTCATATTAACGCCACTAGATATTGGCAATGGAGGAATATTATAAAACTCAAGTTTTTTTTGATCGAATTCAAAAAAGCAAAACAAATTATAACAAGGATGGCGAGGGCAGGAAGACGAAGGAATACTTGCAGAAAAGGCTGGCAAGTATCGAAACAATCTGGGAGGAATTCCTCGAGACCGATAGACAGATGAAAGACGAACTCTTTGATCAGAATCCAGCTCATTCCTATTGGAACGAACGAGATACCGTTATTAAATTTTACACTAACTATCGAGCTGAGTTAGAAGCTAAATTAAAAACATTAGAAGTAAGTACGAAGCGATGAATATCTATCAAATTCGATTTTCGTCAAGTTTCTCCATGAAAATGGAAGCAATGATATTGCCGAAAATAACACGGTCCCTGCCTGAACAACATTTCGACAGTAGAAAGTGGAATCATTTAAATAACCTAATATGGGCCGATCCGAACTATAATCAACCGAACAAAATCGAAATCTTATTGGGTGCCGATTATTATCCAAGTATTTTGATGGACTAGGTTGTAAAAGGAAATCAAGGAGAATCAACCGCACAACTGAGAGAGCTAGGTTGGATTATATTCGGAAATACCTCAACCAACAAGCCATTCAAGATCGAGTCATTGATCACTTTGACAGACATCGACAACCAATTAAAGAAATTTTGGAAAATAGAAGAAATACAACCCAAGAAACTTTATACAGAAGAAGAAAAGCTGTGTGAAGAACATTACCAGCAGAATTACCGACGAGGCACAGATGGTCGTTACATAGTACGACTTCCTTTTAAACAATGCATACCATGGCTCGGTTCATCCAAGCAGAGAGCATTGGCTAGATTTATTCAACTAGAACGGCGATTGTCACTGGCCAGTGAATTTTCTAAAGATTATCGGGCGTGCATACAAGGATACTACAATCAGGGGCATTTTATTGAGAATAAGGAACATAACAACAACGAATATTACATTCCTCGCCATGCAGTAATAAAAATTACTAGTACTACAACCAAACTTAGAGTAGTATTCGACGCATCGGCAAAAACGAGCAACAATATCAGCTTAAATGAGTTACAACTCGTGGGCCCCAAATTACAAGAGGATCTGATGTCAATTCTACTACGATGGAGAAAATACAAGATAGCATATACAGCGGACATAGAACAAATGTACCTGTAGTGTACGACATACTTTACATTTGATAAAATAATATTGTAGTGTGGACACACCTAAAAATGATAAGTATGAGATTACACGATAGCTACTTGATGTATTCATTTCGATGAAGATTAAAATAAAGATTGAAATAAATATAACGCGTGTGTATTAATTATGGAATATTAATAAACATTAACATCGCGAACGCAACGACATTACAGTACCGACAAATAAAAGTACATCCCGATGATCAACAGTACCAAAAAATATTATGGAGAACATCCCCCGACCAAACGATAAATTCATATCAGCTAACAACAGTAACGTTTGGGATGGCATCTGCGCCATATCTGGCCATCAAGACACTGCAACAGCTGGCGGCCGATGAGAAGAAAAATTTCCCAATTCAGCAATAATAATTAGGAGCGATTTTTACGTAGATGACTTATTATCTGGAATGCTCAGGAGGTACAAAACGGGAGGTTTTATCTCAGAAAATGGACTTCTAATCATCCTCAACTCATAGAAGGTGTCGATCCAGGCTCGAGAGCATTCGAACCCATTACATTTGACGATGAAGCAGTAAAGACATTAGGATTGATTTGGAATCCAGGCATTGATACATTTGAGTTTAAGGCGAAGCTCAACAACAAAATTGGGAAAGTGACCAAACGAAAAATGCTGTCGAGTCATCCAAATTATTTGATCCATTAGGGTGGCTATCTCCAACCCTGATACAAGCCAAAATCTTAATGCAGGCAGTTTAGATCTCCGTTGTAAGCTGGGATCAAAACATGCCAGAAGATATAGAAAATAAATGTCAATAGTATTATATATCCCTTCCAAAACTAGAGGAGATGAAGATTCCAAGGTGGATCCATTTCAACTCAACTCTCCCAGGAGAATTACATGGATTCTGTGATGCTTCCGAAGTAGCTTACGCAGTGATATACTTCTACAATAGAACTTCAAACAAGGCAAAATTGTTAACAGCAAAAACACGGGGAGCTCCAATATCAACCAAGTTAACATTGCCAAAGCTAGAGTTATGCGGGGCAAGTTTACATGCGAGCCTAATGAACAAGGTGCAGCAAGATATGAAATTTGATGAAACACCGAAATATAGTATTGTTGGACGGATTCAATGATTGTGCTAGGATGGGTGAAAATCAAGCCCCATAAATTTAAAACATTTGAAGCAAATCGAATCTCGGGTATCCAGAAGATAACTACTCCGTCTCGCAGCAAATAAAGTAATCAATCATAATTTATGGTCGAACGGCCCTCAGAGAATCTTTGAAAAAGCAATCCAGCTAGCGCCAATAATAGTGGAAGACACACCAGATCAATTGGAATTAAAACAACCCATATTGGGAGCCATGACAGTAACAACACACGACCTTTTTGATCAATTACTTTCAAAGTACTCAAATTTTAATACCATAAGAAGGATTATGGTGTATGTGGCGAGATTTAACATTAAATGCCGAAAGATTGTAACCGGCCATGAAGCTCCCACGGCAGAAGAAATAAAATATGACATGCAAAGTCTCATGAAAATAGCGCAGAGACAACATTTCAAAAACGAAATTCGAGATCTTCTAAATCAGAAAGGAATAGCAAACACAAGTAAGATTAAATCTTTATCTCCATTCCTACATGACGATGTTTTACGAGTCGGTGGTCGAGTTCATAATACAACAACATGGACCTACTATTAGAAACATCCAGTTATTATCCCAAAAGACCATCTAATCGCCAAGCTGCTGATTCAAGAACACATGAACAAACGATGCGCAATTAACTTTGGCACATCTCCGCACCAGATACTGGATCATACATGGTCGAAATCTAACAAGACATTTTATATCAAAGTGTATAAGGTGTCATCGGAAGACTATTTTTGAGAACCGGAATCGATTATGCGGGACCACTTCTGATTCGTACAACAAGGGAAAGAGGGCACAAAGCACATAAGTGATACACATGCACATCGAACCAGCTAGTGATCTAACCGCCGAAGTAGAGGATTGTGCAGTGATCTGTATAGCGACAGCGGATATAATTTTGTGGGCGCAAAAAATCAACTTGATCGAGAATTAGCTGCACTACTTCGAAAATCCTCTAAAGAAATTTCCCAACTATTGGCAAACGATGGAACAACATGGCATTTCATACCTCCAGCCTCAACCCATTTTGGAATACTTTGGGAAGCGGCAGTAAAGGCAGTAAAAAACATTTAGTAAAGGTTATTGGAGTAGCAACCTTGACTTTCGAAGAACTTTCAACGGTCACCTCACAAGTAGAAGCTTGCTTAAACTCAAGACCTCTGGCACCAATGACATCAGATCCTGCAGATATCACGTTTTTAACTCCTGGGCACTTCTTAATCGGTGCACCATTAGGAGCAATTCCGCAATATGTTATAGCAGAACCAACCATTTACGGCATATCACGATGGAGACTGGTAGAAAAAATAAAACAAGATTTCTGGACAAGATGGCACTCCGAATACTTAAATCAACTTCAACATAAAAGAAAATGGTCATCTGAACAACCAAACTTGAAAGTATGTGACCTAGTGCTCCTCAAGGATGACAATGTCCCCCATTAAAATGGCTGACTGGGCGAGTGGTGGAAGTACATCCAGGCAAAGACCAAAAAATTCGAGTAGTTTCACTTTGAGGCCCGGAAGGGGTCCTCGTAAAAAGGCCAATTCACAAATTATCACCACTACCCATAGAATCTGACAACGAGATTGTCCTCACAAAGACACAAGCATCAGTCAACCAACAACCACAACCAACAACTCCGTTACGTGTTCAACCTCATCGAGAAGTCAAACAACAAAGAGTAGTACACCGCATCAAAACAGTATTCAAGAAAGAAACAACTTTACATCTGATATTATTGATATCGGAATGGTGCAAGTGCTTTTTGCTCCTGTCACATCGTCAACCACAATAGAGCCATCTAATGCAGGAATTTATTTTCACAACTCCGGAACTGTAAACTTAATGGCGTTACAGTGGAAAATCATCATAAATTATAATTTAACCGGATATTGGAAAGATATCAGATCGTTAGAACACTATATCAAATATTTAGATGAGGGCTGCCAAAAGGGATGGCAATCAGATAACCGGTTGAATGTGTGATGTAATAGTACAACAACTGAATAAACGAGTGCAAGAGATTACCTCACTAAATAATCTACTTATCTCAACTAACAAAGAACACGCACTAAGAAAGCGGAACATTGGGAACACAATTGGACACATACTTGGTGACGCTTTTGGCATCATGAATCAAAGAGATGCCTCCCACATAGAACTGCAGCTTGAAAAGGCAGAAACCAACGAAAAATATTTATTAGAACTCATCAAGAACCAAACATCGATCATAGATGCAACCACAAACATATTTAAACATGAGAAAGAATTAACCTACAAGAATTTTCGTGCTATTGCCAAACAGTTCGCATATCTAGACAAAAAAATTGACAAGGTATCCGCAGACAGTGATCATTACAACAGAGTGCAGACCACCACAACCTTCACGATTCAAATAATGTTGGTCATGAGGCGAATAGCAGAGAAGCAGAGAATCATTATCGACGTCATCCTCAGCTCTCATCGTGGCCATTTCCATCCAGCCTTGCTCACCCCACAACAATTGACAGAGGAAATCGTACGAATTCACGAGCACGTTCCAGCAACGATGCAAATTTCTGAGGGGGAGAATAAAAACGATCTTGGACACATTTACAAGATTTTGACGGTCCACACAAGAGTGACAGCAAACAACATTCTATTCGTTGTACAGATGCCATTGGTATACACATGTATACCAATTATTCAACATAATTCCCATACCGCCTTACGAGAATGGGCAAATGCACATCATAGTACCTACAACTGAACTGCTGATAATCGATTTACAACGATGCATTAAACTAAAACTAAATGAGTATTTGTGCGATATTTCACCAATTTATAACACGCAATCGAAGCAGACACAATGTGAAGTTAATCTGCTGAAGCACGTAAGCCAGAATCTCGCAAACTGTATAACAAGAACGGTAAACCAACAAACCTACTGGACTCAGGTAGGTACCAATCAGTGGACTTTCGCAATGAGCATACCCAAAACCGTCCATCTAATATGCAAACGGGAGGTAAACAGGATGATTTTAAATAAATCAGGAATTCTGCGAAATGTATTTTAAAACATGATGAGTTCGAGTTAACAGCCATTGAAGAAAATCACATCGGATCAACTCTTCGGTACTCGTGTCAATCGAACTCCACTATGGCACTGAAAAACCAACATCCCAACCAATGGATACCCCAGCAAAATCTCTATCAATTGAAAAGGGCGACAACATTACAAACGAGATTGTAGAACTAGAAAAATCTATCATTCTACAAGAAATCAACGAAGCGAAACTACCGGAGGTCATCGATATACCACAGTTCGGACATCATATTCATCATTACGTGCTAACATATACATTAATGGCTACCGGCATAATCATAACTCTGGTACATCTTTTTCAACGCAGGAAAAAACGACAAAATGCATCCAGAGACATCACTCCACCACAACGACCGATTAGTAGTATTCCACCCGCAGTATGTCAATCTTGTGACTGAACATGAGTACAATTTAATTTAATTTTAAGTAATAAACAAATAAATTGTTTCCAGAACAATCGCATAGGTGACATAAAGCGAAATATTAATAACGGAAGTATGCATACATACAATTTGTCAACTATGCAAAATAGTTTAGAATGTAAGAATGTCCACAACATTATAAAAAAAACGCATTATAAAAACATACTATTAAGCAGTTTCTAAAAATGTATTTAAACTCGAAATTTATTAAAAACACGGCAGAATAAACTTAATCAACAAAAGTGTAGTTTCTAATTCTCCATCTAATTAAACCCCACCAGCGGTAATTTAATGAGATAATTTCGCTAATCAAGCAAACGCTTAGCCTTACAACATAAGCACAAAATTTGTTAGATTAACATATGGTACGATTCACCCTTTCCGACGCATTTGATTGCGGAGAGTATTTTGGGGTAAATTTTACCGTTATCGAATACTAGATACTCGGGGATGCCAAATATAGGAAAAACTCTTTTCTTTAAAAACATAACAACGTCCTTGGCGGTAGCATTTCTTATCGGTTCAAACAATACAAATTTAGTGTAAGGGTCCAAAAGCATTAAAAGATAACTGTTCCCGTTGGTACTTCGCGGATAAGGTCCAAGAAAATCTATAAACACCCTTTGGAATGGCCGGTGGACTTCCCGATAACTTCCCATCTCAGGTTGTGTGACATAATTTGTTGGTTTGATTTTCTTGCACGTATCGCAGCTTTGGATCTAAGTACGAACATCACGTGACATTGAAGGCCAATAAAATTGTCGCTGTAATACATCGAGTTTTTTTCAAATCCATGATGAGCGCTATTCTATTAGATTTAATAACTATTTATTAGCTATTGTATTAGATTTAATAACTGGTAACTTCTATCAAAAGAGAGAAATGTTCATCTAAATGACATTACAGTGAACTGGTATAAAGGGCGCCCCGAAACAGTGAATGTGATTTTATATCGCGATTGTAAATCCAGTGGTATTTGCCAAAATGTATCCTTTAGGTCTATCGATGAGAGGAACTTAGTATGTTCCAGCCTGCTAAGTAATCCCGCGATTAAAGGTAAAGGATAGGCATCTTTAACGGTAGCCGCATTCACCTTTCGGGCATCAAGGCATAATCTCACCTTACCAGTATTCTTACGAACAATGGTTACAGGTGAGGACTATGCGCTTTCACATTTCTCTATAACACCTAGGTGTAACATCCTATCCAACTGCTTGTCTATTTCTGCCTGAATTGCCGGTGATACCTGGGAGAATCTTTGTTTAATAAGTACCGCATTTTTAACATCAATAGTATGACAAACAAGGTTTGTTTTCCCTAACCCATTTTTGGTGGAGTAAGGGAACGTTTCAATAATTTTCCCCATTTGATGTTCATATTCAGGCGACAGCTGGTGACGATCACTTGGCACAACAACTGGTTCTGGTACGTTCAGCTCGCTTATTTTAGGAAAAATAATCCCAAAAAGTCCCAGAAATCCGTTCTAAGATATAAGGATTGTAAAAGACCTGGTGCTATGTGAAACCGAAGACGCTTTAATGTGCCTCGATATGACACAGGCAGAATTAACCGTACCTGTTTATCAGATTTAACCGTACCTCTTTAAACATAAAAAAAAAACACAACGTTATATCTGTACAGCACACACTGAGGAAATTCAAGCTGGTTCGCTTTCTCACGAAAAAAAATACATGAAATTAAAAACAGTGTCGCGATTCATTAATAGGTTAGTTTTATTGAATTTCCAAGTTTCTTGTGTGTTGCCTGTCACAAAAGTTTAAAGAACACTGATCATTGATCAAATTATTTTTATTACAGCGATAAATAAAATATAACAATAGAGACTTAAACCAAATCAAAATTGTACTATTATTGTAGATAATCTCTATACATGTGAATTTGCCCCAAAAATTGGTAATGTAAAAATGTACTAAACTTATATGTATGTCATCAAATTACATTGACAGCTTGACTAATAAATATTAACAAATACAATTCCCGAAATCAATAAGAAATTTAAATAAAGATAAGTATATAATCTTAAAATCAATGCAATCATTATTTAATTATTAGATTTGTTATCATCGTATGGAACCAATCTTCTGTGTATAATGCTTAAAGTCCTGTGCAGTGCGTTTTGAGTTCATTTTCTGTGTAGTGGCTTTGAATCAGAAATAGATATGTATCAATAAAAAGTCACACTATTATTATTATTATTTACTGGAGGGCCATGTGGGCGATAAGCCACCTCGCACCGCGACCTAAAAGATCTATTGTGCTGGACCCTACTTAATTATCCGTCCAGTCAATATTCAGGCTCTTAATGAATCTGACAATACTACTGGCCGGTACAAGATACATACTATCCGGGCTCATTGTTCTCCCTCCTAGATGTTGCAGTCTTTGCTGGAAAATGGCTGGGCAATGGCACAGAACATGTTCCGCTGATTCCGCTTCCAGACCGCAGAAGCGGCATCCATCTGTCGTACTTAGGCCCATCTTCTTAAGGTGATACCTTAAGGGGACATGACCTGTGAGGAAGCCAGTAAGCAGCCTCAACTCAGGTTTCCTAAGTTTAAGACACTCCTTAACCCTGACAGACGAAGGTGATATAAATTTCTTCGCCTGCCGTAAACCTGGAATTCTGCGCCAGTAGGAGGACTTTTGAACATCCTCCCAGCGTTTTACCGCTGCTCTAAGGTGTCCCTTAGTGACACCGCAGAAGGGTTCTGGTCCAAAAAATGGAGAGGCAGATCCCTCACGGGCGAGGCCATCAGCTGCCTCGTTTCCTTCGATTCCAGTATGACCTGGCACCCACATAAGTGTTACCTTATTTGAGCCTGCCAGATGTTTAATAACCTTCAGACAATCCCATACCAGCCTTGACTCAACGGTACAAGACCTAAGAGCTTTTAAGGCTGATTGGCTGTCTGATACAATATAAATCTTTGCATCGTTTAGGCTTTTTGCTATGCCTATCCTAGCGCAAAGTTCTATAGCATGTACTTCTGCTTGAAAAACGGTAGCATTGGTACCCAAGGACTTCGAGAGGGTAGTGCCACTCCCGTGTATTCCTATCCCCGCCCCATCTTCCGTTTTTGATCCATCTCTAAACCATACCATGGACCCTAGCTCAAATGATGGTCCACCTGCCCTCCACACATCCCGGTCAGGTAACCTAACACAGAATGGTTTGTGGAAGTCCAGTTTAGCTGGCATGCAGTCGGAAGGCATTCCTATGGTAGGGTCTGTCTGAAATTCCTTAAGGATTTCCAGATGACCCACCATATTGCCTGGTTTGATATTTCCTTCCGCCTGCATTTTCAGGGCCATACTTGCATCATCCTTTTTAATATGCAGGTGAAATGGTGTCAGTCCTAGAAGTGTCTCCACCCCCGCGGTTGGACATGACTTCATTGAGCCCGTAACACCGATGCAGGTTACACGCTGAACCTTATTCAATAAGGTTTGCGTTGTCTTCTGCTCAGTTTTAGGCCACCATACAACCGATGCGTAGGTGACCATAGGCCTAATGATTGTAAGAAATGACCAGTAGATCATTTTTGGTTGTAGTCCCCAAGTACGCCCATAGAGTCTTTGACAGGCCCAGAGAGCCTTGATGGCTCTATTTTGAACTTTCAAAAAATGTTGGTTCCAGTTCACTCTTTGATCTAGGATAACCCCTAGATATTTAACCTCGCTGGAAAAAGGCACAGTAGTACCGTTTAACGAGGGAGCTGTAAGCGAAAGCTTTGTCCTCCTCGTAAAAGGAACAATGACAGTTTTGCTTGGATTGACACTGAGTCCTTCCTGGTAACACCACTGAAATATTATATTGAGTGCATTTTGCATGCGATCAGAAATGACCTGATCAAACTTGCCTCTGATTATGACAGCCACATCATCCGCATAGCCCTGGACATCAAACCCATGGCTACTCAGAAGGACCAGTAGTCTGTCAATAACCAATGACCACAAAAGAGGAGATAGTACGCCTCCTTGGGGACAGCCCTTTACGGCCTTGATGGTTACTGATTCGCCACCTAGTCTGGCAGTAATCTCACGATGTTCCAGCATGGAACGGATCCACCTAATTGTAGAAAGTGGAACCCTTTTTCCCATTGCTGCCCTCTCTATAGATCCATAGGAGGTATTATCAAACGCCCCCTCAATGTCCACAAAGGCACAAAGGGCAATTTCTTTATATGTCACTGCTTTTTCAATCCTCGTGACTAGCCCGCTAAGGGCCATAACCGTGGATTTACCAGTTTGATACGCAAACTGGTCCCGATGCAGCGGATTCTTTCCAAGGACCTCACTTCTTATTTGATAGTCCAGGATTTTTTCCATCGTCTTCAAAAGAAACGATGTGAGGCTAATTGGCCGATATGCCCTGGCCTGGGTGTCTGGACGACCCCCGCCCTTTGGTATAAAGACCACATTTACTTTCCTTCACAGTTTCGGAATATAGTTAAAAGCATAAGTTGCCCGAAACATCTGGATCAAGCTGGGGAGTATTTCCTCAATACCTTTTTGAAGTAAAGCTGGAAAGATACCATCCCCTCCAGCGGATTTGAAAGGTTTGAAAGACCCAATAGCCCATCGAACCTTGCTGGGTGTGAACATTTTCCCAGAGAGACTCCAGATCCTACTGTGAGGCGAATAGGCCACCTCACTTGAAGGATCATGCGAGTCCTCTTGGGCTCCTACCACTACTGAATCCGGAAAGTGGGTCTCTAACAGTACCTCTAAGGTTTCCTTCCGGTTTTCAGTGAACCCCCCATCTTGCTTCTGGAGAAGTCCTAAACCATTTGAATGATCCCTGGAAAGGACTTTCTGGAGACGAGCTGCAGAGGGCAATTCATTGATTAAAAAAAAAAAAAAAAAAAAAGTCGCACTAAGTCTAGTAGTTTGTTTTATTTATCCAAATTGAATCATGGCCCAACATACTCCCTCCAAAAAAAAAAAAATTTTTTTTGTTAATCATTTAGAGGTAATCTATATAATTTTGTTATTGGTCGTTTGAACGATGATGATTTGGTCTGCACCGTAGCAACTCGGATTAGTCCATCGTTTTCCTTGTGCAATTCGATAATGCGACCTAATGGCCAATAGCAAGGGGGTCATTTACTATCATGCAATAAAACAATGTCGTTCAGTTCGAGATTATTACTGCTAACTTGCCACTTGGATCTTTGTTGTAGTGTATTTAAATAACTGATAGAGTAACATCGCCAAAACGTTTGCACTAGTTTCTGTACTCGCTCCCATCGATTAATGCTTGACACATTTAGAGAGCAGAGCAGCAATTGGGCCCAAAGTAAGAAAGTGTGCTGGGGTTATAGCATCAATGTTGCATGTGTCCTCATTCCTAATAGCACATGGCGGCCTTGAATTCAAAATCCCTTCAATTTTCGCCATAATGGTGATCATTTCATCGAATGTCAGATGGGCCGCTCCAGTTACCTTAATTAAATGTGTTTTCACTGACCTCACTGCTCTCTCCCATAATCCGCCAAAATGAGGTGGTATGGGTGGAATAAAATGCCATTTAATATGGTGAGAAGGTGAGTATTCGGTTATATTTGATTTGAACTCGTTAGATGCAATTAGCTCGTAATGATCATACAGTTTCCGTTTTGCTCCCAAGAAATTTGTCCCATTATCAGAATATATATCTGCAGGTGCTCCCCTTCGCGCTACAAAAAAGTTTTCCGATCACATGTCTCTTTGGTACGATGATTGGGTATTTATATTATAAGCACATTTTAAATTTTGCAGCCGACCATCTATTCGTAGCGTTCCGAATGCATCAATAAATGGTACTAATGCCCTTAGTTTCGAATTTGATGGTAATTGGCTCCATTTTGTGAGTGACTGAATATCTGCTGCGAATTCTGTATACTGAACAGACTGAATTATTTTGATTTGCGCATTTTCTAACTCTGTTACGCTAATGAATCTTGAGGGTTTATTTTTATTCTTCACAATTTGTAAAAACCTCAGGATATAAGCCATCACACGCAATATTTTGGTCCAACTTGACATTGTTTCAAATAACAAATCAGCAGGATTGTCTCTGCCCTTCACGTGTCTCCATAACGACTCTGGAAGAAGTTGGTGGATTGAAGCCACACGATTCGCTACATACGTTTTCCATTTACGAGGATGGTTTGATAGCCAAGATAGGACTACCATCGAATCACTCCACATATACACCTTAATATTTGAAACCTCAAGCGCCTTCTTTACTCGATCTACTAGTTTTGCGAGCAGATGTGCTCCGCACAGTTCTAGTCTAGGTAGGCTGACACGCTGGATAGGAGCGACTTTGCTTTTCGATGTCAGTAATGTTGTTGAGAAGTGATTATCCTTTTGTACACGAACATAAATGGCTGCAGAATAGGTCACTTCACTTGCATCGCTTAATCCGTGGAAACATATCTGGGAATTTCTATTTTATTTAATAATTTAAATTGAATTTGAATATTTGTCCAAGCATTTTGAAGTTCTTGAGATAACCTTTCACCCCATGAAAGCTTTCTTAGCCATAGACTTTGCATAAAAACTTTGATCGATACAGTGAAAGGACTCAACCACCCCAAAGGGTCAAAAATTCGGGATGAAACTGAGAACACTCCTCTTTTTTTTTATATATACTCTCTTCTAACTTCAACATTTTGAAAGAGAAATAATCATTTTAAGGTTCCCAATACAACCCTAACACTTGTGACACTCGACCTTCCTCAGTTATTTGAGTCAATCCGTTATCATCTCTTAATTTTGAGATGTTCGACCGCCACTTCGTAAGCGAGAATCCACATTCGTCAAACACCGTCAGCAACTGATTTTTTAACTTCAGTGCTTCTTCCTCATCGTCTGCGCCAGTTAATACATCGTCGACATAAAAGTTTTTTCTAATGATTTTTGATACTCGTGGATATTCTAATTCACAGTCATCGGCAATTTGAAACAACACCCTCACTGACGAAGATGTTCCATATACGTGACGATTAATAATTCGTAATGATCAATAGGTTTAGAAGATGAATTGCGCCACAGAATACGTTGTAAGGGTGTTTGCTTTGAATCTATTAATATCTAGCGATACATTTTCGCAATATCGGCACATGTGGCAATCTTGAACGATCTAAATCTTAACAAATCGAAGCGATCAATAAGTTGTCATTTAAATTCGTACCGCTGGATGAACTAGCCGACCCGTCGAAAACGACTCGCAATTTTGCCGTCGCAAGACACCGTGATGGATTAAGTAATAAACTTCCTTATCCTTGACCTTAATTTCTTCTGGTTGCAATAATCTCATGTGCCCAAGACTTTCATTTTCTTTCATTAATTCGATGTACATTCTCTTGAAATCTGAATTTCGACTCATTTTCCGTTCCATTGATAATAACCTCTGTAACAAAGCTACTTTGTACGAATCTCCTAATGGATTTGCCGTAGATTTTAAGGGCAATTGAACAACAAATCACCTAAGCCACTTAATACTAAAATTATTAATAACAAGTCTCCCAGCCGCGTTTTTTGTAGTTGTTGTTTTAAACATCGTTTCACACAGTTCTTCTTCCGTTCTTCTAGGTGTTTCTTCTAAAATCGTTTCCTGCTCCCAAAATTTCCGAAGTAATGTCTCTAAACTTTGATCTTCTGCAATAATGGTGTTGAAATTACGATACGGCTTCCACTTACCTTCCTCATTCGTTATATCCTCTGGCCTACCGGCAACAACATAACCGAACAAGGTTTCCTGTGCTACTGTGTTAGATGATAGTGAAACTTGATTAGCAGCTAATACATAGAAAAAGTAATCCGCACCCAAGAGGATGTCGATTTCCTGTTTTTTGTCGAAATATGGATCAGCTAACGGTAAATCCCTAATCGTATATCCTTGAATATCACAGCAACTGTTCGTGGCACCAGTTAATGTCGTAATTTTTAGCATAATATATGCGTTTACTGTTAAGCATTTTGTAGGATCCAATCTCGAATAAATTGTAAATACCGCACTCCTTTTGTGTACACGTTAGGTGTTGCGAGTCCTTCCACACGCACTTTTCCTTGCTGCCGTAAAATTCCGAGTTTACGCACGCATTTCTCAGAAATGAGCGATGTTTGAGATCCCGAGTCCATTAGTAACTTGCATCAAATGTTATTCCAGCAAATACTGTGCTTAGGTTGTAAGGCTAAGCGTTTGCTTGGATGGCAGCCCCGGATCGTTTAGGCGTTGTCGCATTTCCTCCATAATTTTTTGGTAATTATCTGCCACATTTTGCCTATCCTTGTAGTACTGATCTGTTGACTTCAGTGGTGGTTGGAGTTCTCTGATTAAATTGTCGTCATCGATGTACTCTTTGTATATCTTCTTCAAAGCTGCTATTTTTTTCTCCAGATATGTCTTCGTTTTTCGTATTGCTCCATCTTTTTTATAGTTTGTGATGAGCTGCTCTATTTCTTCTGTCTTTTGCTTTTGTTTCTGCAATAGCTGTTCCATGCCTATAGTTGTAATTGACTAAGTTGCGGCTAGTTAGTACACCGGGTGTCTGCTTCACGGTGCAGTTGTTTGGATATCCGCCGGTTGTTGATTGACGTATTTGATAAATATCCCGTCGGTTGTTGATTGACGTATTTGATAGATATCCCGTCGGTTGTTGATTGACGTATTTGATAGATATCCCGTCGGTTGTTGATTGACGTATTTGATAAATATCCCGTCGGTTGTTGATTGACGTATTTGGTTGTTGCCAGTTTTAATGGCTCGAAGGACCAATGTTATTCCAGCAAATACTGTGCTTAGGTTGTAAGGCTAAGCGTTTGCTTGATTAACGAATTTGTCTAATTAAATTACCGCTGGTGGGGTTTAATTAAACGGAGAATTAGAAACTACACGTTTGGTGATTAAGTTTATTCTGGTTTATTATTAATTAATTTCGATTTTATATACAAATTCATATAATGCTTAATAATTAGTTTTTATAATGTTGTTTATATGCTATAATATATGATATTCATGTAATTAGAATCATTTGAATACAGATGTTGTTGTTGTACTCGACAGGAAGTAATATTATATGCATACGGATAGGAAGTAATATTATATGCATACGAAGAAAAGTAAATTTGTGACACATGTTAATTTACTTGAATTGTAAACTAAGCAAAATGTTATAATCTTTAATGTATATTTAAAGAAAATACGTAATTCCATGTTCACAGATGAAGTGAACAAACTGGCCATGTTGATTTTTTAACTTGAATTAACGGGTTGTTCAGCTGTTACCTCATTTAGTGCGTGCGATCTTTGGGACTCTGTTAGAATTTCCGCGTTATCTGGAAGTGGTGTAACATTCGCATCGACTACTGTTGATGTATTCGACAATGTACTTGTTGGTGGAGTAGCTACATCATCATGGAGTAGTGTGTGATGTCGTCGTCCACACTTCATAGAACTGGCCTGACTTTGACATTGGTTGACTCGATGGTTTCCTGATAGACAGTTAAAACACATGCGAACCTTTGCTGCCTTTTCTCTTCGTTGTGCTATGTCTAAGCTCTTGAACTGAGGACATGTATAGACTCGGCGTGAATCCCCACAAAGCAAACACTTAGAAATAATCGGTCTTGACGGTTCGCTCATTTTGATTTGGTGAACCTTGCTTGTACTTCATTTGGTCTTCCCTACGTTCGGCTCACAGGCTTCAAGCGCATCGGCTCTCTCACTAATGAATTTTAGAAATTCTTCGAGTGATGGAAAATCATTCGTCACTGTCTTGTGTGCCCATGCTTGTTGAGTCTCTCTGCCCGTTTTTCGCAACAATAAATAAATGAGCCACGCATCCCTTTGATTTGCTTCATCGCCTAATGCTTCTAGTCCTCTGATGACTTCATCCGATATATTGTATAGTCGACGTAAACATTTTGCTGAACTGTGTTGGGTAGTCGGCTGTTCCAGGAATAATTGAATTAGTTATTCAATATGTATCGTTTTTTATCATAACGCTCACATAATTTCGTCCATACTTGCATATAATTTGCTTCTGAGACCGTGATATGCTAAATTAAATCTGCTGCCTTGCCACGCAGATAACCCTTCAAATATTAGAATTTCTCCGCAGATTTCCATTACGAAAGTAGTTTTATCAGTAAAAATAAATCGAGATAAAATTAATATTATTTACCATAATTTACTGAAGAAAAATATGAAGCGAAGTATATTTTTTCAGTATTTTACAATACATCTACATACAGATTGTGTGAGGATAGAAAATTTTTCTCGCACACTGAAGCAAATACTATAAAAAAAATGAAGTTAACCCCACTTCGATATTTTTATGGTATAAAGTGACGTTTTGATAAAAACACTCCAAATAAATGTAATATACGAGTATGGTATGTACAGAAAGTTTTGTGACATACATATGTATATACTAAATAAATTATTAATTATTAAATATTAAATTATTATTTATATTAAATACCTATTTAGCTATATTGTAATTGACCAAAATTTTGCAAAATTTATTTGTTATGTTAACAAAAATCTGTCAAAATATAACCATAAAATTTTGCTATAAAAAAAAATTACTATCTTTGTCGCTCGAATGGAATTTTTGATTGTCTTAACTCCTCTGTCTTTTTCAGTAAAATATACAAGTCAGTAATATTTTCTCATGGAAATCAAGCTTAATAATTAAAAAAAAAACTGATTTTTTTTTTTAAATTAGGCTAAAGCATTCACAGCGGGAATACCATACAATTTATGCATTCACTGCGGGAATTGGGGTTATCCCAATTATTTTATTATTAAAACACAACACAATTAATAAAGAAATTTATTTTTATGTTTATTATTTAAATTTTTATTTATTTAACAAAATTACTTCTTTTACAAAATTCACATTTATTTTGCGTTTAACATGTTATTCCGACTGACTTATTTTCATCTGTTTGCCCGGCTTTTAAAAGGCAATCCAACTGTACTAACAAATAAATACATGTACATATGTACAATTAAGACAGTATAGCAGTATTTTGTTGGTAAATTTTTCTATATAGCGCAAAAATTGAACGGAGGTTTAAATTAGTTTATTCTTACCTAAGAAATAAACAAACATACGGTAAAAACTACTGATAGAAGAGCAATAGAGCGACTTGCTTCCAATTCTAGCGGCCAAAATTAAACAAAAATCAGCTGTAAATGGTGATGTTTCAACAGTTAGAAAAGTGATCAATAGTGCCAAGCATTTGAAAATATTAAAAATTAGAAAGAAACCATCGTTAAGCCAACTAAGAAAGTGTAAGCGGCTAGAATGCGCTAGGTATCAAATAAAATGGCGTGATGAGTGGCGAAACGTCTTATCTTCGGATGAAAAGAAGTTCAACTTCGATGAAGCTGATGGCTATAAGTACTACTTCCAAATTTTAAGGAAAGATGTACGTTATTTAGACCGATATCATAGTCGAGAAGGAGATGTTATGGTTTGGGGTGCAGTTTCGTATTATGGAACTATTACTGGAACTAGAGTTTCAAACAACAAAAATGACTGTAATATGAAATATCGGTATATGCCAATCCCAGTTGCGTTGGTTTTTCTCAACGACCTTTGTTAGATATTCCTCCAATGTACCATTGAATCTTTCCACCATACCATCAGACTGTGGATGCAAAGGCGTTGTTCTCGTTTTATTTATACCGAGCATCTGGCATATTTCTTGAAATACCACCGATTCAAAATCCCTTCCTTGATCGGTATGAATGTCCATCGGCTCTTTAAATCTGCTAATCCAGTTGTTTACCACGGCATCAGCTATTGTTGTCGTCTCCTGATTGGGAATGGGGTACACCTCCGGCCATTTGCTGAAATAATCCATGATTACTAGCACATATTTGTTGCCGCTCTCAGTGGTGGGAAATGGCCCCGCTGCATCCATTGCAATTCTTTCGAATGGTGTACCAACGTTATATTGGTTTCATGGTTCCACGACTTTTGCGTGCGGGTCCCTTCACCGCCGCACCATTGGTTGCGGCCATTGGTTTCCTGTGATAACACACCTCCTATACCGTCATTACTTGCATCGGTGTCCAAAATAAATTTCATGTTAGGTATAGGGTACGCGAGGATTGGCGCGACACATAACCGTCTCCTTAGTTCCATGAATGCTTCCTCCTGGTCATTCCTCCATTCGAATGCCTTGTTCTTCCTGGCACGAAGCGTCTATAATAGGTGCACAATCCCAGAAAGCTTCGTAATTCGTGTACATTTTTAGGTCTTGGCCAATCCTTTACCGCTACGATCTTTTTTTCGTCGGTGTGAATTCCATTAATCGTTACCAGATGACCCAAATATTTTACTTCAGTTCTAAATATCTTACACTTCCTTGGGCTTAACTTCAATCCGGCAGCCTATATCAAAACTTCTGCCAAGTTCCTTAGATGCTCGTCAAAATCGTTCCCCATGACGATGATATCGTCCAGATATATAAGGCACGTCTTTCAATGTAAACCCTTTAAAAAGTCGCAGGGGCATTACATAATCCGAACGGCATAACATTAAATTTCCGAAGCCCGTTACCTACACTGAAAGCAATTTTCTCGCGATCTTCCTCATTGACTTCCACCTGCCAATAGCTGCTTTGTAGATCTAATGGCGAAAATAGTCAAGCACCCGATAACGTGTCTAACGTGTCATCGATCCTTGGCAGTGGGTAGCTATCTTTTTTCGTCACAGCATTGAGTTTTCGGTAATCAGCTCTATTTAGGGCTGTTAGAAGGATCGATTACTCCTGCCGTCTGCATTTCTGTTACCATCCGACCGACTTCTTGTTGTTTTGCCAATGGTAATCTCCTGGTGGTTGACGAATTGGCATCTCTGCTCCCGAATCAATTCGGTGCTTTACCATTGAAGTCCTTCCGTTAGGTTAGGTTAGGTTGGAGTGGCTGCTTACGCACACTTAGACCGGTGACGGTCTATTGTGATACCACAGGATGTATCCCCTTTTACACCTATTGGAACCATTTCGAGCTACTTATGTAGCGTAAGACGTCCCGCACTTTAATGTTTTCGAGATCCGAGAGGCAGTCCATCCTGAACTTACCTAAGTGTTTGTGCCTTCTGAGAGCCAATGCTGGACACGAGCAAAGGAAGTGGACCAACGTCTCTTCCTCCTCTTCGTCCAAACAGCTTCTGCAGAAGTCATTAGCCTCCAGACCCAGCCTTCTTGCATGTTCTCCAAAAAGGCAGTGTCCCGTGAGAATTCCTACGACCGTTCTTAATTCACGTCTTCGTAAGGATATTAATGCCCTAGTGCGCCCCAAGTTCAGCTTTGGCCAAACTTGTCTTGCAACTCTACAGGTGAGGGCGTTAGACCACCTTTCCCCCGCTGAGGATAGCGCCTGCTTCCCAAGTGCTTGTCTCAGCGCTGTGATAGGCCTCCCCAGACTTGCCCTTTCCGGTTGCAGCTGGAGAGTCGTACCATGCCTAGCAAGTTCATCTGCCCTGCAGTTCCCCATGACGCCCGAGTGACCTGGGACCCAGACTACCTGGATGTTGAAATGCTCACCCATCTCATTTAGAGATGAGTGACAACTCAACGCCACCCGTAACGCCAAAGACACCGATTCTAACGACCGGATCGCCGCTTGACTGTCCACATAGATTGTGATATCGTCTGAGGATAAAACATTATGCTTCAACCACGTCATGACCTCCTCAATCGCTACAACTTCAGCTTGGTACACGCTGCAGTAATCAGGGAGACGAACAGAAATATTTACATTTAATTTGTCACAGAATACTCCAGCTCCTACTTTGCCGTCTAGCTTGGAGCCATCTGTGAAGAATTGCAACGCTTCGGTTTCCAATAACGGTCTATCCCTCCAGGATTCCCTTGAAGGGAAGGAGGTCCGAAATCGCTTCTCGAAGCGTAGAGTAGGTTTAATGTAGTCAAGATTCGCCAGCTCATCCTTCAACGATCTGACTATAGTAGAGTGTCCTATAGTAAGACACCTCCACTGAGAGACGGCTGCAAGTCGTACAGCCATATTTGCCGCCATCTGTTTGCCAAAAATGTCGACAGGAAGAAGGTGCAACATAACCTCTAAGGCACTTGTCGGTGTCGACCTCAATGCCCCGCTAACAAAAGTCCTTCCGTTATTATCCGATGTACTGCAGAATATGGACGTATACCGTTTCAGTAGTTGATGTGCAAAATCTTTCTGTTTAACTAGGGCTTTTCCGATTATAATTTCCTTGGCTCCCTTCTCCTCTTCGTTAGCTTCAATAACCCACAACCTGGATGACCCAGAACCTCCCTCCAATCTTCCCCACACGATCGTCTCCGAGTTCGGTGGCAGCTTCTCCCGATGATCAATAATAATTCGCCTGGTAGTTGCTCCTGCACTGTTAGATTGAAGTGGTAACTCGATGTTATCGTAAATTAAAACTCCTCGTCCAACATCTCCCACAAAGCCATTAGCCCTCGTGAAGTCCATTCCCAAAATGACTTCATCCACAATATCTGCAATCAGCACTTCGTGTTGGTAAAGAGTTCTTCCGATCTTTATTTTCACAATCTTTTTGCCTTTTATTATTGAAATACCTCCAGTTGCCGTTTGTTACTTCAATCCATTAGCTGGTTGTATTCCTCCATAGATCAGATCTTTACGGACAATCGTGCGATTTGCTCCCGTATCCAGGGTGTTGCCATCAAATGTTGCCTTTGATTGTAAAGCTGTCACCGCCTCTTGCTACTTTCGAAACGCGAATGGAGGTTATGGGGCAATCGGTTGTGGGAGTCAGCTTCTGCCCCTTTAAGCTGACTCTTTGTAATTTAAGCGGCTTTTCAGTTCCATGCGATAAATTTCCCGCTTGTGGTCACTGCCGTACTTCCTATCCAGCGCCTTCATAATTTCGAGATAACTGTTGCAATCTTTTTCAGGAATGGTTTGTAAAGCCTACGCTGCTTCACCTTTAAGGGCCACTGTACGAGCTGCAACAAGATGTTCGTCGTTCCAATGATTTTGATTTGCCGTTTCAAATTAAAATTTATATAATTTATATAATAATTTGGATTCTTATAAGCGCTACACACGATCCAATTTGGTTGGTTGGTTGGTCCGATTTGGTTGGGTTGGATGTAAAATTGGATAGTGTGTATGCATGTCGGTCCGATAAAATTAAGTTGGATGTGTCGGATGGAAATTCCATCCAACCGACCAACCAAGTTGGATGGTATGTATTGTTGTCGGACGATATTTCGTCATTTATGTTATGAATTTTCGTCATTTATGGTTTGAATTTCATAAGGTAAATAACTAAACAACAGAAAAGAAAGGAAACAAAATTTTTTTTGATTTTTTTTGTATAACATAAAAAAGAGAAGAGGAATATCTATGTATTCATGAATTTATGTATTTCGTTTTTGTCAATGCATTTACGAGTAAATACATTTACTTTGTACTAATAAGTCAAAATTTAATTTATTCTATTTGTGCGTTTCATCTTTCATAGTGTTACAATCTCATTACCTTACCTTAACAATCGGTCCAACAAGTTGGATCGTGTGCAGCGCCTATTATACTTTGTATAATAGAGTAAATTTGAGTCGTATCGGAACGTCATATATAATACATATAAAATAGTATATTTAGATATGATTTATTTTATTATAGGGTATTATAAACTACTTTAATTAGATTTAATTATTTTTTTTTAATATTATAAGTTTAAACATTAACTAAATTATTTAAATAAATACTAATTTGGAAATATTGATTTTGAGTTGAGTTGAGATTTGGTTTGCAATACATAATGACGTATTCATTTATGCATGCCAAATTTTGATTAAAAGAATATGAACAACGTGGAATTATGTAAAGGCATATGGTACACAGATAAAATTTTTAAGAAATTATTGTTTCAGTTTTCTTTCATTGTTTTATTATTTTACTTACTTTGCATGCTTGATTTTGCAGGGTAATATGTCTAGAAAATGAGTTGAAGTTTTATGAAGTTTATAAATAATAAATTTCGTATGTCAACAAGATTAGTAAAATTAAATCATTAATAATAATAATAATTTTTGATGTCCTGATTTAAATTCAAAGAATCCTGAGTTCTGGCATTGGATTACAGAGGAACGAGCATCTAATCATGAGACTGTAAACGGGTTGATTCTTATCCATAGGTTTGGGGATGTGTAAATGGTTGTTCGATGTGTACCCGGGAATACTGAAGATCCTATTATAATATTTATTCATTTAAATAATAAAATTTGGTATTATGGTGTTGTATTAATTAAATTTAGTTTTCGGAGTTGCCTGGGAATTTTTATATTAATTTTATTTGTTGATTCTTGATATACTTATAGTACCTAATTGAATTATTGATAAGTCTAGGGGTTGTGGTGCTATAAAATTATCATTTAAATTATTGTATCTATAACCATATATTTTCTTTTCTGGATTGGTAGGAAATTGATGATTAGTTTTAAGTTAAATTTTATGTTTAAATAGTTTAATGTTTATGTTAATTCTTGTTACAGTAAGTAATAATTATTTAATTGGGTATAAAAGGACCATGAATAAGGAAATATAGGTTGTTATTTTAGATTTTTCTTAATTATTTTATTAGGTTAACTAATGAAATGCGTTTAGGAGTGAAACTACAACATTAATAAAACCTATTCTTTTAAGGCTTGTCATAAATTTAGGGAGTCCTGAGTATCCGGCCCTGGATTCCAGAGAAAGGATCACCTAAAAAAGTAGTTAGATTGTCCTGTCTTGTGCTAACCTATTTACTATTTACTATATATTGTACTAATATCTTACTATCGATAACTTCTAATACATAACTATCGATCGCATTGGTGTCTGTAACCGGGGCGTGTCGGTCCCAACAAATAATCCTATTCTATCCTTCGGTGTTGTTGTATTGTTGTTGTATACGGGTGTATGGTGTGGGCCTGGGAGTCCGGGAGGTCCTGCTGTAATGCTTGGCCATATACTCATAATCAATCAATCATTGATTATGTCAACAAGATTAGTAATTTGAAAACATTAATAATAGTAATAATTTTTGATGTCCTAATTTAGATTTAAGGAATCCTGAGTTCTGGCATTAGATTTCAGAGGAACGAGCATATAATCATGTAGTTAAAATGTGCTATCTTGTGCTAACCTGTTTATCATTTATTTATTGTACTAAGAATTTATTATCTAATAATCGCTTAGGAGACTGCAAACGGGTTGAACCTGTCCCAACTAATAATCATAGCCTATCCATCGGTATTGGTATGTGTAATTGAGTGTAATATGTGTGCTAGGGATTAATGAAGACACTGTTGTAATAATGACTCATTTAAGTAATAAAATTTGGTTTATGATGTTTTATTAATTAAATTTGGTTTTCAGAGGCGCCGGGGAATTTTTATATTAATTTTATTTGTCGATTCTTGATATACTTATAGTACCTAATTGAATTATTGATAAGTCTAAATGTTGGGGTACTGTAACATTATCGTTTAAATCATTTTATATAAATTTTATTAAAAATTTGAATCTATAATTATATATTTTCTTTTTCTGGATCGGTATGATGGTGATGATTGGTTCTAAGTTGAATTAGATATTTAAATGGTTTTAAAAGGTTTATGTTAATTCTTGTTACAGTACGTAATAATTAATTGATTAGATATAAAAGGACCAGGAATAAGGAAATAAGTGTTGTTATTTTAAATTTTTCTTAAATATTTTACCAGGTAAATTAATGAAAAGCGGACAGGGGTGAAATTACAACATTAATCATTTTTAAGTAATGTTTAAGATTTAGGGAGTGCTGAGTATCCGGTTTTGGATTCCAGAGAAATGATCATCTAATAATGTAGTTAGATTGTGGTGTCTTGTGCTAACCTATTTATTATATATTGTACTAACAATTTACTAACTATCGACCGCAAGGTGTCTGTAACCGGGTCTGTCCCAATTAATAATCTTATCCAATCCTTCGGTTTTGTTATATGTATACGGGTATACGGTGTGGGCCGGGAGTCAGGGAGATACTGCTGTAATGCTTGGCTGTACACTCATAATCAATTAATGAATCAATTTTCGCGAGAACTGAACCGCTGTTCAGAAAGAGACGACTGCATTGACTCGAATAAATAATAATCTGAAGGAGCTATGTCTGGTGAATACGGCGGGTGGGGTAGAACTTCCCAGTCCTGTCCTTGTAAATAATTTTTCACAACGTTTGCAACATGTTGTTTTGCATTATCATGCTGAAAAATTAGTTTGTTGTGTCTATTCACCCATTCTGGTCGTTTTTCCGTCGGTACACATCGCCATTGATAGTTTCACCTGATTCCAGCAGTTCATAATATACCACACCTTTCTGATCCCACCAGATACAGAGCATAACCTTATTGAACTGGATATCTCGCTTTGGTTGCGATGGACCAGCTTTACCACGCTTCACCCAAGATTTTTGGCGTTTGGGATTCTCATAATAAATCCATTTTTCATCTCCAGTAACTATCCGATGCAGAAAACCTTTTCTTTGTTGTCTTTGAATCAGTATTTCACAATTGGTTTTACGACGTTCGCGGTCTCCTTCTGTTAATTCATGTGGAACACAGTTGTTAGCTTTTTGAACCATTCCGATTGTTTGTAAACGTTTTGCAACAGTTGATCGATCAACATTTAATGCTACGGGCAATTCTGATTGTGGTTGAGAAGAATCTTCAGCCAATAACGTTTCAGTTATATCTCATTTTCATATTTAACGTAAAACACACTAATTTTTATACTGTCAAAATTTCTATATTGCTTGTATAATAAAAACATAAAAGTCCCTATTCATTCCATTATAAAAGCCATTCCATAAAGTTGTGTTCTCAAATAAAGTTGTGTAATTCCTAAATAATAAATTAAATATTTGAAAATATAAAAGTGACGACGAGGAATTAGCAAAATGCCTACGGATTAAGAAATTTTACAAATTCTTAAAAGCCAACAAGAATTTATACAATCATTTTTGGCGGCTCAAACAAAACAAATACTACTACTACTGCTACTAGGACTGCTACAACCATTTCACCGTTTTTCCCGTTTAATGTGCAGAAACATCATTGGTCATATTTACTGCAAATAAATTAGCATTTCGATTCATGCAGGGTATCGGATGATAACAGGAAACGAGCATTTTTCCTGTCCAATGTGGGAGAATATATTTTTGAACTCCTTCAAAAATTATTCGGCGGCGATTCGGTGAGTAGGACATATAAAGATCTAACCTCTAAATTATCAGACCATTTTACGTTAAAAATACATATTTTGGCTGCGCGTTATGAATTTCACAAAACGAAAATGAAACCAAACCAATCCTACTCAGACAATTGCATTTTTACGTGTAAAAAAGCAAATTGTTGCACATCGTTCGTTGACGAATTAATTCGTGATATAATAGTAATAAATACACCACACGATACAGTGAGAACCACGTGCTTACAAAAAAATAATACTACTTTAGATGAAGTGTTGGGAATCGCTGTCGCGTATGAAACTACCGTTAAAACATGTAAAATCATTAAAGGTGAAACGTCAATGGATAAAAATAAAATTGATTTACCTCGTGCTGATAATCGAAATAGTGATGTGAAATATAATTTAATTACAAGTGAAAATTTTTATAAATTCTGTCCCCAGTGCATAGACGAACCAGCAATAGCTGTAATAAAAAAGGACACATTTCCACCGTTTGCATGTCTAGCGGGCGTGGTCGAAGTTCATTCAGGTATCGTGAACCATATCGAAATTACAGTCAAAATCGACAACGTAGGCAATCACCCCAGGTTTGCTTTCTAACTCACAGCGCCGCAGAAGTTCAAGCCCTCGAGACAGTTCATTATCACCACGTAGACGAGGATCCGCTCATTCAATAAACGTTTTTTCAAATAGTGATGCCGCACTCGCGGGTTATTGCCCTTTTAGTAAAATTTGGATTGAATTGAAAATAAACGGACATCCAATTTCGTTTCAAGTGGACACGGGAGCTACTTGTTCAATTATTGGACTTGCAAATTATGCACAGATGGGATTTCCAAAATGTAATCCATCTTCAAAAATAGTAAGAGCGTACGGAGGAAACGTCATTCCATTTAAGGGTACTTTGAATGTCACAGTGTTGTATAATAAGTTGGAAAAGCAATTAGCTTTATTTGTCGTCGATTCCAATGATTGTGTTAACCTTATGGGACTAGATTGGTTCAAAGAATTAAATTTTAGTATCAACCACACAACCAAACTAATATATTCACAATTGATGTACAACCTGATAATAATTTAAAGGCCCAGCTTATGGACATTTACAAAAGTCACCACGAGTTATTTAATCCTGAAACCATTGGACACTGTACGTTATTTCAAGCGGATATAAATCTCAAACCGGGCGCAATACCAAAGTATTTCAAAGCTCGAGTTCTACCATTTGCTATCCAAAACAAAGTAAAAGATGAGTTATCGAGACTAATAAAACAAAATATTTTAAAACCGGTCAAGACCACACAATGGGCAACACCTATTGCCCCGGTACCAAAACCAAATGGTGATATTCGCATATGTGCGGATTTAAAAATTTCGGTTAATCCACAAATTGAAGTCGACCGACATCCCATTCCCAGAATCGAAGAGTTATTCTATAAGCTACAAGGTGGTGTTCACTTCACAAAAATTGATTTACAGGATGCATATTTACAAGTAGAGCTATCTGACAGATCAAAGAAATTTATGGTAATTAATACTCCGTTCGGATTGTACGAATACCAATGCTTACCATTCGGTATTTCAAGTGCACCAGGTATTTTTCAAAGATTAATGGAACAACTAACTGTCGACATCGAGTTTTGTGCAGTTTATCTTGACGATGTCATAATATCTGGCAGAACAAACGCTGAACACGTAAACAACCTGAAATTATTAATGAGCCGTTTCTGATATAGAATACCTAGGACATATCATCAGTAAAGACGGCCTTCGATTATCTTCGCGTGGGTTAGAGGCTATAAAAAATGTATCGCGCCCTCAAAATGTAAAAGAAGTGGAATCATTTATAGGAAAAGTTAATTATTATAATAAATTCATCCCTAATTTTTCACAGCTAGCCGCCCCTCTAAACCATCTCAGAGGCAAGAATGTCAATTTTCAGTGGACAGAACTACAAGAGGAATCATTTAGAAAATTAAAAGTTGCAATAATGAATGCGGATCTACTGGCACATTTCCGGCAAGATTATCCGTTCATCCTAGCCACGGATGCATCCGCCTATGGTATTGGAGCTGTTATTTCCCATTGATATCCAGACGGTTCAGAGCACCCGATCGCTTTCGCTTCGAAAACCCTAAACAAAACACAACAGCGATATTCACAAATTGAGAAGGAGGCCCTTTCAATTATTTATGGAGTGACCAAATTTAACCAATACTTGCAAGGACGCAAATTTGAGTTGATGACGGATCACAAACCACTTATCTCCTTATTCCACGCAAAGAAAAACAACTCCCGGTACACTCTATTAATAGATTACAACTATGGGCTATTATTTTGATGGGATATGAGTACAAAATTATTTACAAACCAACACATTACAACGGAAATGCAGACGCACTCTCACGACTGCCTTCTGGTCCAGACACCTGGTTCGATGCTAGCGAACAGGCTTGTTATAGTGTGAGCGACGAGTATCAATCATTACTTGATGATTATCCAATAAATTCCGAGATTGTCGGAAAACAAACTAAATCTAAACGAATCCTCTCTAAAATAAATGAGTTTATACAAAATGGTTGGCCAAATAGGTTATCTTTATGCGGCGAAATGTCCTACTCAGCTTATTTTAGACGCAGAGATAGTTTAAGCTGTTTTAACAATATTATCTTATTACAGACAGGGCATCATACTCGTGTTGTCATTCCAGATAACATGCACAACAACGTTCTAGCACTACTCCACGAAGGACATTGGGGCACAACCAGAATGAAGCAGTGCACATCGCTACTGCTGGTAGCCATCGCTCGATCGCGATATTGAGGAACTCGTAAAAAATTGCGAAAGTTGCTAATTCAACGCCTGCGCACCGAAGAAAGAGTATACCAGTTGGCCAACTCCGAGTGGACCTTGGCAACGTCTACACATTGATTACGCAGGGCCGTTCATGGAAAAATGTGGTTAATCTGTTATGATGCCTATGCCAAATACCCATTCATCAGCCCTATGATAACTACTTCATCAAATAGCACTATTCGCGCTCTAAAACAAATATTTGCAATTGAGGGATTGCCGATCACCATTGTTAGTGACAATGAACCGCAATTCACTTCAAGTGAATTTCAAATGTTCTGTAAACAAAATTCGATCGTTCGCTCCGTTCCACCCGGAATCAAATGGCGAATCCGAACGATTCGTTCGCACCTTCAAAACCGCAATAAAAGAAAATTTCTATTACAACACTGACTGTGTCACTGCCTTAATAAAATTTTTGTCAACTTACAGAGCAACCCCTTTACCAGGTATGGATCAATCGCCAGCTGAGTTACTCCATGGACGCCAACCGAGGACATTGTTAACTACCATTTTACCTAGGATAGAGCGAGGGAATTTCGAAGGGTCAAATAAATTCAAAACAAATGATCCAGTTTACGCAAGAGACTACTCATCAAGAGGGCAGATGTGGCCAAAGGCGTTCATAAAGGCATGTCTAGGAACCAAGTTGTATTTGGTAGAAACAAATCTTGGTATATGGAGAAGACACCAAAACTAGTTTCGCTCGCCCAAGAAGTTCAGTTTCGAGATCAATGTCCGACAAGTCAAGCAACGATAACACCCAAACTTAGGATAGTAACAAAACCCATACAATTCAACAACTTTATGGTAAGTTCACCGCATAGTTGGCGGATCCAACTATGGCTAGATTGGAAACAAACGAAACAAATCCATCTCCGAGCACCATGCAGATCGTAGAACCATCGACGTCCATTGCAGTTCCATCCACTAAGATCGATACGCCAGTTTCAATCCTGAGAAGATCAACGCGACGAAAAAACAAAACTGTAGGCTTGGATTTATAATGTCCTAATTTGAAAAGGAGGAACTGTTATATCTCATTTTCATATTTAACGTAAAACACACTAATTTTTATACTGTCAACATTTCTATATTGCTTATATAATAAAAACACAAAAGTCCCCATTCATTCCATTATAAAAGCCATTCCATAAAGTTGTGTTCTCAAATAAAGTTGTGTAATTCCTAAATAATAAATTAAATATTTGTTAATATAAAAGTTTCCAATTCAGCATCTTCAAATTTGTTGGGTAGTTTTCCATGCTCTTTATCTTCAATGCCAAAATCATCATTTTTAAATCGTCGAAACCATTCTTTGCACGTTGTATTCGATGGAGCATGCTCACCGTAAATTTTCACAAGCAAACGATAAGTTTCCGCTGCACTTTTCTTTGCAATCAAATAATGTAATAAAAATTCCCGCAAATGATGAGTTAAAAATACTATTTGCTTACACTTCAACCAAATGTCGTATACTGCGATTGATAGCTGACATCAAGTACTATAGAATACAAGTATTGTCCATTTATAGTTTACGTAAGCAGTAAAAATAACGACACCAATAGAGAAATCGCGGAGTCATATCCACACACCCAATAGGTATATATATTTATCCTCGTCGCCAGTTGTAGTAAATGAAACACAATTTTTAGCACATATAATATTTATATTTCTCACTGCGAACCACTCCCTTTAAAATGACCAAACATACCATCCTCTAATAAATCCAATATCCCTTGTTCACCTTTCGCCGCTGATACTAATACCATTACATTTTCCTTATGGTTGTACTCATCGCCGTCAGTAGCCTAGTCAACAATACAATGTGGATAATACAGATACTACAGGTAGGTATGTATGTGAAGTTAGCCCGAAAACCATCCCGAAAAAAAAACTCTTCTAAAAGAAAAAGCCTCTCAGCCCGAAAAATATTAAGAAATAACTCAAAATAACATTCCATCCCGAAAAAAATATATCTGGAATTAAATTTTTTTCGTCATTTTCGGTTTATTAATAATTTATTAATTTATCTGTTAATACAAACGAATATGTAAAATGTGTACTAATATTTAATTGAGGGAGCGACAATGTTAAAAAATTGCTCAAGTTTCGATTAAACGCGATTAGTTTGTCCCATCTTGTTTCTAAGATAGCTTTTAATAATTTTTAATTTGCTGAAAGATCTTTCAGATGAAGCTACCATAACCGGAATGGTAAGAAACAATAAGATGGCAGTACTTCCTTTAGCATAATAACTTTACATAAAGGCGTATTTTACCATTAGCAAATCTGCCAAATCTTTTATGGTAGTTTTATCATTTATATCATTTTTAATAAATAATGAAACTACATTTAATAATTGTAATGGCAATTGTTTTGATAAGTCCTCTAAGTAGTTAATTCGAAAATTTTTTCGGAGTGTGTGCCTTGGCTGAATATACTGAAAGTTTCGTGAGGGCCCGAAATTTCCAAACAAAAACTATTTTTTTTTAGTTTCTATCTCAAAAAAAAATTGAAATCGTCAACTATGTTTACCTAAATTTTAAAATATTTAACTAATTTAATATTTTAAAATTCATAAAATTTAATGGATACTTAAAATCTAAAATAAAATTATGTACACCAATATAAATTATAGTGTAGCGGTGTCCACAGGGATTTCCAAACATATCGGCTGATGCCAAAAGATAGTTTTGACTTCCTTGAGTGCAATCTATATAGCCACATTGCCATATGAGGTCCATTTAAGGTTCTTACAAAATATTGTTAAAACGCCATTTGTAAAAAATGTAAAATTTGATTGAAATATCTCAATATCTCATCACTTGGCCGTGTCCACAGGGATTTCCAAACATATCGGCTGATGCCAAAAGATAGTTTTGACTTCCTTGAGTGCAATCTATATAGCCACATTGCCATATCCATTTAAGGTTCTTACAAAATATTGTTAAAACGCCATTTGTACAAAATGTAAAATTTTATTGAAATATCTCCATATCTCATCACTTGGCCGTGTCCACAGGGATTTCCAAACATATCGGCTGATGCCAAAAGATAGTTTTGACTTCCCTGGGTGCAATCTATATAGCCACATTGCCATATGAGGTCCATTTAAGGTTCTTACAAAATATTGTTAAAACACCATTTGTAAAAAATGTAAAATTTGATTGAAATATCTCAATATCTCATCACTTGGCCGTGTCCACAGGGATTTTCAAACATATCGGCTGATGCCAAAAGATAGTTTTGACTTCCCTGGGTGCAATCTATATAGCCATATTGCCATATGAGGTCCATTTAAGGTTCTTACAAAATATTGTTAAAACGCCATTTGTACAAAATGTAAAATTTTATTGAAATATCTCAATATCTCATCACTTGGCCGTGTCCACAGGGATTTCCAAACATATCGGCTGATGCCAAAAGATAGTTTTGACTTCCTTGAGTGCAATCTATATAGCCACATTGCCATATGAGGTCCATTTAAGGTTCTTACAAAATATTGTTAAAACGCCATTTGTAAAAAATGTAAAATTTGATTGAAATATCTCAATATCTCATCACTTGGCCGTGTCCACAGGGATTTCCAAACATATCGGCTGATGCCAAAAGATAGTTTTGACTTCCTTGAGTGCAATCTATATAGCCACATTGCCATATGAGGTCCATTTAAGGTTCTTACAAAATATTGTTAAAACGCCATTTGTACAAAATGTAAAATTTTATTGAAATATCTCCATATCTCATCACTTGGCCGTGTCCACAGGGATTTCCAAACATATCGGCTGATGCCAAAAGATAGTTTTGACTTCCCTGGGTGCAATCTATATAGCCACATTGCCATATGAGGTCCATTTAAGGTTCTTACAAAATATTGTTAAAACACCATTTGTAAAAAATGTAAAATTTGATTGAAATATCTCAATATCTCATCACTTGGCCGTGTCCACAGGGATTTTCAAACATATCGGCTGATGCCAAAAGATAGTTTTGACTTCCCTGGGTGCAATCTATATAGCCATATTGCCATATGAGGTCCATTTAAGGTTCTTACAAAATATTGTTAAAACGCCATTTGTACAAAATGTAAAATTTTATTGAAATATCTCAATATCTCATCACTTGGCCGTGTCCACAGGGATTTCCAAACATATCGGCTGATGCCATAAGATAGCTTTGCCTTCCCTGAGTGCAATCTATATAGCCACATTGCCATATGAGGTCCATTTAAGGTTCTTACAAAATATTGTTTAAACGCCATGTGTACAAAATGTAAAATTTTATTGAAATATCTCCATATCTCATCACTTGGCCGTGTCCACAGGGATTTCCAAACATATCGGCTGATGCCAAAAGATAGTTTTGACTTCCTTGAGTGCAATATATATAGCCACATTGCCATATGAGGTCCATTTAAGGTTCTTACAAAATATTGTTAAAACGCCATTTGTAAAAAATGTAAAATTTGATTGAAATATCTCAATATCTCATCGCTTGGCCGTGTCCACAGGGATTTCCAAACATATCGGCTGATGCCATAAGATAGTTTTGACTTCCTTGAGTGCAATCTATATAGCCACATTGCCATATGAGGTTCGTTTAAGGTTCTTACAAAATATTGTTAAAACGCCATGTGTACAAAATGTAAAATTTTATTGAAATATCTCAATATCTCATCACTTGGCCGTGTCCACAGGGATTTCCAAACATATCGGCTGATGCCAAAAAATAGTTTTGACTTCTTTGAGTGCAATCTATATAGCCACATTGCCATATGAGGTCCATTTAAGGTTCTTACAAAATATTGTTAAAACGCCATTTGTAAAAAATGTATAATTTGATTGAAATATCTCAATATCTCATCACTTGGCCGTGTCCACAGGGATTTCCAAACATATCGGCTGATGCCAAAAGATAGTTTTGACTTCCTTGAGTGCAATCTATATAGCCACATTGCCATATGAGGTCCATTTAAGGTTCTTACAAAATATTGTTAAAACGCCATTTGTACAAAATGTAAAATTTTATTGAAATATCTCAATATCTCATCACTTGGCCGTGTCCACAGGGATTTCCAAACATATCGGCTGATGCCAAAAGATAGTTTTGACTTCCTTGAGTGCAATCTATATAGCCACATTGCCATATGAGGTCCATTTAAGGTTCTTACAAAATATTGTTAAAACACCATTTGTAAAAAATGTAAAATTTGATTGAAATATCTCAATATCTCATCACTTGGCCGTGTCCACAGGGATTTCCAAACATATCGGCTGATGCCAAAAGATAGTTTTGACTTCCCTGGGTGCAATCTATATAGCCATATTGCCATATGAGGTCCATTTAAGGTTCTTACAAAATATTGTTAAAACGCCATTTGTACAAAATGTAAAATTTTATTGAAATATCTCAATATCTCATCACTTGGCCGTGTCCACAGGGATTTCCAAACATATCGGCTGATGCCATAAGATAGTTTTGACTTCCCTGAGTGCAATCTATATAGCCACATTGCCATATGAGGTCCATTTAAGGTTCTTACAAAATATTGTTAAAACGCCATGTGTACAAAATGTAAAATTTTATTGAAATATCTCAATATCTCATCACTTGGCCGTGTCCACAGGGATTTCCAAACATATCGGCTGATGCCATAAGAGAGTTTTGACTTCCCTGAGTGCAATCTATATAGCCACATTGCCATATGAGGTCCATTTAAGGTTCTTACAAAATATTGTTAAAACACCATTTGTAAAAAATTTAAAATTTGATTGAAATATCTCAATATCTCATCACTTGGCCGTGTCCACAGGGATTTCCAAACATATCGGCTGATGCCATAAGATAGTTTTGACTTCCCTGAGTGCAATCTATATAGCCACATTGCCATATGAGGTCCATTTAAGGTTCTTACAAAATATTGTTAAAACGCCATGTGTACAAAATGTAAAATTTTATTGAAATATCTCAATATCTCATCACTTGGCCGTGTCCACAGGGATTTCCAAACATATCGGCTGATGCCATAAGAGAGTTTTGACTTCCCTGAGTGCAATCTATATAGCCACATTGCCATATGAGGTCCATTTAAGGTTCTTACAAAATATTGTTAAAACACCATTTGTAAAAAATTTAAAATTTGATTGAAATATCTCAATATCTCATCACTTGGCTCATCACTAATATTTTACAAATGGTGTTTTAACAATATTTTGTAAGAACCTTAAATGGACCTCATATGGCAATGTGGCTATATAGATTGCACTCAGGGAAGTCAAAACTCTCTTATGGCATCAGCCGATATGTTTGGAAATCCCTGTGGACACGGCCAAGTGATGAGATATTGAGATATTTCAATAAAATTTTACATTTTGTACAAATGGCGTTTTAACAATATTTTGTAAGAACCTTAAATGGACCTCATATGGCAATGTGGCTATATAGATTGCACTCAAGGAAGTCAAAACTATCTTTTGGCATCAGCCGATATGTTTGGAAATCCCTGTGGACACGGCCAAGTGATGAGATATTGAGATATTTCAATCAAATTTTACATTTTTTACAAATGGTGTTTTAACAATATTTTGTAAGAACCTTAAATGGACATCATATGGCAATGTGGCTATATAGATTGCACTCAGGGAAGTCAAAACTCTCTTATGACATCAGCCGATATGTTTGGAAATCCCTGTGGACACGGCCAAGTGATGAGATATTGAGATATTTCAATCAAATTTTAAATTTTTTACAAATGGTGTTTTAACAATATTTTGTAAGAACCTTAAATGGACCTCATATGGCAATGTGGCTATATAGATTGCACTCAGGGAAGTCAAAACTCTCTTATGGCATCAGCCGATATGTTTGGAAATCCCTGTGGACACGGCCAAGTGATGAGATATTGAGATATTTCAATCAAATTTTACATTTTTTACAAATGGTGTTTTAACAATATTTTGTAAGAACCTTAAATGGACCTCATATGGCAATGTGGCTATATAGATTGCACCCAGGGAAGTCAAAACTATCTTTTGGCATCAGCCGATATGTTTGGAAATCCCTGTGGACACGGCCAAGTGATGAGATATGGAGATATTTCAATAAAATTTTACATTTTTTACAAATGGTGTTTTAACAATATTTTGTAAGAACCTTAAATGGACCTCATATGGCAATGTGGCTATATAGATTGCACCCAGGGAAGTCAAAACTATCTTTTGGCATCAGCCGATATGTTTGGAAATCCCTGTGGACACGGCCAAGTGATGAGATATTGAGATATTTCAATAAAATTTTACATTTTGTACAAATGGCGTTTTAACAATATTTTGTAAGAACCTTAAATGGACCTCATATGGCAATGTGGCTATATAGATTGCACCCAGGGAAGTCAAAACTATCTTATGGCATCAGCCGATATGTTTGGAAATCCCTGTGGACACGGCCAAGTGATGAGATATTGAGATATTTCAATAAAATTTTACATTTTGTACAAATGGCGTTTTAACAATATTTTGTAAGAACCTTAAATGGACCTCATATGGCAATATGGCTATATAGATTGCACCCAGGGAAGTCAAAACTATCTTTTGGCATCAGCCGATATGTTTGGAAATCCCTGTGGACACGGCCAAGTGATGAGATATTGAGATATTTCAATACAATTTTACATTTTTTACAAATGGTGTTTTAACAATATTTTGTAAGAACCTTAAATGGACCTCATATGGCAATGTGGCTATTTAGATTGCACTCAGGGAAGTCAAAACTATCTTTTGGCATCAGCCGATATGCTTGGAAATCCCTGTGGACACGGCCAAGTGATGAGATATTGAGATATTTCAATAAAATTTTACATTTTGTACAAATGGCGTTTTAACAATATTTTGTAAGAACCTTAAATGGACCTCATATGGCAATGTGGCTATATAGATTGCACCCAGGGAAGTCAAAACTATCTTTTGGCATCAGCCGATATGTTTGGAAATCCCTGTGGACACGGCCAAGTGATGAGATATGGAGATATTTCAATAAAATTATACATTTTTTACAAATGGTGTTTTAACAATATTTTGTAAGAACCTTAAATGGACCTCATATGGCAATGTGGCTATATAGATTTCACTCAGGGAAGTCAAAACTATCTTATGGCATCAGCCGATATGTTTGGAAATCCCTGTGGACACGGCCAAGTGATGAGATATTGAGATATTTCAATAAAATTTTACATTTTGTACAAATGGCGTTTTAACTATATTTTGTAAGAACCTTAAATGGACCTCATATGGCAATATGGCTATATAGATTGCACCCAGGGAAGTCAAAACTATCTTTTGGCATCAGCCGATATGTTTGGAAATCCCTGTGGACACGGCCAAGTGATGAGATATTGAGATATTTCAATACAATTTTACATTTTTTACAAATGGCGTTTTAACAATATTTTGTAAGAACCTTAAATGGACCTCATATGGCAATGTGGCTATATAGATTGCACTCAGGGAAGTCAAAACTATCTTATGGCATCAGCCGATATGTTTGGAAATCCCTGTGGACACGGCCAAGTGATGAGATATTGAGATATTTCAATAAAATTTTACATTTTGTACAAATGGAGTTTTAACAATATTTTGTAAGAACCTTAAATGGACCTCATATGGCAATGTGGCTATTTAGATTGCACTCAGGGAAGTCAAAACTATCTTTTGGCATCAGCCGATATGTTTGGAAATCCCTGTGGACACGGCCAAGTGATGAGATATGGAGATATTTCAATAAAATTTTACATTTTGTACAAATGGCGTTTTAACAATATTTTGTAAGAACCTTAAATGGACCTCATATGGCAATGTGGCTATATAGATTGCACTCAAGGAAGTCAAAACTATCTTTTGGCATCAGCCGATATGTTTGGAAATCCCTGTGGACACGGCCAAGTGATGAGATATTGAGATATTTCAATCAAATTTTACATTTTTTACAAATGGCGTTTTAACAATATTTTGTAAGAACCTTAAATGGACCTCATATGGCAATGTGGCTATATAGATTGCACTCAAGGAAGTCAAAACTATCTTTTGGCATCAGCCGATATGTTTGGAAATCCCTGTGGACACCGCTACACTATAATTTATATTGGTGTACATAATTTTATTTTAGATTTTAAGTATCCATTAAATTTTATGAATTTTAAAATATTAAATTAGTTAAATATTTTAAAATTTAGGTAAACATAGTTGACGATTTCAATTTTTTTTTGAGATAGAAACTAAAAAAAAATAGTTTTTGTTTGGAAATTTCGGGCCCTCACGAAACTTTCAGTATATTCAGCCAAGGCACACACTCCGAAAAAATTTTCGAATTAACTACTTAGAGGACTTATCAAAACAATTGCCATTACAATTATTAAATGTAGTTTCATTATTTATTAAAAATGATATAAATGATAAAACTACCATAAAAGATTTGGCAGATTTGCTAATGGTAAAATACGCCTTTATGTAAAGTTATTATGCTAAAGGAAGTACTGCCATCTTATTGTTTCTTACCATTCCGGTTATGGTAGCTTCATCTGAAAGATCTTTCAGCAAATTAAAAATTATTAAAAGCTTTCTTAGAAACAAGATGGGATAAACTAATCGCGTTTAATCGAAACTTGAGCAATTTTTTAACATTGTCGCTCCCTCAATTAAATATTAGTACACATTTTACATATTCGTTTGTATTAACAGATAAATTAATAAATTATTAATAAACCGAAAATGACGAAAAAAATTTAATTCCAGATATATTTTTTTCGGGATGGAATGTTATTTTGAGTTATTTCTTAATATTTTTCGGGCTGGGAGGCTTTTTCTGTTAGAAGAAGTTTTTTCGGGATGGAATGTTATTTTGAGTTATTTCTTAATATTTTTCGGGCTGAGAGGCTTTTTCTTTTAGAAGAGTTTTTTTTCGGGATGGTTTTCGGGCTAACTTCACATACATCAGGTAGGTATACAATCGGCTAATGCATTGAAGTTACAATTGGTAACTGGGGAAAGTGCAATAATAAAAGGGAAAAAGATGGTGAATATAAGGATCGGGAAAACTCTTTTCCAACAAGAAGTGCTGATTGCCGGTATTATGGATCCTTTTGGGGATGGGCTTCATGAGGACAAATGGCTTCGTGGTGGATGCTGGATATTAACTTACGATAACATCGAGTTGCCACTTCAAGCTAGCAGTACAGGAGCTACCAGGCGAATTATTGTTGATCATCCGGAGAAGCTGCCACCGAACTCGAATACTATCGTCTAAGGAAGGTTTAAGGGAGATTCGGGGTCCCACCAGAGATCGGAAATAAACACGAAATTTCGATCAAAACTTATTGCGAGTACGAACAAATACAAACCGGAAAAATCATATAAAAACGAAATAGCATATTCTATAACAAGTGAAGAAAACGAATCATTGCAATACGAAAATGAAATTTGCAGCCTGAGCGATAGCGAGTTTTAAAACTAGCCAAGTTCCATTCTTATTGGCCAAATTCCAGAACTTAATCTAAAAATCACGTTTCCAACGCGTATGTTAAATTTCTCTAAAATACTTTAAAAGTAGTCAATATAAATCCTACTTGGCCGTATTCCAGGCTTATACCCTATATCCAACGCGAAATTTATTTTGGATACCGATACAAGCAATAACGGTATAGGAGAAGTGTTATCATAGAAAACGAATGGCCAAACCGAGTTATTGCATACTACTCCAAAACATTATCAAAACTGGAGCGGAATTATTGCATAACACGAAAAGAATTGTTGACTATAGTGGAATGCGTTAAGCATTTCAATAACGGATAGATCACGGAGCTTTACGGTAGCTGTTGCAATTCAAGAACCCAGAGGGACAAGTAGCACGTTGGATCGAACTTCTCAAAAGCTACGATTTCCAGATTAAACACCGATAAGGAAGTGCCACGGGAATGCCAACGCATTATCAAGACGACCATGTCCAGTAGAATGCAAACAACAGGGTCACGTTGAAGCAAACGAAGGCATCATTGATGTTTGGGCTCACGCAAATGCTGCCTGACGAAAGTGGACTGACGAAATAATTAGTAAAGAGCAATTAGATGACACGGATTTATCAGTTATCATGGAATGGAACGAAAAGGAACACTGGCCCACACCGGCGCGGACAAAATTCCCATTAATTACAGTAAAAATGGAGATTCGCCATTTTTTCTTTATTCTTTATTTTTGCCGTGACTTTTATTACGTGGATATTCGATTTTTTTATTTTTATTTTAAAAAATAAAATAAATTAAAACTTTTTTATTAGTTAAACACGTATATATATTTATATAATAAGTTTAAAATAAATTAAAATGTCTTTCTTTTCGTAATAATTATTTAATGAAATTTAGGAGACCGGTTTCGGATTACATCCATCGTCAGTCCAATTTTTTAACTACTGAATTATCATGTCATAGATTTTATTTGTTTTTGTATTTATTTTATCGTTGAGAATGTATGTGTTGTGACGATTCTTGTAGAAAGAATCTACAAGAATCGTCACAACACATACATTCTCAACGATAAAATAAATACAAAAACAAATAAAATCTATGACATGATAATTCAGTAGTTAAAAAATTGGACTGACGATGGATGTAATCCGAAACCGGTCTCCTAAATTTCATTAAATAATTATTACGAAAAGAAAGACATTTTAATTTATTTTAAACTTATTATATAAATATATATACGTGTTTAACTAATAAAAAAGTTTTAATTTATTTTATTTTTTAAAATAAAAATAAAAAAATCGAAAATTCCCATTGTCAAGGCTTATTGGTGGGAAAGGATGGATATCAAAATGAATCAATTGTTACTGATGTTACTGAAGAGCCGGATTGCGGAGATCCTGAAAGAGTATCACGAAGGAGCAAGTGGGGGCCACCTAGGAATTAATAAGACACTGCAACCAGCATGGGAAGGACCTTAGATTGTCATCAGAAGGATAATCGACGTGGTTTATCGGATACAGAAGGCACATCGAGGTAAACCGAAGGTGGTGCGATTAGGGAGGCTGGTCATATACAGAGGTGGTGATGGACCTGTTCGGGACGAACATGGTAAGGTGAAGGTTAGTGTAACGGTGACACCTAGCGTAAAATCCGTGTCATCTAAAATGGAATTTTCCATGATAAAACTGGTCCAAATGTTTGTAGACTATTCTTGCTGAATAAAATGTATAGAAGTTTTGGTTTGAATATATAAAAAGCGAACGAGATCTAATTATGTAGATGAGATTAGTATTTGGAAAGCGATAGTGTAAAAATAAAAAGTGATCTAGTGCGATATAAAATCTATATAGGGTGCGTGAATATGACTCCGCCCTTTCAATTGATGTCGTTATTTTTACTGCTTACGTAAACTATAAATGCGCAATACTTGTATTCTATATGATTGATGTCAGTTATCAAACGCAGTATACATTTGGTTGAAGTGTAAACAAATAATATTTTTAACTCTTTCAAAATGTCGAATTTTATTCCAAATAAACATCATTTGCGGGAAGTTTTATTACATTATTTTATTGCAAAGAAAAATGCAGCGGAAACTTATCGTGCAAAGAATGGTTTCGACGATTTAGAAATGATGATTTTGGCATTGAAGATAAAGAGCATGGAAAACCACCCAAAAAATTTGAAGATGCTGAATTGGAAACGTTATTGGCTGTAGATTCTTCTCAAACACAATCAGAATTGGCTGTAGCATTAAATGTTGCGAAGCGTGGTGAAGCTGGTCCATCGCAACCAAAGCGAGATATCCATTGCAATAAGGTTATGCTCTGTATCTGGTGGGATCAGAAAGGTGTGGTATATTATGAACTGCTGGAATTAGGTGAAACTATCAATGGCGATGTGTACCGACGACAACTAATACGTTTGAAGGGAGCTATAGAGGAAAAACGACAAGAATGGGTGAATAGACACAACAAATTAATTTTTCAGCATGACAATGCAAAATCACATGTTGCAAACGTTGTGAAAAATTATTTACAAGGACATGACTGAGAAGTTCTATCCCACCCGCCGTATTCACCAGACATAGCTCCTTCAGATTACTACTTATTCTGGTCGATGCAGTCGTCTCTTTCTGAACAGCGGTTCAGTTTTCACGCAGAGATCGAAAATTGGCTTAATGGTTGATCGCCTCCAAAGACAAAGATTTTTTCAAAGAGGGAATCCGTAAACTGCCTGAAAAATGGGGGAAAGTTGTAGCTGCAAATGGAGCATACTTTCAATAAATAATTCTTTCATTTTCTAAACAAGCAAATGTGTTTTATTTTAACAAAAAAGGGCGGAGTCATATTCACACACCCAATAAGTGAACAGTAAAATTGTGTTACTAAATTGTATTGTATTAATTTTTGTGCTCAATAAGTAAATTCTTCTCATTTTGTGATTAATTGAAGTGGTGGTTTGTTTTTTTTTTTGTATTTACAATCATACACAAATAGTTAACCTTTTGGCCCAGCTGATTTTTTTTTTTTTTTTTTTTGAAAATTTGTCAAAAATACTCTTTTGGCTTGGGCACCACTCTGCCGTGCTAAACATGTTTTACTGATCTGCAAAAATCGCATTTCGAGGAAATTGATGTTAAAGTTTTTCGAAATATTTGGGGAATAACTTGCTTAAAAGCGGATTTAATTTACTTTCAAAGACTTCAAATTATGCATTAGATCATAAATAATGTGTTTCTCGAGAAAATAACAATAAATTACACATAATTAATTAATAATTTGTAGAATTAGTCTTTTACTTTAAATAGGCTTTCTAAATAATCGATTGGTACTAAACAAAAACAACTTAAGTGCAATTAAGTCATTTATATCACAAAAGAAAAACTAAAATCCTGTGTGAATAAGAAGAATATACACCTTATCTGCCATTTAAGGTATTTATGTTTAGTTTATCGTTACATTTATTTTCAAAATAAACTATAGAATACAACCTTAAATGCTACCAAAGTCGTGTTTACTACAAAGAGAAGTTGAAATCGTTTATTATAAATAAAAAATACTATACATATATACCTTATCTAAAATTTATGATGTGATGATGACCTTAAACACCCTTAGTTTCTCGGATTTTATGAAATACGATTTGCAAATAGGATTTAGTAAAACTTTTGTAACAAAAGACTAGTTTAATTGCTATGTTATATTTATTTATAACAAAATAAAAAACAACTATTGAAATCATAAAATTATTTATAAGATCGTTTTTTAAATAGCTTAAAAATCTAATATGTAGTTTAAAAATAAATTCAAAACATGTCAGTCAACTGAAAAATTACAAAAATTCAATCAAATTGAATTAAAAATTAATATTTTTTATCACAAGAATAAAATTCAAGACTTATAATAATTGACGATCCATTAAAACAATTCAATCTCTATACCGATTGCCGGAGGATCCGAAATTGGTAATCTCATTAAGTGGTTCATTTGTAGTACAGAATAACATTACATTAAGATAAGTTAAAAGTCCTTGTATATAAGTTATTATTGATTCAATTCACGTATAGAAAATTTCAAATAAGTCAATTTTGCTATTGAAAATGAAAATTGTTAAATTGCCATAAATACAATTTCAATTATGAAAATAAGCAAAATTAACTTAACTTACATATTTGAAAGAAAAGGACCTTATTTGTGCCATAGATAAGGCGTTCATGTTTAATATCAAGTAGTTAAGTCGGTGTTACTTCAAATTTACTATTTTTTTTCGATTAGAGCGAAATTTATTTTGTTTAATAATGCATTTATTAAAGTAGATTTAATTATATTTATTTATGCAAAATATAAAGGATATTAATACCTTTTAATTGGCATCAATAACTCAATTTCGCCAAAAATGTAGATCAGTAAAACTTGTTTAGCACGGCAGCACTGCTTGAGATGCATCGCGAAACCCCGTAATAGGTTAAAGTACTTTTCATACGGGCTCTGAGCTTCAAAAATAAAAATTCTTTATTTCATTTTGGAATCATGCAATTTAGTTTTATTTGATTGACAATTTTTAATTTTATAGAAATAAACTCAATTTGTTGAAAAATAATTATTTTTAAGTGATAATTGTAAAAAATAAACATATATTGCAATGAATTTATCTATAAAGCCAGGGCAATGTGTTCCACACTCGACTTCAACATTTTAAAGTAGCACAAAGCGAAGTGCTTCGTTAACATAATCAACAAATCACATTTTTGACGCAACTGTTTTATAGCTCATATGTGCGTTACAAATTCAGAATATCTCAGTTCTTGCCATAAAATGGACCTAAATAAAATATTTGATAGAAAGGGTCTCAGCTTCACATTTGTGATAACTAAACATTTTTGGTGTCTGGTATGAAAGAAAAGTATAACTCTTTAAATTCCACAAAAAATTCTGTGGTGTACTTGAAAATGGAGCGGTTTTATAGATTTCACAACCAGCCAGTGCCTGACCTATGCCTCTATTATGGTTCTCACTTAAGAGTCACTTGGCGACTTCAAGTCACCCAAATCAAATTTTGGTATTATGGTTCTCGCCGTGAGTGAGAGTAATGTCAAAATTGCTCACCTAATTACCCCTATTATGGTTCTCACCTCACCTCACCAAACGTCAAAAATGTGACTTCAAGTCACCGCCTTGAAATTTTGGTATTATCGTTTGTTTGTTTGTTTTTTAAATTTGCTCAGGTCAGATCTTTCAATCCATAAGACCAGTGAGTTGAGAAACAGCCCAAAATTTCCAGAGACCACTCAGGGGAGGTTCTGGAGGGTTGAATAAAGTGTACAAAATCAAATTAGATTAAAAATTAAATAATAAAATAAAGCATAATTATATAAAACAAAGTTTGATAATTAAATTAGATTAAATGAAAGTTAATAAATAAAGAATATTAGAAAGAAGATGAAGGATACATATAAAAATAAAAGTTTTAAAATTAAAATATAAATTTATAATTCATTAATTCATAATTTTTTTTTTTTTTAATTTTTTTTTTTTTTTTTTTTTTTTAATTTTTTTTTTTTTTTTTTTTTTAAATTTAGAATTAAATTATATAATATTCATAAATCTTAATATTATAATAAAATAAAATAAAATGAAATGATTCCAAAGAAAAATAATTGTGTGAAAAAGTCAATAAAAATTAAATGTAGTCTTAATTCATAGTTTATAATTTATTATATCCACAAAATCACACAATATTTTATATTCTTCCATTTTTTGGTCCTTTAAGATATCTAATAAAGATTTTCTGTATAAAAGTGGGAAATTATTTCTTATATTATTATATATGACACAATCGTTAATAATATGTTCGTTATCTTCAACGGTGTTGCAAATCTCACAATTAGATGTAGATTCAAGTCCCAAAAGGAATTTAAATTTCTTGTTAACTGTATGACCAGAGATTAATCTGTAAATTAGCCTGGTTTGGCAGGATGTAAAATTAGAGTCTTTAAATAGGAAAGATGATCTTGGAGAAGGGCAAATTTGTTTATAAAAGTGGCCGGATGAATTACACATTAATGTGTAGTTTTCCTTCCACTTATTATTTATAGATCTGGAGATATCGTTAAATAGGTCTGTGAGAGTTGGTTCATTATCAAGAAAGTGAGTAGGAGAAAAAACTGCTTTTTTTGCTAAACTATCTGCTATAGTATTTCCTTTTAAGCCACAATGACCCGGGAACCAATGAATGACAAAATTTTTAATTTGGTTATGGCCGATAGTATCAATAATTTGATTTTCGTAGTGTCTATTTGTAAAGTGTAATAGAGCCGTTTTTAATGAAATACAAGAACTTTGAGAGTCAGTAATAATGATAATATTATTGTTTTTGATGATTAGAGATATAGTAATTCCAATTTTAATACTCGTAGCAATGGTTTCAATATTTTTAATATAAGTAGGGTTTTTTAGTTGAATGGCAAATTTCCAATTTTTATCCTCAGCAAAAATTCCAATTCCTGGTTTATTGTTAATTATAGAGCCATCTGTGTAAATTTTTGCGAAATTATTATATTTATTAATTTCAGCCATAGATAATGCATATTGTTCAGAATGGTTTATAAAATTTTTGTTTGTGATTCCCTCAATATTTGTTATGATGCTAAAATTAGTGGGAGACGTTTTTTTTTATATGAAAAGGTTTAATTTTGGAAAGAAAAGTATAATTAGAATATAAGTCGTTAAGTTTATGAAAAGATCTATTGTTTTTAATGTCGTTACCGATTTTGGAATTACTATATAGATTTTTTGAAATATAAATTAGTGATTTTTTAATAAAATCTAGATCTGAAGATGTTTCTAGGGATTCAGATAAAATAGCTGGAATTGGAGTAGTTCTTAAGAAGCCTAGACAAGCTCTCAGACAAGCATTTTTAATAGATTGACAGATATTAATATCTTTTTTATATTTAGTGTCTGTAAAAACATATGTGTATTCAAGTTTTGATTTAACTATTGCTTTAAAAATATTGATCATTGTTTCAGGATTTACACCTCCATTAAAATGGGTGAGAGTTTTAAGTAAATTAATGGAGTTGAAAATATTTGCTTTTAAGTTTGTGTAATGAATTGATAATGAAAGTCTATTTGTTAAAGTTGTACCCAGTATCTTAGTAGTCACTCTTTCTTTTATGTAGAAATTATTAATTTTTAAATTTAGAGATTTGGAATTATTTTTATTAGTGAATAGTCTTAAAAAATGAGATTTATCAGTGTTAATTTGTAGTTTTAAAGATTGTAATTTATTAGTTAATGAGAGTAAAGTAGAATCTGTTATTAATTGTAAGTTATCATGACTATCGGCAGAAATTACAATGCAAATATCATCGGCATATTGGAAAATTTTTGTATCGGGGTTATTGATGTCGTGTAAAGAAGTGGTATAGATATTAAAAAGGGTAGGACTCAAACAGCTACCCTGAGGAATGCCTTTATTAGTGTATTGAATGGAAGTTTGATTGATATTTTGAATATATATAATTCTATTTGTAAGAAATTGAGAAATCCAATGCGTAATGTTAATAGGGAAATTGAAGTTTTTAAAGGTGTTTAATAAAATATTTTTATCTACATTATCAAAAGCTTTGGAAATGTCAATGTTAACTAAAACAATTTTTTTTTGTTGTTGTTTGAGGGAGATGATGAAATTAAACATTTCTACAAAATAATCAGTAATATTTTTATTTTTTCTAAAACCAAAATTGTAATAATTAAGAATATTATGGCAGATTAGATGATCATTAATTCGTTTTAAAATGAGTTTATTGAAGATTTTTGAAAAAATAGGTAACAGACAAATAGGACGGTAGTTAATAATATTTCTATCATCTCTCCCCTTTTTCAAAATGGCGATTGTGTATGATGTTTTCCATTTTGTAGGGTAAATTTGATTTTGCCAGATGTTGTTGAAATAATTTGTAATAGTATTGATTAGGTTAGGATTAGAGGATACTAATTGTTTGATGATTTTATATGAGACTTTATCATATCCTGGAGCAGTATTATTTGAATTTTTAATAATATCAAGAATTTCAATGTTATTAAATTCCGCAGGATTAATAGTAGGATTGAAGTTTTTAGAGAGATTATGAAGGGATTCAAAGGAGAAAGGAAAATTGTAATTTAGAAAATTAGTAGCTAGTGTGGGATCTTCTAGGATTCTGTAGTTGGACTGTTTTTTATTTTTAATTTTATTGATGTTGTTCCAGAGATCAGAATTATTAGTTTTGTGATTGATGCTTGTTAAAAAAATATTCCAAGATTTTTTCTTTTCCCTTCTGATTGTTAATTTAAGTTTTTGTATAGATTTTTTTAGTTCAATAGCGGTAAAAATGTTTTTGTTTAAATTATAAATTAGTTGTTTGTGTTTTTTTATGTTCCATAGTCTTTGTATAAGATCGTTCCACCAAGGTTTAGGTTTAAAAGTATTTTTACTTGTAATAATAGAAGTATTTTCAGAAATTAATTTTTCTAGGTGTTCTTCAATATTGCATTTATCATTAATAGAATTTAGATCAAAGTCTTTCAATACTTTTGACCAGTTTGTGATTTGTTTTTTTTGATAATAATTTAGTTTAAAGTCAATAAGTATTGGGAGATGGTCACTTCCTAAATTAATGGGATCTACTTTCCATGATAGTTTTTCAATTAGATTGATTGAGCACAAAGTAATGACTAGTGCTGCAGAATTATTTCTGAAAAAATCTTGCCTTGTATGAGATCCGTCATTTAATAAAAAGACATTATTAGCAGTGATAATATCTGCAATCTTATCACCCACCCTGTCGTAAGTAGGGGTCAATGAACTATCCCAAAGACTATTATGAATATTTATGTCTCCAGCTATTAAACAGTTATCTAGATTCTGAGTTATAAGATGTTCAAATTCATTAACGATTTCCTGAGGTCTAATAACAGAATTATTATAAAAAGATAAGATATTAAAATTAATGTTTTTAAATTTGAGGTTAATTTTGAAAGCTTGAAAACGGATGTAATGAAAATTCAAATCAATAATAGCCGATTTAGACGTACCAACATTTTTTCCAACATTTTTTTTGTTGACACTTAGAACTACACGCAATACAAAAAAATGTACACGCGATAAAAAGAGAAAAGTATACAACAAAAATCTCGTCATACCATAATTTTTTGGCGGTATAAAATCGACGATATAATTTTTGATAAATACCGCGGTGATACTAGTTTATTTGGCAAAATTATGGGTTTTCCGCGTGAAATGAATAATTTTCGAACGTAAATTTTATTTTATTACCAAAGTTTTTAAAAAATAAAATAAAGCGCTATAAAAATTTCTCAAATCGCCATTTTTATTGTGTTTGTTGTTGTTTGTTACTATAAAATATACTCGGGTCGAGTATATTTTATAGTCAAATTTGTTTTTATAGTAACATTGTTGGAAAAAAAAGCAAAAAAAAAGAAAAAAAAAACCAACAAAATTTTGTTGGTTTATTTTTTTGTTCTTGTCTTACAAATGAAAATCGTAATATACTAATATCTTCATTTTTTGTTGGGAAAAAAATGTTGGTACGTCTAAATCGGCTATAATTCTCCAAGAAATTTTTTTATGTATTAAAAAGCCTACTCCGCCAAAACCATCTGGTCTATCATCAGTAACAAGATTATAATTGTTAAAAGTCAAATTACTATTTGGATTTGTCCAGGTTTCAGATAGAATAACGATATCAATATGATTGGGTTGTATATAATGATATAATAGATCTTTATTACTATTTAAACTACGAATGTTAATTTGTAAAATTTTTAAAGGTAACATAATGGAAGAATAAAATGAAAATAAAAAACTGGAAAAAGAAAAGATTATGTTTTAATAAATTTATTTAATTTAATTTTAAGTGAGTCTAAATTAGCTGGATTTTTATTAAAGTCATCGGAATTATTTAAAAGTGATTTGACATCATTAAAAATAGAATCTCTTTCATTTAATTGATTTTTTAATTCGTTTACTAATTTATTTAGGATTTGAATTTTTCTAGCATCAGAATTCATTAAGTTATTTTTCCAGGCTTGATTTTCAACACAGATATCATTAGCGAAATCTATTTGTTTAGGGACTTTTTGTTGGCTACCATAAAGGTGGCTTTTGGATTCTCTGAAACTAGTTTTATTTAAAATCATATGTTTCCTAATTTGTTTCTGCCTATATCGTTCATTACATCTGAAAAAATTAGTAACATGACCCATTCCACAAAATTTACAAGAAACTTTCATGTCACAAACGTGTTCTTGTTCGTCCTCTATAGTATTAGCACACGTTAGGCATCTATTAGTTTTAGATTTACATTTAGAAATTGTATGTCCGTAATTTAGACATTTTTTACAAAATAATGGATTAGGTATAAAATATTCTACCTTTAATAAGAGATTATCATATAAAATGACATTGAATGGAATAGTTCCAGACTCAAAAGTAAGTTTAACCAATTCAATTTCCTCAGCTGTTTTAGTGGCACTATTCCATTTAGTCATTCTTTCTACTTTAGAAATAGGGTATGTATTTAGATCTAATATTTTCTTGTATTTCTTCATTAGAAAGCCCAATAGGAATGTTCCTGATTAATCCAATAGAAGATGTGAAATTTTTAGGAATGTATGTCGTATAATTATCAAATTTTTTAAAGATATCTGATTTGACACAATTATTTGCGTCTTCAAAATTATTAAAGATAACCTTAGCAACATTTTTGCTAACGCTAGAGATATCTTTGACATTTTTAAAATTATTTATTTTAAGGGCTTTAGCTAAAAGAACAATATTTAAATTCTCTTTACTGATAAATACAGTAAATGGGCCATTATCTGATCGGTTATATAGATTAATTTTTTCAGCAGTAACTGACGACATATTTGAGTTATTCGATGTATCAACAGATAAAGTTGAAGATGATGTTGGAGCTGTTACTGTATTTTTTGAATCTGCGACGTGAATTTTATTATTATTATTATTAATTTTCCTTTTATTTAACATATTGGGACTTTTATCAAATTCACCGTTTACTATTATTTCATTATTAAAAACAATTTTTGATTTTTTAGTATTTATTTCATCTTCGGAATCTGAGAAATCAGTAGAAGTAAATGTTGGAGGTACAAAGTACTGCGTACTTTGTCCCTCCTTGCTTGTGTTACGTGGATTTATTATTTTGTGGATAGAAAAAGACTATGAAAAGACTTACCCGACTGATAAAAAATAAACAAATCAAAATAAACTATGAGATATAATTAAATAAAATACAAATGAATTAAAATTAAAAGAAAATTGTAAAATTTATAACACTTCACTAAAAAGAGACGCTCACACAATAAAGTTTCGAGAAAGAATGTTAGTATTATCGTTCTCGCGGTGAGTCTAGGTGAGGTGAGTACAATGTCAAAAATCCTCACCTACAATTTTTTGGTGAGTTCATGGTTTTTTTGTTTTTTTTTGTAACAAAACTATAAATAAAAATTAGTTTAGTTATTAGTTAGAGTTCACATTACAACGTAATATACTAATACTTTTTTGATACATACTTTACCGAAATATCTTAAAAGTATGTGATAAAATATTTAAATATTTAAATTTGAGTTCACATGACGATACTTTTTTGCTACATACTTTTATTCTACTAATGTAAACGTGGTAATAATCTACTAACACCAATATTCTCAAGTAATTTTTTTTATTTCATTATGGTCGTTTTTGAATAGCTTAGTATGCGTAAGCGAGGTAGAGGATACTGAAATACTCAAGTAAATGCGAGAGTAGGTTCGCAATTTTAATATATATGGTCCGCCGCTCTTATCGTTTTTCCAGCGAGTAGTTTACTCTACAGGGCTCCTCTTATTGTTTGGTTTCTTTATGTAGTATGTAATGTAAGATAGCAATTAAATCAAATAAAATCGGTTTAGTTTTCATAATAAATCTTTATTTTCTCAAGAAAATTAATTAAAATTAATTAATCTAATCTACTTTTTACAAGTTGTTTTGTCTTAAGAAATTTTATTTTATTTTAATTATCTAATGTAAAGTATTCACACCAAATCCGAACAGCGAATTGCGAGTCTATCTTTCTAGGTAATTTTGACATAAAAGACACAACGACAAAGGTGTTTTTCCCCGTTTATAATACAAACTAATCTAAGCCCTAAAAATACTTTAAAATAGGTAAGAAAAAAATTAAAATTGTAAATTCGTAATTTTTGACACATAATTTTTGTTCGTACAAAAATCGACATTTGTTAAAATGAATAATGTAAAAAAAGGCTTTCGAAAATTCTAAAAAATTACCGTATTAATACAAATAGTTAGTCAGTATTATATGGTCAACTGATTTTGACATATAAATTCGCTCGTGTGATTCGAATTTGCGAATTCGCATCTAGTGTTTGGTGTGAATAGTCTTTAAGATTTAATTTTAAAAATACGTAATTAATATATTAATTAAAAAAATTGTAGAATATACACAAATAAGGTGGATTAAAGTTTAATTAATATTACATCTTAAGTTAAAAAATTTATATCCACCTTTATATCCAAGTATTCTATCACGTAACTAGATTAATACATTATTAGACACAATCATATAATTACTTGTGGCACCATTACAACCAAAACAGCTGCGACACTCTTTCATCATTTGCGTGCGCAAAAAATTAGTAGAAACAAAAATTTCGAATTTATTTAAATTTTAATAATATCACAATAATTAATTTTAAAATTATTAATAAACTTAATTTCACTCGTACATATGAATTTATATAAAACTCATGACACACATTATTCATTTATTATTGTCTAAAAGGCTTAACATTTACATTAAAAATATTGATTGTCTCTTGGTTATAAATTAAAGCCTAAATTTAATAATTGATTTTAGTTAATTATCGTCACGATTTTCATTTGACTTTGAATTACTTTCTTTAAGCTTATTATCTTTTGGCTCGACTGTATCCCCATTCATACGGTGATAATGTTGCTTTATCGATGTGCCAGGACGTGAGTAGTCAAGATGATCGTATTCCATGTCTGAAAAATAAACGGAAACATTTATTTAATTTAAAAAATCGGCCAAGATTACAGTTTTCTTGTTACTCATCGTAATTTTTTTTTCCTTCTATTATTGCATGCATCCCAAATCAAATTTGAACGAAATAAAATATCGCGGGTGGAATTAAATTTAAAAATATAAAAAATCAGTACAACTCACCTGCTTCTTTGTACCCTTCCTTCTGTTTAATTTCATCGTAAACATGTTCACTATTCGCCAAATCTATGCTGTGATAGAAATTTGGATTTGTTAGGTCAGCATTTGTATTTTTTTCATTAATATTACAATTAATCGAATAAGTTCCGGCCCTGCTGCTGCCACACGACGAATCATCATCGATTAGTGAACCCAATTTATATCGATCCAAATTCGACGGTTTTGTATTCCGTAAATCATTCCGTATCGCATTATTCAGCAGCTGAGTATTATCGTTGGCGGCCGGATTAAACGCGTATACCGGATTATCAAAATGATGGCGATCGGGTAATGATTGTGGATCCGCTATATATTGTACATGAGCAATTTCGGTTTTTAAATTCTGGACACGTCTCTTGAAATACAACAGTAAAACAATTATGACAGCTACAAGGAGAACAGCAACCACAATTCCGAAGGTAACACCAGTTGAACTGGCTTCTAAATTAGAAAAAATTTAATAAAAAAATATTAAAATCCATTCAAACTCATCTGAAGGCCATTTGAAATCTTTAAAATATCAAAACAAGACCATAGTGAGTCAGGAAACATTCGAAGAACATTTTGAAGGAAAACGTAAGTGACAGGATAAAAACAAAGCATAATTCGTGTATGTAATACTAAAAAAACTACAGAAGACAAACTCGACACTCGTGTGTGTTTTAAACAAATAATTTGTTCACAAACCTTTCTCGTAAATTAACTGATCGATTTCATTTTCACTTTCGTTTTTCGAATAATTTACATGAGCGGAAATATTTTCCGCATTTAAATCAACTTGAAATAATTTTAAAAAAAACACAAGATAAATTAGTAAAAGGATACCCCTGAATAAGTACAGGTACACTTACCGATATTTCGTTCGGCTATCCGTTCCGAAACAATTGGTTCATCACAATTTTTACCGGTGAATCCTTGCCGACAAACACATCCATGAGATACGTGACAAGCAAATTGTTGTGTAGGACAGTTACATGTTTCCATACAGTGCAAACCATAATATCCTTCGGGGCATATCTCTTCGCATCGATTTCCCATCCATCCGGCAAGACAAATACAGTGACCATCATTCTTACGACATTTAGAATTATTGCGACACTTGCAATGCTGTGAACAACTTGGCCCATAATAGCCTTCTGGGCATGAAATATTACAATTTGCTCCCGTCCAACCCGGCGGACACTGACATTGACCGGTTTCATGTGAACATTCGCCACCATGTTCACAAGCACACTGGAGAGCACAATTTGGACCATAATAACCTGCCGGGCATGGATGCTCACATGCGATACCAATATATCCCGATTTGCAAACAGCTTGTCCCGTAATATGATTACAGGTTTGATTTTGATACGCTGTATCTAGACATTTCTCCTTACAACCAACTCCGAAATATCCAGGAAGACAAGGTGTGCTACAGTCATATCCCATCCATCCAGGTCCACATACGCATCGTCCTGTTTGTGCATCGCAGGATGAGTTGTTTGAACAGGAACATACCTCTTGACAAGATTCACCATAAAATCCAATTGCGCATTTGGTTTCGCACCGAAAACCTAAAACATCGAAACGAAATTCATAATTAATACGTCAATCTGAGAAATGGGGAAATGATTACCATAGCTAATCGAGCCTATCGTATGTAAAGCAAACAAATACAAATGTTAATATGTCGTTATACTGATAATTTATAAATGAACAAACTCAGAAAGTGTTAACTTACCACCCCATTCCGGTTTGCAGATGCACTTTCCGGAAGCCGAGTCACACACAGCCGTATTATCAGGATCACAATCACAATCCTGTGAACAATTATTTCCAAAGAAACCTTTCTCACATTTGGTCTCGCATTGTGCTCCACTCCATCCAGGTGGACATGTACATTGACCTGTGGAAAAAACACAAAAAAAAACGGAAACAATAAAATATGATACTTGAATCTATAGAAGTAAATGGGTTCCTGTAATATTGGATACGGGTGCTGTGCTATACAAAAAGCTATATATATTTACAAAATAGTGTCAAAATTGGAGGTCAGAAAAGCAAATCAAATTTTTGTTTACCGGTAACAGGATTGCACGATCCCTTATTCAAACATTCGCATTTTTCTACGCAGTTCAATCCAAAATAGTTTTCACTGCATGGCTTATCACATCGTTGTCCCTGCCAGCCAGCCTCACAAATACATTGCCCAGTCTCATGTGAACAATTAACACTGTTCAAACAATTACATGTTAAATTACAATCCTGGCCAAATTTACCAGGTGGACATGGTTTTTCACAATTTTGCCCCAAATACCCAGATGCACAGTAGCATGTACCATTCATCGGCGAGCATTGTGCATTATTCTGACAAGTACACGCAAAACGACATTGATCGCCGTATGTTAATAATGGGCATGGACGATTACATAAATCACTACTCCAACCCGCATTACATTTACATTTACCAGTCCAAGGGTCACATCTAAAAAATTATCAACCAGACAGAAATTAAAAGCTAAACAAAAAATCCCAAAAATTTGTACTGAGCATAAAATTCTTACATTTTTGTGTTGTCCATTTCGCAATCACACGTTTGATTGCAATTTTCCCCGAATTTATTTTCCGAACATTTTCTAGTCAAACACATTTTCCCCGTCCAACCATTTGGACAAATACATGATCCGTCGGTATGCAGACATTTCCCCCCATTTTGACAATTGCATTTTTTATCACAATTTAATCCGTAAGTGTCCAGTGGACATTTATCTATGCACTATATGAGGAAATCAAAACCATTAGTACAGTGTTTGTCATGGTGCGCAAGTACCGTGTTTTTTACAAACCTTCTCTCCTGTATAACCTGGTTTGCATATACATTGACCATTTATATTATCACAGTCAGCCCCATTAAAACATCCACATTCTTGTTCACAATTTTGACCGTAATAATTTGAGGAACAACGATTTGCACAAACAGACCCTATCCAACCAGGCGGACATTCACATTTACCTGTTGTTGAATCACATCTTCCGTCATTTTGGCAGCTGCACTCTTGTTTACATTCAACGCCATGCGTACCTTCAGGGCACCGTTCCGTACATCTTGTATTTATTAAGCACAAATTAAAACCAAACACGACAACATATTACAAAACACAAAAACTTACAATGGCCCGGTAAATCCTGATTTGCAGATGCACTCACCCGATACATGATTACATGTGCCATCATTGGCACAACGGCATTTCTCCTCACAATTCTGCAAATAATGTTAAACAAAATTATGTTAGGCCAACATGAAAGGAAAATTTGTTGCCGCAATTCTATAAGTCATGGTTTAACAAAATCTTGAAGACAATGTAAGTTCGTTTTTTCTTAATGGTGAGAAAATTGGAATCTCCAAATTTTAAAGTTGTTACAGCATTCTTCAGAAAATTATAGTATTAGTATTTTAAGTAACGCCGAAAGTATAGATTTACGTGAATTATAAAAGGTCATTCAATTAGAGCATCACAACAGCAAAGTAAGTAGTAATGCTGTTTTTAGGGGTAGGTAAAATATTATACAAATTATAGAAATTTTGGAAACTTCAACCAGTTATGTACTTCATACAATTATTGTTTTTCGTAATCAACCAACAGAATGAATAATCGACGAACTATTGAAACATTTTTCTCTATTAGAGAAAATTAAGGTTTATTGTCGCAAACGCCGAGCTAACAACATCTCGGTATATTTTACTCTTGCTTGCGCTAAACATCAATTTGAACTCGTCTCAATATTTATGGGACAAATTCATGTTCAGTGACGGAAGCACACTTTTGGTTAAGCGGCTTTTTTAATATGCAAAATTGCTGAGTATGGGATGAAAGGATGATTGGTGGTGATGCTGCTGTGTATGGGTGGGGAAAAACATCGCTTTTTGTGCCTTAATGCTTACAACTTCAGTAAGTGCCCACACTGCCTCTACGTGGCGGGCGCTAGCAACTACTCCATTAAAGTGGTAGGCAAAAGTGTGAGGGCTGCGTTCCTCTACAGGGAGTTAGCGTTGGGTTAGCAGCCCAACCTATAAAACTTTATTGTTACGAAACCACAGCATAAGCCACAGATGTTTTTGGATTCATAACAATGACAAAGAATTTAAATTTGAAACATGGAACGTACTTAGCCTAACTCGCCCGGAGAGCATCCGATCACTTTTCAAATAAGCACCCAAGTCATAAAAATGTTCGATTTGAAATTTAAAGAAACTTATTTGAAAAGATATTATTTGTTCATAAATAAAAGTCACACAATTTTTTGCAAAAAAAAAAAACAAAAACAAAATAAATGAGAAATGAGTTTAAAAAACAAAAACAACAAATGGCAACTAGATGTAATAGAATAAATAAAAGTGACAAAGTCAAAATTAATCAATTCGAACATTTTTATGGCGCTGTATTGTTATATTCCTATTGTTAGCTCTGTATATAGTATATGTATATTGTTTATTGGAGATAACATCACCTCCGGCGGATATCATCTTACACTGCCCGCTTTGACACAATAATGGAAATCAACCATCTGGATCTGTTACTATATCTTAATCACGAGGGATTTTGATTTTTGGACTATTAGCTCATATTAATATGAAATGTGGTAGATAAAACTTTACTATTAAAGGCTAATACTCAGATCAAAGTGGAACGAAATTGCCGTACGATTTTACCAAAACGAAATTAGAAACGAAAAACTTCGTTTCTTGTTGGTGGCATTATAATTAAGCCGCAAAGCAAAAAAGCGAAAAGGAAATCACAATTAGGCAACCGGAACATAGACAAAAGAATTAGAAAAGAGTATTTAGCAAACCCTATGATGGGAGACCTATGTAAGACGACCTCCAAGCCAGGAACTAACCCTCGGTATGGCAAAAAAAAAACAATGAATCTTAGCAGTTCATCAGTAATTGTTTGGCGATGCTTTACTTCTCGGGAGTTGGTCTATCGTTAAAATCGATGGAATTATTAATGTCCTTAAATATATTGAACTGCTCGATCAGTATTTAGATGATTATATGGACTTGCGCTACGGTAGCATTATCAGCACCCCAAATATAATCTAAGAGTATGAACGGTGTGCGTATTTAGAAACAAAACCGAGAATCTTTGGTGAAATGTTAAATGAGAAGTATCGCTAAGGAAACCGACAATCAGAGAAAATTTATAGGCCCAAATTCAGGAAGTTTGGAAGAATACTACGCCAGCTCAAAATGCCTATCTTACAAATAAGACAGGAGATGAAGTGTAGTCTTGTAACAAAAGAGTTTCCCAACCAAATATTGAATTTTTTCTAAGTTATTTGTTTTTATGAGTAAGTGGCCTAATTAAAATGACAGTACTATTATTATTATTATTATTTTGTTATTTGACCAATTGTGATTGTCAATCTATGAATTATAACTGCATTTATTTATATATCTATGAAATATTTAAAATAGACAACAACAAAAAACAGATATAAAACCTTACTTGGAATTTTAAAGGTCAACATAAAGAAAACACTGTAAATCTTGTGACCCGCAGGGTATATTGCACATGTTTGCTGATTTTTCTCAATCAGTTTATTAGCTGCAAGCCGATAAGCATGAAAATTTAAACAACGCTGCAAAGAACGTAAGCATAATAACACCAACAAGGATTGAAACCGAGGATATTCATGAAGCTGTAGAAGTATTTGGAGATGAATGTAGTCTTGACGGCATTCTAGCTTCTTTATTAAAAGCCTAGCTTTATTATTAATTGCCAATTAATTCCTCTTTGTATTTTTAAAGCTAGAGGCAGAAATGATATTTCTTCCAACTCGTTCAGATCACTGGTTCCTCGATATATCTCACAGTGTCAGCATGTACGCTGATGATATTTGCATTCTAGTTCGCAACATCAATTGACTGAAAGAAGCCTCCTCAAGGTGGGATTAACAGCCCAATAAATTAGCCTTCAGATCAACGAACGAAACGAAGACCATATATGTACATGTCACCGCGAAAGTTTTATTACAGAAGACATAGTATGAGAAAGAGTTCAAATAAATAGGAACACTGAGCAAAACTCCGCTTTTGTAGACATTTTATAGGTTTCGCCAACATCAAAATATTTCATCGTTTTAAAACCCGCTCTGTAAAGTTTGTTATTTGCTCTTTACTGATCGAACACTAATTTTTACAACTGATCGATTTAAATAGTGAGTAGAAAACACAACATATTGTGATGATTATGCATTTTGCATCGAATAAAGAAGAAAAGTACTCTCTACTCAGTCAATTCAATACTAAGAAATATTCGATTCATTATTCAAACAAAGGGACCGTAAAACTAAAGAATGGAAGAGTAATTTTGTTTAGGTTGTGCATAAGGAAAATAAAAATTGTCATTTTACACCAAATTATCATAAAATATTCGAATTTTTGGCTAAAATTATCACTGTTCGAACTCAATTCTCGATATAGTCCCAAAAACAAATTAAAACAATTTTGCACCTTTAATAAAACTTGTACATTAAAATCCTATTCAAAAATTATTCAGTAATTATTCATTCAGCAGTGAACAAAACAGAAGAAAAATATATTTCTATTCTATTCAATAGATCGATTATCTCATTTTTTCAACTCTTCGCTCATTATTCCTTTGTTACTGAATAGTATTCATAAATTTTTGGTTTACTATTCTGATCGAAGAAGAGAAAAGAGAATTGGAAAATTCATTTAAAACGAAAAAATGAGAATAAAAACAAACTGAAGAGTAATTTTAAACGCTGAAATATTTAAGTCTGGCAATGATCTCAATAAAGTTTTGTCATCGGATTCAAAAAATATCAAGATTAAAATGGCTCGTCCTTCGTTCTCAAATTCGGACCACTAAACAAGCCTTCGAGTTGATAGTAGGACTTCGTGGGATACCGCCTATCCGATGGATGATCGACATTGAAAAGGACCTAGTCACTCGTACATCGTGCCTGGCGATCTCTTGTCCTGGTTCGAACTATTTGAAGGAGCATCATCGAGGCGGCCAAGGCTCTTCGTCGGATGTAGCTCCAGCGGAAGGAAGAAAGAAGCATGTGATGACAGCAGCCTGCAAGTCATTCAAGAAAGAGCCATTGCATCCAGAAAAATGTATGGTATTTGTATTTGGCATTTCTCTCAAGTATGCGAGGAAGTTTTACAAAATTATGCTCACGGTATTCATTTACTTACAGTAGTTTTTGATAAATTAACTTACAGAAGTTTTTGTTTGATTTCTAACTAAAGTTGTGACATTTTGTGACTTATTGAAAGACCCTGTATTTGAACATAAACAAAACCAAACAAAATAAAATTTGGCTGAAACCATAGATATAGATTATCAACATTTTTCAAGTTTCAATTTAAGTTAAAAATTACAACATTAAAGGGTGGCTAAATAACAAACATATTTCGCACTTCAAAGTTAATATTGTGACGGTGACACCTAGGGTGTGATAGAATAAGTTAAGTGAATAGCTCAATGTTTTACTGTACTGAATGGAGTTTTCCATGATAAAACAGTTCTAAATGTTTCTAACTAGAAAAGTCATGAACTTTCGAGAAGTTTGGTTTGTGTATATAAAAAGGCGAACGGGATTGAATTGGACTATTAGAATTTGGAACGCGATAGTGTAAACTAGTAAGAATTAGTAGTATTTGGAAAGCGACAGTATGAAGGTTAAAAAGTAATTAAAAAGTGATTTAAAAAGTGTTGTATTGCGAAATAATAATTATAAGTGAACAGTAAAATTGTGTGAAAATTATTTAAAGTAATTTTGTGAATTATCGTTAATAAATAGTGTTGTTATAATTTTTGTGTGACATAAATAAATTCGTTGGGGATAAATTGAATTGATTTTGTTTTATTCACAATTCAGTGATACGAATTTTAATTGACGAGGCAAAAACGTAACACAATATGTTCACATCCCACAACTCAAATTGTCGATCTTCTTAGCTCATCGGGTTACAACGCCAGTGGCACTTCATATGCTTTATTTCATAAAGCAAAATATATGAAACCTTTTATGAAGAAAACGTCCACTTACTTTTTCATCTCCGAAGATAAAATAATAGCAAACACAAGTAGTACTTTGTGGAACGCCTTAAATTATGACAATTATGTGAAATTGCAATATCTTACCTGGCCATATTTGTCTGGAGGACACGTGGAATTACAATTCTTACCGATGTAGCCTTTGGAACATATACATTCGCCTGTTGCTGAATCACATGTACTATTATGCAAGCAATCACATTTTTTCGTACAATCACGACCCCAACGCTCCTGTGGGCAATCTAAAAGTTTAAAATTGTAAATTAATGAAATACAAATTTTAATTAAATAGACAACTAACTTATATCACATGAAGGGCCAGCCCACCCGTGCTCACATTGACACTTTTCGGGCGCTACACAAATACCATTTTTGCATTGATTCGTGCACACTGGAATACAGGCTTTTTTCGCTTGATTTTTCCCGTATCCCTCACAACATTGTTTAACGAATCGCTGTTTTTCTAACGGTGTTGTCTTATTAACTGTCTTAAATTTGATATTATATTTCGAACACTTTAATTTGATATTCCAACACCACTGCGTCGAACGCTCTTGATATGCAACACTCTCGGTCGTCGTAACTTCGATTGTATACTTTTCAATCTCTTTACAAATATTTGGCCCTTCCAGTTCGGGTTCTTCCGGCAGGGTAGCAATTCCGATTACACCAAATATAAATTGAACGCATATCACAGCTAATGAGATTTTTATTAGATTTAGCATTTTATTTACTTTAACTAGTGTTTACTTTTAGATAATATAATTTATTTTTAATTTACTATTTGTTTTATGATTTGTTTAATAATATTTGAACATTTTTCTTTTTTTTGTACGTAGATTCTTGTATTTGTATTTGTAGTTTGCGTTAAAATTATCTTAAGGTTACGCTAATTGATTTCATATTCGTGACTTTATTCGAAAATCTGAAAATAAAAGAAAAAATTATACATTACAAACCAATTGGCTGTATTTTATCAAAAAATATTATTCCATAACTATTTATAATATGAACACTTAAGTTCTTTATTGTAATACAGGAATCTCGAAATGCCGTAGATAGCAATCAAATCAAGAAATTGAATAAAATTATTTTCAAATTGAGCGCTTTATCTCGAACAGTGAAGACCGAATTAAGGAATTATTATATTGAAAAAAGTAGGTTGCGCCCAATTTTATGTGACTCGAGAATCTCTCATTTGCAACCCCGAAAAACTGTTTCTCAAATACTTGCGGTGAACCAACCTAAACAATTTTCGACCCGTAATTAGTGTATAAAATGTCGAAAATAATTACAAAATACAGAATTGAAAAGTCGCCAAAAGAGAAAATTCTACAAAATTACTACATCAACAGGCTTTTGGTTTCCTTATTAAACTTATGCTCGGCCACCTACCGCGGCCAGGCCGTTTGTTGTGTGCCTGTGGCATCCCGAGCCATTTATATTTGTCGCTTCGCTCCCTTTATCTTCTTCTTTTTTATATCCTTTATATTAACTTCACCTGCTTGATTGCTTGCTTGAGTGTCCTTACGATCTTCAAGTTCAAAATTGACCCACTTCCCGTGATCCTCTTGCGCTGAAATTTTGCACATCGACTTTTGTCACCTAACAATACTTTTTGGCAGAATTTCAGTTCGATCAACATACTATAACTAAGTTTTTTCTTTAATTTTCAATTTAAAAAATTCAATCTAGTAGTGTTCCAAATGTTTCTTCAAGTACATAAGTTTAAAATTCAAATTTGTTTTTTGAATGACCGTTACTCATTGAATTTTAAATTTTAGTCATGGTGAAGAAGGTCGAAACTGAATTGCAATCGACCGAGTCTTATATATAAAGGATATATAGTCAAAAACTTTGTTTTTATGGGTTGTGTGTTTTTTTTTTTTGAAATCTCATTTTTTTGTATAGGGAAAAACATTGCGTTCAAACCTAACCGATTTTAGCTTCTCTTTTTATTTACATATAAAGAGAACATTCATAATGTAAGTTCTTTCAGTTCCTCACATATTAATGATCAATTAATAAATTCATTCGACATCTGCTTGATTTGGTTCAACATTTGCCTTTTTGGTCACAGACAAAGCTTTAGTGTATTTAAATCGCTAGATGTAAGCATTAGTCAAAAGGAGCAGAGGAATGTTGTTTACACCGATAGTTATCCACTGACCCAAAAATGATCAGAAAACGTTCAGGTAAACGTAAATCGCCTAGCTCCTCCTGAAACTGAGTTTTTGGTATTTCGGCATCCAAAAATTGTGGTGTATTTTTCATGTTATGTTTTTTAAAATGCGGTAACATAATTTTTGTTCGGTAACATAATTTGATATCTTAGTGATATCATGTGATGCCAAATTTTATTATTGCTTGTTATAATATTCTTGAATATTACATTGTTTATACAAAAGAATTCTAGAAGATTTACGATTAAAAAATATTTTAACATTTGCCTTGTGACCATATAAGTGGTAACACTTATTGAGAAAAGGAGTTTTTTGAAAATTATGAAATCAAAAATAAAAATCGAAAAAAAGGTGGCCCAAGCCGACGACTTAAACAAAGAAAGTACAACATCATAAAATTAATAAAACACAAGAGAAAATTAATTAATAGTAACAGTGGCAGTCAAACAGAAATTAAAATGGTTTTTATATAATATTAAGCGAATTTATGAAGATAAGCAACAAGATACATGATCTTCCAGTTCTTTTGACAATTGACTTGAAAGAGGCAGTCAAAAATCTACAAATAAAATAAAATGGAAAATAACTTCAAAATCATACTCTTGGAAACGGCGGCCAATCAAAACCATTGGAACGATGAACATTGTGTCGCGGCGTTAATAGTGGCCCTCAAAGGCGAAGCAGCAGGGGCTTTGCAAAACATTCCGGAACCAGAGCGCAACAGTTATCTCGAAATTATGAAGGCGCTAGATCGGAAGTACAGCAGTGACCAAACGCGGGAAATCGATCGCATGGAACTGAAAAGCCGCTACCTACTAGTGCATCTAGTACATACAAGTATGTCGGCCGATTATATGGAAAGGTTTCAAATTGACGCATTCATTGATGGTATTCGAGATCCATCCCCATCCATCGTCAATGAAAATACACCGAGTGGAAATCGACACGATGACAGCCGAACAATTAAAGGCAACATTGATGGCACAGAATTCATGATCACTCTGGATACGGGAGCAAATCGCACGATTATCCGTAACGAGCTAGCGGGTTTAAGTTACAAACGACAACAGGAGACACTGCAATAATAAAAGGGAAAAAGATCGTGAATATAAGGATCGGGAGAACTCCTTTCCAACAAGAAGTGCTGATTGCAGATATTGTGGATGGAATCATTTTGGGAATGGACTTCATGAGGACGAATGGCTTCATAGTGGTTGTTGGACGAGGAGTATTAACTTACGATAACATCGCGTTCCCACTTCAAGCAAACAGGAGCAACTACCAGGCGAATTATTGTTGATCATCGGGAGAAACTGCCACCGAACTCGGAGACGATCGTGTAGGGAAGATTGGAAGGAGGTTCTGGCGCACCCAGGTTGTGGGTTGCTGAAGCTAACGAAGAGGAGAGCAAAGCCCAGGAAATTATAATCGGGAGAGCCTTAGTTAAACCAGACAACGACTATAGAGTACCAATTAGGACCCTTAAATCTCTCGGATAAGACAAAAACATACCGACCAAACGGCGCAGTGGTTAAAGCTGCGGCGTTTGTATCGGGAGGTACCGGGTTCGAATCCCGATAGGGGCGGGATGCAAAAGGGATTTTTCATCATCTGATTGCGATCGGTGATGAAGATGAACACAACTATGACACCCTGTTGAGAGTGCAGAATCCATGGGCCGACCCACCTTTCATGTCAGCACTATAGGTAGGCATGAAGCAATGCAATGTGCAGGTGGTTTATACAAAACGGGTCTATAGCCGTACGTCCTCGATTTGGCTAATACTGCGTAAAGTAGGACGGTAAAAGTAAACTGCGAAAGAGTTGGGAGACCTTGAGCCCCAGAACAGATTGCAGAGATTAAAACCAAAAAAAACCTAAAACCAAGACAAAAACATCAAGAAAGGCCCAATCATCGGTAAATGTGACGAGGTATCGACAATAGTAAAATGTGAACAGAAAAGTCAGATTGGAAAAACCGACATCCAAGGGCAAAAAGAAATGGTACAACAACTCATACAGAAATGGACCGAAGATCTTACAGTGGCACAGAAAAATTCTGCACATCAACTACTCAAACGGTACATGTCCATATTCTGCAGTACATCGGATAATAACGGAAGGACCTCAATGGTAAAGCACCGAATTGATTCAGAGATGCCGATTAGTCTCAACCGCCCAGCAGGTTTATACCATTGGAAAAACAAGAAGTCGATCGGATGGTAATAGATATTCAGGCAGCAGGTGTAATCGAACCATCTAACAGTCCATGGAGCTCACCAGTAGTGTTAGTCGAAAAGAAGGACGATAGCATGAGATTCTGCTGAGAAAGGAAGTCAAATATTTGGGTTTTCTGGTAACGGCTAATGGAATTCACACTGACGAAGAAAAGATCGCAGTGGTAAAGGATTGGCCAAGACCTAGAACTTTACATGAATTACGGAGCTTTCTAGGATTGTGTACTTATTACAGACGATTCGTGCCGCGATTCGCCAACGTCGCAAATAGTTTACACGAGTGAACCAGGAAGAATGAGGCGTTCGAATCGAAGAATGACCAGGAAGAAGCATTCGCGGAACTATGGAGAAGATTGTGCATCGCGCCAATCCTCTAGCATACCCTATACCCAACATGCAATTTATTTTGGATACCGATGCAAGCAATGACGGTATAGGAGGGGTGTTACCACAGAAAACGAATTGCCAAGAACGAGTTATTGCGTACTACTCCAAAACATTATCAAAACCGGAGCGGAATTATTGCGTAACATGATAAGAATTGTTGGCTTTAGTGGAATGCATAAGCATAAGTTACCTTTATGGGCAAAAATTGAATTTACGGACGGATCACGTAGCTTTACGGTGGCTGTTGCAATTCAAGAACCCAGAGGTACAAGTGGCACATCGGCTCGAATGTCTTCAAAGCTACGATTTCCAGATCGAACATCGGAAGGAAAGTTCACACGGAAATGCCGACATCTTGCAACGCTGTAATGAATCTTTCACTTGCCTGACACTCTGAAAGTTTCGCAAATTTGTTTATTCAACATTATTGGGTTATCGAAATAGGAGTAATATATTAATAATATGGATCCGCCCTCATAAAATTATGCATTCGCTATTTATTGATTGGACTGTCTAAACGCGGCCAAAGCACTCGCCGTCAACAATAAAGAATGGTTTCAGCACGACAATCGCATGACTTTTCGGGTACGTTAGCTACAAATGATTTTCTGGTTCAGGCCGAGGTTTGGGTAATCTACCTTGATATATGAGTGTATTACAAACATTTCAGGAGTTTATTTCGTTTTCTATTTTAATAGAAAATGTCTAATTCTTGCGATTTGCCGTTATGTTTAAATTTATGAATAATGCAATAAAAGTTATCGGATCAGACAGAAGTTAGATTAGATCGAGCTGGGTTTGCAAAAATAATAATCAAAACATAATTGGATTCGGCCTGTATTGGAATTTCAGTAGTACAGTCGAGATAAGTAAAAAAATGGGAACATTCCCAAAGTTTTCCTTGATGGCAAGTGCAAGTTTAAACATTTGCGTGCACCTGAAATATTTTGACTGCTAGTGTAGAGTAGAGAACCAAGATTGGCCAAAAAATTCTCCGGATTTAGTTTGGATCCCGAGAAGGAGGGGATGCAAAAGAGATTTTCAGATTTATAATCTAAGAATAGTCATATTCTGTGCAGAGGATCTCTTTTAAGTTTTTTCTTGAAGAAACTTGTGTGTATTTTGTGCTATTTATTTGTATTTCAATTCCTTCGATTTATTCTGTCTCGAATAATTGAAATTAATTTAAAATTTTACGAATAGAAGAAATTGTTGATTTATTTTTCTCAATGCTCACAGATCGAAACTGAATTGCAGACTCTTAATAATTTCTCCTCTTCGTAAAATACATATAACATATATCTGGAAGAGAGATTGAAGTATATACCCAAATGCTTTAAAACGGCTCAAATAATTATGTTGAAGAAACCAGGTAAACCAGATGAAGAAGTAACATCATACAGACCAATTTCACTGCTTCCGACCTTATCAAAGCTGTTTGAAAAACTACTACTAAAACGTCTAAAGCCAATGGTAAACGTTCCTGATTTTCAATTTGGATTCAGGAATAACCACTCCACAATAGATCAAGTCCATCGAATAACTACGGTAATAGAGCAAGCGTTAGAAGAAAAGAAATATTGCCCCGCCGTATTTCTGGATGTATCTCAGGCCTTTGATAGGGTTTGGCACGAGGGATTGACATTCAAGATGAGCAAAATGCTACCACAAAACTATTGCCAGCTGCTTGAATCATACCTCTCTGATCGCCAATTCAGAGTCATCCATGAAGAAACATGTTCTGACTTTTATCCAACTCTAGCGGGAGTGCCGCAGGGAAGCGTATTGGGACCCCTACTCTACCTTATCTACACTGCGGACATACCTACAACGAATAAAACGTTCATCGGCACGTTCGCTGACGACACTGTAATTATGTCAGTAGACGAATCACAACCAAGGGCAGTGGAAAATCTTCAACGAGCAATGAACGACGTTACTAAATGGACAATTGACTGGAAAATAGTGCTTAATGAGCTCAAATCAACCCATGTGACATTTACGCTCCGACACAAAAATAACAGTCTACACATATACCTCAATGGGGTGCAAGTGCCGCAGGCTGAATCGGCTAAATACCTTGGTCTGCATTTAGATTCAAGGCTCAACTGGAAACATCATGTGAGACAAAAAGCTGAACAGATACGATTAAAACAACGTCAAATGTACTGGTTAATTGGGCATCATTCCAAAATGAACCTGTATTGCAAAAGACTAGTCTACCAGACTATCTTCAAACCAATATGGATGTATGGTGCGCAGCTATGGGGTTGTACTCATAAATCCAATAGAGACATTATACAACGTAGTCAAAATAAATTTCTTCGAATGGTCACCAACGCTTACCGATTTGTGACTAACAGAGAAATACACAATGATCTAAAAATACAATTGATAGACGACGTCATCCGCGAATGTGCCATTAAACATGAGAAGAGGCTTCTTAACCACACCAACGTTGAGGCCGTACAACTACTGGACAGTACAAACGAAGTAAGGCGGCTCAAACGAATCAAACCACATGAGCTAACCGTATGAATATTATATCTTAAGGGAACTGGATACTGGTCCAGCAGACCCACACAAGTTTATGCTTATCTCATAAGTACTAATGTCAACCTTACTAATGAATTAATAATGTTTAAGATTGTAGTAGCCATATCAATAAAGATGTTTAAAAAAAAAAAAAAAAAAAAAATATATCTGGAATATACCAAAATAATATATATGCATTAAATATAATAAAAAAGTGGAATTGTTAAAAGTTTTTAAGGGATAAATTCGCTAATACTATATTATTATTATTATTGGGGGGGCCATGCGGGCGATCAGCCACTTCGCACTGCGACCTAAAAGATCTATTGTGCTGGCCCCTGCTTAATTATCCGTCCAGTCAATATTCAGGTTCTTAATGAACCTGACAATACTGCCTCCCGGTTCGTGACACATACTATCTGGGCATATTGCTCTCCCTCCTAGATGTTTACTACAGCATGTGGTTCCGCTAGAAAGACGGTAGCATTGGAGCTCAAGGACCTCGAGAGGGTTGTGCCACTCCCGTATATTCCTACTCCTGCCCCGTATTCCGTTTGATTTTACTCTTACGAGTTGCTAGGAATTGCAAATCACCTGTAGGTCACCCAGCTTTACTACAGGAAGGCTAAAAATAAAACTGGAGGGTGCCTGGTATCCAGAGTCCGCATATTTTGTGCTGATTAACCTATCAGCCATTCATCTTTCGGCATATGCTGTTCCACCTTAGATTAGGGTTTTTTGTCAAGGTTTTCTCCTTTAGCGCCGTACTTTGGCCTGTGCCAAATGGCCAAAAATGTGCCAAGTGGCCTTAGTTACCAGTGGTTGCCACGAGGAGGCAGTACGTACACCTGCGAATTGTGCACAGGTTACCCCTTACACAATTGTACCCATCACGCAGCTGCCTAATGACAAGACCAGAACAGCTCACGTGATGCGCACCCTACTGGAAGGTTACGGAGCTGGTAGATTAATCTACTCAACTTTGATCCCCCCCCCCCCCCCTCCAATAGACGCCAAACCACCTTCGCTAATACTATAAGTAAAGTGTGTTTTTTTTTAAGCCCGATAGAACTTGAAATTGTAAAAATTAACACAAAAAATTTAATTGTAATCAAAAATTTGTCTTTATTCGAAAGGTCAATACATTTATATTTGAAAATAATTGCGGGCATATGGGCACAGCGGCTGTTCTTGACGAAATGCATTCTGGACGTCCAATTTTGGGCCAGGAAATAATCGAGAGGTGTCAAATCGCACCACCGTCAAATCGTCCATTTCTCGAAATCAACTTATCGCCAAATTTTGATTTTAATAAGTCGATGGTTGCGGTCGCCGTATGGCTCGTAGCGCCATCCTGTTGAAACCACATCTCGTCCGGATCAATGTCATCCATAGTTTCAAACAAAAATTCCTGCGAACGACGACGAATCGATAAATTTGGGTCTTCTTCCACACTTTCGTTTACAGCGGCGATATTCTCTTCAGTACGCACATTCCTTCGACGTGTTGATGTTATTGCATCCTCTAGAGAGTATGTGGTACGAAATCTACCCACAGTTCGACGGATGGCTTGCTCAGATGGACGATTATGTGCGCCATAAAAATCACGGAGTCCTCTATAAGTTGCGGAATCGACGACTGATTTTCAAAGTAAATTTTAATAATTTCGAAGCGTTTTTCAAGCGTAAGTCTATTCATGATGATTTGCTAGAGTATACTGATATCTGCCAGAGTATATTTTTCATAAAAATTTAATTTTTTGTTTTATTTTTTACAATTTCAAGTTCTATCAGGCTTAAAAAAACACCCTTTATATGGTTGACTCCTATACCGGGTGATTTTTTTAACCTTATACACTCAAATATCTCGAAAAATAAGCACTCTACGAAAAAAATGTTAAATCATTCCGTGGGGAAAATACATTAGTGTTAAAATTAGTACCTCCCACCCCTCCTCCTTGTAGGTGGGGCACGGGGTAACTTTGAAACTAAAATAGGAACCCCTATATTTTATTGCAGATTCGGATTCTACGGCTAAAAATACGTAGGATTTGACAGAAACATTTTTTTCGATTCATGATAGATGGCACTGTAATTGACAATATTCAATTTTTGTCCATTTCTCCTACGGGGAACCTACGCAAACGATTCTGCAATACGTCTGCAATAAAAATACCACGGTTTCATTGTAAATATTCGAAGTTAGTCTTAAACAATTTGTATTTCTTAAATTTTCAATTACTGAAAATGGCTTCTCTTTATCGTAACCCAGGAACATGCGATTGAATATTGTCAATTACAGCGCCATCTATCATGAATCGAAAAAAATGTTTCAGTCAAATCCTACGTATGTTTAGCCGTAGAATCCGAATCTGCAATAAAAAATAGGGGTTCATATTTTAGTTTCAAAGTTACCCCGTGCCCCACCTACAAGGAGGAGGGGGTCTACTAATTTTAACATTAATGTATTTCCCCCACGGAATAATTAAATATTGATCTTAACCATTTTTTTCGTAGAGTGCTTATTTTCCGAGATATTTGAGTGTATCAGGTTAAAAAAATCACCCGGTATATAGGAAAAAAATCAGGGGCCCTATTAAGAAATTGTCGATAGCACTGTATGACTGCACGGTACGACTGCATCTTGAGGTGACGACCATTTTATTTCATCAACGTAATTTAATAGAATTAAATTGCAATACTCTAAATTTTTTTTTATGTTAATATTAGATTTGTTTTTTATTAATATTATATTACACAGGAACATCACAACGGCCATCGCCGCGACCAAAATGGTTGTGCGTTGTAGTGACGTATCCCTTGAACTGAGGATTTGTCATTTTTTTGATAAAAATTTTCTTGGGATTCTATTTCTTATCCGATTTTGATAAAATTCAGCATTTCCAATGGAAATGGGATTCTTAAATAATTTTTAGACGAAGTTCTGGAATATGTCCAATAAGAAGGAACTTGGCGATTTCCTACCCGATATCGATGAAATTCAGCATTCATCGTTGAAATGGGAATTTAAAATGATTTTTAAATAAAGTTCTGGAATATGGCCAATTAGGAAGGAACTTGGCCATTTCCTATCCGATTTTGATGAAACTCAGCATTTCCAATCGAAATGGAATTCTCAAATGATTTTTAGAGGAAGTTCTGGTTTATGGCCAATTAGGAAGGAACTTGGCCATTTCCCATCCGATTTTGATGAAACTCAGCATTTCCAATCGAAATGGGATTCTCAAATGATTTTTAGAGGAAGTTCTGGTAAATGGCCAATTAGGAAGGAACTTGGCCATTTCTTATCCGATTTTGCTGAAATTCAGCATGCACCGTGGAAATGGGATTCTAAATTGATTTTTAGATAAAGTTCTGGAATATGGCCAATTAGGAAGGAACTTAGCTATTTCTTACCGGATTTTGATGAAATTCAGCATGCACGTACGAAATGGGATTCTAAAATGATTTTAAGATAAAATTTTGGAATATGGCCAGTTAGGAAGGAACTTGGCCATTTATTATCCGATATTGACGAAATTAAGAATGCACGATGGAAGTGGGATTCTAAAATGATTTTTAGATAAAGTTCTGCAATATGGCCAATGGGAAGGAACTTGGCCATTTTCAATCCGATTTTGATAAAACTCAGCATTTCCAATGAAAACGAGATTCTTAAATGATTTTTAGATGAAGTTCTGGAAAATGGCCAATTATCATGAAACTTGACTATTCTTTAATTGGTTTTAGTGAAATTTGACACATGCGATTGAAATGGGAATCTAACATGATGTTTGGATGAACTTCTGGAATATGGACAAGTATGATGTAACTTGCCCATTCTTTAAACGATTATATGAAATTCGACATGTGCGTTGAAAGTGGGATACTAAAATGGTTATTTGATGTATTTAATGACTTTTCTATAAATCATTTCAAATTCCCATTTCCATCGCACTTGTCGAATTTCATCATAATCGGTTGAAATTATGCAAGTTTTGTCATACTTAGCAATATTACAGAACTTCATCCAAAAATCATTTGTGAATCCGATTTGCAACGCACATGTAGTATATATCTCTATGATCGCAAATTTAAATTGAGGTGGTTTTCGATATTGATTATTTCATAATAGCTATTTTCGATGTCATCGAAACACTCGTTATTATCGAAAAAAAAAACACTATCGAAAATTGTATAATAGGGCCCCAGAGTAATAATTTGGCAGTTCAGTCGCTATAGCCTGATCAGATGATTGAAAAATGATTTATTTTTCACAATGCTCACAGATCGAAACTGAATTGCAGACTCTTAACAATTTGTATTACAAAAAAAGCTCTTGACCGCTAAGGGTTAAAATTTGAAAAACACCAAACAAAAACGTTTCTATTGAAAATACAACAACAACACAATAAAACATAATGTATTCCGAGGTGCAATTTTTGTGCTTTTCGGGCACCACCAAAATTATAACCATATTATAAGGAAGTAAATTTTACTATCAGTTTTCTTATGTACTTCACAAACGCTACAATTTATCGTACTGCATTTTTTACTACAAATTTATAATGGTTTTCTAGGGGCATTCTTTTCATCTTATTGATCGGAACCCATATAAAAAAATGTCAAAAGTTAAAGCTGATTTACATTCAATCTTTTAGTTCTATTCGAAAAGAAAAGAAACACGAAGAAAAGTGCTAATACATTTTATCCATATATAAAAATGAGACGGGCTTTCCCATTCTTTCTCCCCTTACCTTTTTGAGGGGGCTTCATCATTTTAATGCAAGAAAATTATATAAAAAAATCGATTTATCGTACATCATTTGTCTTTTGAAAAAGAGTAAAAGATTAAATGTAAATCAACTGTTAGGTACTCCGTAATTATTAGGACAAATTCGGTAATTTAGGTTTCCTTTGAAAAGGAGATGGCTCTGTAACAATGCTAACGTTGGTACTACATACATTTTTTGTTATCGTTTGATATATTTTGGCATATGGACGAAAAAAAAAATCAAATTTATTTGAATTTATGGATACTACATTAGAGTCTTAAAATTAAAAACATAAACTATTTGTAGTCTATTGTTTTATGGTTCTTCTTTCGGAATATCGCTTTTCCGATTTTCGAACCAATTAGCAATCAGGCCTATGGTGGTTTTTGGAGTTACTTCCTTTTTCCTAATTTATTTTTTAATACCTCGTAACTTCTTCTATTGCATTTGTGCTTGTTAGAAGATTCATTGCAAGCCTGATCCCTTAAGCAATAATTTTCTCTAATTAAATAAATCATTCTTCTTTAAAGTTTCGTTTGGCCAAAACGAAAAGTTGTGGTAAACCTTGTACAGTTTTAAACGAAATATATAAAAATCTGTAAATAATTCTTGCATCAATTCACCCACACATTTAATTAAATTATTTAATCGTACGCAAATTTTTATTTCAGACCTTACTGCCATCAGATGGGATTGAATCGTTTCGATTATCAATTAAAACCACAATAAATCACCATGTATTATGCTTATGGGTTCGCCGTATCACTAAATACTCAAAGGGCCATGGTTAAGTGAAATGTTGCCAAAATGCATTTTTAGAGGTATGTTTTACAAAACCCACCTCACCGGCCTTGAGGATCTTACTGATTTCGTGCGGATATGTAAAGTAACTGGAGACATTTGTCTGGATGTTGGTATAAGTAAATATGTTGATGGCTTTGACTTTCAAGTCAGATAGTCGCATTTATTTATTTTTTCCTAAAATATTTATTTTTTAATTTTTTTTAAATTTTATTATTATGTATGTTATAATTGAAATTACGTTATAATTGTTATAATGTCAAAATTAATATCAGGGGAATGATCGGGCGATTTATGTACTGTGCGCGCTGTATGAAAAAATTCCATTGCATCAATAATTGTGCATAAAATGCGAACATGTATCAACAGTGGGTCGGGTGTCCTGTCGTACCGTTTGAAGCGATTCAAAATTCGCGGAACGAAGCTTTTTGTGTAAATGATGTCATACATTCATCCATTACTTGAAAAATTCAAAATCTAATATTCCAAGCGGCAAATACACCACTTTAAGAAATAGACAACTTCGGTTACAAAGATTTTATGTTTATGTTAATTCCCATACCTCATCTTGCATAATCTGCTACGAATGAGCTTTAGCTCAAAGTATATTGTGTAAGTGGGGTTGGTTTATCTTTATAAATTTGTTGTAAATAAGTAAATAAATAAGTAAATAAATAAATAAATAAATAAAATAAATAAATAAGTACGTCACTTCTAATTACGTTTACTTGTTCAAAATGTACAAGCGATTCTAATGGAAGCTGTAATACTACTCAGCGACAGTCTTAAGAAGATATCCTTTTGACTTGTTGTGCTTGTTCGAGACAATTAGGAACTTGAAAAAAATCGTCTATTTTTTAGCTTTATTTTTTCTATTTTTTGGATTTGATTGATACCTTAAACGTCCGATTTAGTCGAGATTTCACGGATTTATGCACTTATATAGTGGCCAAAATGGTTTTCGAGTTATTCATGAAAAATCGCTCTAAGACAAGCGTTTTTTAGATAAAAAATCAACATTTTCAATCGCGAATAAGTCGAAAAATATTGATTTTTCGCTTAGAAGTAGAGGGTCCTTCCCGGGAATACTCGGACGGGAATTCCCGGGAAATTTCCTAATTTTTTGTTTCTTGTTTCCCGGGAAAAAAACTAGAAATTCCCGGGATTTTTTGTCTTTTCTCTATTTTTTAATCAATTGACACACGGCCTTTTCCTTTCAATTAGCACAATATAGTTGCAAGGGTTCGTCAACAAGCGAGTTAATACGGCATTTGCAACATGTACGTAAAATAAATCTGTTGTAACGAAATAAATTAGGGCAAATACATAATGGAACGTACAATATGTGACCGATCGAGTTATCTCTGGTACGGTCTTTTTGGACCATATAGTATGTCCCGAGATATCTCGGCTCTGGTCCTTAAGGAGTTAATGGTGGATTGCCAACGGTAAGAAAAATTGCAAAATTTTTTAAAATGTCACCGGAAAGAAATTCTATTCTTCAAGAGTATGTGAAGCAAAATTACGAGATGGAATACCCAGATGGACTCAGCTCGAGAGGCATTAAATGATTTGGGATCCCTAATATTACTGAATGACAATTATATCCCAATATTGTCGAATATTTTCAATGCGCTTTAGCCATTTAAATTAGCTGTAGAAGTTTTGGGAAGACGTGATGCAAATTTGGTTACAGCTGATGCAATTTTAAAGTTTTTGTTTGAATCTTTACGTGCAAATGAATATAATATTTCAACCCAGTTATTGGAAGTTTAATTCACATTGCATTTAAGAATGAAGAAACCAAGATCTTGTGTCTTTTGTCAAATATATGCAGACTCTCGACATGCAATCAACTGCTACAGCAGACTTGTCGTCATCATCAAAGTCGTTATTCAACAAAGAAGAGTTTGGACTAGAATTGGAGGGTGAGATACATTCAGGAAAGATGACGAATCGGAACACTCTCTGTTGGTTGCAGATATTAACGAAAGGTTGGCTGGCGCAATAAACGCAGCCCTTAAAACTAAAAAAATTGCAACGTTGTCAAACAATCAGAGAACAAATATACAAAAAGAGTTAGTTACCTATAATTTCTTTTTTTCTTAATTTCTCGAAAATCCCGGGAAACCCGGGAAAATTCGTTTCAAATTTCCCGTTTCCCGGGAACAAAAAAAACCGGGAAAAAGCACCCTCTACTTAGAAGTCAACTTGACAACGCGGCCATTATTTATGTATCATCACAAAATTTAGGAGTTTTGTGGTGAGGGCCACAAAATCATCACAAAATTTAGGAGTTTTGTGGTGAGGGCCACAAAACTCCTAAATTTTGTGATGATTCTTTCTTATGGGAATCTGTGTTTTCAATTTTGGCAAATAAATTCTTATTTGTATTAGAAAGAGAAGTTATTCAGACCATCCCGAAACTATCGCTTCGTATCGATAGTAAAATTTTTTTAAATAATCACAATAATTTTCTTTACACGTTGACTGCCACCATATGAAAAAAAATTGATTGTCTTTCCACATTAGGATTCAAACCAAACACTCGTATCGTGATTTTAGAAAGTAATAGTATCAGCATAATGCAGGCAATATGAGAGGGTAATCCAACATTATGTTTGGGTACTTCGAAAAATTTAATTTCATTTACTCACAAACAGATATTCGAGTGTGTCTCCAACAAAAATAAATTTATTCTACGTATTTTGCCAAAAATTAAGAAAACGCAGAAATTTTCGTTTCATTCGAGATATTTTTGGACTTTGACTACACTAGTACAAACAAATTTACTATAAATATAAACATTTACATACATACTAATATCTACATTTATCATTTCTAATGAATGGCTTTCAAATGTTGATTTTTCCTTTAACCCTCCCGGCGCAAAAATGTATACAGCAAAAATGTACAGCGTACGAACAGTTTACGAACGCTTTTTTTTATAATACACTGCTACATTTACATTCTCTATACATAGTGCTGTCAATTATATCTTGCGGCTTTGTTTTAGTTTCAATTTTTTTTTGTACAAATTAAATTAAAGTTGTCGTATTGTGAAAATATAAAAACTTCTGATAATTATTGTTAGTTTTTCGTGGCATTCAAGAGCAACACTATATCCATAATATCATATAAAAATCATTATAATGAATATTTTGAAAGGTATTTAAATAATACTCGAAGTATCTATGATTGAAACATTTTATTTCATTTCAGAAAAAGATTAATTAACAAATTTGGCACGTTGTGGCTTGTGTTGCGGCTTATTTGAAGAAAAATATAAATAAAAGATAAGATTGATTTAAAAAAATTGTTTTATTCTAATTAAATGGGACAATTCGCACTAAACCGTTCGTCAATGTTACGCTTAAGCAGTTCGTAAACATTACGTTTAAGCGTACACATTATGAACACTTTTATACATACTAATACATACACAAGTCTTCGCAAATTTGTTTCACTTCTCATGTGACAAAAGTACACATTACGTACTATATTCGTACTGTTTTAGTGTAACGTTTACGAACACCTTAGTATAGCAAAGTCTTCGTAAACCGTACGTTTATGATACACCTGGTCTGGAGGGAAGTAGCTATTACATATTCAAAATTTACTAGAATAGTAGGCCTTACGATCACGTGAACTAAAATCACTTGAGAGGCGAATGTACAATGAAGATGTTAAACTACAGAGAAATATTTTGGCATAAACATACCATACAGGCAAAAATAATGATTTGTGTAAAGTCTAAACAATCAACCCTTATTAAATAATTCAATGATTTTACAACAAACCAATATAAAAATGTTATTACATTTTCTTAGCTCCACGAATCGCGATAATTTTTATAGTTTAGTGTAACCTTCAATTTTGTATGCTTCGGGAATTCAAGAAAATAATTTTATATTTGTATTTTTTTTAAATTGTGTGCATTCATATTCAATGTGTAGAAGACTGTGAATAAATTAATGAGACAAACCGATTTGAGATAATGAATTATGAATCCATATATTATATACCTATGCATGTATGTATATGCACAACAACAACAATATACTATACAACAATGGGCAATATTAGAAATATTTTTTTTAAATAGTTTCTATTGTATTCGTATCTCCTATCCGATGCATAAGTATTTGTGGTAGCAATAATTTGCGGTTCCATTTCTGTTTATTGGCTTATAAAATTAATAAAAATTAGTTTCTAGTAATACCGTTGTTTTGACTTAATTTTGTTTTAAATATCGTTTATTTAACATAAAAATATTCAGCGTTAATAAAAATAAATTCAATTGAATCTGATGCAGAAGCAACTGTGATACAGTGTAATTTTGATCAATAAGTATTTTTGTGATATGCCGAAAAATTTAAAAATAATTAGTAAATCAATTAAATTAAAAATTATTTTTGAATAATTAAATAGTGACTTAGTCACTTATACAGTCCGTGACAAAAAGATAGCCTCACGTCGAACGTCGTGTTTGGATGAAAAATAGCAAATTTATCACAATTCACGGTCCGAAATATTTTCATTTGCTTTAATTTTAAAAATTCAATACATAATATACATATATGTATGTAAACACAAATGAATCTAATAAAAGTAAAAGAGAAACATCAGAAATTTCGATATTTTAACGCGACAAAATGATAGCCTCAACAATAAGTTTTCAGTGGAGTGACATTGTGGGCGAGTTAATAATGTGTGACGCCTCCTCTAGCCTGAATTACTTCAAAAACACGGTTTTACATTGAATTGAGTAATGTTTGTATATAATCTCAATAATCTCAATTTCTTCGCAACACTCAACAAAGAAGGTTTTAACTCCGTAACCGTTTGGTATTGATGACCATCGACCAGTTCTACTAAACAACTTTAAAAATTATATACATAATAAAATTTTTGAAAACATTAATTAGATTTGTATAAATTTTTTTTTTAAATTTTAGTTCTAGGAGAAATTACAATTAATTTAGTTTTTGCCAAAATTATTTGTACCTACAAATTTGTGCTCAATATTATTTGTGCAATAAGGAAAAAATTAAAATAAAATAGTAAATCAATTAAATTTAAGATTATTTTTTGCTAATTAAATAATGATACAGTCATGTTTTGTATGCATATGGTCAGTTTTTGTTTATTCTCTATAACAACTCGCAAATGGTTCAAAAATTTGTTATTAACATAGCCTGGAATCTGATCCCACACGGTTTTATTAGCACCCTGCCACAAATGTTTGGTCTTGTTAGATCATGAATACCTTCCACTTGTGGGCACCCACAAGTTTGAATCGAACCCTGCTCTGGCCGAGACAAATAATTGTATTCAAGATTTTTGTATAATTTTGTGGTAATGACTCTTCTTATGTATGGGAGCATTATTGTGCTAAAGAGCAAATTGAGGACCAATTAGTTTTTCATCAACCAGGAATGTTACTTTATCAAATAAACCGAAATGGAATTATGGCCTTGAACAGTTTTAGGTTATAGGGCATACAAACAAACGGAATATGATCTACCGTCAGGTAATGAAACGTGAACGGCATCTTAAGATATGCCCTATGATCTATAGAGAACTGTTTTATGTCGCAATTATTTCGTTTTTGTCTTAATTTGATAATATTGCAAATATTTTTATTATTACATAAACATCGAGTATCAATTAGTCTGGCTACTGCCTCGTTTAGTTTTCCTTGGGCAGCAAATAAAAGCTTACACGGCCGTACAAACTGAACTATTAAAGGAGAATGTTCTGTTTCGGTTTATTTGATGAAGTAACATTCCTGGTTGATGATAAACTAGTCGGTCCTCAATTTGCTCTTCAGCACAATAATGCTTCCATACATACGAAAAGTCATTGCCACGAAATTACACAAAAATCTTGAATATAATTATTTGTCTTGGCCAGGGCAGGATTTCGATTTAAACTTGCGGAGGTTTAAGTTAAAGTGGGAGATATTCATGATCTAAAAAGACAAAAAATGTGTAATAGGGTGCCAAGAAAACCGAGGGGATTAGATTCTAGCTGATGATTTGCTAGATGTTAAAGAGGCTATCGGGAGCAAAGAAAAATTTGAAATTTTTTTGATTTTTGTACAAATGTAAAATGTGGTTTTTTGTGCTAAATGTGCCAAACTTCATTTTGGTTTAAAAATTTTGATGGATGTCAAATTCAAATGTCATATGGACATGAATATGCAGTTGTATGACATTTCTTCAAAATAAAAAATCGGGAGAATAAAAATATCTAAACATCATCGGGAGATTGTTGACGAATACGTTAAAAAATTAGAAGCGGCAAAATAATTTTTAAAAGCTATTATGAATGGAAAATGATATGAAAAAATATTATGTTGGTGAAGTAGACATGCTGGTACAAAAGGTGATTCAAAACAAAAAAATACTGTACGTATTCTACGTATTCGTGAAGACAGGTTAATATCTCAGAAATTTGGACCCCAATTCGGCATATTAAGATCCAAAAACACGTTCTATGAGGGATAATCCTGCTCCCAACTCACATGCTGAAGAGTAAATGATTTTTGTTCACTGTTGCTTACTGAAGATATACAAAAATATTCTAAAGCAGAACTATTTGCTTGGGAATCTTGGGGTATATTTGAATAATCACAAGTTTGCACAAAAAGTGAAAATATTGTATGCAAATTATATTAGCAGTATTTGCGTTAGTTTAGACTTACACAATGAGCATTTTTGTTGTGTTTTAAGAGCTGAAGGTAAATTGAAAAGATTGAATTTGTCCCTTTAAATTGCTGTCCGATTGCTATTATTTTATTATTATTATTATTGAAAACCCATGTGGGCGTTCAGCCATCTCGCACTGCGACCTAAAAAATCTTTTGTGCTTGGACCCTGCTTCATTATCCGTCCAGCCAATATTCAGGCTCTTAATGAACCTGATAATACTGCCCGCCGGTACGCGATAGATAGAAATTGGGCTCATTGCTCTCCCTCCTATATGTTTACCATAGCATGAACTCCCGCTAGAAAGACGGCAGCATTAGTACCCAAGGACTTCGAGAGGGCAATCTCACTCCCGTATATTTCTACCCTACCCCGTCTTCCATTTTGATTTCACTTTTACGAGTTGCTGGGAATGGAAAGTTGCCTGTAGGTCACCCAGTCTTACTACAGAAAGGCTAAGTAAAACTGGAGAGTGCCTGGTATCCAGAATCTGTATATTTTGTACTGATTAATTGTCTACCTTAGATTAGGGTTTTTTCTCAAGGATTTCTTATTTAGTACCGTCTTTAAATGGCCAAAATATGCCAAATGACCTCAGTTACCAGCGGTTGCCACGAGAAGGCAGCACGTACACTTGCGAATTGTGAGCTACACATACCGTTCGATATTACATTTAATTGTAAGATTTTGTGGTAAAATAATCTATGTCAAGGACTTTATCTAAGCAGTGCAAATCCGTGTAATGTTTCTTCCTCCGTATTAACTGATATTAAGTATCTAATATGAGAGAATCTAATTTAAAAAGCGTGATCAAAGGTAGGGTTGGAACAGCCGCAGCTACCCGGACTAGTCCAATTTCATCATAGTTTTAAAACATTTAAGAGTATTTTATTTAAGGCAGTTACACGGTGTTGAGCAACGAAAATGAATGTATATTTTCCGAATTTTTTACAAAAAAAATGGCTTCTTGGATGGTCGATTTGAAGTTTCACATTTTAATTATTGGCTGTACAAGTAAGTTTTGAAGGATCTACAAAAAAGGCGTTACTAGTATTAAATCGCATCGGACCATCTTGCAACTATATTCATGTTAAAGCGTCATCATTTCCCTCTAAAAATCAGTATGTCATTTCGCTGAGGTGTCAACAACATATTTTTTTTGTGTGAAAAGTGGCGATTTTCACACGAGTGATAAAGAAAGCGAAGGGAGGCCATTATTTTCAATGATATTCAAGTCCGCTGAATACAGTGGCTATAGTATAATAATCTTAAGTTTGCACTCGTAATCCAAGCTTTCTTAATATGGGAGGATAATTCTGTTTAGAAATCAACTGAAGAGTACCAAATAGACAATTAATTTCAGGAAAAATTGAATGCAGTTCTTAAATAAGGATGGTCACTCATTCTGATCAAAACAAAAACCAATTTTAGAGGGTCCTAATATGAAATTGCGCATTATAGTATAACTCCTCCTTTTCTGGCATGATGACGGGTTAAAAAGCGTTCTTCTTTTCGAAGATCACGGAAATAGTAGTTATAACCGTATTTCTCCCGCTCATCAAACCAGAAAAAAGAAGTTACGGCATGGGCGCAAAATCCTTAATGAGCCGGTCCTTAATTGGGTTTTTATTTTCATCAAAATGAGTGGCAATTCCTATTAAATTTTCTCTGAAATTAGTCACTAAATGAGTCTCTTTGGTAGATTTTCAAACAAGATAATCCACCCATATATAACAAACACGCTTTTAAAGCTTGGATTGCGAGTGAAAACTTGCAACAGGAAAATGTCCACAAATTTAGGTCGTAAATAACGAATGCCCTTTCCTCTTATAATGGAATGTCGTTTTCCTCTGTTTGGTTGTGTGAATTTACAATAAGTTGGTTAACAAAATACTGCCAAAGTTGTAACGCAATTGTTCTAAATTCAATTAAAAGTGAGTAACACTTAATTTACTGGAACTAACTTCTAGAGTAACTCACATGTTTTTGTATAGAAGACTAAATGTTGTAAGTAAACGAACTTTCCAAAATTGGCGTAAATATTTTGACTTTCAAAAATATACATATATACACATTACACATACATGCTTGACCCATTTTACTAATTTGTGGGCACTTAACTTAGGTTGACTGTACTATAAAGATAACCAATCTCTTAATACATTGATAATTACAGTGATGTTCCATAAGTAAAACACTGGATATATGTATGAGTAAACTTATATAAGAAATTCGATACTTAATTAAAAATCCACAAAAAAATAACATTTTGTACTGCGTGTTTTATTTAGACTTTAATTTAGCTAAACAACAGCAAATTATTGTTTTCAAAGCAGTTAGAAAAAAATTTAAATTTTCGCTTAACTAGCAAATATTATCTTGTACGAATAACAATAGGTTTTATGTTGCTCGCATATTAATTATCGGGTAGACACAATAAAGGGGTATTGTGTTTATGTGTGGTAAAGAATTTTATTGTTTCGTAATAGGCGAACAAGCAAAAAATAAAATTCTGTCAGTTCATCGTTTTACTCGTAATAAAATTGTAAAATAATGTATGGCAGATGCGATAATCAAATTAGATTGTTTATAGGACCCAGAAAATCTAGATCTTTGTTATGAAATAGGAGTAAATGATTTGATAGGCAATCTGACAAATGTAAATAAACTAATCTGTTAAGAATGACGATTTCCTTTTTATAACGTTTAAAATACAAAATATTTCATATTATTTCCACTACTATTTCTTGGCCGATAACATTTTAATTTTTTTTTTAATCTCTTATCAGGTATTCTTAAGATAATCCAAAATAACACATATGTGTATGTACATAATTAGTAATGCTTGCCACTTCAGACGCTCGTAACCATGATACAATTTCACGTGCTTCAAAATCATGTATGCTATATATATCTACTATTTTTTTATAAGCAAATATTCCAATTTCCAAAATACACTTATCTGGGCATGTGGCTTATAGCAAAAAAAAAAAAATTTTAAAATTAACTTTTTTTTTTCTATTTTCCGCACATTCCGCTCAATTATTGTGTATTTACTAATTTAGTCGAGTATACATATAAAGATGGGTCTCTGAATCTGTGTGTTATATTTTTCAATTATGAGTCAATGTAATATGTTTCAGTCGGAAATGACTACACAATTGGATTGGTAAATTTTTTTTTTTGCTATTCGAGCCTAATACAGCAATTTTTAAGGTAATTTGAACAGTAACTTTGTTTACGACATATTCCCGCCCTATTGCGAACTCACTGTCATTTACTTAGAATGCCAGAAAATATTTGAACAATTGGTTATTATTTCGATGATTGTTAGGTATTTATTGTTAGTCACAATCAATTTAACGTTATGATTATACATAGTTGAATGTAAATTAAATTTACCATATAATCTTCTATGAACTATTATGTTGATTGTGTGTGAAAGTACAAAAGGTCAGAATTGTCGAATATTTATTTATTTTTGAAGATTAATACTAGACGTCATTTCAAGGTAATTAGCAAAACTTAGGTCAAAGTTAATAAGAAAATATAATTGATCCCGTGCCGAAGCCTTTCAGAAAATTCCAAATTGATCATAGAGTTACGAGTACCAACATAGCGGAACGATTCATTTATGTCAGCAGGCGAACTGAAGTACTTTTTTTGGAGCATATATATTCAAAACTTCCCATCAAACTTCTTTAAAAAAAGCAAAGTTTTCTTTCGGGAAACTTCTCATCGATATATGTACGAGTATGTAATTGATTATTTAATTCTTTTTTTTTTGTAACAAAGAATTCGAGTGGTAAGAGGCCTCAGACGAACTAGAGAAAAATCACAAAGATCGTTCTTTTCAAAGAAATAAATTGGTCAGAATTATAATAAATTGGTAGATTAAGAATTCTAATCCAGTGGTCAGCCGAATGATCAAAAAACGGGATTTTACCAAATTTTAGGGAGACGTTATATATATATATATATATATATATATATATATATATATATATATATATAAATATATATATATATATATATATATATATATATATATATATACATATATATATATATATATATATATATATATATATATATATATATATATATATATATATATATATATATATATATATATATATATATATATATATATATATATATATATATATATATATATATATATATATATATATATATATATATATATATATATATATATATATATATATATATATATATTATATATTTATATATATATATATATAGATATACTATATATATACACACATGTATGTATATAACAAAATTATTCACACCCCAGCACTTTGCATACAATTTCAAGAAAAAAATTTTGAACAATGTCAAGTACAAAATCCAAAAATATGATCTGTATGTATAATATAATATAATATTTTTATTACAATGAAATAAATATATATTTTTGGATTTTTTACTTGACATTGTTCTAATATGTTTGCTTGAAATTGTTTGCAGAAAAAACTATCTATATATATACGATATAACTAGTTAAAACTATCATAAATTCCAATAGTTCCGTTTTTCAGTTTCTAATTTAAAAAATAATTTTTAACTTTATGGCAACTTAAAAATTGGTTCATTCTTCCTGATTTTCTACCTTTCCTCTTATCAATTTAATTCAAAATTATTTGTTGGAACTGCCCTCTCCTCCTCTTTGTCACTCGAATTTCTTTTGAAAAGAAATACTCGAATTTTTAAAGAATTTAGCCAACTACATACATATGTACATATGTATGTCGATATTAAATTTGCCGTACAACAATTTAAGGCTTAATCAGCGAATCAGAAAAAAACCTCAAAAAATTTGATGAAATTATTTCCTTAAAGAATATTTTACGTATCAGCCCACCGAATGCGAAACAAAACTCCATAAACACAGTAGTGAAATTGCATCATGGATTATTTTATAGAAAAGTATTCTGGAAAAATATTGATGTACGAGTATTCTGCCATTTGTTGCAGTTTGTGCGTTAATTTTCGCTCTGTTAAAAGTTTTTAAAGATTCGCTGGTCAGTAACACGCATTTTCTATGTATCGCATGTTTACTTAAAGTTCTTACTGTGACTCGTTGGTTGATTCTTTAAGCCGTTTAATATTTTTCGTAGCATGCAAAATAACAGAGTTATTTGTGAAAACGTGAACGCTTCCCTTTAAAAGGGGTGAAAGCCCCATTTTTCGACCTATTTCTTATTCGGTCGACATTGGGCTGTCGAATTCTCAATCTACGTAAACAAATATAGTACATTGATTAAAAAAGATTCTGATCAATATATTTCTGTTAAAAGCTCGATTTTTGACTGATTCGGCTCAGTTTTTTTCACTCGAATTTGTTTGTTTAACACAAATAAATTAAATAACCAACAATAGTAGTATTCAATTCTCGATGGAATTCTGACAATTCACGCGCAGAAAAAATACATAGGTTCCTTAGTTCGTGGAAAAAGTTTTCCAAAGACGTTGTTTTCATAGGCGTGCAATTTTTTTTCCCCCAATTAATTTTCACATGAGATATGATTGCAATAACATAAAATCATAATCATTTTGAATGTTTTGTGTATTGAAACTGAAATATAATACATTTTAATCATTATTTATTATTTTATTTAGGATTACTATGTAAAATAAATGCGACCCATCAAAGTTTTTATAATTTTTGTAACGTGTATATCGTGTAATTTTTGTAACGTGTAACGTGTATTGTGTATATCACTGAAGGCTGCGCAAAACTATTAAAAAAAAATTTTTTTTAGATCTGAATAAGACTATATATACGTACACATACATATGTATATCGATACTAAGTTTCCCGTAGAACAACTTTGCCGTTTGATGTTTTTCCTAAAATGCAAAATGACCGAGTTATTTGCGAAAACATAACCACGACCTCCGTAAAGAGGTAAAAACAGCCTTTTTTCGACACTTTACCCGTTCGTCCGATCTCGGATCTTATCGAATTATTAATCGAAAAAATTGCGATTTTTCGTATTGCGAAAGAATACTTCGATTAAAGAAAAACTTTTGACCAATTTATTTTTTTATAGGCCTGATTAATTAAATATTTTAACGGAGCTAAAATAGATTGAAACAAGTACAAAACAAAAAAACTTTAATTTGTCTTTTCACATTTTATTACTACTTTCACATTTTACCGCAGATATTGGAATAAATCCTTTCATCTATTCCTTTTAAAAGGTTTTTATTCGACTCATTTAATTGAAAGGCCATCATATTTCAGTAATTGATTTGTGTTCTGTATTTAGAAATCGCATAGATTTTCATTCTTGTTCTAGGGTTTAATAAATTATGTTTTTGAAAAACATTTGAAAAACGTCGTTTTCTAAATTAATCGTTCTCCTATACCATATGTAAATTTGACTTCTATTTCTATGTAAGTGTCTAAGTTAAAATGCAGTACGGGGTTATTGCGATTTTAAAAGTAGAATTTTCAAATTTGTGAAGTTATGAACTTTAATAATGGTATAAATTCTCGTTAAACGTAACAATTGTCGTATATTTTGAACCAAAATTCAATGTAAGGGTTCCGAAAAAAGTCAGCATACAAATGCTTTAGAACACTTCCAACTAAAAATAATTAAAATGTACAAGTACTCACCAAGCATGCGCTTTGATTTAATAATTGCTATCCAAATTCCAAATATATTTTAAATCTGAAAGAATAAAAAAGCAATTAGAAATTCGCTCAGACAGTAAAGTCATATAAAGTATAAATATAAATTTGCCAATGCCAACTAACCAAAAATTCTACACATTAATCATGCACACAATGATTAAACGGAAATCTAATTTAATTCTGCGTAAAAATTAATATTAAAAAAAAATGTTCGAAAAGAAAATAAACAAGACAAAATAATTGATAAAAACATAACAGTTTTACTGATGAAATGATCAGACAATTCCAAGAATTCATGAATAATTAGTGTGAAATTACAAAATGCATTCCCCTCACGTTTACAAATGTTTGCATTTTATCATGAACATAATGACGTAGTGGATATAATAATAATTCAAGTACTATTGTACTAAACTTATTATGTAAATTATGTACTTTGACAGCAAAAACATTATAAGAAAATGAAAAGAAGAAAAATACATGAGTCATGATCACTATGTTATTATACGCGTGAAATTCGAATACATATCAATGAACTTGAAATTATTTTTCCTAATTGTAGACTTTCTAACTAAAGTGTAAAGCGATGACGTGTTTTTTAACTTAGCTATGTCCGATAGTAGTACACTAATCAGTCAAACAATAAGTACAAATTAAATATGGCTTTATCAAGCAAACTTCCTTGTAATGCGACAAACAAAGAGCAAAATGTGTTTCTTTAGAAAATTTTAAGATAAATTTGTCGTAATTTGGTTATTATTTGTTCGATAAAATTATCAACCAAACCAAAACAGTTGTTTGGTCAAATAATACCATTATTATACCAAATAAAATACATATTTTCATAATGTTTTATGTCCACATTTTGGAGTTTATGACTGATATAAATTAATAATTATCTAATAACAATATCCGATGTTTTGTTTTTACTTTTACTTGTAAATACGCAGTAATTATTCGATCATTTTGTATTATAAAATTTCTTGGGGTTTCCTTTGATTCGATTTGATCTTTAAAAGTCAAGGTCGAATTTTTATTATTTTTTATTTTGGAAAACCTAATGTTCTATTTATTTGAATTTGTAAAGAAATATAGAAAGTATATTTCTATGTAGTCTTGACTAGGCTCAATTTTGATTCTGCCGCAGGGTTCTGCCTAGCACTACGTAAAGTATCGAATGATAAATATGGAAAGATAATTATTGTGAACAAAAGTAAAATAACAATAATACAGCTAAACTAATAAATCCGCCGCGGGCTACGCCTGGGATGCCATTAACTCCAGTAGTGATCGCTTCCACTATTGCATTCTCTAAACGTTTAAATTTCGAGAAATTTTGAAAAGTTCGCAAATTTGTATCGTTACTTTTCAAAACCATGGGTTTCTCCGTACAGCAGATCACATTAATTATCGAGGTCGATCGATCGATACTTCATATGCCCGTATCGACTGAGATCTCAGATGGCGACCACCGGAGGAGGGGAAGTATTATTTACTCTAGAGCAAATTTTGATGTTTGACAAATTTTGATAATAAATAGAGCAATAAAACACCGATTAGAAAAAAAAGTCAACTGGACAACGCGTCTTTTATTTATGTAAATATGTATGTATCCAGAGGCACAGAATATATCACTTAGAAATGGATGTGCAGACCACCGCAATAGTTATTCCATCTTGCGGTATGGGGTTGCGAGCCTCCAAGATGTTTCCAAGTGGTGAGAATCTTGTTGAATGTTCATTTTCGTCCAAGCTACTTAATGCAGCAATTTTCTACTTCAAAGTGTTACACATTATGTTGGAAAAACATCGCTGAATTTGATCCATGATTAATTATTAAATTCTTTACTCAATTCTCCCAGTGGGAGAATCACACTGTGGGACTATAATATTTTAAGTTTACTCAGAAAATTTGAAACTGGAAATTGATTTATTGTGACCTTTTGTGGTAGATTTTGGTATTATTTTTTCCAAAGTGTACTGTGGCGATCAATATTTTTTCAAATACAGTAGCTATAAAATGGAATTATTTTTGCCTTAACAGTATACTTTGGAAAAAATAATTCTAAAATATACCAAAACAAGTCACAACTCACAATATGTAATCAATTCCCAATTCCAATTTACCCGGGAAAACCAAAATAGGGCTACCAGTAAATATTTCGTCTATCGTTTCTTCTTATGCACCATTTTTTTATAAATAGTGAATCCTACCAATCCAGCTACATCCAATAAGTTCCAAAAAAGGTCATTGGCCAACCATTACACTTTCTCTTACAGGTGATATGATCGTAACATCTAATCCATTAAATCAATCGCACCTTTAGATTTATTAAAATCTAATATTATCTCACGTTTTTGTTTATTTTTGGTCAAAGCTTTACTGTGATGCATAAAAGACAGTATTATAATTGTTTTGTAGTTTTTGGTACGTAAAAGGCTAAATCGAGTATACTTTGGTAAACACAAAAATTAAGTTCCTATCAATAACTTTTCAGCAATTGGTTCTTCAAGGTGTTTCTGGTGTTTCGCTACCTAAATAAGGGAGCGCACCCTGAGGGTATCGGTTTGCCGAATCATTAATCCAAAATTTTACCATCCCATATTTTTGGTTAATCAGCAAACAAATCGAATCACTGTTGGTTAACAAATTAACCAGTGCGGACATGTTAAAAGCAAAGTTTTCTTGGAAAATAAGGAAAATTCTTGAAACCCGTTTAAGGTGTGTAGAGCTTAGAGTTGTTGAATTTATGGTGGCAATATCTCAACAAGTTGTTGTCAGATGGCACGTTTTTTGTGAAATCGGGCATAATAAACTAAATGAATTAACTGATGAGAATTAGCTTTGTTTTAATATTCTAATTGATAGAGTAGGAAATACAAAATAAAATTTGATACAAATCAAAGTAGATAATTTGTTCGGAAATTATGTTTTAGCTTTTGCACTAAAATGGAAAGATTGTGTGATTTTGAACGTAAATTAAAATTGAGTTGAAATTAAAGTTAATCTTGTTATATTAGGGTGATATATTAGGTCGAAACAAAGCTTAAGCAACAGCAATCATTTTTTCAGGGTTAATCATGATGTATTAGGTTGAAACAAAGCTTAAGCAACAGCAATAATTTTTATTCAGGGTCTACTACTATTATTCACTGTGTGATTGACAAAAGACATTGACAGCGGATATTCAGAGTAAATGGTGAAATTGTTTGTTTGTTTCTGCCATTGCAATCTTTCCTGAGGGCTTTCGACACTACCACCTATTTAGCTTCTAACTTCGTACCCACGGCAACAGCCAAATTGTATTGCATCATACCAGCCTGTATTACTGACATGAAGGGTGGTTGGCGAATGAAATGTGCAGTACAATGCGAGAGATCATAGTTGTGTTCCAAGCCATCACCGATCGAAAACAGGCATAAAAATCCCTTTTGCATCCCTCCCCTCCTCACAGCGCTCGAACCCGATGATTCCCATCAATCCAAACGGTTCAGCTTTAACCACAGCTCATAAAATTGAGATGCAACTTATTTTACTTTATTTAAATATTGACTTGGCTACTTTATCTCCAAGGTTTCACAGATTAAATGCCTTCACAGCTTCATTTATTTGTAAATAAACCTGTAGTGGATGATGGTATAAAAATAAAGAATACTTGTTAAAACAACACCCGTTGTATTTTTATTTCCACCATTGTAATTAATTGGTTAACAATTACGTAAAGTACGGTAGTTATAACCTTACATGAATAAAACAAATATCGTTGTACTTTTTGATTTGAAAATAACTTGTTGGAATTTCCATGACCTTGATATTGACGGACTGCCGTTAGAACTATTCATTATTGCATTATCTATACAATTTTTATTAATTATTTATTCATTCCATATTGAAATATGTTAGTAAAAAGGAAATTTGTATTGATTTTACAATATGTATGTATGTATATGATTTCAATGACGAAATTAGATAAGGGTGGAATTTGTACTTGGTGCGAGGAGTTTACTAACAACTAGCTATACTCGAGTAATTATTCCAGTCGAATATGCTTTTTTTAATCTATAAAAGAATCAAATGTGTTTTTATTTTCAATGATTAGTTATGCATTTCTACTCATATTTAATATTCTTTTATAGCTTTTTACTGTATAGTTTATTTACTGCTCAAACGACAAATAGTGGATAGACAATTAGTTTCTTATGTATTCATATAAAGAACACAATACATTTATACAGAAAAAATTATTTCCGCTTGTAGACAAATAATTTGATTTAATAACTGATTACATGTCGATTGAATGAATGATTCATTTTACTTATGTTAGAAGAGTATTCTACATTTGATTATAAGGTACAGTACACTTACGATCCAATATTTGGAATTGTTAACAACCCAAATAAAACTATATGGTAATCGTAAATACTAAAGTAGTGTTTAATCATAAATAGAAGCTGGGGCTCTATTATCTCTATGTTATGTACGGGATATATTCTAATAATAAATCATAACGACCTAATCAAACAATTTAACAAATTTATCCAATGTGTGTGATTCAGAAGAGGTTCTTTTAACATTTGGTTTTCGTTTTCACTGCTGTTCTATCTATGTGTTTGACATAAAAATGTCCGGAAGAAGCTAATTAATAGACCACATGTAGGAACAACATAATACAATCATAACATGAACGATACTTAGTTTTGAGTTTAGTTCGTTTTCAATACACTGTATGTTGGTGAATTTGAGAAAAAAAAACGCTACACAAATGATAAAATAGTGTCTAATACGAGTATACGGTCAACGAAAGTAGGTGTTTCCATTAAATAAGTAGTTAGTTAATTCGATGAAGTAGTGGTGTAGTTTGTGAAAATGAATTTTATTGAAATGATTAAATTTTAGTTGTTTTTTGTTTCTTCAAAATCAAGAATTATTAAAAAATGGAAATAAACAAATCTAACGAAAATTCGTTAAAAATTTTCATCAAATCACGGATATAATTTCGTTAATTCCACTTTTATTTTTCATTTAAACTAAATGATTTCTTTAATTCGATGAAAATAAAGAATTGTAGATGTAGATGAATTAAAACATACAACGTTTATTTTAAGACATAAAATATAAAAATATAGATTACTATAAATAATTGTCTAAAATAAATAAATATGCATGTTTTTGGCTTAAACTAAGGAGTAAGCAATAATTGATGAACCTTTTAATTTTAAAAATTTTTTTTTATAAAAATCTTCAAATGGCGAAGTGCTTTAAGAAGGACGATTTGATATTTCACACGGAATTGGATATTTTTCAAACACAATTTTGCAAATGTGCCGATTTTGTTGCAGCGCTTCACATCGACTGCACTTTCAGTTTGAAAAATAAATTATTTGTACAAAAACTCCACACTGACATCTCACACTTATATATGAAGCTCACCTGTTATATTGCAATAGTTCTTCCATAACTTTAAATTTTTAAGATATTTCGTTCGTTCGCCGCGGTTTCTCATGACATCACAACTATAAAACTTGGACAAGTCATAAAAAAATGTCATTTGTTAATTGATCAGAATCTGCGTTCTAGGTATTGAGGTTATCAAGGATTATCAGTTGATAGCGATTGAATCAAACTACTAACAAGAGAACCTTTTGAACTGTTAAATTCAAAAAATTATAAAAACTATTCGAATTTGTAGTACTCTGTGAAACGTTAACGAAATCATTTTTTTATCGGCAACCAATCCCTTTTTAGGGGTTAAAACCACTCTTTAATTTAATATCTCGGATTCTACTCAAAGCACCTAGATATACAAGCCATCAGCATCAGATCAATTTTAAAAGAAGCTTAACTTAAAAAAACAAAATTTTCATATAATTTATATGAAAAATCCATTTTACTTTTTTCTATCCCCCTTATACACGGAGAAAAAAAATAGGACACATTGCCATAAATTATAGGAGCCCAGGCATTTGTGGCTTTTTAACGGACCGCTTAATACAACTTTATGAAAACGTTAATTGATGTGAATACAATCGATTATCATAAAAATCGTAAAATTTCATCTAACATATGAAAATGCTTTTGATCATTGTAAAATACGAGATTTTTACCTTAACAAAAAGGATATTGATTATAGGAAACACTTCTTTATTATATAATTAATTTGTTTCTTATATAGTAGTGATTCCTATATTGCACATACTACTATGCCAATAGTAAAGTCAGCCGTACATATGATAACATTTACTGAAACGTATAGCAACGTATGCTATAATTTGAGTACTATATTATATAGTACATAAATCAGTAATTTATTTTCTCCGTGTATTAAGTTCGAATTTGATGGTTTGTATATCTAGGTGCTTTGTTCTATTCCACTTTTATGACATAATTCCTCTTTTTATGACATAATTTCTTTGTTTACGATAACTACCAACTGAGAAAAGTCTGGTCTTTTGTTTAATTTTCTTTATTCTCTGTCCATTCTCAAACAATGTAAATTGCTTTAAATCGCAAAAATGTTGTAGGTTATAGATTTTAAGCTTAACAACAAATCACCAAAATCAAGACAGACTTTTGAACTGTCACTTCTGGTCAACCCTTTTTAATAAAAAATCATGAGAGAAAGATCATTTACACTTAATTCAGGAGTTAATAACAAATTGCAAAGCGTGGCACTCTTATTGATAAATTAAAAATGAAACCACCCCTCGAATAATATTTCAAAGCTACACGTGGTATTTCAAGTCTAAATCTGTATCATTTGGGATCAACAAATTGTGCAAAATTCGGATTAAAAATGGAAACCACGAAATTCCTTTTCACATAAAAAATTTTCAAAAGGATACTTTTCACTAACGTTTTTAAACGAGCTATAATAAATTTTAGGCAAATGTACGAGGATGGCTCTTTAGTTCCCGGTCAAATCAAAATGACGATAAAAACTTCAGAAATGATGACGAAGGCAAAAACTATATTGAAAAGAGAAAGTTATCAACTTTACTTTCTGCATAATTTAGTAGATTTGTATATTAACATTTTATCGACTATAAATAGTCGTATATACTTGTATTTATAAATGACATCATGAATGTGCAATTTTTCTTTATACATATTGTAATAATATGTAAACATAATACGTTTCGAAACAATTTCTAATTGAATTAGTGTTTTCCTCGGCTTAATCGCACCGAAAACTACATACATAAATTTAACAATAAATATTTCCATACAAGCAAAATTTAATAACACCAAAAACCCAAACACCAATTAATATAGAATGGGTCAACGTATCACACATTGCAGTATATAACTGCTATAGTCAGCGGTTGCAAATGTTCGCGTGTAAACAACAGAAATGATTTTTTTTTTTTTTTTTAAATTACATATTTAGTGTACATAGTGTAACGGGAACGCGACGACTACACCATTTTAACTACAATAAAATTACTAAGAAAACAATAGATCCCGCAACAACAATACTGTTCGATATTTCTGATCAACTCATTACTTTCTAATTAAACTGTACATAAAACATTTTTTATTAAGTTGTTATTTTTATTTTTACGTGGAACGAGCAAACGAAACCAGTTTGCAAGAGACAAAATAAGTTTTGCACAAACAAGCCAATTTTTTTTGTATTTTAGCCTCAAAATTTGTATAAATTATTTGCAATACATATTTTAGTAAACAAATTAAACGTTATTGTACACTGTATCAAAAAATTGTCCGTACAGCACTCGGTTAAGAAAACATTGATAAAAAAACAATTACAAATCAAACAAAAAATTCAGTTTTAATTTTTTTAAAACTCATATTACAATTACTTTCACGTTTGATAAGATTTACTATTTAAACCGCCTAAAATGATCTCAAATAATTGTCCGTACACACAAAGAAGTGGAGGGAATTTGGTAATAAAGTTAGGTCTAATATTTCGTGTTGTAACCTATTCATGAAATGACACTTTGCAACCTTCTTTTCATTGAGAAAGCCAACTTCCGAGTTATCTCGGGGGGAATTTTTGGCCCATTCCTCCACAATGACCCGTTCTAATTGTTCCTTGCCACTAATTTGGTATTCACGGATCTTTCGCTCCAAATAATGGCATAAATTATCACTGGGGTTGAGATCTGGTGGTTGGGGAAGATGAGGAAGTATTGACTTTACATTGTAGAATAACCATTCCTTTATCAGCTTTGACGAATGCTTCGGGTCATTGTCATGTACGGAACGAAAGTCTTGCCCATGTCCCATTTTCTCAGCACTTGTAAACAAATTACCCTTCAAAATATCCAAATAATTAAACCGGTTCGTTATGAAGGTCAAATGGCCTACACCCCTTCAGCTAAAAGCTCTTCAAGCCATTATACTTTCGCCACCATGTTTTACTCAAGTCCAGTGTTGGGTTTCCGCAACACCATAACTCGCCCATCTGAACCAAAACCGTAAGATTTTCTTCCGTCTGAGGGAATAAAATTTTAACAGAACTCTTCGGGCTCAGTCACATATCCCAATGCATATTCCAGGCGCTTTTAATCTTTTTTTTGTCGGCAAATACATTTCTTGCGTGTCGCACATCGACGATACTCTTGTTTATGCAAAATATTGCGCATTATCTGAGGTTCTATCGCTCTAAGCTTCTGATTCTGTTTTATTGCCTTATCTATTAGATGTATTTGAGGTGTGTTCAGCTTTCGGTTGCGACCACGCCCAACAAGCATCTCTAGTGATTTGGTTTTTAGGGAGTTCTGGATGAATTATTGAATCGAAGATCGCGGGGGATATTTCATTCGCCATGAAAAAAGTACGACTAATTCACTTTTACGCAAAAAAAAAATTCGTACTTTACCGTTAGTTGAAAATAGGAGTACAACAAATAATAAATTGTTAATGTGCTAGTGTTAATTTTCACAAAAGTGCAAGTGTATGAACAATTATTTGAGATCGTTTTAGGATGTAGTAAAGTAATAGTAAATCATAAAATGAACGTAAAAGTAAATGAATTTGCTTCATGATAATTATTATTTTCAGGTTATTATATGTAATTTGAGTTTAAAAAAAAACTTAATTTTTTGTGTTGTGTTTTTCATAAATTTTTCTTTAATCGAGGGGTATACGGACAATTTTTTGAGACAGTGTATTTAAGAATTTAGCACAGTACATATTAGTTTAAATAAAGTTCGAGAATTTTCAAAACTCGTGATGATAAAATTGATTGTTGATCGTTAAGCAAGATAAAAATTTGTTTAGCGGCTTTATTATAACGTTTAGTCCATCAAGCAACGCAGCAGCGCTGTATTGTGTTTGTGGTATTGTATTATGTTTGTGATATTATATTAATTAAAGACAATCGTAGATTCACACCACTATTTCAAAGCAAAAATGTGGGCTCTAATGTGATTTAAAAGAGAAATGTGAGGGTTTGATTAACAATCAAAAGTTAAATTGACCCGTAATCACTGTACAACTGAATTCATTCATTTGGATAGATTATGGAGTCGTTTATTATCGTAAAGATAAGTTGCTTTGTTTGGGTAAAAATGTGTCCATTTAAATATTTTATATACATAACCACACTACACTTAACAAAAGTAAATAATGATAAGAGGACTGTTCATTTCCGAGCATACATATATAGTCATTATACAAAGTAATCCTACACGGTTATCGTTTTTTAGAAGTATCATGATTATCCGCTACTTCAGTATTCAAAACTTATGTTATCTTGATAGACTAAATTTGAAAAATCTAACTAGTTTCAAGATGCATTGCGTATGCACACAATCTATTTTATACGTATTTGAAACTTGCAATGAATAGACTTAAATTTGACATACATATGTCAAATTGATATCAGTTAACTATATAACTATAATACAAATAAACAAACTTCAACCAAATGTTTAAATAAAAAGTATTCGTACATAACCAATTTTTTGTTTCAAAGTATTGTTATATATGATTAAATTCCCATATTTCCCGATAGTTATAACACCTGCTGTAAGCCGCAGAGAAACCATTATTTCAAAACGAAAAATTATTTTTCATTTAAACAGCCTAAAAACAAACTTTTAAAACTATAAACATGATCAAGCGTTCAAAATTTAAAGCATCGAAAACCGAAATGGGAAACCAAAACTGTAGAAAATGAGAAAAACATTGAGCGTACTTCTAAATCCAATGAACGCAAAAAGCACTACATAAATCATTACAAACATCTATAAAAATTCAGACTGAACTAGAAGAACTAGGTACATATAGTAAAATTAAGAGGCGAACACTAAATATTTATTTACACAAGTAAGTGACTAGAAAATAGGTATGAACGATACATTTATTTTTACCCAAGATAAAAACCAAAGAACAGAGCACTAAATACTCAATTTTGGCTGTTGTAGATCACAAAGTATTACATAGGAAGTCCACCGATATCAACGGATCCCATAATCGAGCTTCTCTGCAGTTTATTGGGAAGTCACATTCGTAACCACCAAGATTCGAACCGACCGCATGAAGAGGCCGCAGATTGGGAGAATCTGTCCGGTTATGAATTCAGTCAAGTTATAGATTATAGGTTTACAATTATAAAATATTAATTTCAAAATTTAGTCGACTAGATAGATTAACAACGACAAGTTAAACAATGAAATATGAACTTATTTATTTTATGATACATTTTTGACGATATTAGAAATAAATTTAGACTTTCGTCCGAAGTTAAATTTTTTGTTCTTCTAAAAATAACCAATTTGTTTAAAAAAAATACAAAATGACATTAATTAAAGCAAAAAAATTAATTATTTGTATTTTATTTGAATTTTAAGGAATTCTTAAGGAGTACGAACGCTTTATACAGTCACTGTTTATGACTAAATGGCCCACGACATGCGTAAAACAAAGCATTCCTAGATATACAAGCCGTCAGCATCAAATTCGAACTTAATATAAGGGGGATAGAAAGACAAAAAAAAAATGGAGTTTTCATACAAATCATATGAAAAGTTATGTTTTTTTAATAACGTTTTTCTTAAATGAAAAATGTTGCAAAAATGAATTTTGATTTCTACGTTATCAAGAAGGATAATTGATAAATATATGATTTGAAATTCAATTAATAAAATCTTGTTTATAGATATTTAATTAATGTTTTACTAGATCCCCTTTATTTGCAAACACATCTTTACACCGCATGACGTCACACCTTTCGTTCATGTTTTTTTTATAATAGAAAAATGTCAATATATACATACATAGCAGAGGTTAAACTAAAGAGGAGAAACAAACTTTTTTCTTTCATGAAAACAAACCATTTAGTTTTTATTGTTGTTAAAAAGTAGTTGTGCGTAGTTTATTTATTTCTAGTATATTGTATTTTAAAGTCTTTGATAAATAGTAAGTAAGATCTTACGTCATTTATTTCGATTTTATAATTTTGTACTATATTTTTCACATAGACAAACAGCGAAAAGGTAAATTTGTGCAATTTTATTTTAATTATATGTATTAATCAAATTACTAAATTTAAGTTATTGGTTTTAAAATATGTTATACTTAAAGGTTTGATTTAAATATAAACCTAAAAATATTTTCTGTTACGAGTATTTTTCATTCATAAAATTTTAATCAAAAATGTTCAATTTTACAGGGGTTATTATGGGAAATCGTAAAATGTATCCCCCTTAAATTAAGCTTTTTTTAAAATTGGTCTGAACCTGACGGCTTGTATATTTATGTAAGCTTTGCGTAAAATAATCTTAAACCGTAACTAAATATTATGTTTTCAATATACATAGCAGGGCTACTAGACAATTTTTATTGTTTACTTGACCTTGGAAATTATTGCAGTGATAAACGTAAAGCATTTTTTTTAACAATATACTGCATTATAACAGTCGTAATGTAACAAAAAAATATCTGTGGGAAAAATGAATTAATATTTATTCCGAAACACCAAAGAAATTATTTTAAATTAATATAAAGTAACAATGGGCCCGATTCTGAAACGATAAAATCTATGTTGAAAGAATAATGTAAAGAATGATGAAAAGAAAAGAATAATTTGAAAATCTATTTAGACGACGTCTTCAATTTATTCTTAAAGTTTACGGATCTTTACTAACTCTCTATCCAAAGTAAAATTCATCTAGTATAAATAAAAATTAGTTGGATAAATAAATTGTAAGAAGGACACACGGTAAATGAACTAAAGCGATAATACAAGTGGCAATTTAAATATGTAATTTCCTTCGAAGTACGTACACTGTATCAAAAAATTGTCCGTACAGAACTTGGTTAGGAAAAGAATCATAAAAAAAACAAATACAAATCAAACAAAAAATCCAGTTTTTATTTTTTTAAAACTCAAATTACATTTAAGAACCTGACAATAATAATAATCATGACTGGTAAACAAATTATCCTTCAAAATATGCAAATAACCAACCCGGTTCATTATGGTTTCAACGAAGGTCAAATGTCTTACACCCGTTGAGCTAAAAGCTCCCCAAACCATTATACTTGCGCCACCTATTTTATTGTCCGCCGCCAGTTTTTTACATCAAGTTCAGTGTTGAGTTCCCACCACACCGTAACTCGCCCATTTGAACTAAAAACGTTAAATTTACATTCCTCCCAACAAATAACACTATCCTAGAACTCTTTGGGCTCACTCGGATATTCCAAGCAATTTTTAATATGTTTTTTCGACAAATATTGTACATTTCTTGTGTGCTGCACGTCCACGATGCTATTTTTAAGCAAAATATTGCGTATTGTCTGAGGTTTTATCGCTACTTTTTCGCGTTGATAAACTTTGGCAGCAATCGTTGGAAGATTAAGCTTTCGATTCAGTTTTATTTCACTCTCTATTATACATATTTGATGTTCGTCCAGTCGTCGTTTGCGGCCACGCCCGGAACCATCTCTAAGGATTTGGTTTTTTGGAAGTTCTGGATGACATATCGAATCAGTTATTTTGGAAATTTCCGATAAATTTTTATCTTCATTCTTCTTCATTCGTGTATGGGGAATTATTTGACATCGCTTTAGGATGTTTAAATAGTAAACCATATCGAACGTAAATATAAATTTGACAGTATACAAGAGTTTTAGCTTACATTTTCCGATACACCAAATTTAACGACGTAAACTAGGTCACTGAACGTAACGAGACCAGTTTACTAGTAAATGCTCAACCAATAATGTTGTATTTGAACGCACAAAATTGCGAGAGCTAAAATCTCAGGAGAAAGTTCAACGACCTCTTAAAAGCATTTGCAGTTCTAATCAGATAAGCAAATCTCTCGTAACTTATTCCCAGTCTAAAGAATTCTTTTGATCAGTACATACCATAAAGAAAACCAACAATAATTTTTTTTTAAATATGCCGCTTTAATCCAATGTTGTTTACCAACTACTTAAATTTAATTAAACAGTCACAGTACATGAGTAACAATGTACTATGTAGTAAAAGAAAATGAACACTAATTGAATATACTGTAAAGTATACTTCCTATTTCATGTGCATTGTTCAAAGACCTATCGTGTCTAAAGTTATCTTGATCGATTGAATTAAAGAATTCAGAAAATTGATCGTCACATTTTAAAGGTCGTACAAGATGAACGGCCAGTTCGAAATTTTATACTGGCCAAAATCGCCGTTTATTCATAATAAGATTTAAAGAACACAATGAGGAGCTTAAACACATGAAACATGTATTTTTGAAATATGTATATATATATATATATATATATATATATTTTTTTTTTATTTATTTATTTCTTTATTTCAACTTATAACTTAATAATAATACAAACAAATTATAAACTAATTAACATATTATAATTAATTAACATAATATATATATATATATATATATATATATATATATATATATATATATATATATATATTATATTTATATATATATATATATATATATATATATATATATATATATATATATATATATATATATATAAATATGACAATAAAGAAATATAATTGATTAAACTATTTTATAAAAAATAAATTTATAAGCATGCAAATGCAAATCCTTTGTTAAAAATATTTGTGTTGTGCCGTAAGAGAGCCCCAATAAAAGATGTTGCATCGACGTATCCGGTTCACATTGACTAAATTTGTTTACGCTTCAAGATGACAGATATACAACAAAAATTTAAATAATGACATTTGTCAAATGCTCCTTATCGACATGGTGAAGCTCCAATTTAGACCCATCATACGACAAATGAGCCAGTTGCTTGTTCATCGAAAAGACTGCACAACTAAGCCAGCACCAACACCTCGTCAACCAAAAGTAAAAAAACGAAAAAATACTTCGGACGGTAATGAAAAATGTATTAAATATGTACTTAGTTTAAAGTTTTAAATTACGTTTATTTAGGTGATGAAACCTTAAATAAAATTGTGTTCCAAGAAGAACAAAAATCAAATAAAATTGCTGAAGGACTTCACGACATCGCGGACAGCATTAATATTTTATACGAAAGCCGGAAATAATAATGAACAAAAATTTATGAAATTTATGAATTATTAAATTTAAATGTGCTAAAAAATTTATAATTATGAAATTTAAATATAAATACTACTGTGAAATATATATTTTAATTTATTGAATTTATTTGAAATAAACCAAATTGTTATTTTTAGCTGTGTTTTTTATTCGCTCCCGATAGCTGCTATCGAGAGCCGTCATTTTTCTACACCTAAATTTAAATTTGACGCACTATTTATTGAAAAACTAAATTTATTTAACATCAAATTATAATTTTTAATTCAATTATTTAGCAAAAGCTTGATATAAAAAATACTTAGCTCTATCTATTTATACGGAGCGCTATCGGGAGTCATTCCATTAATTTGGTGAACTGGCAAAATGTGTATTCGCATATAAATTGCGCACTCTGCTACCTAATATATACCAAGAATCAATTTGTGAATCTGTGTAAGTTGGAGAACCATCGGTTTCTGCAGCATTTTCATCAACATCATGATCTTCTTCACTGTCTGAACTACCATCACTGTCTGAACTACCATCACTACCAGAACTATCGTCACTGCCATTTCTTCCATCTAAGTATATGCTATGCAATGTACAAACAGTAAATAATTTGCGATGCCATACGTGGATGATAGTGAAGAGTTCTATGACAAAGTAGACATCGAAAACGGGATTTTAGGACCCCAAAACACTTTTCAATTATGTTCCGTGCACGAATTAAGTTTTCATTAAATCTAAATTTGATGGTCCTATTTTCTGTGTCAGCAAAATTGGTAAGAAGCCACGGTTCAAAAATCTGGAGTCCCCAAGTAAAAAACTTGTTTGTCTTTCAACAAAAATGTGCTCGTAATTTAGATGTCATCGAAATGGCTGAATCATGAACAGAGCCGGGAAAACGAGCATTAGTGTACAAAATGCGCATGTTGGCGACACAACAAACAACGGTGTTGATACTATGATAACCCTTGCGGTTTCGAAATAAATTCCCTCGAAAAAAATCGTAATTTTCTGGTGGTCCAACTAAAACTATGTGAGAACCATCTATAGCACCTATAATTCCAGACATTTGGAATTTCTGGTAAAACTTGTTTTTAACTTCTGCTAGTTCTAAAATATTTTGTGGAAATTTAACAAAATCGTTCAAGAGGTGTTGGACGATTGGTTTCGTTATTTCTCTAATCACCCGAGAAACGCTGGGTTGAGATAGTGAAATAATTTCGCAGCTTCCAATTGACACTTGATACGAGCCATAGCCGAAAAAGTGTAGAGCACATAAATTTTTTAATTTAAATGGGATTTCTGTTGGTTGTGATCTTGCTTCCAATTTTCCAATAATGAATTGTACAGCTTGTTTTGATAATCGAAACAATTTTTTAAACGTTCTTTGTGGGAATTCATACGGATTGCTGACGTCCCGAAGGTGTCTCAATCTAAGTCTATAGTTATGCCTTGGTTAAAACAAAAAGTTAATTAATTTAAAAGTTGGTTCCTTCGTCTTCTCTGTTCCCGTTCTAACAAAATTCCAATTAAAAAATTTGGCATTATTTTAATTTATTTATACGAAAAATAATTCCCAAACCAATTAGGAAATTTTCTTTCAATTTTACGCCTTCAAATTAAAAAAAAAACAATAAACAATTTTTAAATTGTATTTATCTCGATGATACATAACACAATATCGTAAAATATCATAAAATAGATAAATTTGATGCTTTTATTTTTGACAGATATAACATCAAAAATAAAATTAGATAACATTTTTTCGGGCGTCAGAACTCGAAATTACTATTTTATTACATAAAATAACATAACATGATAAAATGCGTGCCCGAGAATCTACCCCATTATACTTTAAACTTAAACTTATATGAAAGTGTAGAATTTAAAATACAAAACTTAGACTTTATATTTTGTGATTTAGAAAAGTTAGAAAACCGCTACGCATGCGATTATTAAGACCGATATATAAGACCGTTATAAGTCCAAAAAACCTAATTTTCAAGTTATTTCAAAATACGAATTATTTGTTATTTAACCACTGTTTAATTAATAACTAATCACAATAGCATTTAAAAATTCAATATCGATTTATCTACAACTTAAAGAGATGTAACAGATTTAGGATGCGTAGCGACTGGAGTAGTTACTATACTTATATAAATTTAGTACAATTTCGCTAGAAAATGAAGTAAAGGCTTTCTTTAAATTATAATCTAGAATTTTCAAATTAACTAGCAATTAATTTGATTATTTCAAACAGAGAATATTCAAATTATTCAAATAAATTTAGTACAATTTCGCTAGAAAATGAAGTAAAGGCTTTCTTTAAATTATAATCTACAATTTCCAAATTAACTAGCAATTAATTTGATTATTTCAAACAGAGAATATTAGAAAGCGTCTCTGGAATGTAAAGTTTAGGCGAGATAATATTTAGACGCGATACAATTTTATAAATTACTGGAAATTATTTATTATGAAAACCATACTTTAGTAGATCACAGTACTAGATAACTTCGGATGTTCAATGATCACAATCGAATGCAACACGGTGCAACATCATGTTAGATTGTTAGTGGCAACAAAAAAATGAAATTGCATACAAGTGAATTTTTGAACTACGAAATTAGCCATTATTAAGTAATTGAAATTGAAAATTAGATGCACGTCCATCGGATTAAGCCTCAATTGTACTGTTGTATGTACTCTTTCACAAACATACTCGTATATGTAGATAAATACAAATTCTACTCAATCTCAATCATACAGAATTCATATGCAAAGCTCCAAATTTGAATCTAAAAATAGATAAAATAAAAATTAATCAATACGAAGCATCGCAAACGACTGGATAACAACAAATATTGATACTAAGAGTAGATCTCACTCTATATGGTGTAGTACCCTACACACATATTAATACATATTATATATATTTACAAAATTATATACATATTATATAAAAATGCAAATTGCTTTGATGTAGGATGTTTTGGTTTCAAGTTTTTGAAATTTGGCTTAAAAATGTTTAATAATTGCTTAATACCATAAATGGTGAATATGAAACGCGTTGAAGATGTGTGATACATTTACAGACGCTGTAGTAAATTATTTTTATCAATGTTTTTATCTACAAAAACTCTGTACTTAAAAGTAAAAGTCGCCTAAGTGACTTTAAGCGGTTTTTATGAATTTCGCATAATTATTTAAATTTGTCCACTATTTAGATTATAACAAATTTTGGTTAAAATCGCTTAAAATAAGTTAAGAGGTAATACATACATATAATCCTCTCAATGTTTCCCCATTTGATTTTAAAACTTTAACCTTCATTTTCTCAAAACTACTAAAATACAGATAAGCGACTTTTGCTTCTTAGTACAGAAATATTAAAGGTGATATACCAAGATCTACAACACGTCTACAAGATTGATGTTTGAGTTAAATTAAAATGTTAAGCAAACAAGAAAAGTGTGAATATGAATACGTAATTAGTATTACAATATTGTTTAAAATGAAATTGGACTTCGCTCACGATAGCTGCTATCTAGGGCAGTCATTTTTCTATACCTCAATTTAAATTTAATGCCCTGTTTATTGGTAAACTATATTTATTTAACATCAAATTATCATTTGTAATTCAATTGTTTAGCGAAAACTTGGTATACAAAATATTTGGCCCTACCTATAAGGAGCGCTATCGGAAGCCACTTTTTATAAAACGGCTCTCGATAGCAGCTATCGGGAGCGAATAAAAAACAAAGCAAGTAATGAGAATGTGCAATAAGCTGTGTAAGGATTGATTTTTGTAATTGATTATTCTACCGAAACTTTAATTTTGACGTAGAACCTTCTAACTTTCTAGCTAGAAATGCTAACCCATTTTGCTGTTATTTCTTGGAATTGGTAAGAGCTAGAGAAATGGTTCGTATACCGTTAACAGAAAATATCCAAAAGGTTCTGTTGAGTATACCTGAGTTGGCTGATAATGTCTCGAAAATGAGCGAGTTTTTTGCTGATTCCTTTCGCCTTATTTTATATTTTTAGTTACATCTCAACAACGGACAAACGGATTTTAATGGGACAAAAACTGTTGCCAGCGCCGGCTTGATGTGCTCTTTATTTGTGAAAATCGTCACCATTAAAGTGGAGAAAAAGGACAACTAGAAAACTTCGGTAAATATGAAATCAAATTGATGAAACAAACATAGTACCTAAGACGTGGCTCATCGAGCTCTCTATAAAAATATTTTTGCTTGTGAAAATCGCCACCATGAAGTGGAAAAAAAAAGAAAAATCTAAATTTTGTTGCTAAACACCTAGTTGCTGTTTTTTCTCATTTTTATTTATAATTCGATAACAGTTAAACGGTCGCTAGTGGGACAAAAAACCATTAAACGCGGGACGCGGCTCGAGGAGCTCTTTATAAAATTACTTTTTGCTCATAGTTTAATTTATATCTTAATAACGGATTGAGACGGTTCAATCAGCTGACAAAAAAAAAAATCGAAAATTCAAAAATAATTTTTTTGTTCTTTTACATTTCCGATTTCGTCAAATATATTTTTTACTCGTCTTTCGCTTCTTCGTCTCTTCTCATAAAATTTAAAAACAGGCAAACTTGTGTGGTTTCATAACTTAATATTTCGGCGACTGAACACTAACAGTGAATTAGCGTATCTGATAATTTTTTCGGAAGTTCTTTTTTGATACCAAATGGTTCATCGGGAGAAACTCCAACCGTTAGGACGACGCCATCTACATACATTTCTATGACAGCCTAAAAAGTTGAAATAATAGTATTAAAACTAGTCACTTTTAATACATTTGGAGAAAAAATCATTTTTTCACATCGATATGTACGTCGATACTTATATTCTGTGAAAAAAGTATCGGGAATTGTTAACTAAACCACAAATTTTAGGTTTAGGTTTTTGGTTTGGGTGGCGGTCCACTAGGACCAGGCATAGTCACAAAAAATGGTCCGTAGCCATACCACAATAATTATTTCCTCCAACTCATTGGAACCATTGTGAGCTGCTAACAAAGCGCTGGATACTCCTGACGTCCATCCTACAGAGGTCCTTCAGGTCTTTGAAGAGAGGTGCCCCTAGAAACTTTAGTCTGCTTCGTAAGGCGAGGGCAGGTGCAAAGAAGATGAAGTACTGTCTCTTCCTCCTCTTCGTCCTCGCAACTACGACAGTAGTCATGTGAGAAGACACGAGTCTACTCGCATGCCTCCCTATGAGACAGTGCTCCGTAATCACTCCCACAACCACACTGATCTGACTTCGCTGAAGTGAGATCAGCTGTTTGGATCTCGCCAAGTCCAACTTTGGCCAGACCTGCCGAGTTATTACACAAGAAGTGATACTTGGCCATCTGTCATTCGTCAGCTTGCTAGCTTCTTCCTGAAGCAGCAGTTTGCATACCGCAAGAGGCATTTCAATATCCTTTCTGCTTTCTGAGAAGTGGTCCATTGTGTTGCGTGTATATTCCCTGTACTTATGAAATGTCCTGGTACCCATAAAATGTGGATGTTGAACTGATCTGCCATCTCGTTAAGAGATGAGAGACAGTTCTAGACAACTTTCGTTCAATCATACAAATTTATGTTGTCGCCCTTAAAGTATTCGCCATTCGAGGATATAAACATACGCCAGCGTTTTTCCAATCATCGAAAAAAAATTTATAGGCACTTTCCTGGGGGACCTTCAGTTCGCGCGCCGATTTTTGTTTTATGGCTTTAATGGAGTCAAAACGCGTTCCACAGAGTAGGAATTTGAGTCTGTGAAACAGGAAAAAGTCACCTGATGCTAAAACAGGCGAATGTGCTTGTTAATTGATGGTATTTATTGAGTTGTTGGCCTTATATTCGTTCACAATCGTAGCTCGGTGTGATAGCGCGTTATCGTCGTGTAAAATCCACGAGTTTTTTCCCATCATTCCGGTCACTTTTTCGCATCACCACAAGAAATTTTGTTTGCAACACAAAATTTAAGGCAAACTCTTTGTTCAATTGCATGTGCACTAATGAGGTCGACTGACTTAACCAACAAACTGATTGACAGATCGCGCTCAAAGTTGGGATCATAACGAAAGACAGTCCTATCAATCTAGGGGAAAAAATTTAAATCCCTTCAGCCCGGGCATTTTAAATTAACAATTCCCGGTACGTTTTTCACAGAATGTATACCTCAAATAAAATTTTTGGAGTGGTTATTAAATTATTTTAAACAATCCAAGTAAAAAGTACAAAAAAATCCAAGTAACCACCAGCCCCAAACTTCAGTGAGATCACTTTCAGGCATAGGTCCGTCAATCACTTTTGGATTTAACTTGTTTCTCATATTTGACCCTAAATTAAACATTAATGATAATTTTTATTTTGCAAGAAATTCAAGGATTTTCGTTAACAAATGGTTTATATCTTTCGAATATCACACCGTAAATACTAATTATCTACAAAAATGCTTTAGAATTTTAGTTTATTTAGGCCATAGAATAATTAACAGCAAATTTGATGCCAAAGAAGACAACACTAACTCATAACATCGAGATCGCGACTTCAATTATGTTACGGGCCAGTTATTTATGTTTCAGATGATTTATAACTTGTAAAGTGGATTTTTCCAAGTTATATGAGTTTCAATAATTCTAAACTTTTTAAATTCATAGTAAGTTTATTTCAAGATTTGAATTTTATGTTTTACTATTCAATAACCCTCTTTAAATTCCACTGAGATATTGTGTTACGTAATAATGTGGTAAATTTAGCAAATGACCCCGAAGAAAGGTTAAAGATTGTTTTTACGATACATACATATGTAAGTAAGTACATATTTCATAATTAAATAACTTTCGGAGTTTTCAAGCAACAACTTGGAAATCAGTGAAATAGTTCGTTTATCAAATTACAATATCACAATCACTTAGGAATGCCCTAATAATATTCATTCGCTCATCAAGGTCAAAAATAATGTACATAATAAGTGAACATGTTTGAAAAAAAAACACTAAACATATATAGTACTATTCAAGCAAAGCAAAAATAATGTTTCGGAAATAGAATACAAAATTATATGAATCATTAATAATTAAACAAGAAGGAAAAAAAATCAATTTGTTTGATTTTTCAAAATTATCCTGTCAATAAAAAATAAGTTTTCCAGTTTATCGTAGAAATGAAATTAGCTTTTAATACTTTTGAACTAGGTATTTATGTATGGTGTTAAATTTAGGTCACATCTATGCATGTAAAGGCTGTAATTATGTGGTATTGCTGCAGAGTTCATTTGTTGTACATTGGGTCGATAAACATGTGTATGTATAGGCACACGCAAATATGCATTTACGACTATATGTACAGTAAAATAAGTAACTAGAAAGTATTCAATTTTATACTATGTTTGTTACTCATTCTGTCAACTTTATTGTGTTAATAATAATTTAGTTAAGTGACTGCACATAACATATATGTAGTACGAGTACGATGCGCGATGCAATTTGAAAGAAGCATACATACATTTTAGGGAAGAAACAGAAGATGAATCTAAAATAATTGAATAATAAATGTGAGAGCAATTTTATGTGCGCTCGGTCAGGACAGGATTGTCTGGATTTGTACAATTAAAGGTCATTGAATAGTAATTCGCCTTGCTATTGCTTACACCTCATTTAAAATAAAATAATTTGTTGTTTAAGTAGTTTAATCCTAACTATTTTTCTTCAAATTATATAAACTGAAAGGTGTAACTTATTAATAATTTACTAGAATATTTAAAATTCAGTGTGAAAATGATACAATCTACAACGTCTTCTTCTGGATTCGTACCATGTTAAACTGCTCACTTGTTAATAATTTAAAACAATTTCTTAATAATCTCTAAATCAAATGGGGTCATGTTTATAGAAAATTACTACATTATTATCAACTTATCAAACAGACATATTAAAGATAAAGAAAATAATAGAATGGAGAAATGTTTACATATAAAGGAAAGTGTACGTTTGGAACACCCTGTGCTCATAATATATTGTTCGCTACAGTCAAGTATAAATCGCCTTTTCTAACGTAATTATCTATTCAAAGTATTTTTCTTCATTCGTAGTTTTTAATGTACATATATACGTATGTTAGCTCAGAATAAAACAAAAACTATTCTAACGTAATTATCTATTCAAAACTTTAGTGTGCAATGGTCGGTTGACCTTTACTAAGTGACTCATTCGTTTTTAAGGTATATATCTAAGAACCTAAGCTAGCAAAGCGTACAGTAAAAAAATCCATCAACTTATCCAGTTAGTGAAGAACTTCCTTTTTATAAGCCATTAATATAGTTTTTTTTAACACAAATGTCGTGTCGTTTCCCTTTTTATTGTTATTCTCATTCGATAATAAAAATTAAATTATAGATACATTAATCCCTTGCTTAACGAATCGAAAAATTGCCTATAAATGGAAATTTCGTTAACCAAATTTTTTCTTAATTATGGGTATTTTGCGAAAAACTATAAATTCATGAATGAAATCAATGAACTAATATTTAATAAATATTAATAATTCACTAACAAAAACTATATTTCCTATAAAACGAAAATTGAAAATTCGTAAATCAAAAATCGACCCTCCTACTGATGCAACAGAAGTATAAAGTGCAAAAAAGGAAATCTTCGATTTTTTAATTGTTTCGCGTTATTTTCATCCTTTTTTATACAATGTGGAATCACGGTGAGATTAGGTATAATAATAGAGCGGTCATCGTGAAAAGATCAATGATCGCTCATGGAGCGCTAACTCATAAAACACGGGATTAAAGCGAAAAAAGAGGTTTATCGTAAATCGAATGATTGGAGTATTAATATTGGTAATAAGGTTTCATATTGTTATATTAAAAACTCCTATAATTTCAAGCCCAACCGTTTTTCTTTTTGTTGACAGATACCACTACATACATGTATGCTGCGTCAGGTAGTAATGGTGATAAACTGGAAAGGGCAATGTTGCATTTTACTTTATATTGATTTTCATACAAATACATGTAGAAAGCCATTGTTTTATTATGCATATTATTATGCGAAATTGCCGTGAAGTAAATTGTTATTGTTTGTTACCTATTTTTAAAACCAACACAAATGTCTTGTACAATTAGTGAAGTGATGACATTCACGAAGCTATATTTGTATTATAAATTAGAACAAAAAATTGAGAATAAAAATTCTGAAATATCAACCGGCGTTAGTAGAGGTGTGATATACCAGACCCATCCGGCATGTGAAGGGACATAAAAATCCTAAAAAATAATTTATTTTCATAGAGTTTGGTATAAAAAAATGCGATTTCCATTGACGATATGAATAAAAAGTTAAACTCAGTAAAATAATTTTTTCCGAAATCGGTAAAAATAACTCAATGTCTTACTCTTTTAAAACACAGGTTTTCAAATTTCCCTATTTTTCAGCAATAATCAAAAAAAAATTAGGAAAATTAAATTAAAAAACATTCTACAACAATAATAATATGTACTAAAAAGAGAAAATTTAATTTAATGACGTCATGAATTGTCCACTTCTAAAACCAATGGTAAGAAAAAAGACAACACGTCTCCACTCAACAATCGAAATTAAAATAGATCAAAAAGAGCCAAACAGGGGGTCTATTATGAAATTTTTGACATCGCAAATTTTCGACGTTGGCGACCAATTCGACAACGTCGACAATAATTATTATGAATTATTCGACAATATCGAAAATAAACTACAAAAAAAAAATTAATATTAATTTATTGATTAGGCGGAAAATTAAAAAAAAAAATCCAAAATTAAAATATACGTTACGAACTGAATAACTAAAATTTTTTTATCTCACTATTTATTATTGGATAAATTAAATCAATACAATGAGCGCGAAGAGGACAAAAAATCAAAACAATCTAGCATGCTTCGCAAATTCAAAATAACAATAGAAAGATATTCGAATTCAAATTTGAACAGAGGCAATGAAAATAGTATATTATTCAACGAGCATATAATGATAGCTGTTATTCACGAAGATGAAGTTTACCGACACGAGCCGATAGGCGAGTGTCGTAAATCATCTGAGTAAATAACAGCCATTATATGCGAGTAGAATACGATACTTTGTCCACGACCGATAAAGAATTGTATTTTATTATCAAATCCTTCAAATAAATCTAAAATAATTTACGTCGACATTTTGACATCTCAATTTAATAATAATGAAAATAGCAAGAGACTACTAGATACAATTTCAAAAATGAAATTTTTATTTGATAGTAGTGAATAATGGAAGAAGGGACTACTAGATAAACTAGCAGTGAATAATGGATATCATTATAATTGAAGAAACAAACATATAATGAGTGCATTATACGTTAGTCGTGGACAAAAATGATTATTGTATTGTTTATAAATTTCGAGTTAAGAGTTTATGACGTATATTACAAAAATCACAACATTTTAAAGTTCAAAAATACCTTATTTTTCAAGAAGATTTTCACTAAGAAATAAACATTTTCTTGACTCGATTTTTCAATCAAATAAAATTACATGTTTTATGAACAATTTCGTATAAAAAGAAAACAAAGCTCATAATTCTAAAAAACTAAAGTTGTAAATGAAAATAATTTTCTTTCCGTATAGTTTAATAGTAAAAAAAAATGTAAGTATACCTTATTTTAAGTTTAGTAAAAAATACAGTCGATACTGGAGGCTCTTATTTATACTGTAGGTTTTCGATATACACATCGAGCGGTGTGAGTGAGAAACGACTAAATTAATTTTTTTTAAATGGTTTTTCATAGTGACGAATATCAAATGATAATTGAGCATTTTTACTCTTTATTATTTGCTCAACTTCTACAGTAAAAAAGAATTATACGAAATATCAAAAATCGTGAAATAGAAATTATAATTAGTAACGATTAAGAAATTATAGTAAGTTTAAGTGATTTTTTAAGTAATTTATATTAGTTTACGTGATAGGAAAATATTGGGATTGCCATGAACAATTAATATATTTGTCTATAAAAATGCCGAAAAATCAAATGAAGAGAAAATTTTAGAAGGTTTTGATCCAATGTGTCATTATTTAGTGCGGTTTGTGGTTGTATATACTAGTCTTATTTTTGAGTAACCGTCCATAACCCATTAACACACCAATTCTAATTCCACCAAAGAAATCTTTTATTAACCTACCCGTTTCGTCCATTAGTATGATCATTAATAGGGTGTCAGTTGCAACTGATATCTCGTTAATGATCATACTAATGATCGAAACCGGGCGGTTAATAAAAAATTGGTTCGGTGGAATTAGAATTGGTCTTTTGGTTACTCAAAAATAAGACTAATGCCCCTATTATGGTTCTCACCTAAGAGTCACTTGGCGACTTCAAGTCGCCCAAATCAAATTTTGGTATTATGATTCTCGCCGTGAGTGAGTGTGAGAGTAATGTCAAAATTGCTCACCTAATATTTCTCGGTGACTAGTGCGATTTTTTGTAAAAAATAAAGAAATAATGGAATAAAAAACTACAGTTTTTTTACAGGCAAAATACATATTTTAATTAATATTTCCTAATTAAATATTGAATAAAAATCAATTTTTTTTTTTTTTTTTTAAATCGTATTTTAAAATATGTTTATTGTACATGTTAACAACAAAATGCGTATGTAAGTTGTGAAACATTTTTGCTTCCTCCAGTTTCATTCGCCACAGAAAAATAAATCCACATTGTATTTTGCTATTTGCACTATTTATTAACTATTTTAACAGATAAAATATCTAATTAAACCTCATAAAATTACAAAATTAATCACAATAAATGTAAATGTGTACAAAAGACTGCTACCTATACGTCAAAAAATATAAAACTACTGTGCTGGCAAACGTCAAAACGAATGGAAATGGTCATAATTAACAAAACCAATAAGATTAGCTGCGCACAACTCTCGCCAAAATAAATGTGAGAACCATAATACCAAAATTGAACTCACACGACTTTTCGAGTCACGGCGACTCGTCGGTGAGGTGAGAACCATAATAGGGGTATAAGTAAGTGAAAATGAATTTCACCGTGGACCCGTGATCTTAATGTGATTTGTATTAGTTTTTATTTTCTTGTTTTTTCTCTTCATTAAAACGAAAAACAATTTATTAGTGTAGATTTAATTATTCTTGTTTGTACACAACCAACATTATTAAACGAAATCACTTTGTTCATTTGAATTTTGAATAATTGGCCTTGGAATTACAGTGTTCCACAAGAAAGTATCTCAATTTATTCCTTCTGCTTAATCCCCAACATAATTTAGCAGGTAAAATTATTCTCTTCACTCTATTACCTTTTTCGCGTTAACTACTTTCTTTAGATCAGTGGTAAACAACAATATTTACACATTGTGGTCGGGTGTTTTGAATTGGCGCATTTTGTGATAAACGTAATTTATCGTTATTTTTTGTATCTTGTCTTTCACATGTCTAATCTATTGTTATGGGGTTAAAGGCCACAACAAACAGTGATACAGTGTAAACAGTACTATAATTTTCCTTCGTCATACTATTAATCTATGAAAAGAAAACGTATTTTTACGCTTCCCGCAAACAATGTGTTAAAATGAGTTGCGTGTATAGAAAGCGTTTTGAAGTGGTGTTCTTAGTTACCCATCCCAAAGAACCGAAAATGAGTGTTAAACAGGTAGCAAAATAGAACAAAATACCTGTGCGATTTGTGAAGAAGTGGATTAAGCGGGATAGAGACTGGGACGACTTACCTGAAAAAGGATTAGATTGTCTCTTCACAGAAGGACGAAGAAGCTCGAGAAAAATCCAACAATAAACCCCGACAAAAGATTGGGTCTTACAAGAGGATCACGACCCTAAACATCGAAATCGCCTTTACAAACAGTGGAAAGAGCCAAATCACATTCAAACATGAACAAAGCAATAGGAAAATTTGTCGAAAAATACCCATTTTCTAAACGCTTGCGTCTTCATAAAATGTCGGTTGAATTATTTTTTCTTTTTAATTGAAGGAAGTGCCGCCTACTTTCCGATGCTGGGATTCGTTATTAATTTTTTTTATTCTGTGCAAATAAATCTAAATTAACCTTTTTCTAGAGAAGAAAATTTAAATATGAGACTGTTGAAACTTCTGAACGACAACTTTTTGCAGAGTTATTACAGTTTTAGCGAAAAACATGACAAAAAGATCAAAGACACATTTTTAATTTTGTGATTTTGGTCGCACGAGGAGAACATAAGTTAAAACTGAAACTGCAATAACTCGACAAGACTTTTTCATACAGAAATTTCAACAGTTTCATATTCAAGGTTTCTAAATTCTCTACAAAACGGCTAATTTGAATTTACGAATAAAAAATTAGCAATGTGCGTTGACAGTCTTAAAATTTGCATTTTTCAAGAAAAGTCATAAAAAACATCGGCCTTAGGTGTTTTGCGAGACAATGTCTGTAGGGGGTGTGAGAAATGATAGACGATATGGGTTTGATAAAATCAATTTACATATTTATTATTAAATAGAGTAAAACGGCGCGGCGGTGTGCAAACGATTAACTTAAATATAGGATGTTTTTTTGAATCATGTGCCAGCCTATAATATTAAATGATTACGCATTGGTGACAATTTATCATCCGTTGGTTATAAAATTATTGTTGCTCAGGAAGAATCAAACATCATCAGAAAAGCATTCCAAAGTTTCTCTTAGGTCTTTAAAATCTAGCCCAAATATTCAAATGTTTCTAAAAACTAAGCTATTCACGTTAAATCAAACTTCATCTAAACTAATGTGTTTTAACTGCTGCGATAGTCAACCAAATGCCAAATCGTCACCTCAATTCCATAATATAGTAACTGCACATGGGAAAAAAAACGAGAAAACAGAGTTTGAAAGTTCGAAGTGTGATTTTATTACTTTAATTTTTCTGAACATCAAAAACACCGATTAAACTAAATTTTATTAAAATGGAATTGCTATATTCAAACAAAAAATAGTTTAAAAAACTGTTAAATTTAAAAAAAAAAAATTATTTGAAATTATGACTACTATTATATGGCTCAAAAAACGAGTAATTTTTTTTAGGTAAGAAAATTGTATGTGCGTAGTTACTACTATACAGAAAATTATTTGTAAAAAATATATTTGTTTCAAATTCAAAAAATTGTTTTTAACAAAAATTAAATATAATTATAATTAAATCTTATTTCACAACATGATTTCACGTTGTATATAACAAGGTACAATAAAATGTACAAATTAAGGTACAATAAAATAAAAATTAAATAGTAAATCATTACAACTATTTTTAATAGGAATTTTGATTAAGCGGTTTTAGGCACTATTTTCCTAATTTTTCTCCCCTTTGGTGTTTGAAATTGAGAATTTCTCTTGGCCCTTCTTGTTGAATTCCGTGGAGATGCTAACTTTGTAGATTGAATAGTATTTGATGTAACTGTGGACATTGCAATATTGTTTGTTGGCTCATTTTCTAAAGTGTCTTCACATAAATCATCTCTCTGTGGTTTATCTGAAAAAACAAAAATATGATTACCTTAAATACTTATATTAATTAACTTCTTAAAAATATTCTTACCAAGCTTTAAAATTATACGGTAAAAAGCTTTATCTTCTTCACTCATAAAATTAAACATTTGCTGCAAATCATGAGCTTTTTTGGGGTTAACTCGGCTTTCTATCTTTACTTCAGATAATCCATGAGTCGCAGTTATAGTGTTTGTTCTCCTAACATTTTTTTAAACGTTCATTCTGGTTAAATTCAAAATATCGAAATCGTTGCTATAGTGAATTGTATATTTTTCTTGTGTAAACCGAATCATTTTCAGTTTACTAAACGGTACGTCCTTGAAATTATAATTTGCTTTCGAAAATTCAGCGAAGTCTTTGAAATCTCGAGGTTTCATCTGAATTATCGAGAAAGGTCTTTTTCGATTTACCAGCTTCAGAAGATGAATCAGCGGCATTGGTGAATAATATTCCGATTTTCTCAAAACTTTTTCAATTTGAGAATGGATGTTGTCAACTTCTTGAATGGCACTATGTCCTGGCACAGAAAATTTCATGGTAATTTCTTCAATTTCAGGGTGCGCATTTATAAAGTAAAGGATTGCGGCCGCAATGTATGAGTTTTTATTTTGCGGCACGCAAGAATCACTCCAGGTTACAAGACGAGTAATGTTTCAAAAGCCCTTTGAAGAATTTGATAAAATGCTGATGCGATGTCATTACCTGACCTTCCTCCAGTACATTCCGTCCAAATACAACAGTAAACTTGCCTTGTGGACGAAAGGTGAGAAGTTAGGTTATACATATTTAACTTAGATAAATAATATGCTGGCCCAACTTCAGATAAGCTGCTTAATTTTGTTGTATTGGTCTATAGAGTAGATTGTATTTCTGTGGTCAATTTATTATTCCTCTTTGCAACAGTGTAAATTTCACACGTTGCATAGCGGTCGTCTGATCGTGGTTTCTGAAAATCAAAATTAAATTTAGTACAGAAAATGTTTCGCTAAAAGCTGGGATTCTGTGTAGTTATATTCTCCTCTTCACAATTAATTTTATATAAATCGTACATTTTACTGATATTCAGGTTTGAATCCAAATATTGCTTGCTCGTTAAAGATCGGCGATAATGTGATTCCACTATGGGGAACGATGAAATATATTTAATAATGAAGGTTTTGTCGTCATCTGAAATTCGATTTTTATTAGTTTTTTGTATTTTGGTTTTTCTGGCGATTTCCGATTTTTTAGTATACCTATTTGATTAAAAAATCATACTTTCGGTCCTGGGCCTAGATTCTGATCAAGTGACATATGGCAATTGACAATTTTTTGTGACTTTGTACTAAAATTTTAACTGCTATAAAATGACAATATAGTTGTGAGTTCTAAAATGCGATTCTGATGAAGTGACTTTTTCAAAATGTCACAAGAAAAAAAATGACAAATTAAACAAAATTGTCATTGATTTGGTTTTCCGTGACAAAAGTCAGTTGCATTTTTAAATAAAATATGTGTTAGTATATTTTGTTAATTTTTAATAATTTTGTTATACATTTTATTTGTTTATATTTTAATTTAAATAAAACAATATTTTATTTATTTTTATATACATATGTATATAATGTGTATGTAGCGTGTAATATCATTAAAATTAACCTTAAAATATAACTGCGGTAAACTAGAAATGCAACTGGTGTAAACTGCTGTTCATTTCATCAGAATCGCAAATTTTCCGTGACAATATTTTGTACTAATAACAAAATGTCACGGAAAATGGTCATTTCTTCAGAATCTACCCCCTGGTCTAACTTATAATAACTAAGAAAAATTTTGTTTCGAACATTATCATTAAGTTTAGTGCTACACTTTAATTTACAATCCTTCCAACAATCCTTTTTATTTGCCACTTCCTTCTTGCTAACCAGTTTCCCGGCAGAGTTTACGTGTTTTTCGCCCGCTTGATACTTTTCTTTTCGAATATTTTTTCCATCTTTTCAGATTTCGAAGTCTCTTTCGAGTGTTGATTTTTATGATTTCATCTCGGATTACATTTTCTTGATTATCACTATCGTCTGTTTCTTCAACAAGAGGTGTGAAATCCGGTTCGATGTTGCTGCTAACATTGACAATATTTTCAAACTGTTCTGTCACGCTGTCTACTAGTTCGTCAATTACTCCAAATTCAGCAACTTCATGTAAGACCACATTTTGTGAAGCTTCAACATAAGGAATTTCAATTATGAAACAGTTAATACCATCCGGCATAATAGTATTGTCTAAACCATTTGATTCCAAAACAAACGGCTCGCCAATACCGTTTGATTCACTACGAAAATCACTACTTAAAGTACACTCGTGATCCTAAAATAAAGCGAATTATTTATATTAGACTACACTGCTATAACGTATTACACAACTAAATCCTTTACCATTTTATTGAACGTTTTTAAAATTTCTTTTAAATGTAATTACTCCACTTATTTAATATAATTTAATAAAACATCACATCACAACATTACTGTCACTAAGAAATACGTTATTAAACTAAAAATCCTATGCCACAAAACTGTATTTTTCATATTTTTGTTTTGGTAACACTTAAAAACTCATTTCCATTTAATTGTATATGGTACATACTATCATATAGAAAATTAAGCAAAAACTTCTGAAAAACGTTGTGCTATTTAGTTGTAAATGCCTGATACTATTATGTGTCCGGAAAATTTTCTCACTTTGGCTGTTAGATACGATTATCTGGCGCTTAAATTTTAAAAACGAATGGAGATAGCGCATTTTTGTTAATTGCATTCGAAAGAGCGTGTTAGTGTACTAGTGGAAATTAATATATAACTCATTTTATGAAAAAATGTTAGATACTACATTATGGAATTGAGGTGACGATTAGTAATTCTCATGATAAACTACATTCAAACATCATTTCTTTACATTTAATGTATCAAACATCTCTAAAGTGATGTACGTTTACGCTTCCTAAAGCCACTAAAAGCAGACCAAAGAGTGAGTATAATTTCAGTTCACCATAAACATAATTTTGAATCGGCTTTAAAATCCACATAAGCCATACACAATGAGGTGTGCCGTCTTGAAAAGGCCACTTTCTTTCGATAGTTTGGCATGTTATGTTAGCGACGATATTACAGTAGATACTAAATCTTGTTAGTATCAAATTCAAAAACAAATACGAATCAATTTCAAATAACACTGTACACGTTTTGCACAAGGTCACTTGTAGATCAAAATAATTTTTTTCGCAAGTTCATTTCACTTTTTCTTGTACCCTTCTAAGTACATATATTACCCTGTGGCATAGTACTTTGATTCGAAACGACTACCTAAGTAGGTAAATATAATTAGGTGCACTCTAGATTAAACAAGAAATTTAACAACTGAATAAGAACACCTCTTTACCCACACTCACACAAAAAAAAACACAAGTCAGAATCCCACTTATTCCATGAATATACGAGTTACGTACATACACAAATCAAAAATTATAAAAAACCTGTTTCTGTATTTTGTTTTGATCTCAACAAGGATTTCAGGTTTTCTCTTTCTTGATTCATAAAGTTCTTTAAATGTATCGTAATTATAAAACTTAAATTTAAATTAAAAATTCGTAGTTTATTGAACTGTAATACTTTTCGAAATTTACGTAAATTTCACTAATTAAAATTATGCCGTTCACGAAAAGAACTTACGACCCAAATCAAAAACAACAAAAAACGTATCTACAGAAACGTCGGATTGTAAACGCACTACGTAAATAATTACACGCACACAAACACAAAAATCTTATAAGAATTCACAGCATCTTTCAAAAAAAATTAATAAAAATGACCGAAGTCATTTTTTTGTTTAAAAGTTATAATTATTTTATCATAATTAAATTTAGATACTACTTGTTGAATGAAATAAAGAAACAGTACTTACAATAGTACTTTGATATAAATACAAAATATACATATGCAAAGAAATAAGATATAACACTTTAATCTGTTTTCTGAATGTGTAAATATTTTCTTAATATATAATCCAAAGAACACAAAAATAATTCACAATAAAACTATAGTTTTACACTCACTGTAATCAATCACTTGTAATATTATTTCTTTTATACACTAGTTTAGTTATATTACAAAATTTTAATTAGCGCAGAGCTAAATAAATAACAAGCGAAATTAACTTAAAAAAAAATAAAAATAAAATTGTCCACCTTTAAAACAACCAATACACTCAACTTACGAAACTCGACTGACTGAATCGAATATTGAATGAATGAGAAAGACGTGACGTGATACTTGATGAGAAAATTTATGAAATTTAGAATGAAACGGACGTTAAACGTTAGCGCGTGGTGTAAAATGTTTGTTTTTAATAAAATCTTATAAGTATGGGTGGAAATGTATATGGCGGAAAGTTGTTTTGTCCATAGAACTTGAACTTTTATCTGGAAGTGATTAATTTTGATGATATAAATTAGTTTTAAATCATCAATTTTATTGGAACACCGTTTCAATATTTTTAGTAATAATAAATAAAAGCCTGTGGCTCATTTTGGTTCATTTTCGGTCGTTAATATACGGAGATAAATCAAACTGACCTTGTTAGTTTTAATTTCCATTTGGGAGATGCAAGAAAATAAATTTGTTTTAAATACATTCGTACGTTGAAACATTTTCTCTAATAAGCAGGTGTTATCTCAAAGTGTCTTTTGTACTCTTCAATGGCCGATTTTGGGGATGGAAATTGTTGGTCACGCAAGTTATTCTTTATTTTCGCGAACAAGAAGAACATTTATTGTTTGTTTGTTTATTTATTTCTATACAATCCGTTCTGGAGCACGAGGTTAAAAATCCCTTTTGCATCACTCTTCTATCGGAGTTCAAACCCGGAAACTCCCGATCCAAATGGCTCATATTTAACCGCTGTGCCTTAAACGTTATCTGTCTGTTATGGTTTTATATTTACATGAATAAAACACACAATTTAACTTCATAAAATAAACTTAAAGAAACATGATTTTTTATTATATTCTTGATTGCCTTCACTCGTACAACTGAACTACAATCTCCATATGGAAAAATGATTATCATTGATATGTTAAATCTAATATGGATATAGATTAGTATATTTTCCATATAACATCTTCCCTTTTTTCATTAAAACGCAGATATCACACATTTGAACTTTTTCTTTTATTTCCGTTGACATATTCGGCCAGAAAATATTATCCTTCGCCAACTTGATCGACGTCTCTATGCCGTTATGTGCAACGTGAACTTTCTCAACCATAATTTCCCGTAGACTATAAGGAATTAATATTTTACAATTTCTAAATATCAATCCATCTTGCGTTGAAAGTTCATGTTTGTATTTATAATATAATCGTGTATCGTCAGGGACTTCATGTATTCGATTTGGCCATCCATTACAAATGAAAGGAATTAATTTTTGCAACGACTGATCTTTCATGGTTTCTGTTTTTATGTTATCAATTCTTTCATCTGAGATTTTTAGTGATTCGACTAAATTAATTTTCCAAAATCTTTTGAAAACCTTGTTTTCAGCTACTTTTACTTTAAAAACGTTTGACTGAATAATAAAATTAAAATCCTCTGGTACCTCTAATGATGCCCTAGATAATGTATCAGCAATCACGTTCTTTTTACCCTCGATAAATTTCAGTTCAATGTTGTAGCGCTGGAGAACCATAAGCATTAACTGCAATCGCTTTGGTGCTTTTAACAGTAGTTTATTGAATATTGATATGAGCGATTTATGATCGGTCTTTATCAGAGTTGTTACATTGCCAACGATGAGCTGATCGAATCGTACACATGCAAACACTATGGCCAACAACTCTTTCTCGACCATAGCATAATTTTTTTCCGCTGCTGTTAGTGTACGAGATGCATACGCGATTACTTGTTCATCCTGAAGAACAACAACCCCTAATCCAGTGCTGCTTGAATCACAATCTACAGTGAGCTGTTTTCCGACTTCAAAATATTTTAGAGATTTTGTATTGGCGACTAGCATTTTCAATTTTTGAAATTCATGTTCTTCCTCTTGCGTCCATTTCCATTCTGCCTTTTCGATTGCTAATTTTCGAAGAACGGAGCTTTCGGCGCTTAGATTTTTTATGTATCTTCCTAAATAGCTCAGCATTCCTAGAAATCTTAGCAAATCCGACTTATCTTTAGGCGATGGCATAATTTTTATTGTTGAAATTTTCGTTTCATCAGCTTTCAGACCTTTATTTGATAACACATGTCCGAAAAATTTTACTTCTGAACAACAGAGGTTTAATTTCTTTTTGTTAAGTTTGCAATTATTCTCACGCAAACGTATTAGTAACTTCTCCAATTTTACATTATGATCCATTATTGCTTCGGCCATGGTATCACCTATTCCATAAATTAATATGTCATCAGCTAGTATTTCAATACCCTGTAAGTCAAGTACAATTTCATACATTTTCATCTGGAACAGTTCCGGAGCCGATGATATACCAAAAGAACATCGCAACCATCTCATTCGTCCAAAAGGAGTCCAAACGGTTGTTAACTTACTGCTCGCTTCTGACAATTTCAACTGCCAAAAACCCTTAGTTGTATCGACCGTGGAGAATACTTTTTCTTTTCCCAGCTCAGGCAAGATTTCATCAATTGTTGTACTCTGACGATGAGGCCTTTTTATTGTGACATTTAGAGGTATGGGATCTAGATAGATCCTAAATAAGTTCGCTTTCTTAACAAGTAATATATTACTAACCCACTTTGTGTTAGCTTTTTCAGGTGCGATTATACCCTCTTTAATAAGTCCATCTAATTCGGCTTTTAACTGTGCTCGTAATGCCATGGGTATACGACGAGGAGACTGAATAACAGGCTTCACTGTTTCATCCACTTCTATTTCCACTTCTCCTGGTAAGTGTCCAAACCCTCGAATACGTCGCTATGCGTCTGTATGATTTGATTGGCTTGATATAAAAGACTTTTATACTTGGGATCTTTATCACTTAGACTTATACTGTCATCATTCGTTATTTTATTCACAGCATGTTCATTCCGCAAAACACACTTATCATAACGAATAAGCCCGAGAATAGTACACGCGTTCTCAGACAATAACGCATAGTGAGAGTCGACCGCATGGAAAATTATTGAATATTTTCTATTATTGTGGAGGCACGGTACCTTAACCTGTCCCAAAACTTCTATCGGATGACCACCATAATCCGCCAGTCACTTTAGAGTCATTTAACGTAAAATTATTATTAGTCAATTTAAGTAATTGATTAAGCCCAATCAAACAAGCTTGTGCACCCGAATCAAGATCACACGTCACTTTTTGCCATTCTCCATTGAATTTTAAGGTTAGATCTGCACGACTATTACCCTTATTCGATTCAATCACGGTAGATATAGTAACTGAACTCTCATTATCTATTGAAATTGTTATTTCTTTTACCGCTTTAATGTCATTTTTCTTTCCCATTTTATTATTATTTTTCTTTTTACACACTACCTCGAAATGATTATTCCCGTTACATGATTTGCACTTTTTTCCAAACGCGGGACATAAATTTTTATTGAACACATGATACGTCGCACAAAATTTACACTTTTTCGGTTTGTTATTATCTTTGTGTTTATTAGTTTTCATCACTTTATTAACTTTTGTAAATTTGTCGCCTATTATGGATTTAAATCGAGCCTTTGTAACCTCGCTGACTTTAACCTCTTGAATTATCTTATCCAGTATTAAAGTATCGGGATCTTGTGACAGAAATCTCTTTTTAAGATTTGTATTTCTAATGACAAATGATATACGATCCCGCAACAAGTGATCAGCTGTGACGCCTTGATTGTATTTACACATGTCGATGAGTTTGCGCAAACGAACCAAATATGTATCGAACGATTCGTTACCATTCTTGTTACAATACATAGGTATCACCCTGTACCTTGTAGAGTATTTATAATATCGCCCGCTAGGAATTGATTTATAAAAACATAGGAGATAACGGTTATTAAACAAAGCCATTAGTTGATAAAATAAAATTTAAAAAAAAAACTAATTAAAAAAGCATTTTTAATAAAGGACGTAACATGGTGTCAGATATGGAATAATAATAAATAAAAAATTAAGTCTATTGAGTCGTCAAAATAAAATTATATAAGCATAAAAAGAAATAAAAATAAAAAGTCAGTCGTCTCTCTTGTGAAAAAAAAAATAAAAATGTCTATTGTTGGTGCAGTTCCGCCATTAAAAAATAATACGGAATGGAATTTGTGGTTATAAAAACTTAATTTTTATCTGAAAGCTAATGCTTTTACAAATCTTGGGGATAAAAGAAAGAATGCACTTCTTCTTCAGTCGGTTGGGGATAAATATCTTCAAGTTTTTAATGCATTTTATGTCGATGATGAAAAAATTACGTTCGAAGAATTGACCGAGCTATTTACAAACCATTGCCAGCCGAACAAAAATATAACTATGGAGCGTCATAAATTTTTCAATAGGAAACAAAATTTCGGTGAAAATATTGAAGAATGCGTAATATCGTTAAAAAATCTCGCAAGCGAATGTAATTTTGGAAATATAAAAAGTCAACTATAATTAAAGATGTTTTCATTGCTGGTCTTAATAAGGATCACGAGAAAATAAAGGAAACGCTGCTACTATCAGAGGAAACAGAATTCGGCAAGCTACTTAAAATAGCGAGAGCCATACAAGTTGTGAAAAAAGATACGTCAACTCAGCAAGAATCCTCTAAATCGCAGATCCAAGAACAGGTATTGTTAGTAAAAAACAAAAGTTCAAATTTTTATAATAAAAATAAAAGTTTTAATAATAATCAAAACCATATGTCAAATCAAAGAAATTATGTGAGTCGTCCGTCTGGTCAGTCTAATTTTAATCCTAATAAATACTACAATAATAATAAAAGAAATGCTAGTTATCAGGATAGCAGTCAAAATTCGAAATCATTCAATTATTTTAATAAGAATAATTATGATCCAAATCTACTAAACGTTTACGTAAAAAATGAAAAATACTCGTTAGATTTCATAATAGTTAAAAACCATTGCCAAACGATACTAGGTCTGGAGTCTAGTGTTGAAGTAAAGTTGATCGCGAAGACGTTTTTGGTCTCTCAGAGTGAGAATGAAACGGTCCAATCTTTAATTTTGGAGAACAGTTGTCTTTTCGATGGTCTCGGGACATTGCCATATAAGGCAAAAATTCAAGTCAATCCTAATATTCAACCAATAATAGAGCCAAACCGAAAAATTCCATTTCAATTGCAAGAGCAACTAAAACTTGAATTAGACGCAATGTGTAAGAATAATGTCATTATAAAGGTCACAGAGCCTTCAGAATGGGTTAATTCTATTGTCTTAGTCTGTAAGCCTAATAATAAAATTCGAGTTTGTCTCGATCCTCGGAACTTGAATCGAACAATATTACGTGCACATTATCCAATTCCAGATATAGAGTCAATACGTAGTAAACTTAATGGTACTACAATTTTTTCTACCTTGGATGCATACTCTGGATTCTGGGTGGTTCCATTGGATGAACAAAGTTCTCGTCCGTGCACATTTATTACACCCTTTGGGAGGTACAGGTTCGGAAATTTTTCATAGAATTATGTGGGACACTTTCTCTGACATTCCTGGTACTCTAATATATATCGATGATTTTCTTGTCTTTGGTAAAACCAAAGAAGAACACTTAAAAAATCTCAAGGCTGTTTTTGAAAGAGCAAAATCATAGTTGGTTTGAAATTTAATAAAAATAAATGTAAATTCGCTATGTCTGAAGTATCGTATATTGGTCATATTTTCAACGCACAAGGTATGTCAGCTGAACCAGCAAAAATAAAAGCTATTCGTGAAATGCCTAGTCCAAATGATGAAAAAGAATTGCAACGATTCTTAGGCGTTGTAACATATTTAGGTTCATTTATTTCGGATCTATTAGAAAAAACAAATACATTACGTCAACTATTGAAAAAAGATAGTAAATTTATTTGGGATGAAAACTGTCAAGAAAACTTTGAAAAGTTAAAAATTGCCGTAACGTCAGCACCGGTCTTATCATATTTCGATTCGAAGAAACAAATAGTATTGTCTATCGACTTTTCCCAATTTGATTTAGGAGCTGTAATATTACAGGACAATAAACCTATAGCATTCGCATCAAAATCATTAACCGACACGCAACAGCGCTATGCGCAGATTGAGAAAGAACTGCTCGCTATAGTGTTCGGTTTCGAAAAATACCATCAATATTTATTTGGACAGGTTGTTAAAGTGGAAACGGATCATCAACCTTTTTAAAAAATCTTTGCATGTAGTCCCAACGATACGATCTTGAAGTAGTCTATGTCCCTGGAAAGTTGATGTATATCGCAGATACCTTGTGTCCTTTGAAGCAAACTGCGATGGATGTTTTAGATGATGAAATTAAATTGTGTGTTAATTTCGCCTCATCAAATAATCTGGCTATTTCTGAACATAAATTAGCTAAAATAAAAGAAGAAACTTTGAAAGATGAGTGTTTACAGTTGTTGTCACGTTATTATGAAAATAATTGGCCTTCTAGTAAAAATTGGGTCCCAGATAAGGCAAACCCATATTACAGCATTCGCGATGAAATTAACGTTTTAGATGGTTTCGTCCTAAAAGGTCTAAAAATATTGATTCCTTTTAGTCTTCGAAAGGAAATGATTAATGTCGTCCATGAAAGTCACTTGGGAATGGACAAATGCCTAAGCCTGGCAAGAGAATTTATTTATTTTGCTGGAATGTCAGCAGACATAAAAAATCGTATACAACAATGTGACACTTGCATGAAGTTTTCGAAAAATAACAAAAAACAGCCTCTCATTCCTCATAATTTAATAGATTTGCCATTTGCTAAAGTCGCTGTCGATTTATTTACATATAAATTAAAAACTTATTTGATATTAGTGGATTATTATTCTAAGTATAACGAAATTTCGCTATTGTCTTCTGGCTATACCGCTCCTCAAATAATAATTCAGCTTAAATCCATTTTTGCTCGACATGGGATACCCCAGGAAGTTATTTCGGACAATGGCCCACCTTTTAATTCACAAAAATTTATAAACTTTTTCAATGATTGGGGAATCAAAAGCACTACATCCAGTCCACACCACCCAAAAAGCAATGGGTTGGTTGAAAAGTTTGTAGATACGGTTAAAAGTATGTTGTATAAATCGGATGAAGAGGGTACTGACCCTTATTTAAGTCTTTTACATTTCCGTACTACCCCTAAAAGTAATTTCTTGCTCCTTCAGAATTGTTGATGTCAAGGGTGTTAAGGACTAAATTGCCGACTCATTCAGAGAGATTAAAACCAAAACTCGTCAGTTTAGAAGAATATCGCAGTAAAGCTGAAAACCTGCAAGAAAAAATGAAATTAAATCATGATAAAAACGCTGTGAACGCATTATCAGATTTAGTCGTTGGTCAGATGGTTTATTTAAAAAAGACTCTTGATTCTTTTTGGATGAAGGGTAAAGTAAAAGAGGTACTAAAATATCCTCCTCGATCGTATTTAATATTATCTAATGATAATGTTGTCTATCGACGCAATCGCATATTATTGAAAGAATGTCATAGTGACAGGTCCGCTTGTAGTACAGATCCTTGTGCTTCTTTGTCAAACAATTCTGGTTCAACAAAAAACAATGAACAAAATAAAAACTTTGTTGATAAAAGAGCTCCATCAAAAATAACAATTAAAATTCCAAACAGAATGAATTTGTAAGAAACTATAGTCCTAACCAAAATTATTTGTACCTGCTAAATTTTTGATGCAACGCAACGCAAATAACTTTAAATATTATATAAATATAAAACTTTTTGAAAACATTAATTTTAATTCAATAAATTTAATTACCCTGCTTTACATTTCAATCAAAATTTTTTTTTTATTATAGTTAATTTAGTTTTTGCCAAAATTATTTGTACCCACAAATTGGTTGTCAAAATTATTTGTGCAATATGGAAAAATCAAAATAAAATAGTAAATCAATTAAATTTAAGATTATTTTGGCTAATTAAATAATGATATAGTCACTCATATTTTGTATGCAATATGGTCAATTTTTATTTATTCTCAAAAACATCTCGCAAGTGGTTCAACAATTTGTTGTTAACATCACCTAAAATCTTATCCCACTCGGTTTTCTTGCACCCTGTTACAAATTTTTGGTCTTGTTAGATCATGGATATCTTCCACTTTAACCTAAACCTCCCCAAGTTTGAATCGAAACCCTGCCCTGGCCAAGACAAATAATTATATTCAAGATTTTTGTAAAATGTCGTGGCAATGACTCTTCTTATGTATGGGCGCATTACTGTGCTGAAGAGCAAATTGAAGACTGACTAGTTTATAATCAACCAGGAATGTTACTTCATGAAATAAACCGAAATTGAACTATGGCCTTGAACAGTTGTAGTTTATAGGGCATACAGGTAAACGGAATACGATCTACCGTCAGGAAATGAAACGTGAACGGCATCATAAGATAAGTCCTTTGATCTACGGAGAACAGTTTTATGTCCAAATTAGTACACTTTTGTCTTAATTTGATAATATTGGAAATATTTTTATTATACATAAACATCGAGCATCAATTAGTGTGGATACTGCCTCGCTTAGTTTTCCCTGGGCAGCAAATAAAAGGTTTCAAAACTTTTCAAACTAAACTATTCAAGGAGAATGTTCTATTTCGGTTTGTTTGATTAAGTAACATTCTTGGTTGATGATAAACTAGTCGGTCCTCAATTTGCACTTCAGTACAATAATGCGCCCATACATAAGAAAAGTCATTGCCACGAAATTCTACAAAAATCTTGAATATAATTATTTGTCTTGGCCAGGGCAGGTTTTCAATTTAAACTTTCAGAGATTTAAATTAAAGTGTAAGATATTCATGAACTAAAAATACCAAAAATTTGTACCAGGGTGCCCAGAAAACTGAGGGGATAAGATTCTAGGTGATGTTAACAAAAAAGTTTTGAACCACTTGCTAGATGATATAGAGGCTAAACAAAAACTGACCATTTACATACAAAATATGAGTGACTAATAATCTTAAATTTATTTGATTTACTATTTTATTTTGATTTTTTCCATATTGCACAAATAATATTGAGAACAAATTTGTGAGTACAAATAATTTTGGCAAAAACAAAATTAACTGTAACTTCTCCTAGAACTAAAATTTCAAAAAAATTTTGATAGAAATGTAAAGCAGGGTAATTAAATTTATTGAATTAAAATTAATGTTTTCAAAACGTTTATTATTTATATTATTTTTAAAAATGTTTGCGTTACGTTTCATCAAAAATTTAGCAGGTACAAATAATTTTGGTTCGGACTATGTATTATATTTTTTATTGTAATAATTTTAAGATAGCCGTTATGAATTAAAACCAATGTAAAAAATTAAAAAAAAATTAAATAAAATAAAAAGGGGCATGTTACAATACATAGGTATCACCCTATACGAGTACCTTGTAGAGTATTTATAATATCGCCCGCTAGGAAATGATCTATAAAAACATAGAAGGTAACGGTTATTGAACAAAGCGTCTTTTTTAGAATTACATTGACTGTCGTCGCCATTAGTTGATAAAATAAAATTCAAATAAAAACTAATTAAAAAAGCATTTTTAATAAAGGACGTAACAATTCTGACTACAGGTGTGGAACAAATATCTATCGTATAACACGTCCCTTTTTGACACTAGACGACTTCCAATCAGATTTAGAACATTTTCCGTTGTGTTTTTTTCCTCTTCGGTTAATGAAAAATGTGTATATTTAATTTTCGCTTCATCTCCAACGAGTGTCAACAGCAAATTGATTTTCTTTTTTTCTTCCGTGACGGGCCATTTATCAATGCCAGCTGCAGTCACATATTCGTGCCAATATCTTTTGAATAATTCAAAATTTTCATCGATATTGCCTTGAGTTTCCAGTGGCTTCGGGAATGCTCCATGCTGCATTGGTGTACTGTGATCGTAAACACGTTTTTTATCAAAATCCTTACGTAATGCTTTTAGACCTTGATTTACCAACTGCATGTTTTCATTAATGCCATTACAACTTTTAGTGAACAGTTTAATAACTTCTGTAAGTTCTTCACCCATTTTTGAGACAAATTTCTGAATTATTTTTACTATTTAACAAGAACTTAACCTCACTTTTTTTTTTTTTTTTTGTTTGAGTTTTATTTAAGGGAAACTAATTTTTTTTCGATGAAAATTATTTGTCCAACACGTAGTTAAGTATTTATTTATTTATTTGTACCATGTTATTACACATCTGACACCATGTTATGGTTTTATATTTACATGAATAAAACACACAATTTAACTTCATAAAATAAACTTAAAGAAACATGCTTTTTTATTATATTCTTCCTTGCCCTCACTCGTACAATTGAACTACAATCTCCATATGGAAAATTGACTAACATTGATATGTTAAATCTAATATCGATATAGATTAGAATATTTTCCATATAACACTGTCTTATCGTATGACATTATGCGGCAAAACAAATGGTCATATTCCAATCGGCATTCATGGTTCTCCGATCCTCCAAAGCCACAATAAGTAGCCACCATTTTCCTTCAGAAACTCTTAAATCATTTTCCTTCAAAAATTCTTAGCTAATTAACGGTGGTAGTTTTATAGTTCTTTAAATAGGAAACAAATGGAAATTAAAAATAATAAGTTTATATTAATGAAAAATTTTAAAAACTAGTTTATTTCATTTTAATTTTTGTTTATTTATTAAATAAAGCTCCCAGTGAACGCTTGATTTATGGCCTTGAAAGCGACGTTGATGGCAAGTCCCGACTTCTACCCAGGCAATAATTAGTACATGCAATTAAAGAACTGCGAATACCCTGGCAGTTATATCAGTATTTTTTGGTTGATGGCAAAGATCACGACGCATAGCACTGGTGACTGCTACATTTGAGGGAACAACATGGTTAAGATAATTAGGATCTGATACCATTCTAGATAATAGTTTGAGGAGAATATGAAAGAGAGTCTTGCCGCTGGTAGACGTATTTTGTTTCCTCTAGGTCTGAAGTTCTACATGGTCAGTGATAAGGTTCGCTGCCCAAGTATAACAAAATTAAAAACTTGAATCGGTTTTTCGAATATTGCTATAAAAAATCGGAAAATGATGAAATTTGGTTGCCAACTTTCGACACGTAAAGCGTTGGAGTGCACATATATTTTTTTTTATTTCTGTTGTTATTTGTTGATTTTTTGTTTTGAGTTAACTAACACAATTTCGTAGCAATTGCTACGCTAAATTTTTTTATTTTTAGTATTAAAATAGGTTATTGTTAAAATCAATCCGTAAGGTAAATATTGACAAATATTTGCACATATAATTATTTTTTGTTTAATAAAAGTGTGAGGTTAAATAATGTGTATATGTACTATGTAAATAATATGGTTATATCAACATTGTTGTTGTAAAAATAAAATATGTGGCCAAGTTTATATGGAAATAATGTTTTTGTTAAATTTTTATTTGTTAAAATTGTAATGATCAGCAAATTTAAATAACACATTATGTCGTTTAAAGAGTAATTTTTGCATAATTGATTCATTTGAACAGTTTTATAATTTTATAAATGGCAGAAATGTGTCCTTAAATTTTGCAGAAATTTGATAATAAACTACAGTGAGACACGAAAGTCTACATACACCACTAAAATTTGCAAAATCGTTAAAATTAAAACGAATTAAAAAGTGTAAAATTAATTAAATAATATAAAGTATTTAAACCAAACAAAATAATAAAAAAAACAAAATTAATGCAACAGTTCTCAAACAATTTTAAAAATTAATAAAATTTATATCATAAAAGTCTACATACAGTGAATAAAATCAAAATAATCTTGTACAGACACACTTAAGAACTAACATTAATATTTAGTTAGGCCACCATTAGACTCAATAACAGCGCTTAACCGCCTAGGCATGGATAAAACCAGGATCTCAGTATCCGCTGATGAAATTTCACCACATGCATTCGAAAGTGCACTTTTCATTAATCCTCGGATTGGATACCACTTTTTAATTATGTTTCGAACATCCCATGCGCTAAATTTTTTAGGAAGCCCACATCTTTGTTTATTTTGAACACTTTCTCTGTTATTAAAATTTCGTATTATTGTTTGTATGGTCGCCCGACTTCTACCAACAATTTTAGATTTTTCATTATAACTGTTATTCTACTCCCTTAGCTTTAGTATTGAATCATTGAGGAAGGACTTTAAATAGAGAGAGATTTTGTATGGCTAAAATATGCAAAGAAAAAAAAATTCTGTTTCGTTTGGAGATTTAAGTTGTGAAGTTATGAAAGGAATATATAAATTTTAATTACCTCTTTCTATTTCTCATGAAATGAAAATTAATAAAATTTTAATAGACAATTTTCCATTTTAGTAAATTGATTTTTTTTCTCAAACATCGTCAGGCCTCGTGTTCCTTTAAAAATTTCATTTTGTATGTATTTACTAAAATGCCACTACGTAAACGACTCCTAAACGAAATAAACAACGAAAATGAAATGTTTAACGGAACACGAAGCATGGCGATGTTTTGAGCAAAAAATAAATTTATAAAAAGGCAAAATTACTTAATAAATTATTGTTAATTTCTATTAAAATTGTGTACAAGCTGCAACTCAATATATTTAATTTCAGATTATTTATATTTATAAATAAAAATTTTCATTTAATTGGAAAATAAAGACAATACAAAATAATGCATTTTAAAATCCCATATATCATCCCATCCCATCCCATCCCATAATAAACATTTTTGTTGGTTTTGGTCATGGCTTATTATGTAGTGGCATTGCTTATATATTTAAAAGTGGTGTGTCAGTGTTCGCTTATTTAACCTTTGTTTGGCACGATTAAGTGTAAAACTACTTCTCGTCAACACTTACAAATCGGGATGTGGAACAATTTTATTACGAATTTTGCATGAAAGGAGCTAAATCCGAATAATATAAATATGATATCATAATTTAAATGTCGTTTTAACTTATTATAAAAAAACTTCATAATATTTTTTTAAAAGAATCAAATTCAGGATGTGTCGTGTTAACAAAAGGGTTAAAATAGCAAATACACTGGATCGACTCTTTAATTTGTTTTTTATTTTTTGTTTTGCTTATACAAAGCCAAAATATATATATTTTGTTTGTTTGTTTGTTTCTTGAATTATTTTTTACCGTCCTACCTTACGCCTGGAGTAGCCAAATCGAGGACGGGCGGCTACAGATCCGTCTTTGAAAACCACCTGCACATTGCATTGCTTCATGCCAACCCGTAGTGCTGACATGAAAGGTGGGTCGGCCCATGGATTCTGCACTCTCAACAGGGGGTCATAGATGTGTTCATCTTCATCACAGTTCGCAATCAGATGATGAAAAATCCCTTTTGCATCCCGCCCCTATAGGGATTCGAACCCGGTACCTCCCGATCCAACCGCCGCAGCTTTAACCACTGCGCCGTTTGCTCGGTCCAAAATATATATAGGTAAAATCATAAAAATTGTTAAGGCAAAACCAACAAAAATGTTTGTAAAAATGGATGGTATGGGTATGGGAATAAAACAGTGCGGGGTCAGTAATTGGTGAGGAACGGATTTCTCTCTGTTCGTTGAGGATATTTTGGTTAAGAAATATAGCTTTTCGGATTTCGTAAGATTCTAAGTTGTCTAAACTTCTGCTTTTTGGTTGTACATGTAATATTTCTAAATTGTTTAAACTGGCTGTGTAATTTTCTAACGTTAAATGATTATAAAGGGATGATTCATGGCTACCAGATAAATGTTCTTTAACTGATATAACAGGAACTGCAATCATTGCAATTGATCTTATAAACGCCAGACTTGGAAAGGCGATCAATTCTGGGTTTGTTGTTAAAAATCATTTTCTTAATTGTATTATTGTTATAAAAAGCAAAGCTAATATCTGTGTATTCTGTCACGATGTTACTAATCCGTTGGCTAGTTTTTCCTATATACTCTAAGCGGCGCCAATTTTTCGACATTGGGCTATCAGGTGGATAAATATTAGCTAAAGCTTTATGTTTCAGTTTTCTGTTTAATAACTTTAATATAGTCTTAGCTGCATAACCGTTATTCGCTGCTATTTCTAAAATTATATTAAGCTCTTTGTTATAATTGGATATGGTCAAAGGAATGTTTATTAATCTATCTAAGAGTGAGTGGAAAGCTGACATTTTTATATTATGGGGATGGTTTGAAGAGTTAGGTATAATGGCGTCTGTGTACGTGGGTTTTCGATAAATTTTGAACTCTAATGAAGAATTAATTCTGGTTATTGTTATATCTAGAAAGTTAATAATTTGTTTTCTTCTTTTTCTACCGCAAAAATTAATGGTGGGGTATTGAGAATTAAACAGTTCCACTCGATAGACATAGTATGACATAGACTTTAGTGCAATCCGAAGAACGTTCTCGGTCCAGTGTAATGGCTTGCAGACCTCGTTTGTTATCATTTATTTTCCAAATATTTGATCAAATTTACGCGCTAAGTTAGTTTTGTTTATAAAATACCCTCGAAAATATGAATTGGGTTTGAAGAGTGCGTAGCGGTTCATTAATTCACTCGTGCATTTTATTGACACATGTTCATTCATTAATATCACCTCCATAATACAAAATATATTTCGGGTCAAATACAATATCGATTTCAAAAGTGCATTACCGTGTAACTACATTTTAGATCTTTTTACAGGGGGGGAAAAAGCCGAAAGGGTTGGCCATATAGATACAATATAAGGAACTAACTAATTTGAATAATAGTTCATGTTTGGACGTTCTGCGTGCACAAACTTAATTAAAAAAGAAAGCAAACACTAGTTGTGTTACCCATAAACTAATAAAACGATTTTTGTGAAATTTTTTAGATTCACGGTAATGCACTTTTGCCATTGCTATATTATTCTCTAAACATTTTATAGGCTATATCTAGCTAAAATAGACAGCGCTTCAAAATATAATATTAACCCAGCAAACAGTTCAGGCCTGACCAAGGTATTTAAAATGCCTGATAAAAATGCCTGGTAAAGCCTGACTTTGGCATTTATTGCAAATGGAAATTGACCTCTATGTCGCGCTGACATATATGGAGGTCAGGCCTGAACATAAGTCAAATAAAATAGGTAACAATAAGCAACTGGAAATCATTACGCATGGCTGGCGTTGTGCAATCATTAAGGCCTTGCTATTATACCATAGACAACTATAGATGAACATTTTGTGTGAGGAAATAATTCCCAAGAAATAAAAAGCATTTTTTATTTATTTTATTGCTGTAATTTTATGAAATAGTATGCTGAGTTTTTATAATTATCTCTTTGCCTTTTTCTAACTTACATGTATTGTATAAACAAAAATTCGCTTGCACAAAAAACGTCCAAAACTAAACTAAATCTACCGTAATAAGGCGTTCCAAAACTCAACAAAACTTAACAGTCAAAAATTCAAAAAATAAATTAAAAATTAAATTTTTGTTTTTGTTTTTCGATACAAGAGAGATATTATACTGTCCCAATTACTGTTGTAAAGTCCTTTCCAATAAATATTTTTGGTTTGTACACATTTAGAAAAAAATAGTTTCTAATAGATGGTGTAATTGTTCTTATATGTATTATGTGAACCTGGTAATACATGTTTTTGAAAAGTCTCTTCATAACCTTCAAAATATAGTATATGACATTTGATTAAAATATAAAGAACACAGTTTTTTATTCGATTTAAAATGGAGAGTTTTGTGCCAAATAATCGTCATTTGCCCGAAGTTTTGTTGTATTTTTTTACTATAAAGAAAAGCGCTGCTGAAAGTCATCGTTTACTTGTAAAAGCTTACGGTGAACATGCTTTTTCTGATAGTATGTGTAGAAGAAGGTGGTTTAGGCAATTTGAAGAAGGTTTATTCGAAGACCGAAAAAGTTTGAAGATGAACAATTCCAACATTATTGGATGAAGACAACACACAAACGCACCAATGTTGATCAATCCGTTGATCAACGACTTACGAGAATCCTAAACGTAAAACAGCTTGAGTAAAACCTGGTGAAGCTGGTTCATCACAGGTCACAGCCAAAGCGAAATGTTCATTGTGATAAGGGTATGCTCTGTATTTGGTGGGATATGAAAGGCGTTGTATATTACGAGCTACTGAAAATTTCTGAAACTATTAATGGCGAAGTCTACCGACGATAGTTAATACGTTTGAAGCGAGCTGTTCAAGATAATCGACCAGAATGGGAGAATAGACACAATAAACTGATTTTTCAGTATCACAACGTAAAACCACATACTGCAAGAGTCGTTGAAACCTACCTAGAAGGGCAGGATTGGGAAGTTCTATCTCACCTGCCATATTCGCCAGACATTGCTCCTTCGGATTACTATTTATTCCGGTCGTGGCAGTTGGCCCTTTAAGATGTACGATTCACATTTTAAGAAAATATTAAAAATTTTCTTGACAAATGGATCGCTTCAAATGACGACGACTTTTTCAAAAAGGGAATCCGTGAATTGCCTAAAATATGGGCGAAGGTTTGGCTTCTGATGGAGCATACTTTGAATAATAATGTGCCACTTTTATATACTTGCTAAATAAACATGTAATTTTAACCAAAAAACGGAACTTACTTTTACATATACCTATGGGGTTACCAATTATGGGTATGGTATTATATCGTCGCGCTCGCAGAACGATTCACCAAATAATGTAACCACCAATTTTGTATAGATATCTCCGTATATCTGCTGCTCCGTGGATTTCACTAATACAATGGCAGAATATTATATTTTATATCGTGGAGATGAACATGAATTAAAAAAATGCACTGAATGTTTTTATTTTTTTATTCAATTCAATTATACAGTACTTATACTTACACACTTTTTATTTTTGTTTCTTTATATGAGTGCCCACATTAAGTCACGATAATTATTTATTTTTTTCTTATTTGTTACTTTAATCGAATATCGCGCACAAAACTGTATATATGTGTTGCTTGTTACGTATTTTTTTGTTAAGTGTCTTTTTTTATTTTTATTTTATTTTTCGAGTAGAAAAGAATACTTCACGACGCCTATCGGTGGTGAATTTTTTTTTTCTATGTCAAAAGGAACAGGGTTGTGCACGTGATTGCTATGTTTTTATTACGGTGCTGTGAACCTGTTTTCGTTGTTACTGATTATTATTTTAACGACTACGTCGCCACTTCATTCCTCTACCAGTGCGCGACCAGCAAACGCTACTATATAAACCTACTTGGTCGTTTTACTGTACGGCTCGATTTTGTCTGAGCCGCAGACTGTACATTTTGATTAAACGTTACTTTCTTTTCAGGACGTGTTTGTTGAATTATCTCATTTGGGATATTTAATATTTGGGTAAACGAAGGTGTATGCGTGGAATCAGGTTCGCACTGCTCCACAAAACAAGGCTTTAGTCTATTAATTGAAACATTTGTGTCTCTGTTCCTCACCCTTACTGTGAAATATTTAAGGTCGCGTCGTATGACCTGAAATAGTCCTTCGTATGGCGATTGCAGAGCTCGCTTTACTGCATCAGTTCTCATGAACACGTGCGAGCAAGTATTGAGATCTTTGAATATAAATATGTCACGGCTACCATTATTATTTCCGGGGTAGTTTGAACATTTTTGAAATACTTTCGCAGTTGCTCTACGAAATCGGAAACGGTTGTGTTTGATTTAGACTTTATAAAGAAATCTCCTAGTAACCGCAAGCATTCCCCGTACACCAACTCTGCAGGAGAAACTTTTAGTTCTTCTTTCAGTACTGTTCGGAGGCCTAGGGTTACTATTGGTAAAATTTTAGTCCATTGTGTGTTGTTATGACACATTAAAACGGCTTTTAAAATGCGATGCCACCTTTCAATAATGTCATTACATGCCGGGTTGTATGCGGTACTCCGTTTATGTTTCAAACCCAGGAACGTCGATAACTCTGTGAATAGAGCTGACTCAAACTGTGAGCCCTGGTCTGTTGTGATACTGGATGGTACTCCGAACCGACAAATCCAGTGTTTGAATATGGCATTTGAAACGGGTGTCAGCCTTTATATCTGCCAAAAGAATTCATTCCGGCCAACGCGTAAAGCAATCTATCAGCGTTGCGCAATACTGTTTTCCCTCCGATGGTGTAAGTGGGCCGATGATATCCAAATGGATCTCATCAAACCGCTGACTTGCGATTTGATATTCACCTGTTGAGGACTTAACATGTCTTATTTTTGATTTTGGCATGCTATGCATGTTTTGGCCATATTACGAACGTCTTTGTTAATCTCTGGCCAAATGAACTTTATGTCAACATTTTTGCTGTTATTCGAATACTTGGGTGTGCTAAATTATACACACTGTCAAAAATTATCTTCGGAATTTTTCCGTGACGTACGGCCTTGGAGAACCGGTGGAAATATCGCAATAAATTTCACTGTTGCAACCAAATATTGGAAATTTGTTTAATACAAGAGACTTGTTTGTTTCCATTAACTTCGCTAACGTGTGATCTGTGATTTGATCCTTAGTTTGTGGCGGTCTTTATCATTCACCACCACAATATATTAACTTGTGTTACAATTATTGTGAATTCAAATTAACAAAATTAAATATTTTTCCTGACCGCAGCACTGCAATGTGCACAATAGCAAAACAAACTTAATAGCGTATTGCTATTAGTACAAATTTCTATTCAATTGGTTTGCGCACCGGCTATTATAGCATACGCTATAGTACTTTTCATACCAGGGGGCCTATTCTCGAATTCCACATCCATTTTCCACATGTGGACATCTATCAAAACTCATAAAAATTGAATTTTTTCGGTACTAAGGGAATATTTCCGAATGGGTATAAGCATGTGGAAAAATTCCCCATATAGGAAATTGTCAATGCCGCATGTGTTTTATATACGAATTACAATTTTCGAACCATTTTTTGACAGCTTTGACAGATGTCCACATGTGGAAAATGGATGTGAAATTCGAGAATAGGCCCCCAGGGGGCCTATTCTCGAATTTCACATCCATTTTTCACATGTGGACATCTGTCAAAATTCATAAAAATTGAATTTTTTCGGTACTACGGGAATATTTCCGAATGGGTATAAGCATGTGGAAAAAATTCCCCATATAGGAAAATGTCCATGCCGCATGTATTTTATATACGAATTACGTTTTTGTGTGAACTTTGACAGATGTCCACATGTGGAAAATGGATGTGGGATTCGAGAATAGGCCCCCAGGGCCTAGATTCTGATCAAGTGACAAATGACAATTTTTTGTGACTTTGTACTAAAATTTTAACTGCTATAAAATGACAATATAGTTGTGAGTTCTAAAATGCGATTCTGATGAAGTGACTTTTTCAAAATGTCACAAGAAAAAAAATGACAAATTAAACAAAATTGTCATTGATTTGGTTTTCCGTGACAAAAATCAGCTGCATTTTTAAATAAAATATGTGTGAGTATATTTTGTTAATTTTTAATAATTCTTGTTATAAATTTTAATTGTTTATATTTTAATTAAAATAAAACAATATTTTATCTATTTTTAAATATACATAATAAAACAATATTTTATTTATTTTTATATATACATAGGTATATAAAAATAGATAAAATATTGTTTTATTTTAATTAAATATAAACAATTAAAATTTATAACAAGAATTATTAAAAATTAACAAAATATACTCACACATATTTTATTTAAAAATGCAGCTGACTTTTGTCACGGAAAACCAAATTAATGACAATTTTGTACATGTACATATATGTATATACAAAATAAACCTTAAAATATAACTACGGTAAACTAGAAATGCAACTGCTGTAAACTGCTGTTAATGTCATAACTCATTTCATCAGGGCCTAGATTCCGATCAAGTGACAAATGACAAATGACAATTTTTTGTGACTTTGTACTAAAATTTTAACTGCTATAAAATGACAATATAGTTGTGAGTTCTAAAATGCGATTCTGATGAAGTGACTTTTTCAAAATGTCACAAGAAAAAAAATGACAAATTAAGCAAAATTGTCATTGATTTGCTTTTCCGTGACAAAAGTCAGTTGCAATTTCAAATAAAATATGTGTGAGTATATTTTGTTAATTTTTAATAATTTATGTTATAAATTTTAATTGTTTATATTTTAATTAAAATATAATAATATTTTATCTATTTTTATATATGTATATAATGTGTATATAGCTGTAATTGAGTGTGAATGGGCCTCTTCATACGCAACAAATGCTCAGAAAGAATTTGTGGTTGGGTTTCTCGAGCATCATCTAGAAACTGCCAAAAATCAGTAATTATTTTGGAATATTAGCGTTATAAAACAATTATAAATTTTGTTTATTTCACAGATTCAGTTCCGTTGATGGCAATAAAAAAATTTAAAAGGATTGGGAAAAGTTGGCGTTGGAAGCGAATCGGCTGGGGGGGGCTACTAAAAACGCTTCGCAGTGGCGCAAATTTTGGGAAGATTTAAAGTAAGTTCTTTGCAGTTACAAAATTAATTAAATTAAAGGTAATGCTTGCTGTTTTCAGAGCTAGAGTTAAAAAAAAATTAACTCTGATTAATACCACGTTTACATTAGTAGAATAAAAGTATGTAGCAAAAAAGTATCGTCATGTGAACTCAAATTTAAATATTTAAATATTTTATTACATACTTTTTTGATATTTCGGTAAAATATGTATCAAAAAAGTATCAGTATATTACGTTGTAATGTGAACCCTAACTAATAACTATATGTTAATGTCATTCGTATATTTGTTGTCAAAACAAAAATTTATTACGTTTTTTTGTTAAACTACAATACAATTTCGGGAATTAATCAAATAATTTGCCGATAAATCTAATAGAGTTTGAGAAGAAATTCACAACACATAAACTGAATTGAATACAGAAGCATATCTGTCAAAATAACAAACTTTTTTAGTATGCGTTCACACTACAAATCGCAAAGCTAGTGTGAACTGCAGCGGAAAAATAATTAAATAGCAAAAAAGTACATACTTATTAGGTACGTATAATGTAAACATGGTATAAGTCACAAATAAATCAAACCGGAGTTAACGAAATAACAATACCGGAGCTGTCAGAATTGGAAAGCCGAGTTGTCGGTGTTATAACCCGTGTTAATCAATGAAATTTTCCGTCGGTGTTAATTAATGAAATTTTATATTTTTGTAAATAAACAACCCAAGCACTTGTGAAAAATGAGAAATGTCATTAAAATTAACCTTAAAATATAACTGCGGTAAACTAGAAATGCAACTGCTGTAAAATGTCATAACTCATTTCATCAGAATCGCAAATTTTCCGTGACAATATTTTGTACTAATAACAAAATGTCACGAAAAATTGTCATTTCATCAGAATCTACCCCAGGGCCTAGATTCCGATCAAGTGACAAATGACAAATGACAATTTTTTGTGACTTTGTACTAAAATTTTAACTGCTATAAAATGACAATATAGTTGTGAGTTCTAAAATGCGATTCTGATGAAGTGACTTTTTCAAAATGTCACCAGAAAAAAAATGACAAATTAAGCAAAATTGTCATTGATTTGCTTTTCCGTGACAAAAGTCAGTTGCAATTTCAAATAAAATATGTGTGAGTATATTTTGTTAATTTTTAATAATTTATGTTATAAATTTTAATTGTTTATATTTTAATTAAAATAAAATAATATTTTATCTATTTTTATATATGTATATAATGTGTATATAGCTGTAATTGAGTGTGAATGGGCCTCTTCATACGCAACAAATGCTCAGAAAGAATTTGTGGTTGGGTTTCTCGAGCATCATCTAGAAACTGCCAAAAATCAGTAATTATTTTGGAATATTAGCGTTATAAAACAATTATAAATTTTGTTTATTTCACAGATTCAGTTCCGTTGATGGCAACAAAAAAATTTAAAAGGATTGGGAATTGGGAAAAGTTGGCGTTGGAAGCGAATCGGTTGGAAGGGGGGGGGCTACTAAAAACGCTTCGCAGTGGCGCAAATTTTGGGAAGATTTAAAGTAAGTTCTATGCAGTTACAAAATTAATTAAATTAAAAGTAATGCTTGCTGTTTTCAGAGCTAGAGTTAAAAAAAATTAACTCTGATTAATACCACGTTTACATTAGTAAAATAAAAGTATGTAGCAAAAAAGTATCGTCATGTGAACTCAAAGGACGGAGTTAACGAAATAACAATACCGGAGCTGTCAGAATTGGAAAGCCGAGTTGTCGGTGTTATAACCCGTGTTAATCAATGAAATTTTCCGTCGGTGTTAATTAATGAAATTTTATATTTTTGTAAATAAACAACCCAAGCACTTGTGAAAAATGAGAAATGTCATTAAAATTAACCTTAAAATATAACTGCGGTAAACTAGAAATGCAACTGCTGTAAAATGTCATAACTCATTTCATCAGAATCGCAAATTTTCCGTGACAATATTTAGTACTAATAACAAAATGTCACGAAAAATTGTCATTTCATCAGAATCTACCCCCAGAATCGCAAATTTTCCGTGACAATATTTTGTACTAATAACAAAATGTCACGAAAAATTGTCATTTCATCAGAATCTACCCCCAGGCGCCTCGCCTCGAAATATTTAGTTACCACAAATGCGAAGCTGAGACCCTTTCATACCGGTGGCGTTGGCTTTGAACATTCGGTTGCTATCAAATATTTTATTTAGGTCTATTTTACACGTGAATTATAGCAAGAACTGAGATATTCTTAATTTGTAACGTACAAGAGCTAGATTTTTTCGTAAGTATGAAATATTAGTGGAAAAAATGTGATTTGTAGGTTATGTTGAGAAAACACTTCGCTTTGTACTACTTTAAAATCTCGCAGTCGAGTGTGGAACGCATTGCCTTGGCTTTGTAGATAACTTCATCGCAATATATTTTGTTTTTTTTTTAATTTTCACTTAAAAATAAATTATTTTTCAACAAATTGAATTTATTACTATAAAATTAAATGGTATCAATCGAATAAAACTAATTTACATAATTAAAAAACGAAATAAAAAATTTTTATTCACGAAGCTCAAAGCCGAGGCGCCTGGCAATGCCACTACATAAATAGCCGTGACATCAGTCTAAAAAAGTCAAATCACTAATATAAAGAGAGGAATAAACATTTTTATTTACAAATATAAATAATTTGATATCAAATATATCGAAATGTAAATTGTGAACAATTTTGATTGAAATTAATAATCATTTATTAAGTAATTTTGCATTTTTATAAAAATATTTTTTTCTCAAAACATCGTCATGCTTCGTGTTCCTCTAATCATAATAAATTTATTATGAAAATGAAATGTTTAGAGGAACACGAAGCACGACGATGCTTTGAGAAAAAAATATTTTTATAAAAATGCAAAATTACTCAATAAATGATTATTAATTTCAATCAAAATTGTTCACAATTTACATTTCGATATATTTGGTATCAAATTATTTATATTTGTAAATAAAAATGTTGATTTAAATTGAAAATAGAGACGATATAACAAAATGAATTTGAAAATCCTATATGATTTTTTTACGTTTCATAGAAAAATAAAAATCTTTATACCCTTAACACATCATACTACCACACATTTTTGTGTAATGGCTTTAGTGGCATTGCGCCTGGTATGAAAAGTACTTATATAAACATCGCCGTCGATAAAACTCGTCGTTTTCTCTTTCTTTTCAATTTCATATTTCGTCTTCAGTCTCTTACCACAGAAGAAAGATTAACCAGAACAGTCATAACGCTGTTTTTGTATGGAAAAATTTGGACTCATTTTTTTGACCTTGATTTGCCGAAGGTAAGAGAAAGTTGGGTTATGTATTCTATGGTTTACTGGTTTTTATTTGAAATAATAAAAATTAAGAATCCTTAACAGTATAGTTAGTGAAATTATATGACAAATTTTGTTTTGACAGCATAATTTGTATTAAATATTCAAAAAATTCATAATGTTCGAAAATAATTATACTTCAATGTCCAAAAAAGAAGGTAAGATGAAAAAAAAATTTGATCCACGCAATGTCTATTCTGGTTAATCTTTCTTCTGTGCTCTTACTAAAATTCGAACTAAAAATACACACAACAAAAATCGCGTTGCAACAAAATAAAATGGTGGTGAAAGTAAAATAATATTTTAATTGAATAATAATTATAACGAATTAAAATAAATAAAGTTCACATTAATAATTAAAAATAAATAAATTATTACAAAACAAAATTTAATGAATTAAAATTAAATAAATATAATTAAAATTAAATAAAATAATTTTGTTTCACTGAGAAAAAAACTCAAAGCGTTAAGGTTGTCATAATCGATTGAGCTGTCAAGGGTTATATTTTCAATCCTTGATAATGTATCGGCTACGATGTTATCTTTACCGGAAATGTGCCGAATGTTTGCGTATATTGAGATACGAAATCTAAGTGACGTCGTTGTCGAGGTGATGCCTTATCTAAATTTTGCTGTAAAGCACAGATTAAGGGCTTATGATCTGTGTATAAAGTAAATTGTCGGCCCTCAAGTAGGTGTTTGAAATGTTTAATCGAACTATAGGCTGCCAATAGTTCGCGATCATACGCACTATATTTGCGTTGCGTATCGTTCAGTTTAACTGAGAAAAAGCCAATGAGTGTCCCGATCTCCGACACTCGCTGTTGCACCACGGCACCGATGACTCTATTGGACGCATCCACCATAACTGCTATTTCAGCTTCCGAAGAAGGGTGTGCAAGGGTAATGGCGTCTTTCAATTTAGTTATGCAGAGATTGAATGCTTTATTACTTTCGTCAGTCCATGTAACTTAATTTTTTTATCGTTTTTTTTTGCTCCCTTTGAGTAATTCGTTCAAAATTACTTGATCTTCCGCGGCATTCGGAATGAATTTCATTTAAAAGTTTATCATTCCCAAGAAACTGCGTAAAGATTTAATTGTTTCTGGCTTAGGGATTTTACTTATAGCTTCGACTTTTGATTTAGATGGTTTTATGCCATCACAAGAAACTTTGTGCCCCAGAAAAATAACCTTAGGTAACGCAAATACGCACTTGCTAACATTTATGACTAAACCCGCATCCTTTAATCGTTCGAAAACGATTTTGAGATGGAGTAAATGTTCCTCCATTGAATGTGATGCTACCAGCAGGTCGTCAATATATGGAAAAGAGAACGCCAGATTTCTTAAAACCGAATGTATGCATCTTTGAAATGATTGCGCGGGATTTCGGAGTCCGAAAGTCATCCGCGTGAACTCAAAAAGTCCGAAGGGCGTACTTATTGCCGTTTTAGGAATATCCTCCTCATTAATCGGAATCTGATGATAAGCTTTGATTAGTTCTATTGTTGAAAATACTCTACATCCGCGCAACTGATAGACAAAGTCGGTTAGAAATGGAATGGGATAACGATCGGGTTTGTTTTGTGAGTTCAGCATGCAAGGACGCCTTGATCCGTCCGTTTTTTGAACGAGCTGTAATGGGCTAGACCATTCTGAGCCCGACGGACGACAAATTCCTTGATTTAACAGTATGTCGAATTCTGTTTTTGCTATCTCCAACTTTTCGGGAGACAACCTCCGAACCTTAGATGCGCAAGGGTGTCCCGTGGTAGAGATAACATGTGGAACTTTCAAACTGTTGCTACTGACATTTAATTTGTCTACTGTTATTTCTTTGTACTGATTATATCCGGGTTCAGTGACTCGGAAGAAATTGTGCTTAGCATTGAAGATGGCCCCGTTATTGTTCCTTTAGAACGAATATAAAACGACGACAGTGGATCTACCAGTTTTTTGTTTTTAACATCCACCAACAAGCCGTAATGTTTCAAAAAATCTGCACCTATGATAGATTTATCGATGTCCGCTATTATAAACTTCCAAACAAAATCCCTACGAAGATTTAAATTTAACTTTAAAATTTTATGTCCGTACGTATGTGTTAATTTGAGTGGCATTAACGGCGAGTAATTTAAAATTACTTTTGTTATTTTGCTCGTGTAGGTCAGGGGGATGACGGATACGTCATCCCCCGTATCGACAAGGAACTGCCTTGTACTGGAAAAATCGACAACAATAAGACGACAATTACTGTGGCAAGCGTCGCTGGTCGTCATCAACGACGGGCCAATTAGTTTTCCGACTTACTACCGAATGATTTTTGTGATTCAAAATCACATGGTGGCTTGCATTTAAAAACTCTATATCATCAAACTTAAAGTGATACCAACACAATTGATGTCTTGACTTTTCGTTGTTATTGTGTTCATCGCGTGCGTTGTTGCACCGATTATAATTTGATGCTTGACTTGGCGAACGACTTCTACCTTTATGCTGCATCTTCATGAGATTATTTAACTGTTTGGATAGCAAATTAACTTGCTTTGTTAGGTTATCAATAGCGAGAGCATTGTTTAGGGAAATTGAACATACTTCCGTTACGCTTTGTACCTCTGCGATTTTATCTTCAGTGGACGCTAATTTTTCCAAGCTACTTTCTTCTAGACTTGTTAATATTTATTGCGCATGTGACGGTAAACGTTGGAGCCACAGATTTTGTAGTATTTCGTCTTGCATCTGTGTCCCGGCCAAGCTTTGCATTTCTCTCAATAATTGCGACGGTTTTCTGTCTCCTAACCGAAGTCCTTTAAGTAACCTATCCAGTCTAATTTTTGCTGAGTCGCCTAATCTGTCTATAATTGCTTGCTTTAGGTCACTATATTTATCTTTCTCAGGTGGGTTTTTTTATTTTTTCACTGACGCATTTTATGGTCTCATTATCTAATGCTGCTACCAAATAACTATACTTCGTTTGATCCGTAATTATTCGCGAAATATCGAATTGTGCTTCTAACTAAAAACCAAATTTCGGAATCATCCCTATTAAATGAAGGAGCTTTAACCGAAACCCTAAAAGTCGATTTTTCTGTTGTATCGTCGTCAGACATTTTATTATAACACCGTTGAGAAACAAAGAATTTAATGCACTTCGCGTTAAAATTAATATTTTAAAACGTTTCGAGTAACTTTTGAACAATGTATGCGTATGCAATTGTACACGTAATATGAAACAACATACCCCCAAAATAGAGTTTTGTCGAAATACCGTTACAATAAATATTTTTTTTTTAAAAGTTAATTATTGTATTATTAACTTGACAATAAATGACGAAAAATGTTATGCTTAAATTATGATTTATATGAAACACATTTACTTTAATATATTTAAAAATGAAATTATTTTAATATTAATATTCTAGAAAAACAAATCTAACCCTAATCGTGACAAAATTTAAAAAAAATTGTGGACACTTACATGAGTAATTGCTGCTTTCTTTTGCAAATGCCCGCTGCCTGCCAATGTGTTCACCTTGTTGTAATTAAACAATTTTTTTTTTTTAATTTTATATAATAAAACACAATATTTCGGTTTTGTCACTTTCTTTAACGTGATATTTATTTTATTTGTAAATGAAATTACGATCGTTTCGGATGTTACTCCTTTATCAAATTTCTAACAAACATTAACAAAAATTATGCTAAAAAACTGCTTTTATACCCTATTTTTATTTTTTGTGTGCCTACGTGCCTTTTGAATGTTCTTTCCCCCTTATTTTGTTTTTCTTCTTAAAGGGGTGGCACCGCCCTTCTTTTTAGTACATACCATCTGGCGTGTGCTTTATGATAAAACCAGAGAAGAATTTGACCATCTGGTTTTTGTGGGTGTGCATGTGCAAAATGATAGTATAGTAAAAATGGATTATATCGTTCCTTGTATATTTCCAGTTCTTCTAATCTGTTCATTAGTAACCCTTTTCGTATTCTGTGTAATACCTGTGAGTTTGTCTTGATGTTAGTGTAATTATGTTTTTCTGTAGTCAAGTATTGTGCATATTTCGAGTCGATTTTTGGTTTTCCGATTTCTTTTATATGTTCTGTAAACCTAACTTGAAAACTTCTACCAGTTTGTCCGATGTACAACATAATTACACAACAAAGTGAAACTCACAACACCAAATATTTCCTATTCGCTTTTGTTTTAGGTTAAACTTGAATTGAAATAGCGAATAAGAGAATGCGCAATCTACAATTTTTATTTTCGTTGTTTCTATGGGAGTAGAAATACAAATAAGAAAGTGCGTGGTGTGATATAAAAAAATATGCATCGTTCACATGAATTATGAAATATGAAATATTAAATGGATACAAAATATCACGTAAATATTCATTGTACCGTCTTGTTGGTGAAATTACGTTTAACTTTCCTCGCTATCTCATTCTGCCTCATGGATTTTTATTTACACTGTCCCAAAAAATTGTCCGTACACCCCGCGGTTAAAGGAAAATTGATGAAAAAAAAACAATTACAAATCAAACAAAAAATTCAGTTTTTATTTTTTTTTACAGAACTGACAAAAACCGAATTACTAGAGATGGTTGTTGGGCGTGGTCGCAATCGAAAGCTGAACACACCTCAAATACATCTAATAGAGAAGCAATAAAACAGAATCGAAAGCTTAGTGCGCTTATCAACGCAAAAAAGGAGCGATCGAACCTTAGACAATACGCAATATTTTGCATAAACAAGAGTATCGTCGATGTGCGACACGCAAGAAATGTATTTGCCGACAAAACAAATATTAAAAGCGCTCGGAATATGCATTGGGATTTGTGAGTGAGCCCGAAGAGTTCTGGGTAAATGTTATTCCCTCAGACGGAAGAAAATCTAACGTTTTTGGTTCAGATGGGCGAGTTATGGTGTGGCGTAAACCGAACACTGAACTTGAGTAAAACATGACGGTGGAAGTATAATGGTTTGAAAGGCTTTAAGCTGAAGGGGTGTAGGACATTTGACCTTCATAATGAACCGGTTTAATTATTTGGATATCTTGAAGGGTAATTTGTTAATAAGTGCTGAGAAAATGGGACATGGGCAAGATTTTCGTTCCGTACATGACAATGACCAGAAGCATTCGTCAAAGCTGATGAAGGAATGGTTATTGTACAATGTAAAGTCAACACTTCCTCATCCTCCCCAGCCACCAGATCTCAACCCCATTGATAATTTATGCCATTATTTGGAGCGAATGGTCCGTGAACACCAAATTAGCGGCAAGGAACAATTAAAACGGGTCATTGTGGAGGAATGGGCCAAAAATTCTCCCCGAAATAACTCGGAAGTTGGCTTTCTCAATGAAAAGAAGATTGCAAAATGTCATTTCGTGAATAGGTTACAACACCAAATATTAGACCTAACTTTTTTACCAAATTCTCTCAACTTCTTTATGTGTACGAACAATTATTTGAGACCGTTTTAGGTGGTTTAAATAGTAAATTTTATCAAACGTGAATGTAACTTGATTTATATCATGATTATTATTATTTTCAGGTTGTTAAATGTAATTTGAGTTTTAAAAAAATTAAAACTGAATTTTTTGTTTGATTTGTAATTGTTTTTTTTATTAATGTTTCTTAACCGAGCGCTGTACGAACAATTTTTTGATACAGTGTATGTTTATCGACTGTTTTTAATTTTATTTTACTTGTGAGGTTAATTTTGAAGTAAAGGGATCATATCGCTGTATCGCTTTCACTATTAGTTCCACTTCCACCATAAATGTTTCTAGTTGTGTTTTGTTTAGCTTAATTCGTTGGGTTAATATAGAATCGACGAATGTATTGGAGCGAATGGGGAATTTGTGTAAAATTGAATAATGCTTCGTCAACCGCGCAGGCACAGATCAAAGGAATTGTATCGCTCGCGTCGCTTCTGATGATAGTTGTACCACAAATGTTTCAAGTTGAAAAGTGGCTATAAATATAAATAAAAATGAATAAAACTAAATAAATACATAATATATTTTTATTCTTTTCTGTAAGTTAATTATTGAAGTAGCACCAAATTTTATTTTTACTGTTTTAATATTTTTTATTAATATTAATGTTCAAATTATACTTCGGTCTAAAAAGACCAAAGTATTGAAATTCTGTCGCAAATGACCAAACATTTGGTGGGCCGTAAACCACTTTTCTCGACGTTTTGAAAGTAAAATGGTCTAATCACCGGTAGCATATTAGAAATTACATGAATTAATTAACATTCAACAAAAAATTAATAAAGTTTTGAAAGTGCCTGAGTATAAAAAAGCAAAAAACAAGTGTCCGTTCGCCTGTTTCTATGGTCAAGACGGAGATTTGAAAAGCTGTTGGAACCTGTATGTCAAGAGAGTCGGGTACCTGCCATACATGTTGACCCACCTTGAACACCACCAAACATCTTGAATATTGAGTTGGGTATTGAGTTTGCGGTTGAGTTAAAGGTTAAGTTAAGGGTCAATTTGCGGGTTAAACTGAAGTTGAGTTGGGGTTGGATTAAGATATAGTGAGCAGTTGGCCAATGTTCTATATATGCTGGTTTGAGGATTGAATTGAAAGAGAGTTTGCGTTCGGGGGCCGTTTGCGGGTTGAATTAGGGTTTAGTTGGGGTTAGATTAGTCTTTATTGAGCAGTTGAGTAATCTAAATAAATGAGTATTTTTAGGTATGTATAGCATATGTGTATGATATTTAAACAAATCCACACGCTTTGACCGATTTGAACCAAACTGTACACAAATATTGTTTAAGACTTAATAAAGGTTATTGTTAATATCTCAAACCTCAAATTGAACTTTTTACATTTCAAATTGTATTTGATTATATGAATGGCCAATTAGGATGTGAGTTAACTATTTCTTAACGGATTTTAGTCAAATTTGACATCCGCTTTGGAAATGAGATTCTAAAATGATTTTTAGCAGAAGTTCTGGAATATGGCCAAGTATCAGGGAACTTGTCTATTTCTCAACCGATTACAATGAAATTTGACATGTGCGTTGGAAATGGGATTCTAAAATGATTTTTGTTTGAAATTCTGGAATATGGTCAAGCATGATGCAACATGCCTACTTCTCAACCGATTATGATGAAATTTAACATGTGCTTTGGAAATGGGATTCTAAAATGATTTTTGGATAAGGTTCTGGAATATAGCCAAATATAATGGAGCTTGCTTATTTCTCAACCAATTATGATGAAATTCGGTTTGTGCATTGGAAATGGGATTCTAAAATAAAACGGCCAATTATGGTGGAGCTTGCCTATTTCACATCCAGTTATGATTAAATTTGACATGTGCGTTGGGAATGGGATTCTAAACTGATTTTTGGATGAAGTTCTGGAATATGCCCAAGTATGATGGAACTTGCCTATTTCTCATCCAATTATGATGAATTTCGGCTTGTGTATTGGAAATGGGATTTTGAAATGATTTTTAGAAGAAGTTCTAGAATATGACCAAGTATGATTGGACTTGTCTATTTCTCAACCGATTATGATGAAATTTGACATGTGCGTTGGAAGTGGGATTCTAAAATGATTTTTGGAAGAAGTTCTGGAATATGGCCAAGTATGATAGAGTTTGCCTGTTTCTCATCCAATTATGATGAATTTCGGCTTGTGTATTGGAAATGGGATTTTATGGTAAAATGATTTTGGAAGAAGTTCTGGAATATGGCCAAGTATGATGGAACTTGCCTATTTCTCAACTGATTATGATGAATTTGTCATGTGCAAAAACTGGAAGAGCTAGTTGAATTAAAAGTTAGTATTAAAAGTAATGAAGAATTGGAACAACAAACAAACAATTTCATTGAATACACTCGTATGGCCGCCAGTCTAGCTACTCCAGAATTAAAGGACAAAGCGGAGATTGAAGTCAAATACCCGGCTGAAATCAGGGAACAAATCAAGGAAAGGAGAAAGGCAAGGAGAATATGGCATCTCACCAGAAATCCCGCTGACAAAACCACCTTCAATCGAATAAGTAACAAAGTCAATAGGCTAATCAAAAGCTTCAAACAGGATTGCTTCGACAACTACTTAAGCGGGCTAGGTCCAGAAATGGATAAGGACTACTCGTTATGGAAAGCAACAAGAAAATTTAAACGACCTGTAGTTCGAGTACCACCTATAAGAAATGCTCAAGGCAATTGGGTTCGACATGACAAAGAAAAAGCGAAACTCTTTGCTCAACACCTAGCAACAGTGTTTCAACCCCATGACATTCAATCCAACATTGACGTAACACCTGTCTATCAACCAAATCAGGATTTTAAAAGGGTCACGCCAATGGAAATTGCTGAAGAAATCGACAAAAGTCTTAGTCAAAAAAAGGCACCAGGAATTGATGAAATATCACCGGGTCTATTCAAGGAACTTCCACGCAAAGCAATCATCATGATCACATACTTATTTAATGCCTGTATGAGATTGAAGTATATACCCAAATGCTTCAAAACGGCTCAAATAATTATGTTGAAGAAACCAGGTAAACCAGATGAAGAAGTAACATCATACAGACCAATTTCACTGCTTCCGACCTTATCAAAGCTGTTTGAAAAACTACTACTAAAACGTCTAAAGCCAATGGTAAACGTTCCTGATTTTCAATTTGGATTCAGGAATAACCACTCCACAATAGATCAAGTCCATCGAATAACTACGGTAATAGAGCAAGCGTTAGAAGAAAAGAAATATTGCCCCGCCGTATTTCTGGATGTATCTCAGGCCTTTGATAGGGTTTGGCACGAGGGATTGACATTCAAGATGAGCAAAATGCTACCACAAAACTATTGCCAGCTGCTTGAATCATACCTCTCTGATCGCCAATTCAGAGTCATCCATGAAGAAACATGTTCTGACTTTTATCCAACTCTAGCGGGAGTTCCGCAGGGAAGCGTATTGGGACCCCTCCTCTACCTTATCTACACTGCGGACATACCTACAACGAATAAAACGTTCATCGGCACGTTCGCTGACGACACTGTAATTATGTCAGTAGACGAATCACAACCAAGGGCAGTGGAAAATCTTCAACGAGCAATGAACGACGTTACTAAATGGACAATTGACTGGAAAATAGTGCTTAATGAGCTCAAATCAACCCATGTGACATTTACGCTCCGACACAAAAATAACAGTCTACACATATACCTCAATGGGGTGCAAGTGCCGCAGGCTGAATCGGCTAAATACCTTGGTCTGCATTTAGATTCAAGGCTCAACTGGAAACATCATGTGAGACAAAAAGCTGAACAGATACGATTAAAACAACGTCAAATGTACTGGTTAATTGGACATCATTCCAAAATGAACCTGTATTGCAAAAGACTAGTCTACCAGACTATCTTCAAACCAATATGGATGTATGGTGCGCAGCTATGGGGTTGTACTCATAAATCCAATAGAGACATTATACAACGTATAGCCAAAATAAATTTCTTCGAATGGTCACCAACGCTTACCGATTTGTGACTAACAGAGAAATACACAATGATCTAAAAATACAATTGATAGACGACGTCATCCGCGAATGTGCCATTAAACATGATAAGAGGCTTCTTAACCACACCAACGTTGAGGCCGTACAACTACTGGACAGTACAAACGAAATAAGGCGGCTCAAACGAATCAAACCACATGAGCTAACCGTATGAATATTATATCTTAAGGGAACTGGATACTGGTCCAGCAGACCCACACAAGTTTATGCTTATCTCATAAGTACTAATGTCAACCTTACTAATGAATTAATAATGTTTAAGATTGTAGTAGCCATATCAATAAAGATGTTTTAAAAAAAAAAAAAAAATGTGCGTTGGAAATGGGATTCTAAAATGATTTTTGGATGGGGTTCTAAAATATGGCCAAGTATGATGGAACTTGCCTGTTTCTCATCCAATTATGATGAATTTCGACTTTTGAAGGAGAAGATGATTGTGAGTAGGGTTTGAATTGAAATTGAGTTGGATTTGAAAGAGAAGTTCGGTTAGGGTTTAGGGTTTAGTGCGAGGTTAGATAGAGTTGAGTTCACACACGCCTGTAGCTTTCAAATCGAGTTAATTTTGGGATTGGGTTGGAAAATAAGTGTAGAGTTTAGTAGAGGGTTGAGATTTGGGATGAGCAAAGTTGAGTTGACATATAATTAGGATTTAGTTAGCTTGCTTTTCGGTGTGAGTTGTTCGCTTGGGCATTATTTAAGGGTTGATTTGTAGTTAGGTTAAGGGTTGATTTGCAGGTTGACTTAAGAGGTTTATTTCGGGATTGATTTCGGAGTCGAATTAATCAAGACCGAAGTTCTGATCACCTCATGAGGTTTCAGCCCTTTATATTTTTAATTTATATTTCTCAAATCGCAGAAATTTTTAATTTTTTCACGTCGATAAAAGAAATAATTTAAAAAGTAGAGTGCAAAATATACCGATCTTTTGGATGCGCCCATTTTTTAGCACAAAAAATATCCGGATATTTTTCGAGCAAAAAAATGAACGCGTAACAAGGATCGGTATATTTCTAACTTTACTTTTATTTGGATTTTTTTGGAGTTTTTTTGACAACCGAAAATTATTTCTTTTATCGGCGTAAAATATTCCAAAATTTTTGCGAATTGAAAAATTTAAATTAAAATAATATGAAAAGCTACGATTTAAACAGTAAAATTAATAAAAAATAATCAAAAGAAAATGTGATGTTGACGTTTAAAATACCAAGTCAAGAATACAAGTTGTTCCCTCATGTCATAAAAAACATCAGGATATTTTATTAAAGTGAAGTTAGATAGTAATATCTGTCAAAAATATCCGGATATTTTCTATCAAATAGCCATCAGTGAACATACGGAGTGAATAATATGAGTGTTTTATTTTCTGAAAATAGGCAGCATAGTGTTTTCTTTATTAAATTATGATTTAAAAAATTAAAGATTTTGAATATATTTCTGTGTATCTTAAGTTTATTAGGCTGGTTCACATTATCACATTTATATAAGAAAATACTTTTGTATTTAGCTTCAAGAAGCTAAATATAACAGTATTTTCATGGTGAAAAAATATAATTATCTTTATATAATTATATGTATAAATGTGATAATGTAATATCCGCCTTAGAAAAAAAAAAAAAATTTCGATTAATTTTCGGAAATAAACTTGTAGATATATACAATTCAAGTGAGTGGAATACATAAAAAATTTGTGCCATCTTTTGTTGTTATTTTCTATGATAATTTAGTTTTGTGCCGTATCTTTGAGTTATAAATTGGTGATTATTATTCATATCTATTCTAATTGGAAGTTATTTTATAAACTCTCTTAACTAAGAGATATCTCTTAGTTAAAAGATTTCTGTTACGTAAGACTATCCTACGATTCTGTTCGTGCTCTTAGTTGTGACATTCTCTTTAAAAATCTCTGAGACTTCTCTTACGTAAGACAATTTTGCGATTCTGTTCATGCTCTTAGTTCTGATATTCTCTTAAAAAATCTTTTAGCTAAGACATACGAAATAGGTGGTCATAAGTATCACAAATTTGCCGTTTCTCGTAGTCGTATTAAAGAGGAATAATCTAATAAATTGTATTTGTGTAAATGAGTGATAAATAACTTCGTAAATTTCAAAATAATATTTGTTTTACTCGAAAAATAAAATATTTTGTGAAAAACAAAGATCAGATATTTTATTCTTATTAAAAATCAAATTATTAATTGTTCTAAAACTATAATTATAAAGCTAAAATAAATTTTCTTAATGTTCCAGTGAATTTTTTTTTTTTAATAGAAATGGTTTGTTGTTCTACGCTTGTCTTAGAGCCCCTGTAGTTAGTGTAAATTTTCCCGATATTTATGGACTTCATAAAAAATAATCATATTTAAATAAAAATTACTAAAATTGATTTTATTTATTAGGGTGTGCACCACGTGAGCTGTTCTGGTCATAATATAAGCACCTGCGTGATCGGTCGCAATTCGCAAGTGTACAGCGCTTCCCATGGCGATCACTGGTAACTGATGCGATTCGACACAGACCAAAGTACGGCGCTAAAGGAGAAATCCTTGACAAAAAAGAAAACGTAATCTAAAGGGAAACAACATATACCGATGGATGAATGGCTGATAGGTTGATCAATCCTAAGTATGCGGACTCTAGATACCAAGCGCCCTCCAGTTGTATTTAGCCTTCATGTGGCAAAGCTGGGTATCCTACAGGCGACTTTTCTTTTCCAGCAACTCATAGGAATAATATACTTGGATCTACTAAATGAAAATAAGGATGGTGAGCTCATAAAGTGTCACACACCAGCGAAACTTCCGTGGTAGATTCCGAGAACATTGGCCCTCTTTCCACTATGGAATTCTCGGTGGGTGGCTCATCGAATGTGGAGCTCCGTACGGTTTTTGAGGACTTAGTTCTGAGGAGATGAGGCTTTGGCCCCCAACAGGGAGGGGCATCTCCTCTGTCAAAGAAGGGCGGAGTATGGACGTCGGAGATCGGCGGAAGGAGGATGTCAATATTATAGACAAACCTGTCATGGACTGGATGGAGCTGCGAAGAAGCGGTACAAGAGGCTTCTTGCTCAGGGTAAAACGCCCGGAAGCCAGATAAAGCCTCTGGCGATGCGGCCACAAAAGGGGGAGGAATCTGTCTCGGTAGCCTCGAGTTCGGTAGTCCAGTCTGGAGTTACCTTCAGGCAGCCTGCAGAGTCGGAGATCATTGGGACCCATTACCATCTGGCTTCCCTGAGGTTATCCTCACGAGAGAGTAGCTTAAGGCTATCCAGGGTGGTGACAAACCGGCTTCTGTGGGCGCGACCCTAGTGGTAAAGCCTGTGGAGGTTACGGTGGCGTCACCTGTGTTCGAGCAGGCACTGGTGCACTGGTGAGGCCTGGAGGGTCAGGCATCGGGAGCAGTAGAAAAGAGGTGGAGGGCATTGGTCAGGCGTCTGCCTTTAAAACTGCAGGAAATGGTGATGGTGGAACAGTGAAAAAGGATGATCCAGGCCTTCTCAAGAGGTCTTCTAAAAAATTAGGCACACATCGCCTGCCTACAGATAAACCTTCATCTTGCAAAGGAATCTTCGAACGTCCATTGTCGTAGGTTTATCTGCCACAATATTGGCATGGCCCTAACACATACATGAGTAACAGGAAACCAAATTAGAGTCATACCAAACCAAGTGGTAAGCTAATTTATTATAACGGAACTGAGAGTCCAAGAGTGGTCATTTTGGTTAGCTAGCAAAGTAATTTTATTCTCTTCTAGAATTTCTCCAGAGGGATTGGAGTTCTGTTCAAATCAACAGCATAACTCTATACACCTGGCTTACGAAAACAGCTGCCCGGTTAAGCGAAGTGAGTCCACTAAGATGGCTTTTTAATGAAACGGGACACTGGAAAAACTGAGGAAATAGTCGAGAAGGTTATTCAACGAGGCTAAACACACCGGTGAAGGGAGCGAGTATAAGATGGCCTTGGCGGAATATAATCTCGAAATAAGAAGACCCAAAATAAGGGCAAGGAATGGTATCTTTCCGGTATTACTTCAAAAACTTATTGAGGAAATACTCCCTATCTTCGTTCAGATGTTTCGGGCAATATATTCTTTTAACTATATTCCGAAACTTTGGAGGAAAGCAAATGTGTATTTATACCAAAGAGAGGGGATCGTCCAGACACCCAGCCCTAGACATATCGGAAAATTAGTCTTACATCGTTTCTATTGAAAACGATGGAAAAAATCCTGGATTATCAAATAAGCAGTGGGATCCTCTTCAAAAATCGGGACCTGCCTAGGGACCAGTTTGCTTATCAAACTGATGTGATAAGCAAACTGGTCCCGATGCAGGTGATGGCTCTAAGCGATCTAATCAAGAGGATTGAAAGAGCGGTGGCAAATAAAGGAATTGCCCTTTGCGATAATACCTCCTATGGATCGTTAGAAAGGGCAGCAATGTACAAGAGGGTTCCGCCTTCTACAATTACTGGAATATCATAAGATTACAGCCAGATTAAGTGGCGAGTAAGTAACCATCAGGGCCGTAAAGGGTTGTCGTCAAGGATGCGTACTGTCTTCTCTATTATGGTCATCGGTTATTGACAGACTACTTACTGGTCCTTCTGCGTAACCATGGGTTTGATGACCAGGGCTATGCGAATGATGTGGCAATCATAATCAGAGGCAAGTTTGATAAGGTCATCTCTGATCTCATGCAAAATGCACTCAATATAATAAGATGAAACTGAACTGGAAACAACATATTTTGAAAGTTGATCTACCATTGATCTACCTATTGTCACGTACGCATCGGTATGGTGGCCTAAACCTGAGCCAAAGGTAGCGCAAACCTCATTAATTGAATAAGGCTCAGCGTACAGCCTGCATCGGTGTCACGGGCTCAATGAGTACATGCCCAAATGCTGCGATTGAGCCACTTCTAGGACTGACTCTGTTGCACTTGCATGTAAAAAAAGGATGCTACAATTATGGCCCTGAAAATGCAGGCAGAAGGAAATATCAAACCAGGCAAATTGTGGGTTATCTGGGCATTCTAAAAGAATTTCAGACAGATCCTACCATAGGAATGCCTTCGGACTGTATGCCAACTAAGCTGGACCTCCACAAACCATTCTGTGTTAGGTTAATTGGCCGGGATGTGTAGGGCACAGTGACCATCCTTTGAGCGAGGGTCAATTTTATGGTTTACAGATGAATCAAAAACGGAAGACGGGGCGGGGGTAGTAATATACGGGAGTGGGAATGCCCTCTCCAAGTCCTTGAGTACCATTGCTACCATCTTTCAAGCAGAAGTACATGCTTTAGAGCTTTGCGTCGGGATAGGCATAGCAAAAGGCCTAAACGATGCAAAGATATATATTGTATCAGACAGCCAATCGGCCTTAAAGTTGAGTCCAGGCTGGAATGGAACTGTCTGAAGGTTATTAAACATTTGGCAAGCTGAAATAAGATAACACTTATGTGGATACCAGGTCATACTGGAATCGAGAGAAATGAGACTTCTGATGGCCTCGCCCGCAAGGTTCTGTCTCTCCATTCATTGGACCAGAGCTCTTCCGCGGCATCACTAAGGGATACCTTAGGCCAGCGGTAAAATGCTGGGAGGTCTACGCAGATGAAGAGATTTATATCACCTTCGTTAGTCAGGGTAAAGGATTGTCTTGAACTTAGGAAACCTGAGTTGAGACTACTTACTGGCTTCCTCACAGATCACGTCCCTTTAAGGTATCACCTTAAGAAAATGGGCCTAAGTACGACAGACGAATGCCGCTTCTGCGACCTGGAGGCGAAACCAACGCAACATGTGCTGTACTAATGCCCAGCCTTTTTCCGTCACACACTGCAACATCTAGGAGGGGGATGAATGAGCCCAAATGGTATGTATCACTATAATCAGATTCATTAAGAGCCTGAATATCGACTGGACGGTTAATTGAGCAGGGTCCAAACACAAAAGATCTTTTTGGTCGCAGTGTGAGGTATCTTGAACGCCCACATGAACCTACAGTAATAATAGTATTTTTTGATTGCTTCGTATTTTTGCTTTATGTTGTTTTTTATGCAATTCTCCACAATGTGTTGGTTGTCTTCTACTACGTTACATGTGTACATATGTTATTATCTTCAATTCCCATGATGTTTTTGAATTTTTTGCATGTCTATATCTTAACCGATTTATTTGCGTGACATAAAAAATTAATCATTCATCATACATATTGAGCTTTTTTTAGTGTTGGAGGCATTGAGTATCTTGTTTTCTGTTGTTTCTTTTTGGCGATTTGAATTTATCATTTTGTGACATAGATAAGTAAAACGGCCCGGTTTAATTTCAATTTTAGAGAATTTCTTGTTCAGCTGGAATACAAATTCACTTACTTATTTATTTCCCAGGCAAGAGGGTGACTATTATATTCATTTGTCCACGACTAACGTATAATATATTCATTATACGTTTGTTTCTTCAATCATAATGATATCCATTATTCACTGCTGGTTTATCTAGTAGTCCCTTCTTCCATTATTCACTACTACTGTATTTGCTACCAAATAAAAATTTAATTTTTGAAATTTTATCTAGTAGTCTCTTGCCATTTTTATTATTATTAAACTGAGACGTCAAAATGTCGACGGAAATTATTTTAGGTTTATTTGAAGGATTTGATAACAAAATACAAATTTTTTTTGGCCGTGGGAAAAATATTGTATTCTACTCGCATATAATGGCTGTTATTCACTCAGATGATTTACGATCGGCTCGTGTTGGTAAACTTCATCTTCGTGAATAACAGCTATCATTATATGCTTGTTGAATAATATACTATTTTGGTAGTTACCTTTTTCAATGGAATTTAAAATAAAAATCACGAGGAGAAAAATTATTGATGTGTTCAGTTTTCTCAGAAAAGTTTTACATACCTTATAACATTTTTTGAAAACGCATAATTTCTTAGTTACGTTCCGTTTAAAAATTACTGCTCTGTAGGGCTTTTTAATTAATAACGTTTAAAGTGAGCGTCTACTTAGAAATCTCAACTAACATTTTAATTTTGAAACATTCATTAAACAATATTTTTTCTAATATTAACACAACAAGCAATTCTGTGTTTATCATTCTAACATAATATTACTTCATCATTTGTACTATCGCTCAACTACCAATGTAAATTTCTCATTTAATAGTAAGAAAACTTCAAAACTTAAAGATTACGTAGGATTCCCAAGTATTCTATGCTCTATGTCACTATCCAATAGAAAAAATGTTTCTTTTGAATTAATAATACGACTTTAAATTAATATAAATGTCTTACAGGGGTACTCACTATTTAAGCTAAAGGTCATATACAACGGCTGAAACTTTCGTGCATTAGAAAAAGTTCTCTCGGATTAGACTTTTATTAATTAATTATTATCTTAATCAATCAGAATATATAGTTAGCGAGAGATATTGTACAGATTCTGTAGCAAGAGATTCTGTACAAAGTCCTCTGCAAGTCAGACGCTTGTTTACAACTATTTTGTTAAAAAGAAATAAAGCTTGGTCCACTTCAAAAACACTGCCTGTCGTAGCAGCTGTAGCGACTACTTTGCTACCAATAGCGGCAAAGTCGTGTTGAGTCGAGAGCTTAAATGAAAAGAGCACCATTATGATTCCGTGAAAAATGGTGTACATTAAAACCTGTTTAGAGTTCCGCTACTTTAACCGCGCGGCTTCAATCTATCGTTTCACTCATCCTATTCGTATTCCATCTACTCGTTTCAGTCATCGTATTCGTATTCCATCTTAAGCGTTTTCTCCAAAAATCTTATAAGGTCATTTCTTACTGATAATCACACTGCATAATTTTACTTACACAACCGCCATAATTTCATTTGTTCATTCCGTGCAAAAATTGGGCAATCTCATTTGATGCTACAACGGGGAATTCTTCGACAATAACAGGTCCGTCAGAGACTGCAACGGACATCTTAAGTCTCCTCAGAGATTTATTTTCATTTTTAATATATTTATTAAATCTTAGTTAAATAGTCTTAAAAATTAAATAAAACTAGCTTAGGCTGTAAAAATAAAATACTAAATTTTTTTAACTTCGGTGTATGTCAACTACAACGATGAACATGGGTAATAAGTTTTGAACATCAATGTGAAATTGATGAGACTAAATGTGACAATGGACCCGATGAACGATCCTAATTGGGCAACAGCTCCCGTCCACACCAGGGATTTACCACCTTGAAATCGGAATATAGCTGTAATACCGAGTTTAATGTAACTAACTATTCCAACTAGAATTGTCCAGGCAAAAACCTGAAACGAGACTTAATTATTTCTGATCTCAGATCTAAAAAAAGGAAATACTTACCACTAAAATATTTCCTATTGTACTGCCCTGTAGTGGTGGATTCGGGCTCATCAGTGCAGTGGTTAAACAGTAAATGGTAAACAGCAGCCCAACACCGCATAAATAAAGAATCGCCCGAATCGAAGTGTGCCGCATAAATACCGCCAAGAAACATGCTAAAGGATTAGCAATAGAGCTCAGCGTCACCGTAAAATGATAAGCCAAATTTCCGTACGGTAGGCACGAGTAACTCTGTATACTGGGAAACACACTATTTCCAAACATACATACAACACTCATAAGAACCAGCAGAAAAATATAATTTTTCTTTGATAATTGTTTTACCTTTCTGCCAGCATCGGGATCGGCAGTCATATCATATTTGTAATTATTTCCATATTGTACAGTACCCGCAGCGTGCTCTTTCTTGCACATATTCAAATTATCCAACAACGAAAACGCAACTGTACTAAACAAAAACATAATAAAGACGAACACAAAGAATGCTGATGTTCCAAATCGTGGAGAAGGCTCGAACATTACCAACTCTTCAGTGCCATCAGTCGTATTCGTCAGAATACATTCTGCATTTCCACCAACACCTTGTATCAGCGCCACCACGCTTGGTAGGAATCCACTCAAACCCTCGCCTATTAGATATGTGACCAAATATGTTTCCCGAAAACGGCCCATATATGGCATGAATAGAACTGAACTTGTACAGCCGACTAAAGCAATGAAAAACACCAGAATAAATAGCGCCAAGCTATATTCGCTGTTCCCAATCCAAACGGTCTCCTGGTAAAATATCGAGACTAGTAAAATCGCGACGCTCCCTATTGCAAACACAAAATAAATCATAAATGAATCTTTCACGCGATTGGGAAAACTTCGATGGATTAGGGAATAAAGGATTGGTCCGATATTTCCCATTTGTATGATGAACACAAAATAAGACGGCAAATCCCATCCTTCGGGCGCATCTTTCACTAGTAAAGGTAGTTGCAAGTATATTGAATTTATTCCAATCCATGAACCGATACCAAATAGAACTGCGAAACAATCAACAACCACATTCCGACTGTTGAATGCGGTTTTACAACGGGCCAATGTAAAATACATCGAGGGTTCGAGTAAACCACTATTTTCGGTAGAAACAGTTCGACTTATACTTCTGAAATAAAAAAAAACATATAAACTCGTGAATTTTATTAAAAGGGATTAAAAGTATAAGTATTTGTTTGTTGCTAGACGGTAACCTTTAGCGATACAATTTTTGTTGTTGCTGTGGTAATCCAAAATTTCCAATCACTTTTCTGGCGGTCAGACCTATTTTAGGCTTGGGACAAACAAATTTTAATTAAATAAGCATGTTAGTCTAAATTACATATTGGCAATCAACAAGTGATTCTATGATTTTATCAAATTCTACCAAAAACGTGATATTTTAAATACGTATCTGGTTATGACTAACATTGTTTGATTTTCAAAATAACTAAGACAGAAAACCTTAGAGTTCCTCATTTGGAAGGAAAATTGATTGGAATTAATTAGAAGAAAGCAATAAAAAAAGGTCTAAATTAGTTAATTTTCTAAACATTTCGCGTTATATTGAACGAGTTGCAAAAAATAAAGTTCCTTCCAAAATTCAGTCAACTGCAAAATTGCAGTTGCAGCTTACATTCGAAAACAAATTCGGATCCAAAATACTGGCAATTCGACTTCTAATCTAAAATCTAATTTAATAAAACAGTTTAGCTATAAAATAATATTTGCAGTCTTTTTTATACCGTGCGCAGATATTGATATTTTTTAAAGCGCCCTAACTAATGATAGCAACCAATCTGTTTGAACTAACCCATGTCTGTTCTCATTCATTCTTTACCAAAAAGAGAAATTTTAATTAATCAAATTCATAATTATAATAAACATCTACATAAAAATTTCTGCAAGGACAAACCCACGTAATACATCATTATAATATGTACACATTATCAAATTTTAAAGTAGTACATTGTCACGTTTCCTTCAATTTTACAAGCCGTGACAGACAAATTCGAAATTTAATCACCGATAAAAGCAGTTAAAGTTATTAATCAAAAATAATCAAGAAGTATTTAAAAGTATTATCCAATTAAAACGAAAGCGTTGCGAAGGTTAACAAACGAATGCAACCCAAACTAAGTGATCACACACAACACAAAAAATTACATCACTCAAATTTCGTCTACCAACAAGGCAATGTGCAATTTATTATATTCACCTGATAAAAACTTCTTTGGACGGCGATCCCGTGTTCACCGTTCGACCACAATCTTCAGACTGATTCTTTCTCTCCATATTAACCATATTTGTATAAATCAAGTATGCAGTAAACAAACCTGGGTACTAGTAAAATTTCTCATTTAAATGATAAGTAACTGAAACGCTCTCCCATATATCGTGTACACTTCTAGTATGATCACACCAATATAGTTGATTGTGTTTAATTTCCAATTAAGTATGAGTTTTTTTTAAATGCTCTCTTGCTTATCAATAGAGATCGGTTCAATTGATTTTGATTGTTTCAATTCGTTGGTTGATACTGACTGTTGCGGCGTTACTATTTTGCAATTATCTAAAAGAAAAATATAAATAACAAATTATTAGTTGGATTCTGTTCGATCACACATCTTTGTACACTCCTCAAAAAATTTAGAGATACCTAAATATTTTTAAGAATGAGACTTTTGAAACTTAGTCAAATTTCAAGTGTTTTTAAGTTTGAACCATTGAAAATTTAAGTAAATTTTATTTACTTTTTAATCGTGAACTTTGTTTTTATAAATTTAATTTTTTACTAACGTTTTTAAGTAATAAAGAAAAGATTTTTCTAAACCAAAAAATTGCTTACTTTTCAACAAGCTAAGCAGTGTAACTGTTTGTGAAAAGCATTTATAAAACAATCGTTGCCCCGTATTCTGGTACCATAAAATCTCTTAAAGTTATGTTATTTTATTTCCCAGCTTCCTATTTGAATTTGTATTGGATAAACGAAAAATAATATAACATATACCGATTTTCCATCGTCATAGTATAATAGTATAATAGTATTATACTATTATACTACGACGATGGAAAACCGAAGTTGATAGTATAATAGTATAAATATAATATTTTGTTATACTAGCTATCAAAAATATAATAGGTAGCAAATTGTGTTTTTAACATTGTAAATTTATCTGACAGTGTATTATTTTGACAATTCACTAAATTACCATTCGATTTTTTTTTTTGTTTTTTTTTTTGGTATCTGCATAGTCCATACATTTTATTAATTTTTTAAAAACACAACTAATGCGTATGCTTGGTTATTTTTAATTGTTTTTTTATTATGAATAGACGTTAAAATTTTCAAAATAAGAATTATACCTATGTTCACATAAAAAAAACTATAATTGGTGCTAACTTCATCGCGTGCGATGGAAAACCGACAAGGAATAATAGTATTATACTATTATGCTATTATACTATTGACGATGGAAAATCGGTAATAATATAAAATTTCAGCTAGCGAAATACGGCCTATTATTTAGGGAATTTTTTTTTAACTTGAAACTGAGAGGATAGGCCATTTTATGCGATGAATCTTTACAAAGGTATATCCCCCCAAACACATAGACGCAGCACATCCACGTTTTCCGTCGCTCTTCGCTTACATAAGATTAACCAAACACATAGACGCCGCAGTTTGACGCTATTTGAAAAATAGCTTTGACTTTTGAGTCAAATGGATGTGTTTTTATTTAATTTATTCTTCAAATAATTTAAATTCTTATTTTTAAAAAAAACTTTGTGCAGAACAGCAAAATGGCCGAACCGTAGTGATATTATTTTGGATGGATGTGAGAAACTGGTTCCAACCGCCGTTCAACAAATGTACCACAATCCTCGATTCGGAAAATGAGAATGCAAGGATCCTGATGAAAATGCATTTTTGGAGGGATAACCCAGGATATATGATTGATTTTAATACCGGTTCTGTGATCTTGGCGCAGTTTTTTTGTATTATTTTGTATTCGACCACCCCTGACACAAGCTATTTACGAATGAGCTCTTGCTCAAAATAGGTTGTGTTAAAAGCTAAATTTAATAAGAAATAAATAAATAAATAAATTTAAACAAGTACCTTTATTCACATTCATTAAAAATTTGTTGCAATACCCGTTTGTTATTCTTTCTCAAAACTTTATTGTGTGAGCGTCGCTTTTCATTTTCGTGAAGTGATTTATAAAATTATCAATCTCTTCTTCAACTTTTGACTTTAATTAATTTTTAATTTCTTTTAAATTAATATTCTAATAATTTAACTTTGATTTGTTTGTTTGGTATCAGTCGGGTAAGTCTTTTCACAGTTCTTTTTTTATCCACAAAAATAATAAATTTACCTAACACAAGCAAGGAGGGGCAAAGTACGCAGTACTTTGAACGACTACCTTTTGTAATAGTTGATCTAGTCTTGATCCAGCTAATTCTCCAACCCACAGTCCAAATACTTGTACATACAATACACAGTGGAACGAATAAAAAAACTTGCGTGTTTTGAAAGGATTTATTTTGCGTGTGTTTTGTTCGCTGTCCCAAAAAAACTAAAACAACTCTTACAATTGAGTACACCGGTCGAGTCTAAAAACACGGTGCACACGTTCATAAATACAATATGTCAAAACTAACTTTAAGTAAATTACACCAGAAGAGTGTGTTCACTAATTTCAATACTCCCACTTTTACTTACAAGTTACTTTTTAAAAAAAAAAAAAATTAATAAAAAACTTATTTAAAAAATATCAATTATTCTTTGACATAAGGCCCATCAATTTGCAAAAATATTGATGTTTACCTTTTGGTAATGCTTTGGTCATTATGTCAGCCACCTGTTCATCCGTTGCCACATAATCCAAATTGAAAGTTCCATCCTCATACCTTTCTCGGATGAAATGATATCGCACGTCTATGTGCTTGGTCCTCTTATGGAATCCCGGATTTTTGATGAGCCGAATCGCACTTTGATTGTCCATAAAAAAAAACGGCTTGTCCAAATTGGTTGATAAAATTTCGGACAATAATCGATGCAGCCACACTAGTTCCTTTATTGCATACGCCGCCGCCATGTATTCCGACTCTGTTGTCGATAACGTCACTGATTTTTGGCGTTCTGAGCCCCAACTTATAATTCCGTTGCCAAACATGAATATATACCCGGACGTTGCTCGCCTGGTTTCAATGTCTCCTGCATAATCTGCGTCACTGTAAACCCGAAGACTCAAATTGATGCCGCTTTCAAATCGAATTCCCATGTCCACTGTCCCCTTTATGTATTTCATAATGCGTTTTACCGTATTCACATGCGCTGCCGCTGGTTTCTCCAAGTATCGACTTGCATTGCCAACAGCAAAACTGATGTCTGGTCGCTACCGATCACCTCACGATACGGAAAATTGATTTCTCCATCCGCTTTAAAATCGCCAAGATGCTGTACACTGTCTGATGGAGTTGCCACTGCATTGCATTCCATCATACCAAAACGGTTGGGTACCTTTTTCACATACGTCTGCTGACTCACATGAATCGATCCGTTTGGTCGTTGTTCGATTTCAAGCCCCAAGAAACATTTGAGTTCGAATGCTTTGACCTCGAATTCCCTGCGCAAGTATTCAATAACTAGAATAATTGCTTCCTCGTTCTCCGTTGCAATCAACCCGTCGTCAACATAGATCGCAAGTATCATCATTCCATTCTTCCCATTATACACAAAAACACGTGAATCCGATTCACTGGCCACAAAGTTGAACTTTTTAATGAATGACGTAAACTTTTTATTCCAACAGCGTGACGCTTGTTTCAATCCATACAAGCTCTTTAATAATTTACACACTCGTCCGCAGCCATCGTCATATCCAATCGGTTGACACATATAAACGTTCTCCTCCAAAACACCGTTCAGAAAAGCTGTTCTAATGGCAAACTGCTCCAATCTCATTCGTTTTGATGCCGCCAGCGCCAAAATTGATCGAATCGATGTAAACTTAACTAAAGGGCTGAACGTTTCTGTGTAATCAATGCCATATTCCTGCGTGAACCCCCGCACCACCAATCGTGCCTTGTATCGATCAATGCTTCCATCTGGATTTTGCTTTAGTTTGTATACCCATTATCAATCACCTTTTGATCCTTTGGTAAATTAACCAAGTTCCACGTACAATTTTTAACTAGCGAATCGTAGTCCTCGTTCATTGCCTGCTCCCACTGCTTGTGATCATCCGATCCAATTGCTTGCTCGTATGTCCTTGGTTCTTCGCTGATTGCCAACATTGCAACGTGTTCTGCTGATGCATAATACGTTAATCGCTGCGCCGCTGCAATGTTGTTTCGATCACGCAAATGTCGTTCAATGATATTCCTCTCATCCAGATTGCATATTGCACCGTGTTCGATTAATTGCGCCGGCGTTGTCACAGCATCGTTCACCTCTGATTCAATATTTTTTACGTTCGCGTCTTCGTCAGCCTTCTTATGTGTGTTACTAATATCTAGTGCAACCATTGATTCTTCCAGAAGAAAAATCACATCACGAGCTACCTCAATTTTATTCGTCTCTGGATTCCACACTCGATACGATTTCTGATGATTACCGTATCCAACGAACACGCACTTGACTGCCTTTGGATCCAGCTTTTGTCGTTTTTCCTTCGGAATGTGTATGAACACTTCTGACCCGAAAATCCGCAAATGATCGATTTTCGCCTTTTTACCGTGCCATAATTCATACGGTGATTTCTCAGGCACTGTACTCGTTCCCGTTCGATTCAGTACATGTACTGCCAAATTGACAGCCTCCGCCCAGAATTTGTAATCCAACTGTTTCGCAAGAATCATTGTTCGCGCAGATTCCACAATTGTGCGATTATCACGTTCCACACAGCCATTCTGCTCTGGCGTATACGGCACAGTTCGCTGATGCTCAATGCCCATCTCATTAAAAAAGTTTCCAATTCCGCATTGACGAACTCTGTCCCGTTGACTGATCGAAAACTGCGCACTTGTGTTCGTTCTCTTGCTGCATTCGCATTACCGCAATTTGACCTTTTCTGTGACCTCCGACTTTTGCTTCAAAAAATATACGTAACGGAAATGTGAAAAATCATCCATTAAAAGTAAAAAATACCTCGAGCCCCCAATTGAATTCGTTTGCATCGGTCCACAAACGTCCACATGAATAATTTTGCAACATTCCTCTGACTTTTCTTTACGAAGTTTATAACTTCCACGATGATGCTTTCCGTAGATGCACGCTTCGCACGCAACATCTTCGTCCACGAAATCAATTTCATTATTTTGTAAAAATTTCTTCACGTGTCACGTTTTGATGTCCAAGTCGTTCATGCCATGCGTGAAGTGAAATTTTTTTGATCGCCACATTTGCAATGGCCTCATCTACCTCCGATGATTCCTCAACTTTGAACAGCATTTGAAAGTCTATCGCGTCGAACTCCCACTGCATAAATGTTTCCATTCTTCAGTAATTCACAGCGTTTGCTATTCGATTGCAATCGATAGCCATGATCCATGACCTTTCCCGACGAAAATAAATTCATATGAATTTCTGGTACATACAGCACATCATCCATGCGTCTAGGAATCCATGAATCGCCGTTGAACGCAAGAATGTTGATATCGCATTGTCCTCGAGCCATGATCATTTCACCATTTCCCACTGTTATGTGTGACGATGTTTCCACAAAGTTATCGAACCATTCACATCGATGACACATATGGTCACTTGTTCCTGAGTCCAACATCCAAGTATTTTTGTCTCCACCTGATGCTGGGTCATAGCACAAAAAAAGCATCGTCCAAAATGTTTGTCTGTTTCTTGGTTTTTTTATTATCCTGCGTACAATCGCGCCTCCAGTGTTCACTCTCGCCACAACGGAAACACCTTCCCTTTGGTTTACTGCCCTTAGGTTTCTTTGTTTTGTTTTGTTCCGATGAGTGATCTTTTTGTTTTATTGAATTTTTTTTTTAAAAAATCATCTTGGCCATTAACGCTTCCGTGTCTGCCATTAATCGCGCACGTAAATTTATCATAGTTTGGTTGTCCGCACTCATTGATTCCCACGCACTATGAAAATGGTTATATTCAGCTGGCAAGGACATTAAAATCTTCGTCATAACCATAGAATCGGAAACCACTTCACCTTGATCTTTTAATTGTTGCATGACTTCCATGAGCTTTGACATACACGTTGCAATATCATCACCCGATTGTTTTGTGAAACTGTAGTACCGCTGTTGCAAGTACATAATATTTGCCTTCGATGTTTGCTCATACGTACTTTTGAGCGTCACCCACATTGAAGCTGCCGAGTCACAATTTATTATTTGCAGCAATGGCTGCTTTTTGCACGTCGTTAAAATTGCACGTCTTGCCTTGGAATCAATCTGTTTCCATGTCTTAATATTATTCGCATAGTCCTTATCCGCAATCGTTGGTTTTTTCGGTGCCATCCACTACATCGAACAATTCAATAGCTTCTAGAATTTAGCGCATCTGAAATTTCCATGTTAGCCAATTTTCGCTACCTTCCAATTTTTCAACGTTCACCCGATCGCCTTCCATTTTGTTTCACCTTTTTTTTTTACACGATGATGAAAATTGTAAAAAAAAAATATTCCTTTCTCGACGCTTCTCAAAAAAAATTTACAACACTTCGCAAATATTGTAACCTCAAAAAATTTTAATACACGTGCACTATAAAAAAAAATTAATTAATTCTTTTGATTTACTCGTTGGCATGGACTGGGCCCATAACCTTTTGTAATAGTTGATCTAGTCTTGATCTAGCTAATTCTCCAACCCTCAGTCCAAATACTTGTACATACAATACACAGTGGAACGAATAAAAAAGCTTGCGTGTTTTGAAAGGAATTTATTTTGCGTGTGTTTTGTTCGCTGTCCCAAAAAAAACTAAAACAACTCTTACAATTGAGTACACCGGTCGAGTCTAAAAACACGGTGCACACGTTCATAAATACAATATGTCAAAACTAACTTCAAGTAAATTATACCAGAAGAGTGCGTTCACTAATTTCAATACTACCATTTGTTTCTGCTTTCTCTGATCCTGATGATGACGAAATAAATACAAAAAAATGCAAAATCCTTTTTAATAATAATATAATTGTAAACATGAATATGATAATAATTCTAATAAAAAATCTGAAAGGAAATATGAAAAAATTACGTCGCAAATTTGTCAAATAAAGAAGTAGTCCCCTCTTTATCTTCTTCTCCAGTGATTCCACGCTCAATTCAATTGGCATAATTAGAAACATTGCTATCGATATCTCTGTTGAGGAAATCCAAAAAAATGTTAAATCGAACTTCCACATTTCAAAAATAGAAAGAATGACAAAATGAAATAACGTCACAAAAATAGCAGAAAATCTTGAAGTAGTTAAACTCACTTTTGATTCTGGATCTATTCCATACAATGTCACTCGATATGACAATATTTTGATCAAAGTCAATTATTTCATTCCAAATCCCCTCTTCTGTAAGAAATGTCTGAATTACGGCCATACAATAAAGAAATGTAACTCAAAAATTAATACATGCATAACTTGTGCAAACATGTTTGAGGACGTCCATGATTGCGACAAGAAAGAGTCTTGTAAGTATTTTGGTATGGGCCATTCGCCTAACTTTTTCCGATGTAACGAAAGATTCAGACAGAAGCAGATAAAGGAGCACATGATAATAAATAAATCAAGTTTCCGAGAAGTCAAAAGCCACCTTTTCCGTATCAAATAAAAAGTCCTCAAACAAATAGATTTTACCAATGATATCTCAGCTAAAAACCAAGCCTGGTTTAATAATAATTTAATGAATCCTGATACTAGAAAAATTAAAATCCTAACTGACTTAGTGAACGAGTTAAAAAATCAAATAAATGAAAGAGATTCAATTTTTAATGACGTTGAATTACTTATAAATAATTCTGATGTTTCTAATTCCCTCAAAATTAAGTTAATTAAATTTATTAAAAAATAAACTTTTTTCTTTTTCTTCCAGTTTTTGATTTTATTTTATTCTTCCATTCATTATGTTTTCTCTCAAAATTTTACAAATTAACATTCGCAGTTTGTATAGTAATAAAGAGTTACCGTATCATTATATACAATACAATAGTATTGACATCGTTATTTTATCCGAAGCCTGGACAAATCCAAATAACAATTTAACTTTTAATAATTACAATCTTATTACTGATGACAGACCTGATGGTTTTGGCGGTGTAGGTTTTTTAATACATAAAAAATATTCCTGGAGAATTATTGATTTAAATTTTCATTGCATCCATTTTCAAGCCTTTAAAATTGACCTCAAATTTAAAAATATTGATTTTAATATCATCTCTTTTTATAATAACTCTGTTAATAGACCTCAGGAAATCATTAACGAATTTGAACATCTTATTACTCAAAATCTAGAAAACTTTTTAATAGCGGGAGACATAAATATCTATAATAGTCTTTGGGACAATTCATTTTAACCCCTACTTAGCCTGCTAATAACGTCCTTTTTATTGAATGACGGATCTCACACAAGACAAGATTTTTTCAGAAATAATTCTTCAGCACCGGACATTACTTTGTGTTCAATTAATTTAATTGAAAAACTCTCATGGAAAATGGATCCCAACTGACCATCTTCCAATACTTATTGTCTTTAACCTAAACTATTATTAAAAAAAACAAATCACAAACTGGTCAAAAGTATTGAAAGATTTTGATCTAAATACTATTGATGACAAATGTAATGTTGAAGAACATCTAGAAAAATTAATTTCTGAAAACACCTCTATTATCACAAGTACAAATACCTTCAAACCAAAACCTTGGTGGAACGCCCTTATACATAGACTATGGAATATTAAAAAACACAAACAACTAATTTATAATTTAAACAAAAACATTTTTACCGCTATTGAATTAAAAAAATCCGTACAAAAACTTAAATTAACAATCAGAAGAGAGAAGAAAAAGTCTTGGAATATTTTTTTGATGAGCATCATCCATAAAACTAATAACTCTGATCTCTGGAACAATATTAATTAAATTTAAAATAAAAAACGAGCTAACTACAGAATTTTAGAAGATCTCTTACTAGGTAATAATTTTTTAAATATTAATTTTCCTTTCCCCTTTGACTCCTCTCCTAATTGGTCTAATAACCTTAATCCTAATATTAATCCCACGGAGTTTAAAAACACTGAAATTCTTGACATTATTAAAAACTCCAATAATAATGCTCCACGGTATGATTAAATCTCGTATAATATTATTAAACAATTAGTTTCCATTAATCTTAACCTAATCAATATTATTATAAATTATTTTAATAACATTTGGCAAAATCAGATTTACCCTATAAAATAGTAAACATCATACACAATTGCCATTTTGAAAAAGGGGATAGATGATAGAAACATTATTAACTACCGTCCTATTTGTCTATTACCTATTTTCTCAAAAATCTTCGATAAACTCATCTTAAAAAGAATTAATGATCATCTAATCTCCAATAATACTCTTAACTATTACAATTTTGCTTTTAGAAAAAATAAAAGTATCACTGACTATTTTATTGAAATGTTTAATTTCGTCAACCCACTCAAACAACAAAACAAAAAAATTGTCTTAGTTAAGATTGATATTTCCAAAGCTTGTAACAATTTGATATGTTAATTGTTACTGGTGTTGCAATGTATATCGGATATTGATTGGTTTTTGTTAATTGTTCCGCAATTGCGTTTTTCTTCTCTTCAAAGTATTTACTACTTTATACTTTTTATTTTATCATACTTCCCCATTTTCACCCAATAATACAAATTTTGAATTTTTGCATTTATATTGGTGTATCATTCGATCATTCCGTTATTTGGATGAGTATAAATATATCGACCGGGAACAACAATTTTTTTTTTTGGGGAAGCAAAAGTTAAGTCAGTTAATGCGGTCAGTTAATTAAAAATACAGAAATGTTGGAGTGTTAGCTTTATAAAATCGTGTTGAAAATAAAAACTTTAAAGTTGATAAAATTGAAAATTTTGGAGTGGAAGTGTTTATGTAGCATCTTATTTGTGCCCCAAAATTAAATTATAAACAGAAAAAAAAATACTAATAATAAAAACGTTTTATTGATGTGATGGTGCAAAGCTCTACGAGCATAAACTCAATAGGGCCAAACGTAAAACAATAAGTGCAATTTACATTTTAAATAATTAATTAATTGGGTGGATGATTCATTGGAGATATGCGGTGATTGGAGTCGAGATAATTATTTATTTTTTTTTTGCGATGGTTGGAAATGGAAAGAAAAAAACTCACGACTAAAATACCTCTGAAGACTGAGCTCAGGTTAAAACCAATATAGTATAAAGCTCCATTCTCAATCATCTAACAAGTAAGTGTTTTATGTTTACGGATGACTTTCCCTCTTAAATTCATTTTTATTCATACTGTAACAAGCTTTTGATAACGTAGACAAAAATATTTTATTAAACATATTTAAAAATTTTAATTTCCCTAATAACATTACACATTGGATTTCTCAATTTCTTACAAATAGAATTATTTCTATTCAAAATATCAATCAAGCTTCCACACACTACACTAATAAAGCCATTCCTCAGGGTAGCTGTTTGAGTCCTACCCTTTTTAATATCTATACCACTTCTTTACACGATATTAATAACTCCTATACTAAAATTTTCTAATACGCACGGGAGCTTGTTTAGGCTCTTTAAGAACTACTCCGATTCCGGCTATTTTATCTGAATCTCTAGAAACATCTTCAGTTCTGGATTTTATTAAAAAATCATTAATTTATATTACAAAAAATCTATATAATAATTACAAAATTGGTAATGACATTAAATTTAATAGATCTCTTCCTAAACTTAATGATTTATTTACTAACTACTGTTTTCTTTCCAAAATTAAATCATTTCATATAAATCAAACTTCTCCCAATAATTTTAGGATTATAACGAATATTGAAGGAAACAAAAATCTTATTAACCATTCTGAACAATATTCGTTATCTATGGCTAAAATTAATAAATATAATAACTTTGCAAACATTTTCACAGATGGTTCTATAATTAACGATAAAGCCGGAATTGGAATTTTCGTCGAGGATAAAAATTGGAAACTTGCCATCCAACTAAATAATCCTACTGATATTAAAAATATCGAAACCATTGCTATCAAAATTGGAATTACCATATCACTAATTATCAAAAACAATAATATTATCATTATTACTGACTCTTAATAAAGCTCTTGTATTTCCTTAAAAACGGCTCTATCACACGATACAAATAGATACTATGAAAATCAAATTATTGATACTGCCGAAAGTATTCAAATTAAAAATTTTGTCATTCATTGGCTCCCGGGTCACTGTGGCTTAAAAGGCAGATGGTTTAGCAAAAAAAAGCAGTTTTTTCTCCTACGCACTTTCTTGATAATGAACCTACTCTTACAAACTTAATTAATAATATCTCCAGATGAATGAATAATAAGTGAAAGGAAATCTATACATCGATGTGTAATTCATCTGGTCATTTTTATAAACAAATTTGACTTTCTCCAAGATCATCTTTCCTTTTTAAAGACTCTAATTTCACATCCTGTCAAACCAGATTAATTTAGATTAATCTCGGGTCATACAGTTAACAAAAAATTTAAATTCCTTTTGGGACTTGAAACTACACCTAATTGTGAGATTTGCAACACCGTTGAAGATAACGAACATAAGAAATAATTTGCTACTTTTGTACAGAAAGTCCTTATTAAATATCTTAAAGGATCAGAGAATGGAAGAATATAAAATAGTGTGATTTTGTGGATAAAATTAATTACAAACTGTGAATTAAGACTACGTTTAATTTTTATTGACTCATTTTCACACAACGATGTTTTCGTTTGGAATCATTTTATTTTTATTATTTGTATTTTCTTTAAAACATTATATTACGAAGACTTATTAATATTATATAATTTTAAAAAAAATATATTTATATGTATATATAAATAATATAAAAAAAAATAATAATAATAATAACAAAATATAATTGTTATTTTAAAAAAAAAGGAAAATTAAAAAAATAATAATAGTAAATTATTATGAATTAATATCTAATTTTTAAACTTTTATTATTAATATGTATTCTTTCATTTTTCTTTTCAATTCACTTTATTTAAAAATTTTTATTTTCATTCATTCTAATTTAATTATTGAGTTTTATTTTATATAATTATGCTTAATTTAATTAATTTATACATCTAATTTCAGCTAAACACACGTTTTTATTCAACCCTCCAGAACCTACCCTGAGTGGTCTCTGGAAATCTGGGCTGTTCTCAATTCACTGGTCATATGGATTGAAAGATCTGACCTGAGCAAATTTAAAAACAAATAAACAAATCTGTTTGTGGACTATTAAAACAAAATTCGAATTTAAAAACCATTATTTCAAATAATGCAATAGAGCTCATGAAAATGGTAATAATGCTATTTACCATGAGTAATTTATTGACACAAATCGTGGGTTACTGGGCTGGGTTCGACCAACATTCCGGAATAAAACAGTCAGAAGCATTAGTATAACATTTCTTTATTCTAACAAATTTATGCTTATTATATAAATCACCTCATATAATTCATGTGATTTCGCCGAAGACTGATTAAACTAAATATTTTTAAAGAAATTCTTAAAATAAAGTTTTATTTTCATAACTTACTTCAAGGTCGGCCATTTTTAACTAAATATCATTTGAAGCGTAAAAAAATAGAAATTTTAATATTTTTTGAGCTATGAATTCTTTTCACCCAAAAACATCAAAAAAAATTGATGTACATCGAAAACCATATTCTTTGCGTCAAAAAACATCTGTTTTTTCAATGTAAATTAATTTTAGGAAATATACATTTTTTCATAAATTTCACCTTGGCTACTAACAATAACAAAAATAGAAACAAGTCAAGTTTTAGTTGTCAAAGTTGTCAATAAATAGAGTTTTTGGGTCTCGATTTTTAATTATTTTAATTGTTGTGTTTAATTATTTTAATTGAATTAAATAAAGTTATCAATGTATAGTTTCTTGCGCCTCGATTTTGAATTATTTTAATTGTGTTTAATTTTAATTGTTGAATAAAGTACTCGACTAAACACTACAAAAATCGATTCGAAATTTTTTAAACGTCAAATGTCAATGAAGTAAAACCAAACAGGTTTATATTACAAATGCAAACACAAAACAACCTCAATTTTGGTTTCATGTACTTTTAACACCACAAAATTTACATTGATTTGAAAAAACAAAAACATTTCGACATAGGTATTTGTTCGCTAATATGAAACTATACCTAGCTAAATTTTTTTAAAGCTTACCCGATGAAATGGGTACTATTTTATATTTTTTAAATGTTCAAATAAGATTGAATTTTCACAAAGACTATGAATTAATTAAAATAAAATAATTTTAACTTTTATTTCTTTTCTATAAAATTTTTGCAAGATCCCAATAATATACCACTGGTACATTGTTAGGAATAATAGGTCTAATTAGTCTAATTAGTGTACCATGGTATAATACTAATTCTTCATTTTGTAGAAGCTTCAAGAATGTAAAATTCGAATAATGTACCATGCTACATTATTCGAAATAGTACTTGGTTTTATCATATTGTTTAACACTAGATTTACGGAACCCGTCAATTTGACGGATTTCAAATTTAATGTTTAAAAATAAAGAAAATGCTAACATATTTTGTTTTAATTTATAGATTTAATGATGTGAATATATGTTCTAATTCATATTCCTTTAGACGAAGTTTCCTTTGGCTTGCACTAATTCTGTGTTAATGGAAAAGTGCCGTTAGATAGAATAGTTCTTTGTAGATAAATATTGTGTTTGATTTTGATAATTTGCTATTCAGTTGTAATTATGCCACGAATAAAAGAAAAAGGCCATAAATGTATTTTGCACAATTGGTGCACTGAAAAAGGTGTTTGATTTAGAAATTTAGCAAAGCGCGAAAATATAAGTAAAGATGCAGTGAGAAAAATAATTAATAAGTTTGGGGAACATGGTACGGTAAAGGATTCATGAAAAAGGGGTCGAAAACAAGGTCTCAGCTTTATCCCAGATTTATGTGGGAAACTAGGTACTAGTGTTGGAATGATCCAGCGGGTAAAAATAAGGCATGACTTGAAGACATATAAAAAATAAAATATTCCGAAACGAAGTGAAAAATCAAAAAATTTAGGCCAAAACCGTTCACGAAAACTGTATGGCGACCGTCTTGGCATACGGACGATGAAACATATGTTAAAGTGAAAAAAGCAAAATTCGCCAAATTTATCAGAACTTAGACCAAAGATTAAAAAGAATGTAACGTAAATTAACGATAATTCGTACTTGTAATATATATTATAATTAATTGACCAATGAGAAAGTGTAAAAAGTGCATCTTATGAAATAATATTGACTAACTATCATAAATATAAATAATTAGAAATTAAATATATCGAATTGCAGGTAGCACACAATTTTAATTGAAATTAATAAAATTTTAATACACATTTTTGCATTTTAGTCAATTGATTTTTTTCTCAAACATCGTCATCTTCGTGTCCCTTCAAAAATTTCATTTCGTATACGAAACCCTAATCTCTCTCTACAAACACAGCAAAATAACTAAACGAAAAACTAAGACGAGTATGATTCATAAAAGAGCATTCGAACACACACACAATAACTAATACCATTACGATCCGGTACAACATAAACATTACTATTGATGAGGAGTTGTACAAACAAACCAGACAAATTTGGCGTAAAATTTTGGTTAGCTTCGGACGTAGAAAGCACACTCATAAATGGTTTCCCATATTTATGTAAAGATGAAACATGAGCCTCAACAATACCTTTGAGCAAGTTCGTAGTTCTCAAACTTGCTAAACCATTCTTAGGGCGGAGAAGAAATATAACCACCTCAACCTCTTCAAAAGCATGGCACTTACGAAAAATTACTTGAAAAGGAATGGCTTTGGTTGTAACTATACGGGCTAACAAAAAGAAATTGCCAAAAACAGCAAGCAAAAAATACGAAAGATAAAATGAACCGGTTCTCTACATTGCTTTACAAATCTGGCTCTTGCGTTTTAACTTTACAAATGCAAACCCCAAAAAAGGTACTAATACTAAGGACAAAACATAAACTTGTCACGATTAAGACAATAATAAACATCTTCCAGAGACTGTTAAATTTTATATCAAAACTAAATTTGGAGTTGATGTACATGACCAAATGGCACAAAAATACAGCGTAGAAGGAGGGTCTCACAGATGACCTCTGCTATTCTTAAACAAAACTTTACATTTAGCAGCATTCAACGCGTGGGTGTTACGTAAGGAAACCACAAGGTTAAATATGTTCAGAAAAACAATTTACAAAAGTGAATCCAGAAAACTTCCTCAAATGTTATCCTTATCAGTTTATCACCAGCAGAAAATCAGTCCAATATTCACAAATCTTACCATATCGGATAATGTAAGAAAAACAAAACTATTAGTATATGTTTTAGTTGCAAAAAATATGTTTGGGGTGAATGCACACAAAAAACAAAGTACATCTGAATTCATACGTAAATGTAAAGTACCCATTTCCTGGAAATGTAGAGATACTCGTATCGAAACTTCAAAATATTCTATGTTTAGCAAAAAAAAAAAAAATAGATTCAAAGCAAGTTTAATAAATATAGCAGTATTTTTACGATTATTTTAATTCGTTTGGATCTTAAATAATGGGGACCGCCGCACTCAAACCTCCACTTTCCCATAATTTAAGCAATTTTCAAGATTTCTAGATTATGGAAAATATTACGTGTTTATAAAAAAGTGTATTTTTAATAATTATGCCCGATTTAGATGAAAAAAAATGTTTGCCTTGCAAAAAAAGAAGATATTAGTATATTAGAATTTTCGTTTGAATGACAAGAACAAAACATAAACATGCAAATTATGTTAGCGTATTTTTTGTTTTTTTACCAATTGTTACTATAAAAACATTAAAAATAAATATGATACTATAAAATATTCTATATTTTATCAAATGTTATAGCAGAAAAAATCAAATCAAAAGCAGTTTTCCAAATTTTATTTATTAAGTTTTATTTTTGTCACTAACAATTTTATTTATTGTTACAAATTTTATTTTTGTCACACTACCGATAAATGTTAAAAAATATAACATCCAATTACGTATAAGCCGCCAAAAAATTATAGCATCGCCATTTTGGTTTACATAGTCCATTTTAACTAATGGATATTTTTTTATTGCGTGCAGCTCTATGCAAGGCCAATATTTTTTGCAGGCAAACATTTTTCTTCATCTAAATCGGGCATTAAGCCTGATTTCCATTACGAAATATTTACTGACAGTATAAACAAAATGGGATAAAAATATATATTCGCGTGCTGTGTGAGAGAAAAAAACACTTTCAGTTTTACAGTACTGAAAAAATTATTATAGTATACTGACATTTTTATAGTATATGTATTGACAAAATTTACCGAAAAATATATGAAGGGAAGTATATTTTTTCAGTACTGGAAAAATATTTCAATTTTTCAATGCAATTTTTCAAAAAAATTAAAAACAAAGACCATTTCTCCGTCACTTTAATGACATTTTCGATTTTTAAGTTTTTATTCAGTAAAAAATACTCTCAGTAAATATTTCGTAATGGAAATCAGGCTTTATTGACATACTATGACGACTCGACAGTCAAAGCCTCCTTTTCAAAAGATTCGTTTTACTTCCCAAAGCCGCTTCCCAAAAAGCATTGCTCCCCGAAACCAGCAAGCTTCCCATAAAAAATAACAGTTGAAAAAAAAATTCAAACAATACCTACGTATAAAAAACTTACCTAATATTTGTTATATAAATCTGTGTCCAAAAGCGAAAACCACATAAGTGCACTTAAGCGATTTTATTATTTTTAGCTCATCTATCACAATTTTATGTCTGCATTGCACTTTCAAATTCTTAAAACCACTTATAAGTCATACATTTTGAGAGAAACACTAATCCAGTTTTTTTAGAAATCGATTTAAATCTTTATTTGCTTCTTCTGAAAAGTAGCTTGTTTTCACATAAGTGGTTTTCGCTTTTGGACACAGAAATAATTAAGTATTTTAAAATTATAATACTGGCATTTAAATTTAAGAAAATTATATATGGTGTATGCATTAAAAACCGGAATTTGATACTAGATGTCATTACTTGTTTATGCGTTATAGTACATCACGGACATATATGTCATTTGAAAGCCTTATTCAATACCTGTCAAAATCAGCTAAAAGTTTTTGTTTTGATTGTGCACATCCAACCGATTTCAACGATGGAAAATTTATCAAATTTGCGAAAAAACAGAATTTTCGGCAAGTTTTGTTGAGTCACTTTTTCGCAAACAAAACTGCAGCTGAAAGTCATCGTTTGCTCGTGGATTTGTATGGTGAGCATGCTCTTGCAAAAATACAGTGCTTTGAGTGGTTTAGTCGCTTCAAAAGTGGTGATTTTGACATCAAGGACAAAGAGCGTCCTGGTCAGCCGAAAAAGTTTGAGGATTCAGAATTGGAGGCATTACTCGATCAAGATTCATGTCAAACGCAAGAAGAACTTGCAGAATCATTGGGAGTTGATCAAGCAACAATTTCCAGGCGTTTGAAAGAATTGGGATTCATCCAAAAGATGGGAAATTGGGTGCCATACAAGTTGAAGCCAAGAGACGTGGAAAGGCGATTTTGCATGTCCGAAATGCTGCTCGAGCGCCACAAAAAGAAGTCGTTTTTGCATCGTATTGTCATTGGCGATGAAAAACGGATCCATTACGATAATCCCAAGCGCAAAAAAGCGTATGTCAAGAAAGGCGAGGCCGGCCCATCGACACCAAAGCCGAATATTCACGGGGCCAAGGTCATGCTGTGCATTTGGTGGGACCAGCTAGGCGTGATCCACTATGAGCTGTTGCCAAGTGGCCAAACCATTAATGTTCAACTCTATCGTCAACAATTGCTCCGATTAAAGCAGAAAATCCAGGTAGAGCGGCCAACGTACGCGACCAGACACGAGTCAATCATTTTCCACCACGATAACGCTCGGCCACATATTGCGGCGCCGGTCAAAAATTACATGGAGAGTAACGGATGGGAAATTCTGCCTCACCCGCCTTATAGCCCAGACCTTGCTCCTTCCGACTACCACCTATTTCGATCCATGCAGAATACCCTATCAGGAATACGCTTCACTTCAGTTCAAGGTATCGAAAATTGGCTCGATTCGTTTTTGGCCGCCAAGCCGGCGCAGTTTTTCTGGGATGGAATCCATAAATTGCCAGAAAGATGGGAAAAAGTAGTGGGTAGCGATTGGCAATACTTTGAATAAAAAATCTTGTAACATTTTTCCATAATAAAGGCTCAAATTTCATAAAAAATTCCGGTTTTTAATGCATGTACCCAATATGTATTACATAAAATACAGCAAGCGGTTCTTGACTAACAAATACAAGACAGACACAATGTATGTACGTATGTAGATCTAAATTTCTTCCAGCGTAAATTGAACAAATAAGATTATTCTACATTTTAAAGAACAGATTAGGTCTACATTTTGTAGTGAGATCTCAGCCCGCTGAATAAGCCTGTGAGTTTATTTCTAATAAATTGTATTATGTACCCAATTCAAAACATATTTTTATAGGAATTTAAATAAAAAATAAAGAATATTCTTGTATTACAAATAAATTAATAAAAATAAAAAAACTAGCACACGTTCTACCTGGACAGCGATTTTGGTCGCAAAATGAGGATTGAGTTGAGAATTACCGGAAGGCAATAGTATTGGTAAATTGTATTGGTGTCGAATGTGCGTTTTTTTTAGTTTTTCAAAAAGATCAAATAATACGAATAAGAGAGATAACATGATACAAATAAGGGAAATAATCTCAGAAGAGAACGATCGAGAAAATGTATTAAAATGGTAACAACACTTTATTATATTCTTATATACTCCCGCGAGTGTGGCCGACGAAGATTGTATAAATTAAAAACCATTTATTTATATTGCTTTTTATTTTTGCTTTTCATTTGTTTCTATTGAGGATGTTGAGTTATTCAATATGTATGTTTAGTATAAGCAAATCTTATTATATGACCTTTATTAATGTTCGTATTATATGACCTTTATTAATGTACATGAAATATACTTCACTTTTGGTTACAATCTTTGTGCGTATCACAACATGGTGTCAGAAGTGGTAATTATTTAGTTATAAATAATTCATGGAAAAAAAAGAAGGAAAAAAGCCGATAAATATATTATATAGTTAGAACTAAAAAAAAAAAAAAAAAAAACAGTAAAACATATTCATCAAGTTGCTGCTAGTACGGAGAATTGGTAGTGTACACCATCAAGAAAAAAATGTCTAAACAAAAACCACGTTGGGATATTAATGAAACGTATGGAGATACGGTCAACCATGACAATACAATACTGTTCATCCAGCAGTGGAACAACTTCTGTTTAATAGAAGAATTGAAAGAAAAGCCGGAAAATGTAAAGAAAGCGCACGTTGAACAGTGCTTGGACACAGATGGTTTGAGGTTATACAACCAAATGGTTGAAGCGTTTACTTCTGAGCAAAAACAGTCACTAGACAAAGTAATAGAGGCAATTAAAAATAAATTTTCTATGAAAACAACAACTAGATTTAATTGCTACATATTCAATGGACTATCGCAAAAGGAAAATGAAAGCATAGACACATATGTAGGCAGAATCAAATACGCTGCAAAAGGGTGCAAGTTCGGGAACCTTGAGAGCAAGATGACATGCAATCAATTCATTTTTGGATTGCAGGATACAGAGCTAAGAAATCTGCTAATGAAAAATGAAGACGAGGAATTGACATTATCAAAGGCAGTGGAAATAGCGAAAATTGATGTTCTACATAAATTGCAGTTAAAAAAAATGACAACAACGCTAACAGTGGAGGAGAACATAAACCGAATAAATGATGCAAAATTAATAGTATGCAAATTTTGTGCCAGAACACATCAATTTGGTAAAAAAAAAATGCCCAGCATATGGGAAAAAGTGTTTTAAATGCAACAAGGAGAACCACTTTTCAAGTTGTTGTTCAGTTATGGAGTTGAAAAAAGGGGTGAATGACAGAAAATCCAAAATGGGGACAAATAAGAAGCCGGTCAACCAAGTGGAACACGGAACCACAGCATCAAATGATGATGACTCGTACGATGAAATACAAATGGTTAGAACAATAGGAAGAACCGGAAAACATGATGTGTTGAAAGGGAAGATACTATTAGAGCATGAAAGAGGAACATATAAGGAAGTGCTAACGTGTTGGGACACTGGAGCCTCATGTGGTGTGATAGGAATTGACAACCTATTAAAAATCAAGAAGAACCCGACAATAACACCGAGCAACATAAGATTAAAACCATTTACTGGCAGTACAATAAGTTCGATTGGTGAAACTAAAATAAAATGCTCAAGAAATCGCGTGATAAACAAAATAATATTTCAAGTTATAGAAGGAAATTTGGAGCCAATAATTTCATCCAACGCTTGTAAAAGGCTCAATCTATTGACTGTCCATGAAATCAAAAGTGTGAATAGCTTAAATAAGACAAGGTTGGAAAAATTAATTGAGGAGTACAATGATGTGTTCGAAGGGGATGGGCGAATGCATGATGTAATCAAATTCGACATAGATACCTCAGTAACCCCTATTCAGGAACCACCAAGAAAAATACCGCTAGCTGTACGAGATCTATTGAAAGAAGAGTTAGACAATTTAGAAGCTAGAGGGATAGTGGAGAAGGTAACACATCACACAGAGTGGATTTCAAACATCGTTATAAGAAAGAAAAAAGACAATAAAATTCGAATATGTCTTGATCCACAAAATTCAAATCGCGCTATAAAACGTATGAAATACCAAATGCCGACAATAGATGAGTTGTTACCGGAGCTTAACAAAGCGAAAGTGTTTACGTTAGTCGACGCAAAAAATGGTTACTGGCAAGTACCATTACACAACGATAGTATGGACTTAACGACTTTTTGGACTCCATTCAATAGATATCGCTTCAGAGTACTACCGTTTGGTATAAATACAGCAGCAGAAGTATACCAGCAAAGGCAATATGAAATTGTGAAAGGGTTGGTAGGAGTAGAAACCATAGCAGACGACATATTGATATATGGAAAAGGAGACACCTACGAGGAGGCGCTGCGAGACCATGACAGCAATTTAGAAAAACTTCTGAACAGATTGCGACAAGCAAATATCAAACTAAACAAGGAAAAGATGAAGTTAGCGGTTAAGGAAGTAAAGTTCTATGGACACTTACTAACGACGGAGGGAGTGAAAGTAGACGAAGAGAAAGTCGAAGCATTAAAGAACATGAGAAGTCCAATGGATATTCAAGAGACCCAAAAGTTTCTTGGAATGACAAACTATCTAAGCAAGTTCAAACCTAATCACTCTAAGCTAACGGAACCATTGCGAGAAATGGGCAAGTCAAAGACTTTCACATGGATGGAACGTGAGAGTAATTCATTTGGGAACATTAAGAAAGTCCTAGCCGATATATCAGTCCTGAAATATTACGACAGTACTGAAAAAGTCGTAATACAAACAGATGGTTCTCGTCAAGGTCTAGGGGCAGTAATGTTACAGAACAATCAACCAATAATGTTTGCCAGCAAGTCACTCACAGCAACAGAGAAAAATTACTCGCAGTGTGAAATTGAATTATTATCGATTGTGTACGCTTGTTTAAGATTTGATCAGTATATAAGTGGTCGAGACAACACTACGATACAAACAGATCATATATCCTTAACACAAATTTTCAACAAGCCAATACATAAGTGCACGAAACGAATTCAGAGACTAAGATTAAAACTTCAAAAATACGACTTAAAGATCAGTTTCATACCAGGTAAAGATCTGGTAATAGCGGATCTACTATCCAGATTACCAGTGGAGACTACACGAAAACAAATATTAGACGAAACGGAGAAAGTGTTGCAAATTAACAAATTCCTGAGAAGTGTAGAGAAGATCAACCCAATGAGTAACGAGGAAATTGACGACAAACAAATACGGGAAATTCGAGAAGAAACCCAAAATGATCCAGTTCTAAAAAAAGTGGTAGCGGAAGTATGCAATGATTGGAATAGTAATATAGACGACAACGATGTAAGAATATATCAATCAGTGAAAAAAGAGCTTCTAGTTAAATCTGGTATCTTGCTAAAAGGTGACAGGTTTGTAATACCGCACTCGCTACGAGAAAAATATCTCGATATTATACATCTTGGACACACGGGGATACAATCATGCATTGAAAAGTCTCGTCGTACAATTTTCTGGCCAGGAATAACTGCTGACATAAAGAAAAAAATAAAATACTGTTTAATTTGTGCCAGTCACGGAGACTCACAACAGAAACTGCCCATGTTGACTCAAGAGATCCCAGTTTATCCGTTTCAACGAGTATCGATGGACTTCTGCGAAACAATTTATAAAGGAATGAAAAGAAACATATTAGATACAGTCGATCACTATTCTGATTTCTTCGAAATCAATTTTTTGAAAACAACCACAGCTGATGACGTCATACTTGCCTGCAAAATAAACTTCGCTCGCTATGGCATTCCAAAAAAAGTCGTCACTGATGGTGCACACAATTTCAACAATAAAAAGTTCCTGGAATTTGCCGAAACATACAACTTCACATATCTAAATTCATCACCTTATTATCCAAGAGGAAACGGAAAGGCGGAAGCAACAGTGAAAATAGTAAAAAGAATTATAAAAAAATGTGAAGATTCCGGGCAATGTCTATGGCAGGCATTGTTGGAATATAGAAACACACCTAATGTAATTGGATATTCACCCGCGCAGTGATTAATGTCGAGGAATCTACGGTCATGTCTACCTAGAATGGACCAAAATTTGTTACCCTCAATACCAGCGAATGTTACAGAGAACATCATGCAAAGAAGAGCGTCAAGCAAAGCTGACTACGACAAGAATAGTAAGCAGTTAAGTGATTTGGAAGTTGGCTCCAAGTGATGGTAAAATTGAAACCGGATGATTCTAAATGTTTAAGGGGTCAAGTGTCGAAACAAGTATCTACACGTGCTTATGAACTCATAATTAATGGCAAGAAATACACTCGAAACAGACAGTACATAAGGCCAGTTTATGAATCAGTCAAACATCATCAGGACATACAAAACGAAGCGGTGCCTTCGACCAAGACGAACCAGAAACGAGATATGACGCCACCTTCTATGGACGTGTAGCCAATGCCAGTTACCACTGATCATCACACATCTCCAACATTGGAAGGGCAGGAAACGCAATCGACCACAATGGAGCAACCGGCTGAGACAGAATCAACACCACGTCAAGAAAGACCACAGAGAAAGAGAAAAGTGCCAAGGTACTTGGATAATTATGTTGGACCATTCTGATTCTCTTATTAAAACAAAAGGAGAGGCATGTTGAGTTATTCAATATGTATGTTTAGTATAAGCAAACCTTTATATAACACAGTCGTATTATATGACCTTTATTAATGTACATGAAATATACTTCACTTTTGGTTACAATCTTTGTGCGTATCACAACAGAGGATCACGAGAAATTTTTCAGAAAATGACGGTCGAGAGAATATAATAACGGTGGCTAATGTTAGAAAAATTAAAGAAAATAAAACATAAAAACGAAGAGAATAAAACGTGTGAAAAATATAAGAAGTAAATTAGTGACTGACTTAGTGTTAATCCAAGCGCTTGCGCAGGAAAGCGAGGATGTAAGTCGAGTGATTTTTCATAATTTAAAATTATTAATAAAATTCTAGTTTATATATATATATATATATATATATATATATATATATATATATATATATAGCTATGTATTTTTCTAACTTATTTTCCATTTTTAGTTAATATTTATTTATCTTTAAAGCATTAAAACTAATAAAATTGTTAGTAAAAACTAACAATTTTATTAGTTTTAAATTTTGCAGAAAATTATCGGAAATAAAAATATGTTCAACCTTCCTTTCATAAGCATGAGATGTTACTGAACTGTTTTTTTTTTATTTTTCAAATGTTTATTCTCTACTTCTTACTTAAAAATTCAACCAATTCCAAAAAAAAAGGTAAAATTTTACGAATGTGCCGAACGAAGAATGTATAGGGTAAGGTTGCTCAAGTCGTACCCCTTAAAAAAACGTTTTCAGAAATCAGAGAATATAAACCCTGCTTTTATTTATTGCAAAAAAATTAGATAGTCTGCGCACATTTTCTCTAAACTCATAAAATTAAAATAATTGAAATCGGTACAAGAACTAAGGAAACCAGTACCTTAAGTCGTACCTCAAGCTAAAATTAAATAAATATATGGTTTAAACAAGTATATTTTATTAACACAACTATATCTTCATTTACAGTCAATATAAACATTTTTTTTTTTTTTTTTGAAACTTCGGCGCATACATCAAGAATCCAAGACTTGCAATTTAAACATTGAAACATGTCTTCTTCACGGATATCGTTGCATATTTTACAAAAGCAATCGTTGTTTTCACTATTCTTCACCTTTTCCGTTTTACATTCTTCTTTTTGTATATATCTTTATCTTTTTGCATATCTTCTATATTTTTGAGAGCAATCTTGTACGGAGAACCGGTGGCACAACTTAGGAAGCGTAAGGGAATATGAGATAAGACACAGCGTGCATGTCAGTTCATAAAACCCCAAAATTATTTTAAAAGAATCTTCAACAAAACTGCTAGAGGCAAACAAATCACTAATAGATATATAACTTATACTAAAAAACCAAAATATATTTAACTAGTGTTTTTTTATCTTAGGAGCTTCTACACACCACGTTGTGAGTAAGCTGTATGTATGAATATTCCAATAAAAATTATTTTTGAGTAAACAAAACCGAAAATTTGATAAAAAGAAGAAAAATATTAATTATCATTTAAATACATTTCATCGCTGCACAAAATAATGTTTCACTACTCAAATGCAATATTCGCCTGCTATTGACGATTGTAAAAGTAGAGAAAGCGCCTGTTGAGGAAAAAAGTTAAAATGAGGCAACTGGCAAAATGACATTTCTCATAAAAGCGACGAGAGAAAATTTTGCAATCCCGTAATTAAAAATTGTTTTTATAATCCAAAATTGGAATTATTTACAATTATTAGCAATCTGGTAAGTAAAAATTGTGTTTACGGTTCAAAATTTGAATTGTTTACCACAATTTCGAACGTCAAATTAACAGCTCAGTTTAAAAAAAATTCCGCTAGGTGGAATCTGTGATGCTCCAATCGTCAATAGATAGTGTTTTAGTACATCGCTTCAAACATTTTCCATGAGATGTCTCGTCGTTACGGGGTCAATAAGTTTTGTTTACATTTTTTTTAAATGGAATTTCGCCCAAAACAGCTCTAACAAAAATTTAAAAAATGAATGAAATCGACCTCGACGCGAAGAATAATTAAATGATATTTGTTTACAAAAGAACCATTTGTTAATTTTTAACATAAAATAAATGGTTTGCCGTTACATTTGCTAGAAAAACCAACCATTCCAAATATAAAAATCAACAATTATTTAAGTTTTGTGTAGTAAATTATATGTTAGAAACACCATTCTAGCTGCTTGGAATATCAAATTTCTCGAAAAGAATGATCCGCAAAGAACTCCTAATACTAATGGGCAAAAAAAATTTAAATTCTTGAACAAAAACGAACATAAACCATCTGACATAACCTCACAAATTTCAAATATTGGTCGATGTTTAAACAACAAATTCTAGCAAGCCAAAGGCTTTTATAGTTATTTTATGTTAAAAATATAATAATTATTCTTTTACTAATCAATTATTTTATTTTGCACTTTGTATCATGGTAATTTTCATTAATTTTTTTATATTTTTATTAGAGCTGTTTTGGACTAAACTCCATATAAAAAACTGTAAACAAAAATTGGGACCGCGTAACGACGAGACATCTCATGGCAAAAAATATACTAATCACACGGTCTATTGAGCAGTCGCATTTTTCAATTTTATTTTCGCAAAAATCCGCTTTCATTTTTTATAATTTGGCGTATCATTCGACAAAGAGCAGATTAAATGCGAAAAGGATGTTTCATAATACAAAATTGCGAAATCGCATGAAAATGCGAAATGCGATCCGCTTCGCATCAAGTTCATAATAAGCCTCCAGTACTGCGATTTTGTTGTGTACATAGGAGCTTACTCACAGGGAGTTTTGCATACGTAAACTAGTATAAAATATTGTTGCTGTATGTCATTTATTTTATTTGTGCGAGTGGTATTTGTACCAGTAAGCATCAAAAATTCAAATTTCATTTTTTGTGCTTATCTTCTTATGGGAATATTTTTTCCCATGCTTAGATTGGGAATATGGGAATATTAACATTTTGAATTGTATGTTTTGTGTTTACAATTTTTTGTCAATTTATAATAAAATTTTGTTTTAGATTGAGAACAAATTTGAATTAAATTAAATTAATACATATGGTAATTCATGAATGTGTGTAATACATATAGTGTGTACAATATAGTGCAGTATTTATAATTAATTCGCTGAAGTTTGGCTTTTGGTGACTATTGATTTTTGCTCCATTTAAATTTTAAAAATTCATATAATTTATAATCTAAATCCCTATAATTTTTAAATGTATTCTCTCGTCAATCTCAAATAAAAAATACACAGAAAAACAGAACGCTCACTAACACATCAACATTTGAAAATACAAAATGCTATTACGTTCCGATTATTTACTCCGATACCCTCATGTACAGAATAAAATTGCAGTACAGAAATGAAAATTACACTCAAACGACAATAAATGAATTTGTTTCCAGAAACATTCTAAATTCATTGAAACGCAGTATAACTATACTGTGCCATTTGTATGGCGGGAAAAGTACTTTTGAAATCATTAAGGTACGACTTAAGCGCCGGTACGACTTAGGCGACTTTCTCTTAAATTAAAAACCATTTATTTATGTTGCTTTTTGTTTTTTTATTGACGATTACAAGCAAGTTTTTTGATTACGTATATTTTGTTTTTAATTTTTATAAACGAAGTCAAATGAATGTCGTCGGTTACAACAACAATAGCTACAAAAACATGAATTCCTCATGTTAGAGGAAAGGGAAAAATGCCTCAAGGTGAATATAAGCACCAAAAGTGTGAACCGATTTTACCCTTTTTTTTTAATATAATAAAAATATTTGACGGCACACAATAGCAAAATGTACATTATGCGCCGTGTACATATACAAAATTCTCAATCCTCAATCCTCATTTTGCGACCAAAATCGCTGTCCTGAGAAAAACTATAGATTGGTTACTAATAACGAATAATAGACATGTCACCTAATACAAACATCAGACATGTTACAAAAGACAGCTCTCAGACTAGTTACCAATAACAACCGCAAGAGATTTCTTTGATACTTCTAAGATACATATTAAACCGAAACTGACTTGACTAAAAACGTCCGAGATAAATTCAACATATTGTTACGGTGTAATAGAACAAGTTAAATTAATAGCTCAATGTTTTACTGTACTAAAATGGAATTTTCCATGATAAAATTGTTCTAAATGGTTCTATTCTTACTGGAAAAGTTATGAAATTTCTAGAAGTTTGGTTTGTAGTATTTGGTAAGCGATAGTGTGAAGATTAAAAAGGAATTAAAAAGTGTTTTAGTGCGATAAATAAATTTAAAGCGATCAGTAAAATTGTGAAAACTATAAAAAGTGATTTTGCGAATTATCGTTATAAATTGTGATGTAATAATTCTTGTGTGAAATAAATAAATTCGTTGGTGACGAATTGAATTGATTTTGTTTTATTCACAATCCAGTGATACGAACATTGATTGACAAGGCAAAAACGTAACAATATAAACGGTTACTTGACTGAAAATTATCTGAAAGTAGTCTGAGTTCGGTCAACTTGGTTGGTTAAGTTAGTTTCTATTTGAGTTAAACATGTAAACTTTAATTTAGTTGAACTGACAGATTTTTCATACTGTTAAGAAGGCAAAAGGCTTTTACCAGGGGGCCTATTCTCGAATTTCACATCAATTTTTCACATGTGGACATCTGTCAAAGTTGTCAAAAAATGGTTCGAAAATTGTAATTGGTATATAAAACACATGCGGCATTGACATTTTCCTATATGGGGAATTTTTCCACCTGCTTATATCCATTCGGAAATATTCCCTTAGTACCGAAAAAATTCAATTTTTATGAGTTTTGACAGATGTCCGGATGTGGAATTCGAGAATAGGCCCCCAGGGGGCCTATTCTCGAATTTCACACCCATTTTCCACATGCAGACATCTGTTAAAACTCATAAAAATTGAATTTATTCGGTACTAAGGGAATATTTCCGAATGGGTATAAGCATGTGGAAAATTTCCCCATATAGGAAAATGTCAATGCCGCATGTGTTTTATATACGAATTGCAATTTTCGAACCATTTTTTGACAACTTTGACAGATGTCCACATGTGGAAAGTGGATGTGAAATTCGAGAATAGGCCCCCAGGGGGCCTATTCTCTAATTCCACATTCATTTTCCACATGTGTACATCTGTCAAAGTTCACACAAAAACGTTCGAAAATTGTAATTCGTATATAAAACACATGCGGCCTGGACATTTTCCTAAATGGGGAATTTTTTCCACATGCTTATACCCATTCGGAAATATTCCCCTTAGTACCGAAAAAATTCAATTTTTATGAATTTTGACAGATGTCCACATGTGGAAAATGGATGTGGAATTCGAAATTAGGGCCCCAGGGGGCCTATTCTCGAATTTCACATCCATTTTCCACATGTGGACATCTGTCAAAGTTGTCAAAAAATGGTTCGAAAATTGTAATTCGTATATAAAACACATGCGGCATTGACATTTTCCTATATGGGAAATTTTTCCACATGCTTATACCCATTCGGAAATATTCCCTTAGTACCGAAAAAATTCAATTTTTATGAGTTTTGACAGATGTCCACATGTGGAAAATGGATGTGGAATTCGAGAATAGGCCCCCAGGTGTGTAAATATGAACGAGAATTTTCGACATAACTGAACTTTACAAAAAAATATCATTACAAAAAAAATTCAAAAGAGTTTTTCGAATAAAAAAACATATAAAAAGTTAAATTTTTGGCATTTTATTCATCAGTGTATAGTGTATTTTATTCATCAGTGTATACAATGTATAGCTTGTATTTTGCTTTTCACTAAGCAAAACAAAAATAAAAAACGTTAACGTCACAATTTTAACCAGTTTCAATTGAAACACCAAAACGATTCAAAAGTCAGGAAAATTTAATATGTTTTACCATAGTTAAAAACTTTAACATTTTACCCATTTGAAACACAGCGTTAAAGGTGTGATCATATTGACTATCACTGAAAGTGAAACGCCTTTGGGAAAGAAAATATTCCGTGTCCTCGCTTATACTGGATAAATCATTTATTTCGCCAAATGGAACAGTTTCATCCATTTCAAATGAGTTTTCCTAAAAAAATATAAAAAACAACCGTAATCAACATCTAACTAAATCGAATAAATCTAGCGATAGGTAATATAAATTATATTATTCGTGAATAAACAATTACTTACATCGCAGAGCTGCCTTTTGAGCTATCGGGCGTTTTTGTCGAAGCGTCAGGATTACAAATTGGATAAAGCTGATTTTCCACCACCGTTTATGAATTATAAGATGTCGAAGGTTGCGCCACTGCCACAGCCAACGGTCACAAATTTGCTGTTCCAATTACAAGTTTTGTTACTAATAAACATTTTTAACTTAAATAAATTTTTAATTTTACATTTTCAGCAATTTTATTTCAAACTACATACTTGGAAGTCAAAATAAATCTATTGCCAGCCCAAATTATAGCATCCGATGAAAAATTTGGAGAGCAAACACGAAATTTATCATATTTTGCAACCATCCAATCAGTTTCAAGGGTTCATTTTTAGGAAATCGGTGAAATTATGCAAATATAATTTTTCAATTTTAAGAATAAAATTTTACTTTATTTACTTACGAAAATAAGGTGACCTGAGAATTCTTTTTATTTCGCTTCGTCTCACAATTTGGCACGACAAAGTTCTCTATTGATTTGAATTTATTTTTTAAACTTCCCCAAATTTCCATCTTAGCAATTTTTGAATTGGTAATTAGATCAAATAACAATTAAATTAAATTCTAAAAAACTTAACTCACAATAATAAACTTCACAAACAGAATAATTCAACAAAATAATAAATTTCATGAATAGGACTGAACGACAAACGATACAGGAATGATTTTTACATTCTTAAAAATTATCTTAACATACAGAAAATTAAAAAAAAAGACTTCTTAAATATTACAAAATATTCGTATTTAGATAAATATTCTTTATGCTACAATACTAAAATTTGGGAAAACGTTTATTTAAATCAGTGATTGAAACCTAAACCAAAATTTAGATATTCGATCCGAAAATAAAATTTAATACCATAAAATTATTCTACTAACCATACATCAAAATTTTCAATTTGATTTTCGAAAATTGGAATTTAAAGACAAAGACAACATTTTTTTATTTTTCCGTCACATACTAAGTAGGTAGGTTTAATTTTCACCATTTTTGTTGTATGCTGTAGCCATTTCATTAGAGATCAATGGTTCTACAATACAATACCCAGAAGCGGCATAACGCGGTTTTTATGTGGATATACATGGCCTCATTTTTTTATCTTGGTTTGTTCAAATTAGATTGGTAAGATTTTCAGTGTTGTCATTCAGTGGTTGAAAATTCAAAATAAACATGTATAATATAAGGTAATATCACAGAAGAAAGATTAACCAGAATAGACATTGCGTGGATCAAATTTTTTTTTCATCTTACCTTCTTTTTTGGACATTGAAGTATAATTATTTTCGAATATTATGAATTTTTTAAATATTTAATACAAATTATGCTGTCAAAACAAAACATGTCATATAATTTCACTAACTACACTGTTAAGGATTCTCAATTTTTATTATTTCAAATAAAAACCAGTAAACCAAAGAATACATAACCCAACTTTCTCTTACCTTCGGCGAATCAAGGTCAAAAAAATGAGTCCAAATTTTTCCATACAAAAACAGCGTTATGACTATTCTGGTTAATCTTTCTTCTGAGGTAATACCACAGAATACAACATGTGGTAATAACACAGAAGAAAGATTAACTAGATTAAGTATTCTGTGGTAATACCCTAGACACACTGCGATTTAATAAAACCGATTAAGTGAAATTTTCGAGATTAGTCGCAGTGTGTCAACCTCGATTTAGCTAACCCCTTTGTTTTTCCATAAAATACTTAACTAGTTCAGCTAAATCGGATTTATTAAACCACAGTCTGTCGAGGGTGTAAGAGTAAAAATTTCTTGGTCCAGGCAATGTCCCTTATGGTTGTTTATTACTGTGGTTTTACCCTTAAAGCGAAGTATTTTGTCAACATAACCTACAAATCACATATTTGGCGCGCCTGTTTTGAATTTAACGAATAAGTTAGCTCATTATATGGTACAAATTCATAATATCCTAGTACTTGCTATAATTCACTTGTAAAACGAACCAAAACAAAATATTTGATAGCAACTGAATGTTTAAAGTTGAACCCACCAGTATGCAAAGGTCTCAGTCTCAACTTCACATTTCTGGGGCCCTATTCTCGAATTCCACATCCATTTTCCACATGTGGACAACTGTCAAAATTCATAAAAATTTAATTTTTTTCGGTACCAAGGGAATATTTTCTAATGGGTATAAGCATGTGGAAAAAATTCCCCATATAGGAAAATGTCCATGCCGCATGTGTTTTAATTTTTGAACGTTTTTGTGGGAACTTTGACAGATGTCCACATGTGGAAAATGGATGTGAAATTCGAGAATAGGCCCCCTGGGCGCCTATTCTCGAATTCCACATCCATTTTCCGCATGCGGACATCTGTCAAAATTCATCAAAACGTTCGGAAATTGTAATTCGTATATGAAATACATGGGACATTGACATTTTCCTATATAGGGAATTTTTTCCACCTGCTTATACCCATTCGGAAATATTCCCTTAGTACCGAAAAAATTCAATTTTTATGAATTTTGACAGGTGTCCACATGTGGAAAATGGATGTGGAATGGGAGAATAGGGCCCCAGGGGGACATCTGTCAAAATTCATAAAACTGAATTTTTTCGGTACTAAGGTAATATTTCCGAATGGGTATAAGCATGTGAAAAAATTCCCCATATAGGAAAATGCCCATGCCGCATGTATTTTATTTACGAATTACAATTTTCGAACGTTTTTGTGTGAACTTTGACAGATGTCCACATGTGGAAAATGGATTTGGAATTCGAGAATAGGCTCCCTGTGGCTCTATTCTGGCTATTCCCTGGGAATTGGGAAAAATATTGCTATATTTTCAAACTTCAATAATTCCCAATTTTTTATTCCCCTATTCCCAAAAGTGTATTCTGGCGTAATTGGGAATCATCCAATGGGAAAAACCACTATTTCAAATTTTGCAGCCGCCATTATTTAAAAATTTTATTTTCTACATATAAAATAAAAACTTTACCGATACTACGTTGTAAATAAAATTTTGAAAATACATAAAACAAACAGTTTCTTCTAATTCCCAAAAAAAAAAAATTGGGAAAAATAAACGTCAAAACTTACATAAAATGGAATTATTTTTTCCCTACAATAAAAATTCCCAATCGCCAGAATACACTTTTGGAAAAAATAATTCCAAACTGCTAGAATACTGTCAAAATAGTTCAATTCCCAATTCCCAGGGAATAGCCAGAATAGGGCCACTGTGGCCCTATTCTGGTAATTCCCGGGGAACGGGGAATAATTTTTTTTACAGCAGTTATTCCCAGATACATATTTCCAACTTTTTATTCCCCATTTTCTTAAAGTGGATTCTGTCAATTGGGGAATAAATATACAGGGAAAATAAATTTAATTGTATCAAAATTATTATAATAACTCTTATTTATTATAATACTATCTTTAAAATTATTAACAGTATTAATATTAGTAATTATTAATAACAACTACATATAAACATACATTTTCGTTAAAAATCTATTCCCCATCAATTCTTTCATAAAATCGGTGTGGAAAAACAAACGTCAAAACTGCTGTAATGGGGAATAATTTTTTCCCAATAAAAAATCTTTCCCGAACACCAGAATACACTTTGGGGAAAAGGGAATAATACTGCAACAAAATTTAAAATTTCTATTCCCCGGGAATTACCAGAATAGGGCCACTGGTAACTAAAAAATTTTGAGGAGAGTCGTCTGATAGGAAAAGTACTTAAATTACAGGTCAAAAACAGTTTTCGTTAGTAATTTTTCGATATTTAAAAACAAACAACTAAGTAGTTTTCAAATAATTCTTATCAGTAGTGTGCTCCATATGTGTAATTTATGTACGTATTCGATACCAGCAATCAATGCTCATTTATTATAAATATTACTAGCTCGAACAATAAATAACAACAAATAAAATCAAAGACATATCAATTAGATCACGAATATTAAATATGGAAACGCTAAATTGTTTGCTAAAAATGTTTAATTAAAATTAATTGGAATGACAAGAGACACACTGCCGCGCGGGTATTATATCATTTATTACTTATCAAACCATCCTGTTATAACACCTACTCAATATAAGGTAATCGTCTTTCATCAATCATGTACCAGTGTAATTCGTTATACCATTGTTTATAAAGATTAAAAGCGTATTTGGCCGTTTCAACAAAATTTAATCTAATAGGAATGTAATTTTAAAAAATCACTTTTTAAATTCCAAGGAACAAAAACTAAATGACCACGATATAACGAACCGCAATCGTTTAAATTGATAACATTTTTGCGGTTTCAAATTCGCTGCCATCAACAAGCACCAACCCAATCAGACAATAAATACAACCAAACGCAAAATACATAAAAATCGCAGAATAAGTCTAAGTTTGTCTTTATATCATATTCATAATTCATTGAACTTTGCCTTCAGCCAATTCTTGCGAAAATCTTAAAAAAAATCACTAACCTTGCACAGTCCAAAATTATCCACACCACATGTCTCGACTCGACTGTTGCTGTTATATACATTTTATTCCATATTTATTCAAAAAATCTAAATGATTGGTTTGAATAAGTGCCTAGAAACAATTAATTATGCATAAACCAATCAATAAACAAAATTTGTTTAGTTAGAAAACTAAATAAATTAAAGATTACATAGAAATATACTTTACAAAAATAAATTCTTTAGAATTTTGACAGATCGAAATTATATCACAGAACTTGTTTATGTACTACACTACACATTTGTACAGGGGAAATATATTGACTGATGGATGAACAATGAACGAATGAACTACGTACAAATTACAAAATAAACATGAAATATTAGCTGTATTTTGTTGAGAAAAAATTAATTCGAATTATTTTGGAATTAATTTGACACCAACAAAATAGACATGGAATTATTTTTTGCGGTTATTTTTTATTTTACGTGTTGGCAGTACTAACATAATCGTCAAATATTTAAGTATTTTTTTTTTACTTACGCAGTGCAAATGCAAATAACTAGAAAAAATATATTAGTATATATCAGTTATAACAAAATGGAGCAAAATCGGAAAAATGTGTTGTAAGTACTTAGTATAAATACTATCATATGTAAATATACTTGTGCAAACTACAACAAAACGCTACACAAACTACTTTCAAAACATTTTTTAAATTTTCATTCTAGGAAAATTTACAGTTAATTTAATTTTATTCACAATTATTTGTGCGTACAAACATATTTAGTTGCATTGGTCAGGGAAGAGCTTCGATTTGAACTTGCGAGGATTTATCAGCATGCGTAAGATTGGAAGATGGTCTTGCAACCTAGCAAGACCAAACATTCTAGTTAATAAAACTGTGTGGCCTAAGATTCTAGGTGATCTCTTACGAGATGTCAAAGAGGCGTAGTAAAAACTGTTCATGGGTAAAACAAAAATATTTAAATTTAGTTATTTATTATTTCTTTTAAATTTTTCTATATTGCACAAATCATTATGAATGAAAACTTGAGTGACGAAATGATATCAAATTAAATTATCTGTAACTTTCCTAGAATTAAAATTTAAAAAACGATTTTAAATTCTTAACGGTACAAAAACGAGTATATCCTGTAATTAATTACATATGTATTTGTAAATTTTGAATTTTTTAGTGCCAAAAGGAGAACGTGGAATAGAATGGAGACTAGGACTCTTCTGGTTTATGCCATCCACAGAAAAGATGAGTTTAACCATGCTTTAAAAAGAAAAACGGTACATCAAAGTTTGGTGGAAGATATGACAAGTTCAGCCGTGTCTGTAAGCTTACGCAATATATTTTTTCTGTTTAACAATTTATGAAATTAAATTAATTTCTTGTAGAATACGCCATTCACAGAAGAGGAGATCAAAAATAAATTGAAAACTTTAAAGAGGGCTTATAAAGATGCGCTGGACAATAATTCCAAATCGGGAACCGGATATGGAGTAGAGCCCTACAAAGATTTGCTCCAAGAGCTTTACGATGCAGAAAGACCAGCTGAACTGTCAAAGTTCCATACTATTGCAGCTGGATCTATAAAATCACCAGTTCCAATAGTAAGGAAAGATCAGCATATTTCATCCGAAGTCGCCGGTCCATCTGCTTCGTACCAACTCCCAGTTAGAGCATCTCCGTTATTAGAAAGCCAAAGCCAAGAAGATGTGGATGATTTGATTGAAATATCTTTACCCGAGAATATTGAAAGATCGTTCCAATCACAAAAAAATACCAGGCCGCCCATGGTTGCAACTGGATCTATAAAAACACAAATTCCATTAGATATGAAAGAACATCATATTTCATCAGTAGTCACCGGTACATCTACTTCGTACCAACTTCCAGTTACATCTCCGTTATTAGAAAGCCAAAGCCAAGTTGACATTGGCGATTTAATAGAAGTATCCTTACCCGAGAATATTAAAAGGCCGTCCCAACCACGAAAAAAAACAGACCGCCCAAGAAATCCGCTTTAGCTAAAAAGCTAGAATTATTCAAAAATAGAGAAGCAGCTAAAGATCAAAGAGACAAAAACAAACAAAAAAGGCATGAGGATTTCTTAAAAATGCATGAAGAACAAAGAAAATGGCATGAAGAAAGAAAGCAGTGGCACTGTGAATTATTGAACATTTTAAAAAATAATAATTAAACGATATTTAACTAATTTTTCTACCTAATTATAATGTAACTGATGAATTGAATTATTCAAAAATAAACACAAATAAATTTTAAAATGTTTGTATTTTTATTTTTTACAACAAATTTTTTGAAACCAAGTCATTTACTACTTGTTGTCGACGCTCTATTCGTCGATTATCCACCTCGGCTTGCTCAGCGTCCGGAAAGATATTGCTCGTATCATGAACTTCAACCGGCAGCACTTCATCCCAAGGGTCTTTAGCATTCATACATATATTATGTAGAACACAGCATGCTACGATGATATTTTTCACAATTCCCAAATCCCAGTGTTCGGTGAAATGTAAAAGCCTGCGAAAACGGCATTTCATCAAACCGAAGGCATCTTCGACGACGATTCTTGTTGATGAGTGGATCTTATTAAATTTGTGCTGCTGTTCGCTTAAATTTCCTGTATCCTTGTAAAGTGGCACAATTCAAAAATTCGAAAGATATGCAGAATCTCCTAACAAAAATGTTTCATTATTAAACAATTCACCCCGAGAAGCGAGGCGAAATAATGGAGACCGTCTTAGCACTCGAGCGTCATGCATCGACCCGGGCTCACCGCAGTATACGTCGATAAAGCGCTTTTTAGCATCTACCACTGCCTGCAGTAGAACACTGTAATAACCTTTTCTATTAAAATATAATTCTGGATTTATAGATGGTTTTTTGATTTTGATGTGGGTGCCATCTATAGCACCCAACACGCCTCATATTCCTCCCATTAATTCGAAGCATACCGTTGTTTGTTGAATATGTTGAGCGGAACGTGGCCATACAATATAATCGTTCGCAACACTGACTAACCACGATGCAACCTTGTTGACAACATTCCATGCCGTGGAATCACTTATTCTAAAGAGGTGGCCCATTTGTCTGTAGGTAATGGTATTCGCTACATACCATAGAAATATATAGATTTCCTTTTTGGCTCCAACTTTTGGATTACCACCATGATTGTGGCTTGGACACATATTTGTTGACTGGTATAACTCTGAGAAAAAAAAAATTAAATAAAGTAAATTGATGTAAAAACCATTCTGATTAAAATAAAATTACCTACTAACGTCGCAACCGTCTCTCGAAAAAGTCGGAAATGTCTCCTGAAGCTCTCGTCACTATAATTTTCAATCGTCTCCATAAAATTATGAATTTTTTCATCACTTGAACATGCCAAACGGAAATCATCAGAATCGGAAGACTCTGATGAGGATGATGCCAAATTAATTGGGCAAATTCCACCACTATCCATTATATTCTCGGCGATAGTCTATAAAAGAAAATGGTTTTTATACATACATAGGTATATCTCAAGTTATTAAACCCGTTCATAAATTTCATATATCTTGGATTGTAAACAAAACAATCCAAAAATTGGAAACATATGTAATTATGGTTTTTATTTCGGTTTAAATACCTAAATATATTTACCTCGATAATTAGTTTTTTAGCCGGTGTTACCATTATAGTATTTTTTTTTTTAATTATTTATTATTAATGAAAAAAATCAACTGGAAAAAATATTTGAAAAATATTTACTCACAACCCAAAATAAATTGACGCGTTTTGAATTGTAATAAATTTTCAAGACGACAACTTTTAAAACTAAAATAGAAAAATTTGTACATCTGGTGTCAGGTATCATAACTAAAATTAGGAATGAATTAAATAATTCGAATTAATTTTTGGAGTTATTTAATTCTTCTGCTTAATGCAATTGTTGTTGTAAATTTCTCAACAAAATATAGCTATTGAAATTTTTGATTTTGATATGGACATGCCCTCCCGGCGCAAAAATGTATACAGCAAAAATGTACAGCGTACGAACAGTTTACGAACGCTTTTTTTATAATACACTGCTACCCTCCAGACCAGGTGTATCATAAACGTACGGTTTACGAAGACTTTGCTATACTAAGGTGTTCGTAAACGTTACACTAAAACGGTACGAATATAGTACGTAATGTGTACTTTTGTCACATGAGAAGTGAAACAAATTTGCGAAGACTTGTGTATGTATTAGCATGTATAAAAGTGTTCATAATGTGTACGCTTAAACGTAATGTTTACGAACTGCTTAAGCGTAACATTGACGAACGGTTTAGTGCGAATTGCCCCATTTAATTAGAATAAAACAATTTTTTTAAATCAATCTTATCTTTTATTTGTATTTTTCTTCAAATAAGCCGCAACACAAGACACAACGTGCCAAATATGTTAATAAATCTTTTTCTGAAATGAAATAAAATGTTTCAATCATAGATGAAGTACTTCGAGTATTATTTAAATACCTTTCAAAATATTCATTATAATGATTTTTATATGATATTATGGATATAGTGCTGCTCTTGAATGCCACGAAAAACTAACAATAATTATCAGAAGTTTTTATATTTTCACAATACGACAACTTTAATTTAATTTGTACAAAAAAAAAATTGAAACTAAAACAAAGCCGCAAGATATAATTGACAGCACTGTGTATAGAAAATGTAAATGTAGCAGTGTATTATAAAAAAAAGCGTTCGTAAACCGTTCGTACGCTGTACATTTTTGCTGTATACATTTTTGCGCCGGGAGGGTACATTTACATTCTCTATACACAGTGCTGTCAATTACATATATATTGCGGCTTTGTTTTAGTTTCAATTTTTTTTTGTACAAATTAAATTAAAGTTGTCGTATTGTGAAAATATAAAAACTTCTGATAATTATTGTTAGTTTTTCGTGGCATTCAAGAGCAGCACTATATCCATAATATCATATAAAAATCATTATAATGAATATTTTGAAAGGTATTTAAATAATACTCGAAGTACTTCATCTATGATTGAAACATTTTATTTCATTTCAGAAAAAGATTAATTAACAAATTTGGCACGTTGTGTCTTGTGTTGTGGCTCACTTGAAGAAAAATACAAATAAAAGATAAGATTTAAAAAAATTGTTTTATTCTAATTAAATGGGGCAATTCGCACTAAACCGTTCGTCAATGTTACGCTTAAGTAGTTCGTAAACATTACGTTTAAGCGTACACGTTATGAACACTTTTATACATACTAATACATACAAATGTCTTCGCAAATTTGTTTCACTTCTCATGTGACAAAAGTACACATTACGTACTATATTTGTACTGTTTTAGTGTAACGTTTACGAACACCTTCCCTCCCGGCGCAAAAATGTATACAGCAAAAATGTACAGCGTACGAACAGTTTACGAACGCTTTTTTTTATAATACACTGCTACATTTACATTCTCTATACACAGTGCTGTCAATTATATATTGCGGCTTTGTTTTAGTTTCAATTTTTTTTTGTACAAATTAAATTAAAGTTGTCGTATTGTGAAAATATAAAAACTTCTGATAATTATTGTTAGTTTTTCGTGGCATTCAAGAGCAGCACTATATCCATAATATCATATAAAAATCATTATAATGAATATTTTGAAAGGTATTTAAATAATACTCGAAGTACTTCATCTATGATTGAAACATTTTATTTCATTTCAGAAAAAGATTAATTAACAAATTTGGCACGTTGTGTCTTGTGTTGCGGCTTATTTGAAGAAAAATACAAATAAAAGATAAGATTGATTTAAAAAAATTGTTTTATTCTAATTAAATGGGGCAATTCGCACTAAACCGTTCGTCAATGTTACGCTTAAGCAGTTCGTAAACATTACGTTTAAGCGTACACATTATGAACACTTTTATACATGCTAATACATACACAAGTCTTCGCAAATTTGTTTCACTTCTCATGTGACAAAAGTACACATTACGTACTATATTCGTACTGTTTTAGTGTAACGTTTACGAACACCTTAGTATAGCAAAGTCTTCGTAAACCGTACGTTTATGATACACCTGGTCTGGAGGGTTAGTATAGCAAAGTCTTCGCAAACCGTACGTTTATGATACACCTGGTCTGGAGGGCTAATACATACACAAGTCTTCGCAAATTTGTTTCACTTCTCCCCAAGTATTTTTATATCCGAAAATTTTTGTATTTTTCTGACATTTCGCTGATTTCATCTCCGATTCTTTTCCGAATTAATGTCCGACTTATTATAAGATTTCCTATGAAAGTTGGCCAAAAAACTCGGAAAATGATGAAAAGAAAAGTTAGGTTATGGTACGACAAATTTGTGGGCGGGGCTTATAATATAAATTTTGGCGCCAAAATTTCACTTTTGAATTTAAATCTAGCTTTAATTAAAAATATATTTTTTTTAAGAATACTTTTTATTTTTATTACATGTATAAATTACAATATTACATTTATTATAATATATAAATTTTAACTCCACCTGAGTAAATACATTTTTCTATCTTCATTTACTGCGTGCATCGCATGTTCAACTTCCTGAGGTGTTTCACGTTGGAGAGCTGCAGTAATTTTAAACTTAGTCCTTTTGTTTGAATAGTCAATAATTTCGGTTGAATCTTCTAATTTCTGTAAAGAAAAAAAGCGTTACAATATTATATTGTATTCAAGGTACAAGACCTAGTAAAACAAAAAAACCAACCTCTGTCCCACACAGCAACAATTTTGATTCAATTAAACTTTGAATATGCTTTTGTAACATTTCATTATTTAACTGTAGCGTTTCTTGTATATCCTTACGTCATCACATCACATGTCTCAAACAACAATAGGACAGCCATTTGAAAAGTTTGCATCGTAATGATACAGGGTTTCTTGAGGTATGAGACTTTGAGTTCATCATGACAAAAACGGTGTAGCCACGTAAGTTTTCGTCCACAAAAATTTATATGATATGAGGTATCGGAAATGTAATTGGTATCGTTGTCGAACCAAGTAGTGGCCAGGCGTCTGCTTGTAACACTTTTATTGATAAATTTATTCCTATTTCATAATTATTATCTTTTACACACTATCAGTTTCAGTCGATTTCGATTTTTTTAATAAACAAACACATGAACTATTTACGTATAACGCAATCGTAATGGCGTCTACAGAAAACAAAAATACATTTGTACTTCAACGCTACATGTGTTAAAAATTTGAAACACCATCTTTTCAGCATTTTCAATTTTTTCGAACGAAAACCGGAAAAGATTTTATAACCGATTCAAGTTTTCAGTTTTGTTATACTTGGGTCATGTGACAAAAGTACACAATACGTATTATATTCGTACTGTTTTAGTGTAACGTTTACGAACACCTTAGTATAGCAAAGTCTTCGTAAACCGTACGTTTATGATACACCTGGTCTGGAGGGTGGTCGTGTAATCGTGTCGTGATCGTGAATTCGTGTCTTGTCGTGGAATGATGTTCGAAACTGGTTAATTTGCTAACCAAGATCGATTCGATCTTTTTTCTCATTAACCAGGTTATTTTAACCTAATCTTTTAACCTGTTCCTTTTCAACCAAATCAAATCTATATATCACTCATCGCTCAAAAAATCTTAACAAAACAAATTGAACGAAAAAGAACAAAACGTACTTGAGAAAGGAAAAATCTATAATTTATTTGGTGATGTTCACATTTATTGTTAGTGGTGCAAATATGAAATAATATTATTTACTCCTACGTTTTTAATAATTCATTCATATTTGTTTTATAAATATGTATATAAAATTTAGTATATATATTTACTACATTGCGATTTAAAAAAATCATTCGCTTATTCTGTATATTATTTGCCGTCTTACTTTAGGAATTTTACAACAATAATGCCGTGTATTTCACTCCGGAATGAATAGTTTCAAACCAAATTTTTGTTGGTATAGAATTATTCTAGTAATAATTTTGAAAATTTTTTGTGTTTTTTTATTTAATTTTTTAAGTCAATTGATAAAAGTAAAAAGAAAATTATTTTCGGTTTTTATTTTGGCATAATTTGCTTTTTATTTATATACCAATAACTATTCCAGTGACCAAAGTAAGACGGCACTTGTATATAGCAATTTTTTTATTTTCTCTTAGTATTTCCGTCATCTCTTTTTAGCACAAACACCTTTATATGTTCTATAACTATTTTATTTCGGATCGATGTATTATTGTACTGTATTTGTTTGTCTTGCTCATTCAAATAAAAAACAACATCGATCTGGTTAATGAAGTAATGGAGAGAGAAGAATATAAGGGATGCAATTCATGTACAGAGTGAGAAATAGCTGTCTATTTCTATTTTATATAAAGAGAATAGACGAAAATAAAAAACCAGTGAACGAATGAACAATTAAAGCGAATTGGACAAAATCAATCATTTTTAACCTAATCTTTTTTAACTAACCAATTTGAGTTTTCGATCATTTAAAAGATCAGGGGTGAGATGTTGTAACCATCACGTTTTTCGCTTTGATGCATTTTCGATAGAATAACGGTACTACCACAGAAGACAGATTAACCAGAACCGTCATAACGCTGTTTTTGTATGGAAAAATTTGGACTCATTTTTTTGACCTTGATTTGCCGAAGGTAAGAGAAAGTTGGGTTATGTATTCTTTGGTTTACTGGTTTTGATTTGAAATAATAAAAATTGAGAATCCTTAACAGTATAATTAGTGAAATTATTTGTCAAGTTTTGTTTTGACAGCATAATTTGTATTAAATATTCAAAAAATTCATAATATTCGAAAATAATTATACTTCAATGTCCAAAAAAGAAGGTAGGATGAAAAAAAAATTTGATCCACGCAATGTCTATTCTGGTTAATCTTTCTTCTGTGGTACTACTTTGTTAAAAATATAAAATTTTAAAACAAATTAGTTCTAAAACACCGTTATTCTATCGAAAATGCATCGAAGCGAAAAACGTGATGGTTACAACATTTCACCCCAGGGTAAAAAGATTTGGTTAGAACGAGCTTTTAATTTTCTAGATTGGAAATGGAATATTGGATATGAAAAGATTCGAATTTCATTTTTGGAAATAATATTTCGTAAAGTGCATTTGTGTGTGTGGAGTGGCGTGTGGCATTAATAATCAGTGTTCCATTGGAACACAATTTGCTACTTGGAAATAATTTGCTACTGCCAAGTACTTGTGAGTAGATGTTCAATGGAACGCAAATCTTTGTGATAGTAGTAAAACATAACCTCAATTTAAACAAAACTGCTGGATTTTAATAAAAAATACGTTATTCAATTAATAATAATAAGTAATAAAACATTAAACAACAAAATAATTAAAATATTTTAACGATTTAACAATTTCGCGTCGTATCACAAACATTTTTTGTTGTTAACTATAATCGAATCAAAATATTTTTGTTATGTCAGTAAATTCAAATTCTAAACAAATAATTTACGAAATTTTTTGCATATAATGAGTAGATGTCAAGTACGTTGTATGGAAATGTTTCAAAATAAAATACAAACAAGTTTATAACTAACTTAACATTATTTTGAAAATCGATAGATTTATCACACGAGCCAAAAAGGCAGACCTAGGTTGGATTCATTGATCTCTAATGAAATGGATACAGTATACAACGAAAATAACATTGAAAACAACAACAAGAAATGGAACAAATTTTGGCACGGATTGGTTTTAGCTTTCTCACTTGACAGGCGACGGTGGCAAATTTTGGAAAAGGAAGATTTAATTTGTTTTTAAATTAAAATAGGAATTTACTAATGTTTATTCAATTGTGTATTATGATTGCAAATTTTAAAAAAGGAAGATTTAAGTACTTTTCATACCAGGCGCCTCGCCTCGAAATATTTAGTTACCACAAATGCGAAGCTGAGACCCTTTCATACCGGTGGCGTTGGCTTTGAACATTCGGTTGCTATCAAATATTTTATTTAGGTCTATTTTACACGTGAATTATAGCAAGAACTGAGGTATTCTAAATTTGTAACGTACATATGAGCTAGATTTTTTAGTAAGTATGAAATATTTATGCAAAAAATTTGATTTGTAGGTTATGTTGAGAAAGCACTTCCCTTTGTACTACTTTAAAATCTCGCAGTCGAGTGTGGAACGCATTGCCTTGGCTTTGTAGATAACTTCATTGTAATATATTTTGTTTTTTTTTAAATTATCACTTAAAAATAAATTATTTTTCAACAAATTGAATTTATTACTATAAAATTAAACGGTATCAATCGAATAAAACTAATTTACATAATTAAAAAACGAAATAAAAAATTTTTATTTACGAAGCTCAAAGCCGAGGCGCCTGGTATGAAAAGTACTTTAATGTTTTTTTAATTAAATAAACATCGATTTTTAGTTATTAATATTTCCACACCAAGAAATAAATGGCGCCACTTTGACTGAGACCATAACCTGCTAAAATTCTCTCTTTAGAAAGCCCAATCAAATGTATACTAATGCTGTAGAAGTATCTATACTGATGAATATATTTGTGAAATGACAGCGTATATATATATGGTTGTGAATACAGTGTAGAAAACATAAACATTCGCATACTATGAAACTAAAAGAGAGTAAAATCTAAACCAATAAAAACGAATCATGTGCAACAGTCATTTTATTTAAATATTTTAATTTCCGCTTATTTTAAATAAAACCCAATATTTAATTAAAAAAAAAAAACAGTTTTTAACCTTATATTTCGACTTATTGGTCAACTTCTGAGGCATTAAAAAACTATTTTTGTAATTAAAAAATCTTAGAAACTATTTTTGACATAATTATTTAATTTTTAAACTATAAACAATGTATACAGAAAGAATTTTTCTTTTTAATTTTTTTGTAACGATTTTTTTTTTATCATTCTCATATTATTTTATTGCCGTCTTACTTTGGTAACTGGAATATTAATTGGTATATAAATCAAAATGCAAATTATGCTCAAAATAAAAACCGAAAATAATTTGCCATTTTTTCGGCACGAAATTTTTCCAACTCGTGCGGTTTTAATTTCCTTCTCCGTTTATATTTTCGTGGCTCCGTCTATAAATATAAAATAGAATACACATTGATATGACAAATATTATAATTAATTCTCCACCGTTCTACATTTACTTGCAATCGATTGTCTCTTCACGGCCGTATTCATGTCACTGTGTTGAATTAAATCTAGTGACATTACAAATAACTCGTGACAAACTTGGCAGTAATAAGGTGTATTGGAATTTCCCCTTTTGATGTCAGGGCTCGAATGATGTGATCGTAATGTTCTGAACAAACGTAAGGTTTCTCACGTGTATGAATCCTTTCATATTTTCGTAATGTCCCACAATCAGCAAAAGCTTTCCAACAATAACGGCACCAGTAAGGTTTCTCACCCGTATGAACACGTATATGAATTTGTTGTGAACTACGCGAACCAAATATTTTGCCACACTCGCGACAAGGGAATTGTCGCCCTGTAACATTCGTATGCGAATGACGATGATTCATGAGGGAGCGTCCATCGGGAAATTCTTCTCCGCACATATCACACGTAACAGTTTTATTTCGATGCGAAACCATATGCCGAACAGGAATGATTTTTTTCGCTGAAATGTTCCCATAAATGTTTCGATAGGGTTCGACCATCGCGACACAATTTACCATAAAGGCGGCACGAATGTTGAGTTAATTCGTTTGCGTGCACGATACGTATATGAGATTTAATAATTGATTCATCGAGAAATGATTCACCGCATAACATACATTTCAATGGTTGGTATCGTGTATGCACTTCTTTGTATTTTCTTCAAAATTAAAAAAGGAAACTATAACAGCACAATAAAATTTAAAATCACGTAAACTAATATAAATTACTTTAAAAATCATTTAAACTTACTTTAATTTCTTGTAATTAATTAATTAATGGGGTTTAACTTCACGATTTCTGAGTTTTGATCATAATCTCCAGAATTTTAGCAGGTTATGGTTTTGATTTTGACATTTCGTAAAATTGAGTTTTGTTGTAGAAGAAGAGCAAAAAACAGAGAGTAAAATGCTCAATTGTTAGTTGATATTAAGTAGTGTGTGATATCAACTGGAATTAGTAGTGGTAAGAAACAAAAAAATTTGAATTTTTTTTATATGGTTTTTTGTAGTGACCAATACACTCTTCAGTATATATTATTAAATGTGTGTAAGTTAGCTATCAACGCAATCAGGCTTTCTAAAGAGAGAATTTTAGCAGGTTATGCTGAGACAGCTAAAACCAATGCTAGCCCAAATTTTTTATATAGTTTTACCGGTCTTTTTATATACTCCTCTTGCTCTAAAAACCTATTTCCGAAAAAGTGCTGTACTCGCGCTTATATTTTGGTACTAATTTTCATACAACCCAAGTATAACCACTGATCTCTATACTACATGGATAGAACATCTTCAAAATTTCTACACAAAACAACAACAATTTGATGGTAGAACTTTTTAATATAACTATTTCGCTTGTTTTTATATAGTTGTTACATCTAAAGAGACACAAGTTGTATAGGGCCGCACTTAAATAAATTTAATGTCGAAAATATTTGAAATTATTAATTTTTTACATAAAATCTAATAAAATGTTATGAATGTATTAAAAATAATTAATACAATTTATTTCACTTTAAGTTATATCACAATAATTACGTTTTTCAGAAACTATTTCTTACTATTTAACCCTTAAAATTTATAATGCACACCTGGAATACACACGTAATGCGACAAATTTTCGGAATTAAATGTCAAGTTATGAACCAAAACAAACAAACAAAAAAATATTTGGAATGAAATACAGCGATTTTTAAAAATTTTAATTTAAGTTATTAATGATTTAATATAATATATCAATCTATACCGTGGTGAAATATATTTAATCTAATATAAATCTATTCATATATATGTACATACAAATCATACAAATCTATTCATGGTGAAATAAAATTAATCTACTTAATTGATGCCGTATGTGTGTCGTATTTTGGTCGTTAATTTGCCGTGAAATATGTGGAAATTTAATCTTTATAAAACATTTTATTATTACTTTAGCTAGCTTATATATATGATTGTTATCTATAGTATTTCTGTATCAAATTGATGATTATGTAATGACGGAAACATATCTGTAATATTCGTAACGCCAGCCTCTCATCTTGATGTTTATTCTTCAAATTTATGTCGGCACTTTTAAAGTATAAATTTGTAATAATGCACAGATCAGTTACATCTTTAGCCGGAATTATTAAACCACCTCTAGTTTTTAAAAATAATAATTTTAGTGCCGAGGTGTGGGCTCCACCATATTATTTTTCTAGCCATTTTTACTACATAGCCACTTATATAGCCAATTACATTTTCCTGGAAGGCTGAGACAATGTTTTCCTGGAGGAATTCTGATACACGAATGCTGTTTTCTCCACCGTGGTAAGAATCTTCTTCAATATCAAACAAATCTATTGGATATTCTACATCACCTGTTTGAATAAATACAAATTATTATTTAGTACATACGACATATTTTTATTTCTAATTTTAACTGAAATTTGGAATGAAAACAGAAATTTTATTTATCCTTAAACAATAATAATAAATACACCCTTATTTCATCTCAAAATATTGCTCCTACCTACATCATAAAAAAATTAAAAACCAATCATATTTTTAACTGTCCTTTGATAAGTGCTATTTTATTTAAAGTTGATTTTCGAAAATTCGAGTTTGAAAGAAAGAGACAAAATATTACTGTCTCTGTCTTACAAAAGAGACATTACTATTTTGTACCATAAGATTTTTAACATGTTCTATCCATGTAGTATAGATCAGTGAGTATAACAAAACTGAAAACTTGAACCGGTTATCAATTTTTGTCCGGTTTTCAGACGAAAATCTCGGAAAATGATGATTTGGTTTCCAAATTTCGCCACATGTAGCGTTGGAGTACAAATGTATTTTTGTTTTCTGTAGACGCCATTACGATTGCGTTATACGTAAATAGTTCATGTGTTTGTTTATTAAAAAAATCGAAATCGACTGAAACTGATAGTGTGTAAAAGATAATACATAATTATGAAATAGGAATAAATTTATCAATAAAAGTGAGTGTTACAAGCAGACGCCTGGCCACTACTTGGTTCGACAACGATACCAATTACATTTCCGATACCTCATATCATATAAATTTTTGTGGACTAAAACTTACGTGGCTACACCGTTTTTGTCATGATGAACTAAAAGTCTCATACCTCAAGAAACCCTGTATCATTACGATGCAAACTTTTCAAATGGCTGTCCTATTGTTGTTTGAGACATGTGATGTGATGACGTAAGGATATACAAGAAACGCTACAGTTAAATAATGAAATGTTACAAAAGCATATTCAAAGTTTAATTGAATCAAAATTGTTGCTGTGTGGGACAGAGGTTGGTTTTTTTGTTTTACTAGGTCTTGTACCTTGAATACAATATAATATTGTAACGCTTTTTTTCTTTACAGAAATTAGAAGATTCAACCGAAATTATTGACTATTCAAACAAAAGGACTAAGTTTAAAATTACTGCAGCTCTCCAACGTGAAACACCTCAGGAAGTTGAACATGCGATGCACGCAGTAAATGAAGATAGAAAAATGTATTTACTCAGGTGGAGTTAAAATTTATATATTATAATAAATGTAATATTGTAATTTATACATGTAATAAAAATAAAAAGTATTCTTAAAAAAAATATATTTTTAATTAAAGCTAGATTTAAATTCAAAAGTGAAATTTTGGCGCCAAAATTTATATTATAAGCCCCGCCCACAAATTTGTCGTACCATAACCTAACTTTTTTTGTCATCATTTTCCGAGTTTTTTGGCCAACTTTCATAGGAAATCTTATAATAAGTCGGAAAAGAATCGGAGATGAAATCAGCGAAATGTCAGAAAAATACAAAAACTTTCGGATATAAAAATACTTGGGAAAAAAGTACAAAAATTTTTTATAAGATGGATGACTCGATTTTATTCATATTTCCCAAGTATTTTTATATCCGAAAGTTTTTGTATTTTTCTGACATTTCGCTGATTTCATCTCCGATTCTTTTCCGAATTAATGACCGACATATTATAAGATTTCCTATGAAAGTTGGCCAAAAAACTCGGAAAATGATGACAAAAAAAGTTAGGTTATGGTACGACAAATTTGTGGGCGGGGCTTATAATATAAATTTTGGCGCCAAAATTTCACTTTTTAATTTAAATCTAGCTTTAATTAAAAATATATTTTTTTTAAGAATACTTTTTATTTTTATTACATGTATAAATTACAATATTACATTTATTATAATATATAAATTTTAACTCCACCTGAGTAAATAAATTTTTCTATCTTCATTTACTGCGTGCATCGCATGTTCAACTTCCTGAGGTGTTTCACGTTGGAGAGCTGCAGTAATTTTAAACTTAGTCCTTTTGTTTGAATAGTCAATAATTTCGGTTGAATCTTCTAATTTCTGTAAAGAAAAAAAGCGTTACAATATTATATTGTATTCAAGGTACAAGACCTAGTAAAACAAAAAAACCAACCTCTGTCCCACACAGCAACAATTTTGATTCAATTAAACTTTGAATATGCTTTTGTAACATTTCATTATTTAACTGTAGCGTTTCTTGTATATCCTTACGTCATCACATCACATGTCTCAAACAACAATAGGACAGCCATTTGAAAAGTTTGCATCGTAATGATACAGGGTTTCTTGAGGTATGAGACTTTTAGTTCATCATGACAAAAACGGTGTAGCCACGTAAGTTTTAGTCCACAAAAATTTATATGATATGAGGTATCGGAAATGTAATTGGTATCGTTGTCGAACCAAGTAGTGGCCAGGCGTCTGCTTGTAACACTCACTTTTATTGATAAATTTATTCCTATTTCATAATTATGTATTATCTTTTACACACTATCAGTTTCAGTCGATTTCGATTTTTTTAATAAACAAACACATGAACTATTTACGTATAACGCAATCGTAATGGCGTCTACAGAAAACAAAAATACATTTGTACTTCAACGCTACATGTGTTGAAAGTTGGAAACCAAATTTCATCATTTTCCAATTTTTTCGTCTGAAAACCGGACAAAAATTGATAACCAATTGAAGTTTTCAGTTTTGTTATACTTGGGTTGGTACTAATTTTGGTACTACCCAAGTATTTTTATATCCGATAGTTTTTGTATTTTTCTGACATTTCGCTGATTTCATCTCCGATTCTTTTCCGAATTAATGTCCGACTTATTTTAAGATTTCCTATGAAAGTTGGCCAAAAAACTCGGAAAATGATGACAAAAAAAGTTAGGTTATGGTACGACAAATTTGTGGGCGGGGCTTATAATATAAATTTTGGCGCCAAAATTTCACTTTTGAATTTAAATCTAGCTTTAATTAAAAATATATTTTTTTTAAGAATACTTTTTATTTTTATTACATGTATAAATTACAATATTACATTTATTATAATATATAAATTTTAACTCCACCTGAGTAAATACATTTTTCTATCTTCATTTACTGCGTGCATCGCATGTTCAACTTCCTGAGGTGTTTCACGTTGGAGAGCTGCAGTAATTTTAAACTTAGTCCTTTTGTTTGAATAGTCAATAATTTCGGTTGAATCTTCTAATTTCTGTAAAGAAAAAAAGCGTTACAATATTATATTGTATTCAAGGTACAAGACCTAGTAAAACAAAAAAACCAACCTCTGTCCCACACAGCAACAATTTTGATTCAATTAAACTTTGAATATGCTTTTGTAACATTTCATTATTTAACTGTAGCGTTTGTATATCCTTACGTCATCACATCACATGTCTCAAACAACAATAGGACAGCCATTTGAAAAGTTTGCATCGTAATGATACAGGGTTTCTTGAGGTATGAGACTTTGAGTTCATCATGACAAAAACGGTGTAGCCACGTAAGTTTTCGTCCACAAAAATTTATATGATATGAGGTATCGGAAATGTAATTGGTATCGTTGTCGAACCAAGTAGTGGCCAGGCGTCTGCTTGTAACACTATTATTGATAAATTTATTCCTATTTCATAATTATTATCTTTTACACACTATCGGTTTCAGTCGATTTCGATTTTTTTAATAAACAAACACATGAACTATTTACGTATAACGCAATCGTAATGGCGTCTACAGAAAACAAAAATACATTTGTACTTCAACGCTACATGTGTTGAAAGTTTGAAACCGCATTTCATCATTTTCCAATTTTTTCGTCCGAAAACCGGACAAAAATTGATAACCGGTTGAAGTTTTCAGTTTTGTTATATGTACATACTTGGGTACCCAAGTATAACAAAACTGAAAACTTCAACCGGTTATCAATTTTTGTCCGGTTTTCGGACGAAAAAATTGGAAAATGATGAAATTTGGTTTCCAACTTTCAACACATGTAGCGTTGAAGTACAAATGTATTTTTGTTTTCTGTAGACGCCATTACGATTGCGTTATACCAAAACCAACAAAAATGTTTATACAAGCCGTCTCGTTCGCGCCCTACACAGATTCTATCACAAAAAATGTACACTATTACTAAAGATACATGTTAAACCGAAAGTGGTCTGACTGAGTTTTATCTGAACGTGATCTGACTGAAAATTTGGGTTGGTGTTTACATGGGACTTTTTTATTTGATCTGAGCTGACAGTTCAAATGTCACTTTGTTCTAAAATTACATTTAAATTATTAAAAAATTATTTAAAATAATTTAAAAACCACTTGGAAAATGTATAAAAACATTTTGCCCTTTTAACAGTATGAAAAAATCTGTCAGTTCAACTAAACTAAAGTTTACATGTTTAACTCAATATACAAACTGACTCAACCAACCAAATTTAAGTTGACCGAACTCAGACTACTTTCAGAACACTTTCAGTCAAGTCGCCGTTTACATGTTGACTTTAACTCAGACGTTTTCAGTCAGATCACTTTCGGTTTAACATGTATCTTTAGTATATATTTATTATGAATGCAATGCCACTACATAAATAGCCGTGACATCAGTCTAAAAAGTCAAACCACTAATATAAAGAGGGGAATAAAGATTTTTATTTTCCTATGAAACGTAAACAAAGTACTATGGGATTTTCAAACACATTTTTTTATATCGTCTCTATTTTCAATTTAAATAAATATTTTTATTTACAAATATAAATAATTTGATATCAAATATATTGAAATGTAAATTGTGAACAATTTTGATTGAAATTAAAAATCATTTATTAAGTAATTTTGCATTTTTATAAAAATATTTGTTTCGGCATGCTTCGTGTTCCTCTAATCTTAATAAATTTATTAAGATTAGAGGAACACGAAGCATGCCGAAACAAATATTTTTATAAAAATGCAAAATTACTTAATAAATGATTATTAATTTCAATCAAAATTGTTCACAATTTACATTTCAATATATTTGATATCAAATTATTTATATTTGTAAATAAAAATATTTATTTAAATTGAAAATAGAGACGATATAAAAAAATGTGTTTGAAAATCCCATAGTATTTTGTTTACGTTTCATAGGAAAATAAAAATCTTTATCCCCTTAACACATACTACCACACATTTTTGTGTCATGGCTTTTTATGTAGTGGCGTTGATGAATGTATCACCTATATTTATCTGTTTTGTGTATATATACTTTCTGATTTATTTGTATGCATCACTAATACTACGCCTTAATGTACTTTTTTATACCTTAAGTGTTTGTACTGTTTGGATTGTATAAACATTTTTGTTGGTTTTGATTATACGTAAATAGTTCATGTGTTTGTTTATTAAAAAAATCGAAATCGACTGAAACTGATAGTGTGTAAAAGATAATAATTATAAAATAGGAATAAATTTATCAATAAAAGTGTTACAAGCAGACGCCTGGCCACTACTTGGTTCGACAACGATACCAATTACATTTCCGATACCTCATATCATATAAATTTTTGTGGATGAAAACTTACGTGGCTACACCGTTTTTGTCATGATGAACTCAAAGTCTCATACCTCAAGAAACCCTATATCATTACGATGCAAACTTTTCAAATGGCTGTCCTATTGTTGTTTGAGACATGTGATGTGATGACGTAAGGATATACAAGAAACGCTACAGTTAAATAATGAAATGTTACAAAAGCATATTCAAAGTTTAATTGAATCAAAATTGTTGCTGTGTGGGACAGAGGTTGGTTTTTTTGTTTTACTAGGTCTTGTACCTTGAATACAATATAATATTGTAACGCTTTTTTTCTTTACAGAAATTAGAAGATTCAACCGAAATTATTGACTATTCAAACAAAAGGACTAAGTTTAAAATTACTGCAGCTCTCCAACGTGAAACACCTCAGAAAGTTGAACATGCGATGCACGCAGTAAATGAAGATAGAAAAATGTATTTACTCAGGTGGAGTTAAAATTTATATATTATAATAAATGTAATATCGTAATTTATACATGTAATAAAAATAAAAAGTATTCTTAAAAAAAATATATTTTTAATTAAAGCTAGATTTAAATTCAAAAGTGAAATTTTGGCGCCAAAATTTATATTATAAGCCCCGCCCACAAATTTGTCGTACCATAACCTAACTTTTTTTGTCATCATTTTCCGAGTTTTTTGGCCAACTTTCATAGGAAATCTTATAATAAGTCGGACATTAATTCGGAAAAGAATCGGAGATGAAATCAGCGAAATGTCAGAAAAATACAAAAACTTTCGGATCCCAAGTATTTTTATATCCGAAAGTTTTTGTATTTTTCTGACATTTCGCTGATTTCATCTCCGATTCTTTTCCGAATTAATGTCCGACTTATTATAAGATTTCCTATGAAAGTTGGCCAAAAAACTCGGAAAATGATGACAAAAAAGTTAGGTTATGGTACGACAAATTTGTGGGCGGGGCTTATAATATAAATTTTGGCGCCAAAATTTCACTTTTGAATTTAAATCTAGCTTTAATTAAAAATATATTTTTTTTAAGAATACTTTTTATTTTTATTACATGTATAAATTACAATATTACATTTATTATAATATATAAATTTTAACTCCACCTGAGTAAATACATTTTTCTATCTTCATTTACTGCGTGCATCGCATGTTCAACTTCCTGAGGTGTTTCACGTTGGAGAGCTGCAGTAATTTTTAACTTAGTCCTTTTGTTTGAATAGTCAATAATTTCGGTTGAATCTTCTAATTTCTGTAAAGAAAAAAAGCGTTACAATATTATATTGTATTCAAGGTACAAGACCTAGTAAAACAAAAAAACCAACCTCTGTTCCACACAGCAACAATTTTGATTCAATTAAACTTTGAATATGCTTTTGTAACATTTCATTATTTGACTGTAGCGTTTCTTGTATATCCTTACGTCATCACATCACATGTCTCAAACAACAATAGGACAGCCATTTGAAAAGTTTGCATCGTAATGATACAAGGTTTCTTGAGGTATGAGACGTTTAGTTCATCATGACAAAAACGGTGTAGCCACGTAAGTTTTCGTCCACAAAAATTTATATGATATGAGGTATCGGAAATGTAATTGGTATCGTTGTCGAACCAAGTAGTGGCCAGGCGTCTGCTTGTAACACTTTTATTGATAAATTTATTCCTATTTCATAATTATTATCTTTTACACACTTACTAAAGATACATGTTAAACCGAAAGTGATCTGACTGAGTTTTATCTGAAAGTGATCTGACTGAAAATTTGAGTTGGTGTTTACATGGGACATTTTTATTTGATCTGAGCTGACAGTTCAAATGTCACTTTGTTCTAAAATTACATTTAAATTATTAAAAAATTATTTAAAATACTTTGAAAACCACTTCGAAAATGTATAAAAACCTTTTGCCTTTTTCATAGTATGAAAAAATCTGTCAATTCAACTAAATTAAAGTTTATATGTTTAACTCAATACACAAAGTGACTCAACCAACCAAATTTAAGTTGACCGAACTCAGACTACTTTCAGATAACTTTCGGTCAAGTCACCGTTTACATGTTGAATTTATCTCGGACGTTTTCAGTCAGACCACTTTCGGTTTAACATGTATCTTTAGTAACTATCAGTTTCAGTCGATTTCGATTTTTTTAATAAACAAACACATGAACTATTTACGTATAACGCAATCGTAATGGCGTCTACAGAAAACAAAAATACATTTGTACTTCAACGCTACATGTGTTGAAAGTTGGAAACCAAATTTCATCATTTTCCAATTTTTTCGTCTGAAAACCGGACAAAAATTGATAACCGATTGAAGTTTTCAGTTTTGTTATACTTGGGATATAAAAATACTTGGGTAATTTTTCATATTTGGTACTAATTTTGTAGTTTAGAAAACAAACAATTTTACAAAAAAGCGTTTTTTTATTTTATATTTTTAATTCATAAAAATTCTAATTAAAAAAAAAAGGCGTATTTAGTTTAAAAAAAATCTGCTTTTAAAAAATTGGCGCTGAAATTCATTTGGCGTCAAATAACTATACCGTAGCCCAAGTAATTGTTTAAAGGCAGCGATAAATTGTCTGCAAGTCGGATTGTTGTTGTTACCACTTCTGGCGCGCATTGCAGAAAAAAATAATTCAAGATGATCCTGACTTAACTTGTATGTTAGTATGTACTTTAAATATCCAGTCTCTACAAAATCAATATATAGATTTTTTGCTACGATGAGCCCCAAGTATAATCCTAAAAACCCAGTGGATTTGTTTGTTTTATAAACGGATACATCAGAATTCAATTTAATTGACTCTAAATATTTATTTATATTTGTGATATCCGGCATCCACCAACTTGCGTTATTTGTCCTGAGCGGTGCTTTAGGACCTTTACCAAAGGGATTACAGGAATTTAACAAATCGAATGATTTATTAATTATTGTTAAAAACTTCACAGTTGGTTCACTGCCTTAGAATTCTGGCATTCGTAAATCGTATTCACATAATTTTATTGCAGTGGCAACTGATTGGCTAATGGTTTGTGCTGCGAGCGAAACTTTCATCTTTTTGTTCTTAAATTCTATGTGACCCTTTGAAAGTTTATTTCCTAGTTTGAAGCCTTCTTTTAATTGAAGCTTGTGTAATGCTTCAATATATTTCCAACGCACTATACCGTCTTCCGATTTAAGCTCCCTTTCGGAGTACAATCGGTTTCTTACGAGTTTTAGCATGTGCGATGGATCTAAAATTACGTAAATCTTTTGTAATGGATTTCCTGGAAAATATAAATCATTTTAATAATTTGTAAATTGTAATATTCAAATTAAATTACCTTTGAAATAAAACCATGGTTTAGGTTCATCCACACTTAACACAGCGCCTAGTTGTTCAAGCATAGTTTGGTTTGAAAAAAGTCCGTCGCACGTTAAGGATACAACTTTAGCTCCCACTTCCGTTAATTTTTCGATTGCCATGGTAATTATTACGGTTTTCAATGATGCTGAGATCCCATTGATTAAGAAATAGGCAATCGGAATTTTCCAATATTCAGTCATTTCAACTGCCATAATAACCAATGCTTCTACTGCATCCTTTTCACAATCATTCGAATAATTAATTCCCATATCAACCTGTCCAATTAAACGGCCACCAACCAATTCAGTTTTTTTCATAATGGACATTTCGTCCATCATTAGAGTGACATATAATTCTTTTCCATTTTCTTTATAAGAATTAGCTTTCATCTTAATCGCACTTAGAGCTTGCTGTGTAAACCCGGGTGTACCATCAATCTTTAAATACCAACCGCGTACCGTTTCTTGATGTGGTAATGCACATTTAAAAACTTCACGAACATAATTATAAGCCTTTGGTGAATAGAAATGGAGCGTATGTGCAAACGTTTTTATCTCCTTTGAATATTCCTTTCTGCTGACTTGATCCAGTGACTCGTTAGATGCATACCGCTTAAACAAGGCGACCGGAACTTCTTTAGCTGAGTATTTAAGTACTTTCTCACATTCGTCGTCTAATAGCCTCTCATTTTTTAATTTTTTTAATATTTCGGTTATAGATGTAATTTTTTCCATTTTCTGATTTAACTGCTTGTTTAAATTTATAATTTGTTTAGTTTTACTTTTTAAACGTGTTTCTAGGTGGAAATATTTGCTTGCAGGTATAAATTCGGCGGTAAAAGCTGAATCCAAGTTGGTCTCATAAATTCCTATTGATGTTGAGGGTCTTTCAGTTTGTTGGTCAAAATTAAATTCTTCTCTAAATGTGTGGTCTTGTTGACTATCACAGCGCCTTCTGGAAGGAAAATATTCTGAGTCAAAGGTGGTATCCTCGCTTATACTGGATAAATCCATTTTTTCACCAAATGCAGTAGTTTCATCCATTTCAAATAAGTTTTCCTAAAAAATATAAAAACACAACCGTCATCTAACTAAATCGAATAAAACTATGGATAATTTCGTGAATAAACAATTACTTACATCGCAAAGCTGCCTTTCTGAGTTATCATGCGTTTCGGTCGAAGCGTCAGGATTACAAATTGGATAAGGCTGATCCAGCACAGTTTGTGAATCATAAGATGTCGAAGGTTGCGCCACTACCGCAGCCAAGGGTTCACAAATTTCCTGTTCTAATTAAATTTTTTTGTTATTAGTACCTGAACATTTTTATTTTAAATAAATTTTAATTTTACCTTTTTAGGAATTTTATTTGGAACTACATCCTTGGAAGTCAAAATAAATCTATTGCCAGCCCAAATTATAGCATCTGATGAAAAATGTAGAGAGCAAACACGCAATTTATCATATTTTGCAAACATACAATAGTCAGTGATTCCCAAATTATCGCTCCAAATTTTTTTAACGTTTCACTTTTAGGAAATCTGTGAAATTATGCAATTATAATTTTTCAATTTAAAGAATAAAATTTTACTTTATGTACTTACGAAAATAAGGTGACCTGAGAATTCTTTTTATTTCGCTTCGTCTCACAATTTGGCACGACACAGTTCTCTTTTGATTTGAATTTATTTTTCAAATTTCCCAAAATTTCCATCTTTGCAATTTTTAAATTGTTAATTATATTAAATAACAATTAGATCAAATCCTTGAAAACTTAACTCACAATAATAAAATTCACAAACATAATAATTCAACACAATAATAAATTTCACGAATGGCACTGAACTACAAACGATACAGGAATGATTTAAAAACAAAGACATCGACTTCTTAAATATTACAAAATACTCGTATATATAATATATATATATATATATATATACATATATATATATGTATATTCTTTATATACCTACTATCTTAGCTACAATACAAAATTTGGAAGAACGTTTATTTAAATGCGTAATTAAAACCTAAACTAAAATATTACCTTTATGACTACCAATAAAATAAGGACGACGGACAATAGACTATATTGTTTTTAAATACTTATGGGAATTTCCAAATGATTGGAAATTTGGCTATTTAAAAATAAACATATGTTTTATGATTTTCTTCAACAATGAAGCTGATTTAATCGTTAGAATGGTTTATATAACATTTCTAACAGTTTTAACCCTATTCCAACCAACATATTTTTATTACACATCCAATACACTAAAATAATAATTAATACTAAATTTTTGCAAACTGAATACCTTTCCAGTACTACCTAGCATTTATTTAAAAAGGATTAGTTATTTAACAACCGATATTTGTGAAAATTTATGATTTAGATGATCTGAAAATAAATGTAATACCATAAAATTATTCTACTGACCTTAACCAAAATTTGGAATTTGATTTTCGAAAATTCGAATTTAAAGACAAGGACAAAATTGGTCTCTTTCTCTGTCACACACTAGATAGGTTTTATTTTAACCCATTAATTTTCTTGTATACTGTATCCATTTCATTAGAGATCAATGGTTGGATTAGGGTTAAAAAATGATGTTTCACGCAACCAAAATTGGTATAGAGCCATCTATTAGAATTTTTTAAACTAAAATCCCTCTTTCGTTAATTATATGCGTAACTGCTCTAAGGCCCTTTCCAAAAGTTATACATACTTATTTATTTAGACCTACTTATTTAAATAAGTATGTTGGTGAGGTAACTTAAAATAAGTATGTTCTTACAAAAAAAAAATCTTAAACGAAAACCAAAATTCTGTTAATTTCATTGCATACATATTGCAATGTTATGTAGTAATTAAGTTTTATAAAAAATTTAATTAAAAAAATTATTTTATAGTTACAAAATAGTCAAAATAAAAAATAAGTATGTGAAATCAATTCGGATGATTTTACATACTTATTTAAGATGGCGGCAAATAAGTATGTCTAAATAAATAAGTATAACTTTCGGAAAGGGCATAACAACTACATCACTTGAGCATGAGTAGTTGCGAGTAGATACAAGTACTTGTGAGTAGTTTGCTAACGCCAATGGAACACGCTTATTAGCTGTATTTTGTTGAGAAATTTACAACAACAATTGCACGTGACAGGAATTAAATAATTCGAACAAAAAAATTGAGTTATTTAATTCTAGCTCGAACAAATAAAATACGTAACCGCTTGAAGCTGCGTACATGCTATATTTTTCTGGTGAAAAAATGTACACCACTAAGTTAGCTGTATGAGTTGAATTATTTCCAACTAGAACAAAAAGTTCACCAGGGTAACCAATTTTAACAAAAAATTTTACTATTTTCCTAACTTCGTGGTGTACATTTTTTTACCAGAATTGAAGCATGTACGCACCTTGAATGAAAAACTAGAGAAATAACAACATAGAATATAATAATTAAATCGAAAAAATATTTCGCGGCTTATTCTGTTAAGAAAAAAATAACTCCAAAATAATTCGAATTAATTTTTTCTCAACAAAATACAGCTATTATCACTTGACCATTACTACGTTTCCATGACAGAGTTAACCCGATTTAAGAGTTTCGTTGAGTTAATAACATGGCCGCGCTAATCCATATCGTTTCCATGCAATTATAGATTCTAGTGTAATTTGACATTTCACAACAATTTAAAGTCACTTTTGGAAACTTGATTTGTATGGTGGAAATTTTTAAAGTTAACATTTATTGTGATTTTTATGATTTATAAAGTATTATGGAGAGAAAAGAATACTCGCAATTCCATTTTGAATTGGTATAATTGTTATTTTCGCTTTTGACAGATAGAATCCCTTCTAACCCTACTATTTCGTTGAGTTAAGTTGGATTAAGAAACTTAACGAAGATTCTAAACTCGACATGTTTCCATGATGAGATAATCCACGTTAATCCCGGTTAACTCCATCATGGAAACGTAGTACATGAGTAGTTGCGAGTAGATACAAGTACTTGAGAGTAGTCTGCCAACGCCAATGTAACACGCTTAAATATTGGATGATCTAAACAGTTTCCGCCGTTTTTTATTTAAATTTCAAATGCACTTTTTTTATTTTTTTATATTAAAGTAAATTGTATTTACCATTTTGGTCGACAACTTGTCATTTTTCTGGTAAAACCATTATCCGGTCATTGAAAAAATTTCTGTGATTTTTGGCTGACACACTGAACTAAGTAATTTTCAAAGGTATCTTTGAAGTCAATTTTACACCATTTACCCGCTGTCTACACCAAGCAAATCCACTGATATTTTCTATCGTGATATAAATTTTATAAATGGATGTGTGTATATGAGTACGTTTATGCTCAGCGTCGTGTCATCTTTTAGTTACCTTTGGATCATCATGTAGTTATCTTTTTTAGCGTTAATACTGCAGAGTCAAATCGTAGTCGAGTCGAAACTAGGTTAAAACCGAGTCAGAAACGTCAAAAAAAAATCATTTACTAACGTATGTTTATATGTGTTTCTTGTATTATTTACTGAATTTTATAAAAACAAAATAACAAAGTTTTATTGCCACACAAAAATCGAAGATTCGTACACGAATTAAGAAATCAAAATGGTGTCTTTTTATTATTATTTTTTTGTTGTTTTTATTTTTCGACTCGACTCCGTTTATAGTGAATGTGTTTAGAGTTAACTCGACTCGACGCTAGAAATTTTTTAGGTCGAGTTGAGTTAATACAAGATGACTCGACTCCGTATAACCTACCCAATATGCAAGGCACACGGATTTCCGTATACTTTCCTGTGAGAAAAGCATGCTATATCTAAGGAAATAAACAGGAAAAGTACACGGAAAAACGTACTACTCGCCAAAGAAAAGTGTCTCAAAAATTCCGGTGTCTTGAATGTGTGGTAAATATAGAGAAGAGAGAGAAAAAGCAAACTTGGAAATTGTACGGAATATAGTGAGAAATTAGTATTAATTGTCGTACTAATTTCCGTCTGATTTTACGTACTCGTAGTTATCCAAAATTGAAAATCGGACACTTTTATTAATGATTTTTTCTTGGAATTTTGAGTGAAAATTTAAGTCGATTTACGTTCAAATTACGAATACTTTTCCGTGTGACATTATATGACCATTCTTTGTTAATTAACGATTCTTACAGACAAGTTTCAAATCAAATGTATATCGAAAAAATGAAAAGAATATGCTTTTAATGTTCACGTTTATTTTAATATAATGTATATTAGTTAATTACATACATAGGTATGTATATCACCCTTATTGCGATTGTCGCAATAAGGGTTGATCACATTTTATCAAATTCAATATTTAATAAATTCTAAAACATAAATTATAAAAATAAAAATCTAAGTACAATAATTTAAGTAATAAATTAAATTTAAAATCACGATGGTAGTGTTATCAATTCATTATTTAATTAATTAAATTTTTTTGAAACTTAGGTATAAATAAACAAATTAAAATTATGATCTACGGCTTTTCCTGAGACGATCTCGCGCTAGTTAAAACCACTTTTTTATAAGTGTTATGACCTCTTCGTCGCAGCAGTTTTGAAATTTTTTTAGTGCCGCATCTGCAAATTTAAAACAATCATTTTTTTAGTATTTTATATATTAATTTTTTAAAATAATTATGTTTCTTTCAAAATTTTAAAGATTATAAATTATTTAACTGGTGTAAGATGAAAAAATCTCGCCATTTTGATTTCAGTAAAACAAACAGCGTCATTTTTTCTGCGCTACAAATTTTGTAAAATTTACTTTTTTATATTGTTTGAGGAAGTTTCTAAAATCATATCATTCACTTGGATGCAATTATGTTATTAAAAAATACAAATAGAAATTTTTAACCTCAAAAAATAAGAAACTATTACAAAATGCGAATATGTAGTCTGACGGGTTAGCTAGACCACGATCAACTGAATTAAAGAAAAATGAATAAAAAGAGAGGAAAAATTGGTTTAGTGTAAAATATACTTAATATGTAATAGTATAGGTTTAGCTCGTATTTGTAGTATGGAAAATAGTACGGAAAAAAAGCTCTCTTGTCGCACGTGCGACAAATTGCATATTGGGCTAGGTTCAAACCAGGTTGAACCCTAAGCATAAACGTACTCTATATTATACGCATTTTGACACTGGTCGTGTTTCCTCGGGCAAATTTGATAAAAAAATCATGATATTTTTTATCAAGTTTTGCCATAAAACGCACTCATTTATCACCAAAAAAAGTATAGAATGTTTTTGGTTTTACCCGTCAAAAAATATTTTTTTTTTATACAAAAGAAACTTAATTAATAATTTTAATTAATTTCAATTTCCGTAATACATACTGGAAATATTTAAAATTATAAAATACAACAAAAAATTATAATTAATTATCTTTAATAAAAAAATCAGAATAAATTAATTTGTTTGACATTTAATTTAACTTTTGTTTCTATTTTTTCATTTTGGTCGTTTCCTCGGGTTTGACATACAATTTAACGGAATGAAGTAAGGGTCATAAGTAATTGACGAGCAGTATCATGATATTTTTTATCACATTTGGCCGAGGAAACACTAGGACTATAATTAGCAAAATTGATTGAACAACCAAAATTGATAAAAAATGATAAATTTTTTTAAATGTTACATTTGATTTTAAATCGCTTTGTAAAATTCAATAAACTCGTTTTGTCGTCAGTACTGCGATTTTGTTGTGTACATGAGAGTATGGGAGTAAATAACCGGAACGCAATAGTATTTTCAAATTTTGATGTGTTAGTGAATGTTTTGTTTTTGTTTATTTTTTATTTGAGATTGACGCGAGTTAATTTTAAAATATTAGGTATTTAGAATATAAATTATATTAGATGTCTAAAATTTAAATGGGGCAAAAATCAGTAGCCGCCAAAAGCTAAACTTCAGCCAAATTATTTAAAAATACTACAATATATTAAAATTAAAGATAAAAAATAAATATTCCACTATATTGTTGTACATGTATTAAAAATACTCCACTATATTGTACGCCAAAACCTGCTAAAATTCTCTTTAGAAAGCCTGCTGGTTTTGCTGATACCAAAACCTGCTAAAATTCTCTTTAGAAAGCCTGCTGGTTTTGCTGATACGCAGACACATACTTATACATATCAACCTTTAGCCGTAGTAGTCACTACGAAAAACCATATAAAAAAAATTCAAATTTTTTTGTTTCTTACCCATAACCTGCTAAAATTCTCTCTTTAGAAAGCCTGATTGCGTTGATAGCTAACTTACACACATTTAATAATATATACTGAAGCAAAACCAACAAAAATGTTGGTAATGTTGGTTACCAACGTAAGGCGGGGTATGACTGTATTCCTAGTGTTTCCTCGGTCAAACGTGATAAAAAATATCATTATGCTGGACATCAATTACTTATGACCCTAACTTCAATCCGTTAAATTTTATACAAACCCAAGGATAGGACCAAAATAAAAAAAGTTAAAATTAAACGTCAAACACTTTAATACATTCTGATTTTTTTTTATTTAATAAAATTAATTAAAATCTTTTGTAGTATTTCAAACTATGAATAATTTCCAGTATATATTATAGAAATTGAAACTATTTAACATTATTAATTAGGTTTCTTTTGCATAAAAAAACAAGATTTTTTGACAGATAAAACCACAAACCTAGTGTTCAATCGGGCAAAAATGATAAAAAATATCATGATATTTTTTATCACTTTTAGCAATAAACGCACTCATTTATCACACAAAAAACCAACTTTTTTCCTTGTGTTCAATCGGGCAAAAATGATAAAAAATATCATGATATTTTTTATCATTTTTGGCATTAAACGCACTCATTTATCACACAAAAAACCAACATTTTTCTTGGTTCCAGCTGTCAATTTTGAATTTATTTTCTTTATGATATTTTCGGTATTTAAATTAAATTAAATTTGATTTTTTAAATATTTATATAGTATTTACACCGTCACCTATTTATTTAAATATAAATAATAATTTATATTTCGAAGTTTTGTCTGAGAACACAACACAACGAAACTCAAACTAAAATTATTTGTGTCTCCAATATTTGGATAAAATCCAAATAGTATCAATATCAAAATAATTTATAAAAAAGAAATAATTAAAAAATATAACATTTAATTAAACCCCTGACGACAAAACGAGTTTATTGAATTTACAAAGCGATTTAAAAGAAAATGTAACATTTAAAATCAGTTTATCATTTTTTTTCAATTATGGTTGTTCAATCAGGTTTGACGTATAGTATTACGAAAGGAAGTTAGGGTGGGATAAAATATCATGATATTTTTTATCATTTTTGCCCGATTGAACACGACCTTTATTGGTTCCAGCTGTCAATTTGGAATTTATTTACTTTATGATATTTTCGGTATTTAAATTAAATTAAATTTGATTTTTTAAGATATTCATTTGGTATTTACACAGTCACCTATTTATTTAAACATAAATAATAATTTATATTTCAAAGATTTGTCTGAGAACACAAACACATCAAAACAACTAAAATTATTTGTGTCTCCAATATTTCGATAAAAACCAAATAGTTTCAATATCAAAATAATTTATAAACAGAAAATAAATAAAAAAATATATATATTTAACTAAAAACCTGACGACAAAATGAGATTATTGAATTTTACAAAACGATTTAAAACAAAATGTAACATTTAAAATCAATTTATTATTTTTTATCAATTTTGGTTGTTCAATCGGGTTTGACGTACAGTATTACGGAATGAAGTTAGGGTGAGATAAAATATCATGATATTTTTTATCATCTTTGCCCGATTGAACACAACCATTTTAAAATATAAAAATCGTTTCATGTTATTTATTTTTACTATAGATTTTGATGGAAAACACAAATGACATTTTGATTCTATCCTGGAAACGAACGTGCTGCCACAAAAATAGCAGCAAGTATTTTTACTATATGCATGCCCCACCGGGCAAAAATGATAAAAAATATCATGATATTTTTTATCACTTTTGGCATTAAACGCACTCATTTATCACGTAAAAAACCAACTTTTTTCTTGGTTTTTGTGGTTCCAGCTGTCAATTTTTAATTTATTTTCTTTATGATATTTTCGGTACTTAAATTAAATTAAATTTGATTTTTTAAGATATTTATATGGTATTTACACAGTCACCTATTTATTTAAATATAAATAATAATTTATATTTCGAAGTTTTGTCTGAGAACAACACAACGAAACTCAAACTAAAATTATTTGTGTATCCAATATTTGGATAAAAACCAAATAGTTTCAATATCAAAATAATTTATAAAAAAGAAATAATTAAAAAATTTAACATTTAATTAAAAACCTGACGACAAAACGAGTTTATTGAATTTTACAAAGCGATTTAAAACAAAATGTAACATTTAAAATCAATTTATCATTTTTTTCCATACAAACATTACTGAGACGTATAGCTATTTAATTCAGTTTTTAGTGAAATAATAATTAAAGTGGAAGTGAAATAACTTAAAGTGTAATTTTGGAAAATGCAATCCACCGGGATGCATTTATCAGGCAATGTTTTATATTTATAGATAAAGAAATGAAAATTATTGATTTCTATTGGGTGCATGTTTTTAACGTGTGTGTGATTGGATTGTACATGATTTTATTACTAAAACCTAATAATTGGATCGTATCAAAATAGTTTTTAACGTAAATTAACATACGTTAAAAACTATTACTTCGTTAACGTTACTTCGTTAATTTCATATTCGATTTTATATTTACGCATAATTAAACGCGTTCTTGCAAGCCAAACAAAGGTGTTTGTACATACATACAGTGCTGGTAAAACATCTGCACCCTAATGACGGCCAAGAACGGTAGGCGTAAAAAAAAATAATTGGTTGCCCAATTTTTTTGCACATCAGTTGCGGGGTTATACCGATGTAATAAAAGCAAAAGGCGGTAAAACAAAATATTAATATTAAAGATTGAACTTCTATAAATCAATAAAAAACAAAAAAAAAATAAAAAATAAGTCTTTAATTTATTACATTACTTTAACTCCAATCAAACGTATTTTGAATATTTTGGCATTTTTCGGTGTTTTGCCCCTAAATTACAGTTCAATTTTTTTTTTTCAAAAAATTACGTCACACATGTATTTAAAATGAAACAATAAACCAATTGCTTTCAAAAGTTTTGTAATTTTAGCAAAAAAAGACTCCAATTTGCAATAAAACTGTTTGCCCAATTTTTTTTTACCAGCACTGTACATATAAACATTTGTAGTGTTTTTTTATTCGCCCCGGATAGTTGCTATCGAGAGCCGTCATATGAAAAGTGGCTCCGGATAGCGCTCCGTATAAATAGGTAGAGCCAAATATTTTTTATATCAAGTTTTCGCTAAACAATTGCATTAAAAATGATAGTTTGATGTTAAATAAGTTTAGTTTACCAATAAATAGCGCGTCAAATTTAAATTTAGGCGTATAAAAATGACGGCTCTCGATAGCAGCTATCCGGAGCGAATAAAAAAAACACTACTATTTTTGTGGGTTTCGGTATGGTTTTGGTTCTTGGTTTTTATGTTATGTACAAAGTATAATAGACAGAAATACATTCTTGAAAATTGATACATGACAAAGCCAACGAAATGTTTGTACGGGCCGCCTCGTTCGCTCTTTACGCCGATCCTATTAGGGAAATGTACTATTTATTATTGGTTTTTGCTATGTATTAGCTAAGCAACAACAACAAAAACAGAGACTTTTTGTGGGTGTTAGTATAGTTGTTCCCAATATTTTTCTATATCTTGATATATTATAGATCAGGCAATGCCACTACATAAATAGCCGTGACATCAGTCTAAAAAAGTCAAATCACTAATATAAAGAGGGGAATAAAGATTTTTATTTTCCTATGAAACGTAAACAAAATCATATGGGATTTTCAAATACATTTTTTTATATTGTCTTTATTTTCAATTTAAATGAACATTTTTATTTACAAATATAAATAATTTGATATCAAATATATCGAAATGTAAATTGTGAACAATTTTGATTGAAATTAATAATCATTTATTAAGTAATTTTGCATTTTTATAAAAATATTTTTTTCTCAAAACATCGGCATGCTTCGTGTTCCTCTAATCATAATAAATTTATTATGAAAATGAAATGTTTAGAGGAACACGAAGCACGACGATGTCTTGAGAAAAAAATATTTTTATAAAAATGCAAAATTACTTAATAAATGATTATTAATTTCAATCAAAATTGTTCACAATTTACACTTCGATATATTTGATATCAAATTATTTATATTTGTAAATAAAAATGTTGATTTAAATTGAAAATAGCGACGATATAAAAATATATGTTTGAAAATCCTATATGATTTTTTTTACTTTTCATAGAAAAATAAAAATGTTTGTACCCTTAACATATACTACCACACATTTTTTTGTCATGGCTTTTTATGTAGTGGCGTTGGATCAGGATTGTTTTGTATGTGCGCTGTAATGGTATTGGCTGTATCACAACCAATAAAAATGTTTATACAAGCCATCTCGTTCGCTCCTTACACAGATCCTATCAAAAAAATGTACACTATATTTATTATGAATTTATCACCTATACTTATTTGTTTTGTGTATATATACTTTTTGATTTATTTATATGCATCACTAATACTACGCCTTAACGTACTTTTTTATGTCTTAAGTGCTTATACAAAAACATCTATAATTCCAAGACGAACTATACGAAATTTAAAGGGACAAAGTGACTACTGCCCATAGTGTTAGTTGTGTACATATAAGCATTGCCTATGTATTAAAGGCCGTGTGAGCACAAAAAAAATGGCGTGTCCTATGTATGTGTTATAGGATCACAAACAAAAATATTTACATACAAACCGTAAAAAGTTCTATGAAAAAAAAAATTTTTTTTTGATACTTTTTGGTTTCGCATTTAATAACTTTTTAAATAAGGCCAAAAATGAATTTTCATTCCATTGACAATAAACTAGGGTATTGAATTATAATATTGGGCAAAAAAAAAATAATTATTGTTGAATATTTTGCATATTTTCATTCAACGCCGTTTCACTGTTTTCTAATATTTTTATCTATAAAACTGCGAGAGAGACTAAAATCAAAACAAAAAAAATTAACAAAACAAAATGTATGAAAATAAAATGATTTTGTTTATTTTCCTTAGTATTGATTATACAGAGAAAATATAAAAAGCGAGATTTTTATTTTAGTTGTTAGTACTTTCCTGATTGTGCGATTAGATTTACGACATGAGAAATGCGTAATTTGCTTTTCTTATATATGTACAACTTTCATTTATACGATCGATTACTAGCAATTAGATAACGTAATTAAAATATTATTAGTAATTATTAATGTCATTTTTTACGACTGAAAAATTATAAATTGATAAAACTATATGTTCTAAAAATGTAAAAATTCATAGTAATGCATTTTTTAGATATAGTATGTAATTTTTACAAACTTTTTTTTTGTTTCAAATTTGAGTTTTGTACATTTTTAATTATTTAGGCGCAAAATATTACAGTAAAAATGAAATATTATAATTCAATAACCTAATTTCTAATAATCGATGGTTTACAAAAAAAATTTGTTTATAAAAAAAGCAAAAAACGGATTACGCATTTCTTAATCGCACAATCAGCAAAAGCAAATTACGCATTTCTCATGTCGTAAATGTAATCGCACAATCAGGAAAGTACTAACAACTAAAATAAAAATCTCGCTTTTTATATTTTCTCTGTATATACTGATCTACAATTTCCTCACCCTTGAACATAACATCGTACAGGAACAACCGATTATCATGAGTTGCAACGCAATACTAAAGAAAATAAATAAAATCATTTTATTTTCATACATTTTGTTTTGTTAATTTTTTTTGTTTTGATTTTAGTCTCTCTCGCAGTTTTATAGACAAAAATTTTAGAAAACAGTGAAACGGCGTTGAATGAAAATATGCAAAATATTCAATAATAATTATTTTTTTTTTGCCCAATATTATAATTCAATACCCTAGTTTATTGTCAATGGAATGAAAATTCATTTTTGGCCTTATTTAAAAAGTTATTAAATGCGAAACGAAAAAGTATCAAAAAAAAAATTTTTTTTCCATAGAACTTTTTACGGTTTGTATGTAAATATTTTTGTTTGGGATCCTATAACACATACATAGGTAGCAATATTACTAAAACGGCCTTTAATACACTGGCACTGATATAAGCCTTCAATAAAAAAACTAACCAACACTAATCTAATTTGTTTTGGTATTGTGCTATGAAATATGAAAAAAAATACATAGGAAACAACAACAATTTACATCACGGCAACGCCGTATAATAATATCAAATAAAACGAAAGCTATTTATGCTTGTATTTATGGGTAGGTTTTGTGTTAAAAAATAAAACAATTACAATAACAACAATGGTTCTGTGATTCTGTCATTCGTCATATTCGAAATAATTGACTGACCTTTTTGTTTAAATGAAATTCATTATTTATTTTAATTAATTATTGAATTATTTATTTATAATTTTGTTAATTACATGTTCATTGGGAAAGGTTTTATGCCTAATGGAAGCACTAACTGAATAGTTTACTAAGAAATGTGCTTCCATATGGCTTTTACTTCTTTAATATATTTAAAAAAATTATACCTTGTTGTTTATGTTATTTACCTACACGAAATTTATTAAATGGATCTACATATACGCCAAGAGCTATGAATTTGTTTTGGTGCTTTGCAATCTTATGCAGTGTACTTCGTAGTGTATTCGTGCTCGCATTATTCAAAATTAACATAATTTCACACGATCGAAGTCATCCGAATGCCGCGAATGTATCAGACTCTGTTGGTGAATATTGCTCAGCGGAGTGTGCACCATACTTGATGGTAAATATCCAGGTGGACTGAATATGGATAGACACATTGTTGATCCAACGTTGTTCGTTCGCAAAATCGATTGAATTATCAAAGAATGTTCACCACCAATTTGTTTGCTTTGGGCCGTCGCCGTATTATTATTAGTATTGAAACCTCCACCACTGCGCGTTATATTGAAGTCTTGTAGAGCATGTTTTCGTAATCCTTGCACAAAATGGCGGGCCCCACTTGGCATATTGATTCGTTTGGCAAACTGGTTGAGATGTAATTTGTTCCTCCTCATTACTGTTAGTGAGCTGCCAATCTGGATTCCCATGTTTTCGCACATCCATTTCGCAATCAAACGAAAAAAATCAACAATCTCCAAAGCCCGTGACCGGAAAGAGAAGTACATGACAAATGGCGTAACTAGTGGACTATATTTCGTTAACAAGATGAATCTGGAATAACATGAATTTAATACAAAATTAATGTAACTCAAAAATACTAGTAGTTACCACTTTCAGTTGCAACAATTGTCCGAATTGATCAATTACTCTTGATGTACATATGTGATAATTCACGATACGATACTGTGAGATAATGAACTCATGCGCCGAATGGCTGTCATCAATTGTTCAGGACACCAAATTAAATTCTCATCAGGAATAAAGTTTTGAGATATAACAACAACCGCCGTTAATAGTGTCATTTTAGTGAGGACATTTTCGACCTGGACAACATCTTCATCATAAACGGTTAATATGTCAAAAACGCTTAAAATACCACAATAAAAACTAATTCACTCGTTAAATGTCGTAGATATAGTCGGCCATATCATGATCAGCATCTCATTCAAGTTCCAGGTTCTCGTTTAATCAACTCACCATAATTAAAAAAAAATACATCAACTACCACAAAAGTATTAACAGACAGAGTATTAAATCTTCTACAACAAAACACATTATTGTCGTGACAACTTTGTGACAATTTTGTTCGTCGATTAGATTTGTTGTACGTACGCCCAAAAACGGGACCATAACTTTGGCCGGAACTAAATCCTTATTCATGATAGCTACAATATAATTTTTGAACCGCACAATACGATCATAAATATCGAGCTCGGTCAGTAGCTTCTTATGTATACACATTTGCTGTTCAGATTGTACTTCTCCGATTCGTTTTTGTACTCATGACACGTTAAATTATCGAGCTCCGACTGCAATAAAATGGTTATTAGACGTGAAATTGAGATTATAAACAAATTACTTACGTCTTTAATCTTGAGCGCTCTGTTAAAATATATTTTTATATAACAAGGGCCACGAAAACAAGATGTCATATGTTTGTCGTACATATTTTTTGACATAAGGAAAAAGATGTATAACCTAACCTAACCTATTTTTATTACACTCTAGACCAAAAAATGGCACATTTCATTGTGTTAAAAAATACGAATAAGCGTACATATTTTAATGCTTTACTACATGTTAAATATTAAAATATTAAGACACAATTCGATTTTTAATATTAAGACACCTTTTAAATTTAAATTATCTTAATAATTTTTTTATTAAATTCAAAAATGAATTCAAAAAGGTACAATATTTTTGTCAAGAGTGTACAAATAAAAAGTAAATATGTGTTTGTATGAAAATAAATGTAAAGTAATATGCGACGTTGCCGTCATCATTTAGTCACCAATACTACCTTCAGTAGCAATTACCAGACAATGACAAAAAATAGTTTGTCTTGGAATTATAGATGTTTTTGGTTTATACCAAAACCTTTGGTTTAGTATATAAGAATCTGTTGTTTTTATTCTATTTTGTTATTTCCCCTCTTTTTGTTTTTGTATTCATGTTACAACCATAACCTGCTAAAATTCTCTCTTTAGAAAGCCCAATCAAATGTATACTAAAGCGAGAACCATAGTTAGAATAAGAAAAATAAAAAAAATAACGTAAGAGAGCGAGAAAGGGGATTTATGTGTATTCGATCATACTTAAAATAAGAAACTTAAAATTTTTTTGGAGGGGAAATGAAAACTTCAGCTGTCACTTAAAAAACTTAAAAGGACCGAAATTTTTCGTGTAAACTTAAGCGTGATTTCCATGAGAAATTCTTACTGACCAGTAAAAATAAAGCGAGATAAAAATATAGATTTAGTTGAGGTGTGAGAGGGAATTTTTTTTTTCAGTACTCGAAAAAAATTGTTTTTACTGTGATATGTAACCATAATTTACTGGTGTATAACCATAATTTACTGAAGAAAAATATGAAGCGAAGTATATTTTTTCAGTACTTTACAATACATCTACATACAGATTGTGTAAGGATAGAAAATTTTTCTCGCACACTGAAGCACTAACTATAAAAAAAAAAATACTTCACCCCATCCGACATTTTTATGGTATATAGTAAATATAAAGTGACGTTTGGTGTTAAATTTCGCAAGTTTAAGTTAATTTTTATTCACAAAAGTAAATAATTTTTCGAAAATACAACAAAAATGAAACCACACTCAATGAATCACGAAAAATTATGAAATTTATTGGTTATGTTAACAAAAATCTGTCAAAATTCAACCGTTTAGTTTTGCTATAAAAAAAAATAATGTCCTTGTCACTCTAATGGAATTTTTAGTTGTCTTTACTCCTCTGTATTTTTCAGTAAAATATACTGGTCAGTAAGAATTTCTCATGGAAATCACGCTTTAAGAAACTTAAAAAAGGTTGCACAAATTTTTAACACGGGAAATAAAAAACTAGTTTGTAAATAGAAATTATAACATTTTCATTAATTATTAATAAATAAATTAAAACGAGAGTATTTGAACATTAAATTAGACTATAATAATTGAGTATTTATAATGTATATACATTTAAAACATCAAACAAAAACTGAAACATAATCTAAAAATATTTAATTGAGGTATCACATTTTTTTAAAACAAAAAATATTGCATAGTGCTTCTGTATCACTAATTAGAAACAGTTAATGTAAATTAATTAATTTTTTATGATATAAATGAATTTAATATGATTTTTCAGCTTATAAAATTTGAAAAAGGTAGCACAACTTTTTACTGTAGAAAGTAAAGAACTGGTTTGGTAAAAATTATAACATTTTGATTAATTATTAATAAATAAATCAGAACGGGAATATTTGAGCATTAAATTAGACAATAAATAATTGAGCAATTTCATTGTACATACATTTAAAACCCAAACAAAAGTTGTAACATAACCTAAAAAAATTAAATTGAGATGCATATACAATTTTTTTAAAACAAAAAATGTTGTATAGTGTTTCTGAATCACTAATTAGAACTAGTAAATGTAAATTAATAATTTTTTACGACATAAATGAATTTAGTATAATTTCTCCAAAATAACTGAAAAATCAAACAAAAATATTTCGCTTTGAACTTAAAAATTTTTAAGTTATCTATAGTCGAAATGTCAAAGTGAAATAAGAAAAACTCAAATTCTTATTTTTTTTATTTTTCTTATTCCAAGTATGGTTACACCAATGCTGTAGAAGTATCTATACCATAACCTGCTAAAATTCTCTCTTTAGATTCTAAAGAGAGAATTTTAGCAGGTTATGGTTACAACCATAATGTTCTTAATAAAACATGAACTGTACAAACACAACGAAATTTTAGGGTATTCGACTCAAATAGGTTTTTTATATTTTTGTATAATCAAATAAGTTTTGAGTCGAATTGGAATCCGCCTTATGTAATTCATATAGGATGGATTTATTTTAGATATGAGTTATTTTATTTTTTACAGGGTATTATAAAATGCATTAAATTATTAAATTTATTTAATTAATGTGAAAATGCTATAAATTAACTAAACCATATAAATAAAATGCTAACTTGGAAGGGTTGATTTTAGTTGAGTTGTGATTTTGGTTTGCATCACATAATGACGTATTCATTTATGCGTGCCAAATTTCGATTAAAAGATGGTGAACGAGGTGGGATTATGTGAAAACATTTTCGAAAGGCTAAATGTATTGAACTTAATTATTAACTTGTAACGGCTCGCTTTTAATTTTGGGTTACGCTATGAAAAACACGCGAGAGTTATCATTAAAAAGCCGTTAACAGAATCTCTAGCAGCTGAATGTTGATGACGCAGCACATTTGCCGGCTATGACTACAGTGAGAAGTGGGGGTGGTTCTTGTCATCAAAACTGCGTAGAGCTAGATAGTGCTGCAGGGCGGTACCCTAGTATCAACCCTTAAGTAAAGCGACAAATAAAAATAAATAATTACGGAAACGAAAAATTTTAACGAACGGAATAAAAGAATATCACATCTTTGGTCTACACTTTGTTTATCACAGATCACAGTTCACTTTTGCACTTTAATGCCATTGCATTAGTACATATTCCCACCCCGTGCTTCAGTATATGTTATTGCACGCCCAGCGTCATTTGTCTTCATCACCCAAAACTTAGGTTGTTTGTTTAGCACATTTTGTCACTATTCTTTACAACATAATATGGAAAAAAAATAAAAAAAAAATATGTGGATTTATACTGGACACTGAATATAATTTATTAAACGTATCATAATAATTGAGACACAGAAATCTATACGTAATACTAAGACGTACTGTAACTTAAATAAACACTGAAATTGTTTTGTATAGATACTCAGAATTAATTTATATACATATGTACGAAATGTATAAACATCAAATATTAATGAATCAATCAAAATTAGATAAAAGAAATGTTTTAATTATTTAAAAATAAAAATAATTAATAATTTAATTAATAAAAAAAAGATATCATGTTTAAACACTTACATCAGCTGCTTTGAATCCAAAACCATGGCTTTGACGTTCGCAGATTAATACCGTTTATAATTGTACAGAAATATTGTACATAAAAAAAAATTATCTTAAAACTAACAGAACTATATCCAGAAGGGATTCATCATTTAATTATAATTATTAATGAATTACACAATGGCACATTCTTAACACTACAAACAATAAATCATTTCTTTTAGGTTTTTTTTTCTTATGATTTTATTTTGATTTTTAATATTTTTGCACTAAGTTCTCCAAGTAGTAGTACCCTGACTAGGTAGCGCGCATTTTCAATTTAACCGCGCGATGTAGATCGGATGATTTTATCTTTTTCCCTCTCAAGCTGTTCCACGAATTAACCGGTTGTTTGGTAAATGGTACCAAATGTTTCGCAACCCAAGTATAACAAAACTGAAAACTTCAATCGGTTATCAATTTTTGTACGGTTTTCAGACGAAAAAATTGGAAAATGATGAAATTTGGTTTCCAACTTTCAACACATCCCAAGTACATATAACAAAACTGAAAACTTCAACCGGTTATCAGTTTTAGTCCGGTTTTCAGACGAAAAAATTGGAAATGATGAAATTTGGTTTCCAACTTTCAACACATGTAGCGTTGAAGTACAAATGTATTTTTGTTTTCTGTAGACGCCATTACGATTGCGTTATACGTAAATAGTTCATGTGTTTGTTTATTAAAAAAATCGAAATCGACTGAAACTGATAGTGTGTAAAAGATAATAATTATGAAATAGGAATAAATTTATCAATAAAAGTGTTACAAGCAGACGCCTGGCCACTACTTGGTTCGACAACGATACCAATTACATTTCCGATACCTCATATCATATACATTTTTGTGGACGAAAACTTACGTGGCTACACCGTTTTTGTCATGATGAACTCAAATACTAAAGATACATCCCAGCAAATTTTTTGTCTTTAGTAACATGTCTTGCCTTTGTCTGAGAAAAAGAAAAATATACGACTTATCGAAATTGGAAAAGGGACAAAAGACATTGGTAACATGAAGGCAACATGTCTTTAAGTTGTCTTTGGTAACATTCTACCAACATGTCTCAGCATGACATACAGCGTTCGTATCGGTGCTATTTTAAAATAAATTTAACTTGTCTTGTGGTGGTCTTCTATATGTTACTAATAACACGTACAAGACATAATATAAATTTACTATCGGTTTAACAATTGTCAGATCAAAACGTCAAATAGAATTTCTGTATCGCTGTGACTGAGAAATCCAGGTTCTTAGTAAACGACAAATTTCTTTAGGCCGTGAGTGAAATAGTTTAAAATATTGTTAAAAATTAAATTTTTGACGGAAAACTCAAATTTTTCTTTTGAACAAACAAAAATTAAATTAGTTTTTCCGTCTTTTAATTCTTAATAATTTTTTTAACTGTTTCACTCACGGCCAAAATTAATCATTTAAAATTTTGGCAATATCGAGTGGTAATTTACTGAATAATTACATAAAGGAAAATTAATTGAAAAATTCAAATTCAAAATGATTATTGTTTGCGATTTGAGCGCTTCAGGCGGTATTACCTTCAAATGCAACAATGTAGTTCGTGCATGGCCCACTTTACATAAAGGGCGCTTTAATCTAAAAATCGCCATTTTGTACGTCATTTTTATATTCGTCATATTTTTTTTTTTTTGCCATTATCAAATCAACTAGTGTTATGATAGTAGTGTTAAAAGTGAATAAATATTTTAAAAAAATCAATTATTAATAAGACACTATAACCAATAAGACAATTATATATTTATAAATTGGAAACCGTAAGTGTTTAGTACTGTATTTTGTATTTTGTATTGCTATTAAATAGATCTGTTTCATTTTATGATATTTCCCCATACTACAAGATTTTCTTTTTAACGTTTAAATTCAATTTAATTTTATTTTATTTTGTAAAAGTGATGGATAACATATCTAGGGCTAAACGTTATAGAATTGTTTCCGAAATGGCAGAAAATAGTTTCAATTTAGAATTAAATTTAAATAAATCGGTACACACGGCTCAACGACAACCAATTGAAATTGATCGCGAACATTTTGAATCTGTTGGTGATCCATTATATGATGATTTTTTGTTTGAAGATGCATTAATTTCTGATTCATCCGATGATGAGTCATTACACAGTTCTGAGTATTTAGATCCTTCCAATAATATTAATATTTTAAAAACAAAATTAATTAAATGGATTATTTTACATAATATATCCGTAAATCCTATTAGACAATTGTTAAAAATCTTAAGAGAATTTGGTATTAATCTTCCAAAAACGAAAGGCGCATTATTTCGATGCACTAACCATTCCTCCGATAGTTTTGTGCCACGTGAGGTCCCACCTGGAGAATATGTCCATTTTGGAATCGAGAAATCTATTAACAGGTATGACTTAAGTTTTTTATGTAACTTACAAGAAATTGTATGTGATTTCAACTTCGATGGATTACCCCTATATAAAAGTTCTCGAAAAACGTTGTGGCCCATTCTTGGTTCGTTCGTTAATTTTCGTAATCGTTCACCTTTTATTGTAGGAGCTTGGGTTGGCGAAGGGCACCCTATATCTGTAGATATCATGTTTAAAGATTTTGTTGAAGAATTGTTGAAATTAAAGACTGAAGGTATTTTTATTGCAAACAAATTTAATAAGCCTTTTATTTTAAGGGCATTTACTTGTGATGCTCCTGCAAAATCTTTTTGTAAATCAGTTTTAAACCACAATGCGATAAAAGGATGTCACGAATGTGATCAAACCGGGTTTCGTGTCTCTAATTAGATCATTTTCAAGACGATACTTATGTATTATAATTATTAATTTTAGTTCGAATCTGTAAAATTGTTCTTGTTTTAAAATTTAAACAAACAGTATATACGTGTATAAACTCTTTATATGTACATACGAGTAGTAAACTCGTCGTATAAAGTAAACTAAAACAATTTATCTTTTAGTAACCCCAGAGCTAAAATACATTAGTCGACAGCTAGCATCCATAAAACTGGACCTTACGCAAATCATGAAGCATATAAAACCGGCCAACAAATTTACTATAAATCTACCAATACAATCAGAACAACAACTTAATGAAATTGTATCCCAGTTAGAAGACGAAGAGTTTTCTGCAAATTTAGTAAGTATTTGCAATAACTATTTACACATATAATTAGAAATTATATAATGGTTTTACGATTTATTTACAGACAAAATATTTAACACCGTTTATACCAGTAGAGGGAAAGCACCACTCAACCGGGCTAAGCAAAATAATCACCGACGGGTTGCTTAAGAAATATAATTGGGACGGAATGAGTTCAAAGGAACCGCTAAAAGGCATGACACTTTTCAACAAAATTCTCTTTGGTAATTCGGAATTTAATTACGTATTATAATTTAATTAAGTAAATGTCATATTTAATTATAGATGCCTGGAGAATTAATTTCAATACTTTTGCCGAATACGAAAAAAACATAAAAAAACAAATATTTGATTCCCACAACAGGGAAAATAGACGTAAAAGCAGAGTACGAGAATTAGTTTAGTTTTTTAAAAATATTTTTTAAATATTGAATTTTTTTATTTTTGATTTATTTTTTATTTTTTAATAATGAATTTTATTAATTGTGATAGTTTTTTTTTTAAATATTGAATTTTTTTTATTTTTGATTTATTGGAGTATATGTATTTCTTAAAGTCTGCAATGTCCTAAATAAATGGATTAAATTAAAACAGATTGGATTGATTTTTTTTAACCATCTTACATTTGATTAACACCATCATCATATAATTTACCAAAGAAGACCAACATATTTGTTATCAAAGACGATTTCCTTAGTGTTACCAAAGACGACTCAGATTATTATTACCAAAGACGATTGCCATATTTGTTACCAAAGACAAACACTACAGTTGTTACCAAAAACGACTCCCATTATTGTTACCAAAGACGACTCCCATTATTGTTACCAAAGACGATTGCCATATTTGTTATCAAAGACGAACACCATATATGTTACCAGTGACAACCTCAAGACGCATTACTAACAAAAACCATAAGACATGTTGCTAATATCGACTAATATAAATGTTACTAAGGACCACCACCAAACACTTTACTAGAGACAACCATAAGACAATTTACCAAAGACCACCACATAACAAGTCTTCAAAGACGAGTTGTCTCACAATACACGTAGTTGTCTTTTAACTGTCTTATGCTAGTTACTATTACGTGTTACTTGGTGGTCTGATCAGTGTCTTGCAAGACACGTTTGTTGGGATGTTAAACCGAAAGTGATCTGACTGAAAACGTCTGAGTTAAATTCAACATGTAAACGGCGACTTGACTGAAAGTGTTCTGAAAGTAGTCTGAGTTCGGTCAACTTAAATTTGGTTGGTTGAGTCAGTTTGTATATTGAGTTAAACATGTAAACTTTAGTTTAGTTGAACTGACAGATTTTTTCATACTGTTAATAGGGCAAAATGTTTTTATACATTTTCCAACTGGTTTTTAAATTATTTTAAATAATTTTTTAATAATTTAAATGTAATTTTAAAACAAAGTGACATTTGAACTGTCAGCTCAGATCAAATAAAAAAGTCCCATGTAAACACCAACCCAAATTTTCAGTCAGATCACGTTCAGATAAAACTCAGTCAGATCACTTTCGGTTTAACATGTATCTTTAGTAAAAGTCTCATACCTCAAGAAACCCTATATCATTACGATGCAAGCTTTTCAAATGGCTGTCCTATTGTTGTTTGAGACATGTGATGTGATGACGTAAGGATATACAAGAAACGCTACAGTTAAATAATGAAATGTTACAAAAGCATATTCAAAGTTTAATTGAATCAAAATTGTTGCTGTTACTAAAGATACATGTTAAACCGAAAGTGATCTGACTGAGTTTTATCTGAACGTGATCTGACTGAAAATTTGGGTTGGTGTTTACATGGGACTTTTTTATTTGATCTGAGCTGACAGTTCAAATGTCACTTTGTTTTAAAATTACATTTAAATTATTAAAAAATTATTTAAAATAATTTAAAAACCAGTTGGAAAATGTATAAAAACATTTTGCCCTATTAACAGTATGAAAAAATCTGTCAGTTCAACTAAACTAAAGTTTACATGTTTAACTCAATATACAAACTGACTCAACCAACCAAATTTAAGTTGACCGAACTCAGACTACTTTCAGAACACTTTCAGTCAAGTCGCCGTTTACATGTTGAATTTAACTCAGACGTTTTCAGTCAGATCACTTTCGGTTTAACATGTATCTTTAGTATGTGTGGGACAGAGGTTGGTTTTTTTGTTTTACTAGGTCTTGTACCTTGAATACAATATAATATTGTAACGCTTTTTTTCTTTACAGAAATTAGAAGATTCAACCGAAATTATTGACTATTCAAACAAAAGGACTGAGTTTAAAATTACTGCAGCTCTCCAACGTGAAACACCTCAGGAAGTTGAACATGCGATGCACGCAGTAAATGAAGATAGAAAATGTATTTACTCAGGTGGAGTTAAAATTTATATATTATAATAAATGTAATATTGTAATTTATATATGTAATAAAAATAAAAAGTATTCTTAAAAAAAATGTAAAAAAAAAATATTTTTTTAATTAAAGCTACTTAGATTTAAATTCAAAATTGAAATTTTGGCGCCAAAAATTTATAAGCCCCGCCCACAAATTTGTTGTATAACCTAACTTTTTTTGTCATCATTTTCCGAGTTTTTTGGCCAACTTTCATAGGAAATCTTATAATAAGTCGGACATTATTCCTGACAAAAGTCGGTGATGAAATCCGCAAAATGTCAGGAAAATGCAAAAATTTTCGGAAATAAAAATACTTGGGTTTTGTTATACTTGGACTGTGTTCATAAACTCTACATTGTAACAATATTAGCTATATTTTGTTGAGAAATTTACAACAACAATTGCACGTGACAGGAATTAAATAATTCGAACAAAAAATTTGAGTTATTTAATTCTTGCTCGAACAAATAAAATACGTAACTGCTTGAATGAAAAACAGAAGAAATACCAACATAGATTATAAAAATTAAATCGAAAAAATATTTCGCGGCTTGTTCTGTTGAGAAAAAAATAATTCGAATTAATTTTTTTTTCAACAAAATACAGCTATTGTTAACAATGACAGTTCTAAAGCGTTCATAAACCTCGGTTGTAACCACAGCAACATGCTTTTTGTTGTTCATAAACCTAAACCAAAATTTCCCCTTATTGTTATAAACGTCATTTTCAATCCTACTCAATACTGCCTTTCTAGCTGTCAAATGTAAGAAAAACTGTAATGTAAGAAATTCAATTGAATTATCGAAATAAAAAATGTATTCATTTGCTTTAGACGAGCAAAATAATTTCATTATTCAAAATAATGAAATTTTGCGTGTTGATAACGATACTGTAAGATGATAATAACATTACATTATTGTTATAATATTATAAAGCTTAGGTAAATATTTTGTTGTTTTGTGTTTTATTCTTCAATTGTCTTCGTTCCACGTTTTCATTTGACATTTTTACGTTGACGTTTGTAACTCGTTGTAAGTGGAAATGTCGTTTGTACAATGACAGTTGTAACAATGTTCTACAATGTTGAGTTTATGAACGCACTCTTGGGATACACACCCAAGTATTTTTATATCCGAAAAATTTTGTATTTTTCTGACATTTCGCTGATTTCATCTCCGATTCTTTTCCGAATTAATGTCCGATATATTGTAAGATTTACTATGAAAGTTGGCCAAAAATATCGGAAAATGCGGACAAAAAAAGTTAGGTTATGGTTCGACAAAATTTTGGCGGCAAAATTTTACTTTTAAATTTGGTTACATACAATTATACATACATAAATATTTAAATAAAAAATAAAAATAGTTTTTTTTAATTTTAAAATTTTATTGAGAATACTTTTTTTTACATGTTAATACAATATATAAATTTAAAACCCTGCTGAGAAAAGCGATGTTTGTGACTCCTCTTTCTCTGTGGCCACCAGGAACTTCTCCAATGTACAATCTGAAATTAAAAATAATTAGGGTTATCGATCTTTGCATAATGCATAATAAATATTTTTTGTAAAAATTGGAATGATTGGAAAATTTAATTAATCCAGAAATTTATGCTTAAAAATTGCAGAAATTTAATGTTAAATACTCTGTACGTAAATAAATAAATACGTGGGCCACTAAATGTTTTTGGAGCTATAGGTACTAAACCACAGTTACCTCTTTTAACTTTTAAGGAAAAATTTTGGCCATTTAAAATTATAAAACTGTTCCAAATGAATCAAGTATTCAACAAATACCCTTTAAACTACACAATAGGTTAATTAAATTTGGAAATCGTTACAATTTTAACAAATAAAAATGTAAATTAAATAGATACTATTTCCATATAAACTTCATATGGAAAATTTTTTCCTGTCATATTTCACTTTTACAAAAACAATGTTTAGTAAATAAAAAATAATTATTTATGCAAAATGTCAATATTTACCTTACGGATGACTTTACCACTAACTTTAACTTATTTTAATAAAATATATATTTATATACATACATATATACTAATCTTAATAAAATATTATACATATTTATATAATATGTATGTAAGCACTTTTTATTTACGAATCTCTCGATCGTAATGGCGTCTACAGAAAAAAAAAAGTTTGCACTTCAACGCTACATGTGTTGAAAGTTGGAAACCGAATTTCATCATTTTCCAATTTTTTCGCCGAAAACCGAACAAAAATTGATAACCGGTTGAAGTTTTCAGTTTTGTTATACTTGGGCAATAGCCCATAAAACCAACCGGAATGAATCTATTACAAAAATTAAAACCAAACCGAAAAAATGAAATAGACAGTGGGATATACAAATTAATTTGCAACGATTGCGACAGCTTCTATCTCGGACAGACTGGTAGAACCTTTACACAGAGGTTCAATGAACACATCCAGGAACTAAACAAGACGACTGCAAAAGCTACATTCAAATCGAATTACGCACAACATTCAAACCAAAAACAACATAATTATATCAACATGGAAACAAATCTCATAGTAATAAAACGAATGAACAAAGGCGACATGATGGACCGGATCGAGGAAATGGAGATTTACAAGGAAAACAATAATCCGTCTATATTAAATGACAAATTAAATACCAAGACCAACAAAATATACGATTTAATAATACACAACCACACGGCATTATAAACAGTTAGGCTACAAAAAACATGTATAAAAAGGGTGTAGCAAAGTACATCAAAATTAGTAGTCCGCAGACGGAACTGAAGAAGGACGAATGTCCGTAACCGGTATTCCGAATTTTAAAATTATTATATCACGAAAAGATAAAACTACATATTTGAGTTTTTTATTTTTTAAAAAAATTTAATCTGTTTTTAAGTGTATATTTATTTTTGTATATATATATATATATATATATATATATATATATATATATATATATATATATATATATATATATATATATATATATATATATATATATATATATATATATATATATATATATATATATATATATATATATATATATATATATATATATATATATATATATATATATATATATATATATATATATATATATATATATATGTTAGGTTAGGTTAGGTTGGAGTGGCTGCTTACGCACACTTAGACCGGTGACGGTCCATTGTGATACCACAGTTACCACATGTTATTAATAATAAATACGTGATATAGACGCAATAAAGAAAGAAAAATGTATAGTTACAATTTTTTGAGTGTATGTAAATTAGTTTTATTCGATTGATACCGTTTAATTTTATAATAATAAATTCAATTTGTTGAAAAATAATTAATTTTTAAATGAAAATTTAAAAAAAACAAAATATATTGCAATGAAGTTATCTACAAAGCCAAGGCAATGCTTTCCACACCCGACTGCGAGATTTTAAAGTAGTACAAAGCTACAAATCACATTTTTTGCAAAAATATTTCATACTTACCAAAAAATCTAGCTCATATGTACGTTACAAATTTAGAATATCTCAGTTCTTGCTATAATTCACGTGTAAAATAGACCTAAATAAAATATTTGATAGCAACCGAATGTTCAAAGCCAACGCCACCGGTATGAAAGGGTCTCAGCTTCGCATTTGTGGTAACTAAATATATCGAGGCGAGGCGCCTGGTATGAAAAGTACTTTCGTTGGCGGGATACGATTTTGGTAAGTTTTTTTTCAATAATTAATTAAATTAAAATAATTAAAGCATAATTATTGTAAAATATGTTATTAAGTTAAAATATTTTCATCCGAAATTGTGTTGTGGATTAAATTATTTCCAGTAAATTAAGTCCGGGTGTTTTTTTTGTTGCGTCTTTGTTCTACGCAAACAGATTATATTTCTAAAAATATCTTTATGTCAAAATGCCTAAAATTTGTTGTATGCCCGGTTGCAGGTCAGGTTATCCTAGCGGCGGTGAATCAGAGTGTAAAGTGTCTTTTTTTAAATTTCCGAATGTAGAACCTCTTCGTCAGGCTTGGTTAAACGCGATTCCTCGAAAGGATTTTGTTCCCACAAAATACTCGTTCATATGTAAAAAACATTTTAATACTAACGAAATTAAAATTAATAATTACCACGGCAGTTTAGTTTTACCGTTAAAATTACCTCAATTATTGCCTAACGTTGTCCCTAGTATTTTTCCGGGTTTACCAGATTATTTTTCAAAATCCAAGCCGCAGTCCCGAAAAGAACCGTCAAAAAGGAGTAATGAGATTTTGGCCAAATCTTGTGAACTTTCGTTACAGAATGAAATTTCTTTAATGAAAGACGATCTGATTGGTTCATTTATTAATTTTAGATTACATTTGGCTAGCCATCTAAGCGACTTGGCCGTTGAAGTAAAATTCAATGAAGAAGAAGCTTATGTTTATAAAATTAACGTAGAAAATTTTGTTATTTCTCAGTATATTAGAGTAACTAAAGATTTAAATTGTCGGTTTTATCGCAATTCAGAATATATTTCGAAGTCAGATCAACAATTTCAGTGTTGGTCTCAATTTAAAAACGCGGCTAATATTTTTTTAACTGTACATACGAAAAATCACCCGCGATGAACCGCTGTTAGGATGAACGAATTGTTAAATGTAGTGTGTGAAAAAATAAATGAAGTTGTGCGTATTGCTGAACGTATTGACTATAAATATATTGGCAGACTTCAAATTATCAGTGACCAGCTAAAAATTATGCTTGAGAATAAAGTATGGTATTCGGAAAATACCTTAGTTAAATCATTTTTAATTTACCTTCGATCATCCGTGACCTACCAGTTAATAAGAGATCAGAACATGCTGATCCTTCCAAGCAAAAGTACACTGCAGTGACTTTCGTGCCTTCAAAATGTATGCCCTACTAACTTTGAAGGAAATACGAATGTTAGGCTGAGCATTTAAAACATGGGCAACGCAAATTCATACTTCAAATTGACGAGATGATTATCCTAGTAGTTTTATATTTTTAATGTATGTTCCAGTTCATATTTTCAAAAACATTCGGAACAACTGGATCAATAAGAAAAATTCCGAAAAATCGTTTTATTATCCGGATTTTGAAAAAAATAGTGTTAAAATTGCATGTTTTAAAGACATCCACGATCTTTTTATTGATGAAGAAAAGCAACTCGTAAAAAAAGCGTATAAATTAACTAAAAAATCGGTATTTCCTACCTTATTTGAACGTCAAAGTGTGCAGTGTGTTGCAAATGTTTTTCATGAGTCTTCAATAGTTCCACTTGTAACAAACAGCAATTTTAAAGAAGTCGAGAGTACTGCAGATTTTCTTAAAATCATTAAACGTTGGTGGAATGTTGTTAACTGCAAGTCAGTGATTGAAGGTATCAAGAAACGCGAACCGCATCGATTACCTATTTATACATTGGACGATTGTGGGATTGTGTTCTTACGAAAATTTTTATCCTGGATAGAAAGATGGATGGAACTTAGCGACACGTTAGAAAGTGGTTTAACCACAAGCACTTTCAAAGCAATCCATCAAACTGTAAGTGTTTTGCTGGATATTGCGAGCACATACATAAATGATGTTGATTACATAATGTTCGGTAAGTTCCAGACTGACAATCTTGAAAGGAGGTTTTCGTGGTACAGAAGACTAAGTGGGTGCACTTTTCACGTATCTTACCAAGAAGTCATCGAATCGGAAAAAAAGTTAAGGCTAAAGAATTGTATTAAGTCTGATACAATGATTCTCGAATTCTTGTCAAAATCAGAAAAGTACGATTTTTTTACTGTTAACACTCGGGAGTTCGAAGAATTATTTCTGTCGAATTATTTAGATATGTACGAAGAGAAATTCGATCGTTCCGCGGCTCTTTATATTTGTGGATATGCGGCCCATTCCATTTCTAAAAAGGTTTCATGTTTAGAGTGCCAGAAATTAATTAGAACAGGAAAGGGTGTCGGTTCGGGCGATGATTACTTTGATCTTATTCAGAGGGGTGGTATAAGTGTACCTACGGAAATCGTACTATTTATCTTTATGCATATGGGTGCGGTTTTTGATTAAATTTGCAGAAATAATGAATTTAAATTAAACATTTTTAATCCGGACTTGAACCAAAAGAATGTTTATCTTTTTTAGCTGTCCAATCGCTCTTGATGGACACGGTAACTATAGATTTTAATGATTCTTGCTCTTGTGGCAAAAATCACAAAATTATTTATTACACTATTTTATCAATTTTTTCAAATATTTTTCTTAACAACTTTTCTAAACAGGCTAATAATAACGTAGAATCCGATCGAAAACGCAAACTTAAAATTTACGAAAATTCAAATAAATCTTTAAAATTATTAAATTAAAATCACAATTTCTCAAGCATAATTGATCACTGATCACTGATGTAAAGCTGTCTTTACGGGACCTACTATATGCGGGCGTATAGTTTGCTATGTTGAACGTTTTTATATTATATATATTGGCTATGAATGACTGCGAATATATTATATCACTATATGTTTTATATTCCATTTAATTAAGTATGTAACTTTGTTTCAAAGTTGTTCTTGTTTTTGCCTATGATGTGGCTGTGAATTTTTATTTTCATTTGAGATTTTATTTATTTTTTTTAGTTTTCTTCCATTTATGTTCTAACTTTGTTTCAAGGTTAGAAATTTATAACATTACATATTTAAATTTATGTATTTTTTGGCTAATGAATGGCTGTGAATTTTTATTATTTTGTGATATTGTTTTAAAATTAGAGATCTGTAAATAGTTTTAGAATTTTAAATCTATTTGTAAAACAAGTTTTATTTTTTGGCTATGAAGCGGCCGTAAATTTTTTTTTTTTGAGTAAAAATATTTTTATTTTCTACTTTGTTTTAAAATTAGATTTTGGAATTATACCTCTAATTTTAAAACCGGGGATTAGGCCTGAGTTTACTTGGGGAACCTCGATACAAAAAACGCATTGAATCCTACCTCTTGGGTAATGGTGGAAACGGCTTATTTTATTTAGGAAAATATATTACAGAGAACCGAATTAATTCAGCTGACAATTTTATATTGGTATTTTTATGCGTAAATAATTTATTATTATGTTACGATCTGCAAAACGTTTTTTCTCTACCAAAAGCCAACAATATCCAGTTTTTTATAAACGGAACGCGTTTATGATCTAACTGGACATTCTAATAAAAATAACGTGAATTATTGCAGTTGTTTGGCACGAGGGAATAATCGGTAGATCAGATGATGATTCGTGCGTACCGCAAAATAAAAATCGATTGGCAACACTTGCCATTCTTCAGTTTTTAGTTTATATCAAGTGGCGTTAAAAATTTAGCAAGCCCAAATAATTTTATAATGTGCATATTATTATGTATAATTATTATATATTATACTTACTATACATGACACGACACCATTTGTCTCTAAACATTTTTAAATAACAAATTTTGTGTCCTCTTATATACATATTTATGAACTATTTCTCTGTATATGGGTACTTATGAAACACATCAGCTGTAAAAAACATCGTCATTGTGCAATTATGCTGTAAATTGTAGAATAAAAACAGCTTATAAATATCTAAAAGCCATAATATTGCATTTAGATAAATTAAAAAATAATAATTTTCATAAAACATAAACCGTTTTTCAAAATTTTCTATTCTGCCATGCTAAACATGTTTTACTGATCTGCAAAAATCGCATTTCGAGGAAATTGATTCGTTGGCTCTGATTTTTGAGTCAGATGGTCGTATATATTTTTTTATTTTTCCTTAAAACTAATTATTTTATTAAAATCGTATTTTTGTTATTATACAAAACGATTAGGATTCCAAAATTGTTGTAATTTGTGAACCCGTCATCGCTGATGTATGTAAATATTACAGATACTTCCAGATGTTGGAAAATTAGGGTATTTTATTCGAATTGAAGGCTACCAGAATTGAGCGATTATACGCTATGATATTGACTACAGATAAGGTAAAACAGTCCAAAATATGCTGTTTCCACAGCCCGCACATTAGCCTACACTTTCAACGGAGCAACTGCAGTTACTAGTGCAGAAATTAAAACTTGTGCTTCACCACAATCGTAGAGGAATAGTTCACGTTTTTTTATTATATTTTTGGAGTTTGTTTGTTTTGGTGCACTCTTTTGTAAATGAGCTTTTGCTCAAAATAGAGTTTGCCAAAAACAAATTAAATTAATCAGTTAATAATAAATAAATAAATAAATAAATAAATAAAAAAAAAAAAAAAAAAAAAAAAAAAAAAAAAATTGATGTTAAAGTTTTTCGAAATATTTGGGGAATAACTTACTTAAAAGCGGATTTAATTTACTTTCAAAGACTCCAAATTGTGCATTAGATCATAAATAATATGTTTCTTGAGTAAATAACAATAAATTACACATAATTAATAATTTGAAGAATTAGTCTTTTACTTTAAATAGGCTTTCTAAATAATCGATTGGTACTAAACAAAAATAACTTAAGTGCAATTAAGTCATTTGTATCACAAAAGATAAACTAAAATCCTGTGTTAATAAGAAGAATATATACCTTATCTGCTATTTAAGGTAATTATGTTTAGTTTATCGTTAAATTTATTTTCAAATAAACTATGGAATACAACCTTAAATGCTACCAAAGTCGTGTTTCCTACAAAGAGAACTTGAAATCGTTTATTATATATAAAAAATATATACCTTATCTAAAATTTATGATATGAAGACCTTAAACACCCTAAGTTTCTCGGATTTTATGAAATACGATTTGCAGATAGGATTTGGTAAAACTTTTGTAATAAAAGACTAAGTAGTTTAATTGCTATGTTATATTTATTTATAGCAAAATAAAAAACAACTATTGAAATCATAAAATTATTTATAAGATCGTTTTTTAAATAGCTTAAAAATCTAGTATGTAGTTTAAATTAATTCATAATATTTCTTTTCTATAAAAATAAATTCAAAACATGTCAGTCAACTGAAAAATTACAAAAATTCAATCAAATTGAATTAAAAATAAATATTTTTTATTACAAGAATAAAATTCAAGACTTATAATAATTGACGATCCATTAAAACAATTCAATCTTTATCGATTGCTGGAGGATCCGAAATTGGTAATTTCATTAAGTGGTTCATTTGTAGTACTGAATAACATTACATTAAGATAAGTTAAAAGTCCTTGTATATAAGTTATTATTGATTCAATTCGCGTATAGAAAATTTCAAATAAGTCAATTTTGCTATTGAAAATGAAAATTCTTAAATTGCCATAAATGCAATTTCAATTACGAAAATAAGCAAAAGTAACTTAACTTACATATTTGAAAGAAAATGACCTTATTCGTGCCATAGATAAGGCGTTCATGTTTAATATCGAGTAGTTAAGTCGGTGTTACTTCAAATTTGCTATTTTTGTTTCGATTAGAACGAAATTTATTTTGTTTAATAATGCGTTTATTACAGTAGATTTAATTATATTTATTTATGTAAAATATATAGGATATTAATATCTTTTAATTGGCATCAATAACTCAATTTCGCCAAAAATGTAGATCAGTAAAACTTGTTTAGCACGGCAGTATAAACTAAATTATATAATAACTTAATAAACTTAAGAGCATAAGTCTCAACATTCTATTTCAACAATAATCATGATATAAATGAATCTACTTTTACGTTTGATATGATTTACTATTTAAAAAGTCTTAAAAGATATCAAATAATTGCCCGTACACACAAAAAAGTTGAGGGCTTGGGGTTAACCTTTGAATGCAATGCCAATTTGCAACCTTCTTTTCATTAAGGAAGCCAACTTCAGAGTTATTTCGGGGCTATTTTTGGCCCATTCCTCCACAATTTCGTTTGCGACCACACCCAGGAACCATCTCTAAGGATTTAGTTTTTTGGAAGTTCTGGATGACGTATTGAATCGAAGATCGCAGGCGATTAGTTATTTTGGAAATTTCCGATAAACTTTTACCTTCACTGTCCAATTTAATGATCAATTTTTTTAATTTTTACACAAATTTTGGAACGAGATCGCACATTTTTAATTAATTTGACAATATTTTTTCACCATGTAAAAAATACGACTAATACACTTTTAAAAACAAATTCGTAGTTTGCCGTTAGTTGAAAATAGGAGCACAACAAATGTGTTGTTAATGTACTAGTGTTAATTTTGATAAAAGTGCAACTGTACGGATAGTTAATTGACACCGTTTTAGGCTGATTAAATGAGGAGTGTCTGATCAAAAGTCGCTATTTACATTTTCCAAAATGATATTTTTTTTTTCTATCAGAACAGAATTTTTTAAGTGAAATAGACCAAAAGTGGTTATTTCCAGCATGGACCAAAAATTGCCAATTTCTCTATGAAAAATATTCCTAAAATTATTGATTTTGGTCAAAACAAGCTATTTACTACAAAAAAGTGATCAAAAGTAAGTAGCAAAAAGTAAGATGTAAATAGCGACTTTTGATCAGACACTCCTCAAATGGTAAATCATCTCAAACATAAAAGTAAATTAATTTATATCATGATTAACATGAAATACGAAAAGAGACAGAAAGTGTAATTGAAACATAAACATTTTATTTTGGTGTCATTTTTAAAATCAAGATAAAATCGCGATCTGAGATTATCGCGATAATTTTTGTGTCTGTCACTGGTATAACAACCCCGACAGACATAGACTAACTAATCGCGAATTCAAGATTATGTATGTATGTACTCGTAGTTATTTTTTTCAGTGAGTCTGTCACAACACAATTTTAATACTTTCAGGATTACCACGCTTCATAATTTGGTTGTCGTGTTCTAGTTGTAAAAACTCGATAAACATGAAATACAAAATAGATACAGAAAGTATAAGTGAAATATAATTATGTTGTTTATCTTCTTATCGGCTTTTCGGACACAAATATATTATATTGGTATATATTGGCATTCACAAAATTTTGATTAGTTAATCGTAATCAAAAATTAAGAGGCCACCTATTTAATATATCTACACAAAAAAGCAGAAATATCAGATTTCCCATACCCTAACCCCAAGAGTTATACAAAGTGTACCAACTCTGAACAAAATAAGAACTTTCCTTGAGCTCATTGTATTGGTAGTTTGGTTTCGTACTGAAAAGTTTGGACTACTCATCAGGTAGCTACGACCAAACTACAAAAATAAAATTCATACTTAACACCAAGAGTATCAAGTATGAACGTATAGATTTAGCGAATTAAGTTCACTAAATTCAAAAAACAAACTCAAGGAAAACCCCCATCTGTATGTGTATGATGCCTTACACAATTAAATTTCAAGTTTATTTACCTCGTCCGCAAGTTTTTATTGTTTATCTTCTTATCGGCTTTTCGGACACAAATATATTATATTGGTATATATTGGCATTCACAAAATTTTGATTAGTTAATCGTAATCAAAAATTAAGAGGCCACCTATTTAATATATCTACACAAAAAAGCAGAAATATCAGATTTCCCATACCCTAACCCCAAGAGTTATACAAAGTGTACCAACTTTGTATAACTCTTGGGGTTAGGGTATGGGAAATCTGATATTTCTGCTTTTTTGTGTAGATATATTAAATAGGTGGCCTCTTAATTTTTGATTACGATTAACTAATCAAAAAATTTTGTGAATGCCAATATATACCAATATAATATATTTGTGTCCGAAAAGCCGATAAGAAGATAAACAATAAAAACTTGCGGACGAGGTAAATAAACTTGAAATTTAATTGTGTAAGGCATCATACACATACAGATGGTGGTTTTCCTTGAGTTTGTTTTTTGGATTTAGTGAACTTAATTCGCTAAATCTATACGTTCATACTTGATACTCTTGGTGTTAAGTATGAATTTTATTTTTGTAGTTTGGTCGTAGCTACCTGATGAGTAGTCCAAACTTTTCAGTACGAAACCAAACTACCAATACAATGAGCTCAAGGAAAGTTCTTATTTTGTTCAGAGTTGGTACACTTTGTATAACTCTTGGGGTTAGGGTATGGGAAATCTGATATTTCTGCTTTTTTGTGTAGATATATTAAATAGGTGGCCTCTTAATTTTTGATTACGATTAACTAATCAAAATTTTGTGAATGCCAATATATACCAATATAATATATTTGTGTCCGAAAAGCCGATAAGAAGATAAACAATAAAAACTTGCGGACGAGGTAAATAAACTTGAAATTTAATTGTGTAAGGCATCATACACATACAGATGGGGGTTTTCCTTGAGTTTGTTTTTTGGATTTAGTGAACTTAATTCGCTAAATCTATACGTTCATACTTGATACTCTTGGTGTTAAGTATGAATTTTATTTTTGTAGTTTGGTCGTAGCTACCTGATGAGTAGTCCAAACTTTTCAGTACGAAACCAAACTACCAATACAATGAGCTCAAGGAAAGTTCTTATTTTGTTCAGAGTTGGTACACTTTGTATAACTCTTGGGGTTAGGGTATGGGAAATCTGATATTTCTGCTTTTTTGTGTAGATATATTAAATAGGTGGCCTCTTAATTTTTGATTACGATTAACTAATCAAAATTTTGTGAATGCCAATATATACCAATATAATATATTTGTGTCCGAAAAGCCGATAAGAAGATAAACAATAAAAACTTGCGGACGAGGTAAATAAACTTGAAATATAATTATGTTGTTTTTATGACATTTTTAAAACGAAATTCAAATCGCAATCAGAGGTTATCGCGATAATGTATGTGTGTCAATGGTACAAAAAACCAGTAATTATATATACTAGTTGGAGCTACTTCAAAAATTCCCGTGGCGTACTGCAGCTATCTGGGGGGTCACAGGTGGTGGATAGTGGACGACCTATCGATAGGTAGGTTAGCGATGAATTAAATAAGCCGCCCCCAACCGCAGTCCAGCTGGGGGGAGAGTCTCAGGGAACTGGGGAGTGGTTAACCTCAGTTCATTAAATTCTGAGTGCCTATGATGCCCAGCATGGAAAGGCGAACAGATGGCGCCAGAAAACCATCGACCAATAACCACGGCGGACTGGGCGTCACGTCCTCTCTGCACCTCCGGAGTCTCCGCGGGTGATGAGTGGGGGGCCCTATAAACGGGTGACCCGGTGAATGGAATGGATCCCATTGGATTGGGCTCTCCATGTGATTAGGTGAATGGGGGAGAGAATTGGCGGAGGGAAGGGGGTGCAGGGAGGCCGGGGTGCGAGCGAGCCGAATGGGCTGGATTAAGGCGTTAAGCGACCCGTGCTGATGGTCAACTAGGCTGGGGCCCATTTAACAAAGCCCAGTCGCTAACCGAGCCCTCTGGATACCTGGCGACCTCCAGTTGTAATTAGCCTTACCTGCGTATACGGATCTCTGCGCTGGCGGACCTTTATTTCTCCGATACTCGTGGGAATCCAATGGATAGATCAAAAACAAAACCAAAGGGCACCGGCTCTCCTCAAAAGCCGGTATCAGCGGAGGGAGGTACCTCGAACCAGACGGGTGGGGCCTCTAAGGTTGCAAAGGTGGTTGACTCTAGGGCACAAGTCCCGGGAGTTAGCGGTACCAACGCAGCACAGGGGAGTGGGACGAGAGACATTCCTCCGGCGAAAAGGCGATACAGGAATCGCCGCTCCCCTGATACAGGAATCGCCGCCCCATGGCTGCCATCCGAACCGGCTAGCCCGGACGGGGCTTTGAAAATCATTCAGGCCAGTAACCCGAATCTTCCGACCGGAAATTGGAAGATCGTCAAGCAGGAGGAGGCCAAGGGGGCTCGAAATTATCAATCATGGTGATAAATAAGGAGTCCCTTGCCCTTCTTCACAAAACGAAGGGAGTAATTGACTTCGGTTTCGGGTCAATTACTCTCAACGTTTATAAGAAGGATGGGGCGGAAGTGCGTACGGGAGGCCAACCGGAGGACGGTGGCAACCCGCCCAGGCCGGAAGGGGTACCAGCAGCATGGGGGAAGAAGCTGAGGGTAGGGGGAGAGTGAATCCGGCGACCTCGGTAGGGCAAGGACTCTCTCGAAGGATGAGGAGGTGCACATAAGCGAAGGAGCTGGTGTACCGATGGAGGAGGATGTCGACAGCCCGGCCAGACGGGGGGGCACTGACAAGTCCTCTATAGAGGGTATGAGGGGTGGCGCATCCCAAATTACCGGGAATTAATATTCCTCTTGTATTCTTGGGAAAAATAATATTAATCTTTTCCTTCTCTCTCAATACAGCAATGGTGACACTACTGCAGTTAGCCTGGAAGTAGGCACTTGTAGATTCTGGCTAGTTTCAGCCTACATGGACCGGGAGAAGGAGGTCCCTCCGGATAACCTGGAGGAGCTGATCCGAAAAGCGGAACAATCAAAGGTAGGTGTGGTACTGGGAGTGGATGCTAATGCGCATCACACTATCTGGGGAAGCACAGACATTAATGAAAGAGGTGAGTCGCTTTTTGATTATTTGATGAGTACTAACCTTTCAGTGTGTAATATTGGGCGGGAACCCACATTTATTACTAGTAACAGGCAGGAGGTTCTAGATGTGACCCTTGCCTCAAATAATATTCTTCATATGGTTAAAAATTGGAGGGTGGATAAGGAACACTCCTTTTCTGATCATCGATATTTAACCTATAGCCTCGATATTCACCCTGCTACCCGGGAAGCCTTCAGGAACCCTAGAAGGACCAACTGGAGCAAATATGGGGAGTTATTTTAGGAAATGTTACCGACGAGGGCTATGGAGCCCCCGACGACCGTTGGGGAGCTGGAGGACATGGTGGCTAGCGTTACTAGCGCATACAACCGATCCTTTCGCGCTGCCTGCCCACTGGCTAAGCCTAGGGGTAGGCAAAAACCGGGATGGTGGTCCAGGGAACTGGGAACCTATCGAAAGGCTTGTAGGATAGCCTTTAATAGAGCCAAAAATACAAGGGAGGCTCAGGATTGGGACTCCTATAAGGAGAAACTCGGAATTTATAAGAAAAAATTAAGAAAGGCACAAAGGAGGTCTTGGAGAATCTTCTGTGATAATATGGAAGAGGTATCCGAAACCTCCCGCCTTAGGAATATTCTTTCCAAAAGTACATCTAGTCCTAGTTTTTTGATAAAACCGGACGGATCTTGGACAGCTTCTAGTGGAGAATCTCTGGAGCTTCTCTTCGAGACACACTTCCCAGGGAGCTTTGAAGACCTGTTGGTGCGTAGCAATCATCAGGAATCACTGTCAGTAACCACAGAGGATATTGTAACCAGAAAACGGATCCTATGGGCACTGAGGGGTTTTAAACCATTTAAATCGGTTGGTCCGGATCAAATTATACCAGCGGAACTTCAAAACAACTCAGTAATTATTCTTCCCTACCTGGAAGCTATGTATATTCAAAGGGTGTTTGAAGCTGGGCTATATTCCTAGGTACTGGACGGAGGTCAATGTGGTGTTCATACCGAAAGCGGGGAAAAGCTCACATGTCTATCCTAAGGACCTAAGACCAATAACTCTATCATCCTTTCTTTTGAAAACATTGGAAAGGCTGCTGGATGTATACATCAGAGATAAAATAGGTGCCAGGAAGTGGGCATCGTCTCAGCAATTGAGAAATCGATTAATTCGAAGGAATTCTGTTTGGTGGCCTTCCTGGATATAGAAGGCGCCTTTAATAATGTGAAAGCGGAGGCAATCAAGGAGGGATTGTCATTTTTGGAGGTGGACGTTCCTCTGATAGGGTTAATCAATTATATGCTGGGAAGCAGGATTGTTAGCTCGAAGTTGGGGGACTCCACCTTCAAGAGGCGAGTAACTAGGGGAACTCCGCAGGGGGGGGGGTTCTGTCCCCTCTTCTCTGGAACATAGTGGTAAACGGGTTACTACTTGAATTGGAGAGAGAGGGTATTGGAGTTATCGCGTACGCAGATGACGTAGCTTTAGCTGTTACCGGGAAATTCCTGGGCACGATTGTAGACGTAATGCAGAATGCGCTTACCATCGTTACGAAATGGGCTGGCAAATGTGGACTTGGTATTAACCCGTCCAAGACAGAGCTGGTACTCTTTACTAAGAAATACAAAATCCCGGTAGTTGTCCCTTCTACCTTAAATGGCACGAGACTTGCTTTTACTGATAGAGCTAGATATCTGGGCATTATCTTGGACAGTAAGCTTAGTTGGAAGCCCAACATGTTGGAGAGAATAAACAAAGCTACTATTGCTTTGTACTCCTGTAGGAACGCCATTGGTCATAGATGGGGTCTGAAGCCGGAGCTGGTACACTGGCTCTACACCGCCGTAGTAAGACCTGTACTCATGTACGGGGTGGGTGTTTGGCGGCCAGCTCTGGACAAGGTAACTTACAAAAGTAAGATTGAGAGAGTGCAAAGAACGGCCTGTATGCTTGTTAGCGGGGCATTGAGGTCGACACCGACAAGTGCCTTAGAGGTTATGTTGCACCTTCTTCCGGTCGACATTTTTGGCAAACAGATGGCGGCAAATACGGCTGTACGACTTGCAGCCGTCTCTCAGTGGAGGTGTCTTAGTATAGGACACTCTACTATCGTCAGATCGTTGAAGGATGAGCTGGCGAATCTTGACTACATTAAACCTACTCTACGCTTCGAGAAGCGATTTCGGACCTCCTTCCCTTCAAGGGAATCCTGGAGGGATAGACCGTTATCGGAAACCGAAGCGTTGCAATTCTTCACAGATGGCTCCAAGCTAGACGGCAAAGTAGGAGCTGGAGTATTCTGTGACAAATTAAATGTAAATATTTCTATTCGTCTCCCTGATTACTGCAGCGTGTACCAAGCTGAAGTCGTAGCGATTGAGGAGGTCATGACGTGGTTGAAGCATAATGTGTTATCCTCAGACGATATCACAATCTATGTGGACAGTCAAGCGGCGATCCGGTCGTTAGAATCGGTGTCTTTGGGGTCACGGGTGGCGTTGAGTTGTCACTCATCTCTAAATGAGATGGGTGAGCATTTCAACATCCAGGTAGTCTGGGTCCCAGGTCACTCGGGCGTCATGGGGAACTGCAGGGCAGATGAACTTGCTAGGCATGGTACGACTCTCCAGCTGCAACCGGAAAGGGCAAGTCTGGGGAGGCCTATCACAGCGCTGAGACAAGCACTTGGGAAGCAGGCGCTATCCTCAGCGGGGGAAAGGTGGTCTAACGCCCTCACCTGTAGAGTTGCAAGACAAGTTTGGCCAAAGCTGGACTTGGGGTGCACTAGGGCATTAATATCCTTACGAAGACGTGAATTAAGAACGGTCGTAGGAATTCTCACGGGACACTGCCTTTTTGGAGAACATGCAAGAAGGCTGGGTCTGGAGGCTAATGACTTCTGCAGAAGCTGCTTGGACGAAGAGGAGGAAGAGACGTTGGTCCACTTCCTTTGCTCGTGTCCAGCATTGGCTCTCAGAAGGCACAAACACTTAGGTAAGTTCAGGATGGACTGCCTCTCGGATCTCGAAAACATTAAAGTGCGGGACGTCTTACGCTACATAAGTAGCTCGAAATGGTTCCAATAGGGGTAAAAGGCGATACATCCCGTGGTATCACAATGGACCGTCACCGGTCTAAGTGTGCGTAAGCAGCCACTCCAACCTAACCTAACCTAACCTACTTCAAAAATTAACTCACAAAACAAATAACAAATTGAAAAAAAATGTTTACGTATGTAACTATGCTCGCTCATTCATTTTTAATTATATTTATCGACCCTCTTTGTTAAAGTTTTTTTCATTCCAATTGTGAGTTAAAAGTAAAGGTAACATTTTCTTTTAAATGAATGGTTCCACCTTCACCATAAATGTTTCAAGTTGTCTTTTGGTTAACTTAATTCGTTGGGTTAGTATAGCATCGACGAATGCATTGGAACGATTTGCAAATTTGTGTTAAATTTAAAAATGCTTCGTCAACCTTGCTTGCACAGATCAAAGGAATTGTATCGCTCTTATCGCTTCTGCTGATAGATAGTACATAACCTCGAATTCGCGATTGGCTGGTTTGTGCCCGTCGGGGGATAATACCCCCGACAGACACAAACTAGCTAATCGTTAATTTTATATTACTACCACGTTTCCATCGTCAATAGTATAATAGCAAAATAGTATAATACTATTATACTATTTTTCCTTATCGTGTTTCCATCATTTGGTGTGAAGTTAAAATCGTTTTATGTTTTTGTATGGGAACTTGGACGCAATTCATTATTTTGATGGCGACAAATTATTAAAACCCATATTTTATGCATATTTATAATTACCTGATAAATATTACTTGAAGTAATATAAAAAACACACTACGACCGCAGCCTAAAAAAATTTAATTTGAAAAAGAATTCAAACAAGCCTATACTGCCATGTTTGCACTGTTAAAATTACATTTGCTACCTATTAAATTTTTGATAGCTAATATAATGAAATATTATAATAAACTATCAACTTCGGGTTTCCATCTTCATAGTATAATAGTATAATACTATTATGCTATCATACTATGACGATGGAAACCCCGTAATAGTTATTTTTTTACGTCTGTCATAACACGATTTTAAATCTTTCAGGATTACCGAGCTTCATAACTTGATTATTGTAATCAAGTTGTACAAACTTCATAAACAAGAAATACAAAAAAGAAAAACTAACCAAACTTCAATATAAATTTATATAAAATGCTTTATTACATAATTTCTCTATATACAGATACAAAGAAATAATTACATATACGGTTATTACAATAATCTGTGTGTAAATACTAAAATATTAATTTAAAAAAATTACAACTAAAAGTTTAATCTCTAAAATTTTATTTTTACTATTCATATTTACTAAAAATAAAATATATCTGTGAAGTTTGAGACAATATGTAATAACTTCAATTATTTTATTTAAAAAGAAATTTGGGATGAAGGAAAGAAATGTTAAAACTGACAACTCTATTTGAAAGTAAAAAATTTACAGTGATACTTAATTTGTCAAATTTTTTTTATTACGGTACATACAGGCGGATAGGGTGTAAGATGAGGTATAATTTTACGTTACTTTTTATGTACTATGTAAATACATATATGTACCTTGCATATTTGCGGAATTACCTATTTTTATTCGGGAAATTATCTATTTACTGTAAGTTTCAAAACAAAATCTCATACTTAGGTCGCCTTATTCGCTGGTATCTACGGTATGTATGTAAATGTTTCTCGAAATAATGTACATATAAAAAAAACCAAACTATTTTTAACTTTAAGGATGTAAGGTATGCAGAACACGTCAGTTATTATAGATAATAAACTGTGCGTGTTTTTTTGTTTGTTACAAATAAATTTGGCAGTTTACAAGGCATTCAAATTGAAAAATTTTCTACTTACAGATTTATTTGAACTTCCAATATAACGAACAAAAATTTTTCTTCGTTATGTTGGAAATTCATGCAAATCTGTGTCAAAAATAAAAAGTTTTTCATTGTGAATCATTGAAAAATAACTTATACCACGTTTACATTATACGCACCTAATAAAGTATGTACTTGTTTGCAAAAAAAATTATTATTTTTCCTCTGCGATTCACACTAGCTTTGCGATTTGTACTGTGAACGCATACTATAAAAGTTCGTTGTTTCGACAGATAGATTTCTGTATTCAATTCTGTTTATGTGTTGTGAATTTCTTCTCAAACTCTATTAGATTTGTCGGTAAATTATTTGATTAAGGCCCTTTCCGAAAGTTATACTTATTTATTTAGACATACTTATTTGCCGCCATCTTAAATAAGTATGTAAAATCATCCGAATTGATTTCACATGCTTATTTTATATTTTGACTATTTTGTAACTATAAAATAATTTTTTTAATTAAATTTTTTATAAAACTTAATTACTATATAATATCACAATATGTATGCAATGAAATTAACAGAACTTTGGTTTTCGTTTAAGATTTTTTTTTTGTAAGAACATACTTATTTTAAGTTACCTCGCCAACATACTTATTTAAATAAGTAGGTCTAAATAAATAAGTTTAACTTTCGGAAAGGGCCTAACACCCCAAATTGTAGTTTAACAAAAAACGTAATAAATTTTTGTTTTGACAACAAATATGCGAATGACATTAACATATACGTATTAGTTAGGTAGTTAGGGTTCACATTACAAAGTAATATACTAATACTTTTTTGATATATAATTTACCGAAATATCAAAAAAGTATGTGATAAAATATTTAAATTTGAGTTCACATGACGTAACAAAAGTGTACAATACATGTATGCTACATACTTTTATTCTACTAATGTAAACGCGGTATTAGCTAAGTAATTTGTACGTACAGAAAAAATTTGTATACGTTTTTTAAAAACACAATTGGCGACTGGTATGGTGTGCTCTAGCGGACAATATTGAAGTAAGCGAACGCTGTAACAAAAATTTGCTATAAGAAGTTATAAGGAAATAGAGTCTAAAGTACTTTTCATACCAGACACCTCGCCTAAAAATTTTTAGTTACCACAAATGTGAAGCTGTGACACTTTCATACTGGTGGTGTCGGCTTTGAACATTCGAGTGCTGTCAGCTATTTTATTTAGGTCCATTTTACACGTGAATTTTAGCAGGAACTGAAATATTCTGAATTTCTAGCGTACATATGAGCTGGATTTTTGGGTAAATATAAAACAGTCGTGCCAAAAATGTGATTTGTAGGTTATATTGGCAAAGCACTTCGCTTTGTACTACTTTAAAATGTTGCAGTCGACTTTATAGATAACTTCATTGCAATATATTTTGAATTTTTAAAATTATCACTTAAAAATAAATTATTTTGCAGCAAATTAAATGTATTTCTATAAAATTAAACGTTATCAAATAAAACTAATTTGCATAATTCAAAAATGAAATAAATAATTTTCATTTTTGAAGCTCAAAGCCTGGTATGAAAAGAACTTAATTCATTTAAATTTTTATTTATTAATATTGTAATGATTAGAAAATATAATCAATCCATTATGTTGTTTAATGCGTGATTTTTGTATGTTTGATTAATTTGGAACAGTTTTATCATTAAAAAAGCCAGAAAACTGTGTAGAAAATTGCAGAAATTTAATGTTAAGTTCACTATAACTACACACTAAATATTTATGAAATTACATATAATAAACCATATTTACCACGTTTTAAATGATAAATACAAGCTAAAAGTCAATATTTTTAGAACATTTGTGTTTAGTTAACATTGGAACAATATCAAATTTCTACAATTTGTAAGCACAAATTTCTGGTTAAAATGATAAAACTGCCCAAGTTAGTCAAACAAGTATATAAAAATCACACTTTAAACGACATACGGGATTAATTAGATTTTCCAATCATTCCATATAACTTCATACAACAGTTAAATCATTTGGTTACTTCAATATTGTCCGCTTAAGGCACTTTTTCAACTATACCATTCGACAATATTGGACACTATTACCACAGAAGAAAGATTACCAAAGTGACCAAAGTAAGACGGCATAATATATTGTAGCTGTTTGTTCGAATATGTATAATGCTTGTATAGACCATTTAAAAACTTAAAACTACGACAAAATTTATTAATTTGCACCAAATCCACTTAATAGTATTTCTAAATACTAAATCCTAATTTCCTTTTACTCTGCTTTAATTTTTTTATGTCACAATTCAATCAATTGCAAAAAAGAAAATGACTGGCATTTTTATTATTTAGACAAAAAAAAAAAAACGAAAATTCAGTTCCTGAGATTAAAAAAATATTTAACGATATTCGCAATTACAACCAAACGCGCAATGTCGTAAAAATTTAATGATCAATTCTCCAAATTATAAATATTACATAGGTAAGTATAAAAAGTAGTATATATTTGAGTACCGAATATAGAAATATATAACAGACTTATTTTGAAATAACTTACAAATTTAAGGGAATTTTTATGTAAAACTTAATACGTAATTATTTAGTTATTGTAGTTTCTTAGAAGAAGGGAAATTAAATTTTAATGGCACGGTGTAAAATTCTTTTTTATTGATTTTTCAAAGTTAATTTATCAGTTTGTGGCTGCTCTGGTTGAATTTATAGATAAGAGCGCACAGCTCATATTCTTGAAATTCAATCGAAAAAAGTTACCAGGATTACTAATACGTTGCGTCATTTCAATCTAAAATTTAAATTGCTTTATATAAAGTCACCGGTGAAATTTTTCGATTAAATTCAAGAATTATGGTGCGTTTATGACATATGAAGGTAGGAAGTTAAGAAGATAGGAAGATTGACACGACCAACCAAATAATTTAAAATGTCGCAAGCCCCGCCTACTAGTTTCATGCCCGAGTTGAAAAATGTCTTACTTTGAGCAAAAGGTGTCACAGAATTACCAACTAAAAGAAACTCAGTGCGAGTTTACGACCATTTTCTGAAGAAAAAATTTCAGCAGATTCAATATATATTAAATGGAAAACAAAAGAATTATGTTCGGAAGGGGAAACTTGTTTACAAAATAGACTACGTCGATTGGTTGCCTGTTGAAAATTTTTCTTCAGAAAATGGTCGTAAACTCGCACTAAAATTCAAAATTATAAGCAATAAGCTTGCCCATATTTGCTAATTTTTGAAAGCTATATGAAAAAAAAAATCCGTTTTTTTTCGTAATAGAAAATAAATTTCATTATTTTCTTTTTGCCTAACAATTGATTAATTGTTCAATAATGAATTTAACCCTCGGTAATTAATAATTAATATTAAAATTATTTTGCTTTCGCTAGTCGCCTAAATATTTTTATTTTTGACAAAAATTGAAATAATAAAAATATCATGCATTATTGGAGCAAAGGCAAACATAAATTTCGCATGGAGTGATCTGGTCTTCGATTATATCAACGAAATAATTCCATATTTCCACATTAGCGGCTCTTGTTTCTAAAATACATATGTATATTGTATATATTACAAATTTGTATTCAAATTTTTATGTCCAACCGACATGAAACTCAAAGCCTTATTTGATAAATAAAATGGCGCAAAATAAACTTATTTATTTTGAGCAAATCATTAGTGACGAACTTCAATTCAATACTATGGTATCAATAGTATGGTATCTTCCTACGTCATAAACACACCATAAGGGCCAAGGGTGGTTGATTTTATTTTAAATTTCATATTTTTACAAAAACAATTGAAAAATTACAATATAGATTATAAAATAACAACGATATTCAACTAATTTAAATTAAACGTACTGATTTTAAGTATGTTCATCTGTCACGTCTCCTTTAAAAAACTTAAAAATACTAAAAATGCAACTGTAAATCTTAAAACGCAGCCTTCAGTTGTTCCTAAGATTAGACTAAAAATTCATCATATACACCCCAATTCTCATAGTCGTATCACGTCATTTTTCATGACTAAAGTCACATAACATAAATTTTGCGATTCTCTTAGTCGTTTGTTACGACTAAAGTCACTTTGTACGACAGATCTGATGTCACTTGATTTTTGCAAGTGACAGGTGAATACTACAAAATAGAAAGACGCAATTATTTTATTTTATATATTTTAAAATATTGTTTTTTGAATAATTTTGTGCACTGTTTTTAATTTGTTATTATTTAAAATAATAAGATTGTTGTTATAAAACGATTTTATTTCTAATTTGCCTAATATATTTCATGTTACAGCCCTGTCACTTGGTTCGCCTTCAAGAATACCAATTTTCAAGTAATGTGATACGATTATAGTCACATCACATGAAATGACACGACTATGGGAATTGGGGTGATAGATCACCTTTTTTTGTAAAAATTGGCAATTTTGAGTGAAATATTCAATTAATTTTTGGTTGGTCCGGCATTTCTAAAAAAATCTGCACAATTATTTATCCCATAAAGACTACCTTGTTTCCAATGTAAGGTTCAAACAGTCTTGAGTTGGAGTTAGTGTTCATGGTAACGAGGTTGGAGTTAGGTTTTCGTTAAGTCATTTAAACTCAACGAAGCTGGTGGAATTGAGTAGAGTTGAAAACCAAAATGGCCAGCGACTATATATTAAGGATTTTTATTATTACCGCCATAAAAAATATTGACAAAAAATTAGGAACGCTATACAAAAGTCCTAAGTGAATTTATAATATAATAGGCTGAAAATTTCAACTCAACTCACTTCCATGGAAACGATCGACGCCATTTTAAAATTTAACGAAAACCTAATTTCAATCCAACCTTCTCGACCTCGTTAATGGAAACCTGCTATAACAAAATGGGATTTAAAACAAGAAATAGATCGAAAGGGCAAATTTACGATACAAAAATTCACGTTTAAGAATTTTTAAAGTACTAGAATTAAATAATTTTCATACCAGACGCCTCGCCTCAAAAATTTTAGTTACCACAAATGTGAAGTTGAGACGCTTTCGTTCCGGTGGCATCGGTTTTGAACGAGATGGTCCGAGATATTCTAACATACATGAAAGCGCCACTATGTCATGTTATAAATAAATTATTTAAAAAAAATGGAATTTATTTCTATAAAATTAAACGTTATCAATCAAATAAAACTAATTTAAATGAAATAAAGAATTTTTATTTTTAAAGCTCAAAGCCCAGGCGCCTGGTATGAAAAGTACATAAGTAAAGACATTGCCCCATGCGCAACCGCAAACATGCATTTCAAACCGTCAAATCCAATTTTTGATAAAATCGTTTTATTTTCAATACCAAAATTATTAGAAAAAGTTCGAATCTATAAGTTCCACCTTATTCTTAGAAAATTTTATTAAAGTTAACTAATTTCATTCAAAAAAACCTCAATTTTGTACTTTGACGGGCAGATTTTAGCTTGACGGCCGATAACATTTAAAATTGGGTTTTTTTGAATGAAATTAAATGAATTTTAATAAAATTTTCCAAGAACAAGGTGTAGCCTGTAGAATATATTTGAACTATTTGTTAATAATCTTGACAAAGTGAAAGAACTTTGCTAAAAATTGGATTTGACGGTTTGAAATGCCGGTTGTTCGTTTTGCATGGGGCAGTGCTTTAATGCAAAAATTATGTCACAATTTTTACAAGATATTCTTAACACTCTGCTACTATTTTTAATTAAAATGATTGTAAATAAAAAAAACAAACTGTTTACTAAATCGAGTTGGGTGGGGAAAACACAAGAAGATTGGCTCGAGACCGAAGACAGAATTGACGAAGCAGCTGTGATGAGTCTAGGGAAATGTGATTTTATGAGTGCCTTTGAATTGTACGAATAGGATTGCTTCTTTCGAAATGTTAAATTTCTTAAGAACGTGATTGAAAGACATCAAAGTAATATGGGACCGTTCAGCATCATCTGGTCCCATCAATTAAACACCTTCAAATAACCTTAAATTTCAGCAGGTCAAGCCGCTTGAATAATTAAAAAGTTAGGTACTAGGATGCAGGAAGGATGCTCCTTTAGTGTCCCTGAAGTGATCGGGGTCACATTACTCTAAATAAAATCCATTTTAAAGAACAGTAGAAGTATATCGCACCGACATACGAACTGAAACGAACACTAATTGCGATAGACGAACTTAAATGGTCGAGTACGGTAGGAATTTTCCACTATAAGTATATATATATATAGCATACGCATTAGTTGTGTTTTTAAAAAATTAATAAAATATATGCACTATGCAGATACCACAAAAAAACAAAAAAAAAATCGAATGGTCATTTTGCGAATTGTCAAGATATTACACTGTCAGACAAATTTATAATGTTAAAAGTACCATTTGCTACCTACTATATTTTTGATATATAAATACCAATATATAAGTAAATATAGTGTACATTTTTTTAATAGGAGCTGTGTAAGGAGCGAACGAGACGGCTTGTATAAACATTTTTGTAGGTTTTGACAGATTTCATAAAAAAATGTCCTCTATATTTATTTATGTAAAACAAATAAAGGTAATAGATTCATCGAAACTAAAGTATTTTACGAAAAAATCTGTTCAAATACTGATATATAAATACCAATGCATAAATAAATATAGTGTACATTTTTTTGATAGGATCTGTGTAAGGAGCGAACGAGACGACTTGTATAAACATTTTTGTTGGTTTTGCATATAATACAACTACAAACACTTAAGATATAAAGAAGTACCCTAAGGTGTAGCATTAGTTAAGTGTATAAAATAAATCAGAAAGTATATTATACACAAAACTACATAAGTATAAGGTATAACAAGTGATAGATTCATGAATACTAAAGTATTTTAACAAAAAGTCTGTTCAAATAGCGAACTAGACGGCTTGTATAAACATTTTTGTTGGTTTTGCTTGGAACAACAAAATAAATTACAACAATCAACGTATTTTGTTGAGAAAAAATTGTACTGTATTAATGTAACATTTGGAATTTTTTTTTTTATTTAATTTGTAGTTGTAATTTGTCAAATATTTACGTTTTTTAGTTGTTCGTGCTTGATTTAAATAATTCGAATTATTTTTTAAATTATTTAATTCCCCCGCCTAGTAAAATTGTTGTTGTAAATTTCTCATTAAAATATGTTAAATTGTTGTTCGTCTTGTCATTCGTCATATTCGAGATAAATATTTCGAGATTACTTAAACAAGTCAATGTAATAATTTAATTTATTTTGTTTTAATACTAACATTTAATTAAATTACATCAGAAAACAAGATGTCATATGTTTGGTGTACAGATGTTTTCGACATTGACACTGCTTTTAACATTTCGTTCGTACAATTCGATTTGTTGTACTAATTTACAAATTCAAGACACCTTTTAAATTGAAATTGACAGCTATGACAAGACACCTATTAATTAAAAAATAAATTTGAACTAATACAATATTTTTGTCAAGAGTGTACAAATAAAAAGTAAATATGGATTTGTATGAAAATAAATGTAAAGTAAAATGCAATGTTGCCTTTGTCATTTAGTTACCAGTCCTACCTTCAGAAGGCATATTAGTAGCGTTATATGGCAATATGAAACAATAATACAAACCAAGAAAAAAAAATAAAATAAAGTAATAGAAACAAGGAGAGTCATTTCCGACGTATTTTTCGATGCTGAATCCGGTTTGCCCTATCACGTCAGTATATTGAGATATCCTAATCTACAAGCAAAAAAGGCTGTTTTTATGGGTTTCAATATTTTACTGTGTTAGGGAATTTCAGCAGTAGAAAGCAATGGTTCCATCGTAAAGTACCATTCATCCCCTCTCATTTCAAATTTTAAACGTCTAAATAGGTATTTTTATCTGATACCAAGACATCGTAAATCAAGCATTCAGCGTCGAAAAACTTCGGAAATGACAATTCCTGTTTCTGTTACTTTATCTTTGTTGGGCTGTGTAATTGCCTTGGAATTATAGATGTTTTTGGTATATGTATATTCGTTTTGGTTTATTTTGTACACATCACTAATACTAAACCATAGAGTACTTCTTTATATCTTAAATGTTTGTACTAAATGACTTGTATAGACATTTGTAGTGCCTTTGATCTGCATGTCAGCAAAACAAGCAGGCTTCCAAGAGAGAATTCTCGCAGTTTTGATGTATTGTATGGTTTGAGCAAACCCTGAGAAAACCTGATTGCTTTGTTAGTACATACAGTTAAAAATATCAACTGTTAAGTTTATTAACAGTTGATATTTTTGTACATACCCACATACAGCTTACAAATAAAGCCACACACCCACACACACACACACACACACACACACACACACACACACACACACACACACACACACACACACACACACACACACACACACACACACACACACACACACACACACACACACACACACACACACACACAACACACACATATATAGTAACTCGCGTACACTTGTCTATAGACTATTTAAAGTGGTGGTAAGGGTAATGATTCGACAAACAATTAATATAGTCATTCATTTTTTGCTGCAAAAAGTTAATTGCAGAATTATGAAACAGAATTTTGAAAACCAGAAACTTCAACAGAATTTTGTAAAGCAGAATTTCTTAAAATAGAATTTTGTAAAACAGGTAAACCAGAATTTCTTACTCTATGCAAGCAATAACAAATGATTGGGCTCCATAAAAAGAGAATTTTCCAAGGTTTTCGGTTTGAGTCTTGACTAATTAATTTATGAAGCTAGAAGCATTCATTATGAATATTTAAAGGATAATCTTAAACAGTCTAATTCACATATGTAGTCGGGCACATCTTATACCATTGACAGTCACAAAAATTATCGCGATAATCTATCTCGAATTCGCGATTAGCTAATTTGTGTGACTATATTCATATCTCGTCACAGAAAATTAATATTCTTGAAGTCGAACCTAGTGACACGACTGTTACTAGAAACATATCGGGCAAATTAGAAATAATTTCATGTTATAACAACAATATTATTAATTTGGATAACAACACATTTAAAAAAATGTACAAAATTACTCAACAACATTTAAAAAACATACAATGTTGCATCCTTTCATTTTGTTTTAGTACTCTGTCACTTGCAAAAATCAAGAGACCATAAGTCGTACAAACTGACTTTAGACGAAACAAAAGTTTAATAGAATAGAAAAATTGATAAGCCTTAACAAATGTCATAAAAAGTAACGTGACACCACGACTACGAGAATTGGAATGAAACATTTCTACTCGTTGGAAAGAAAAAAACAGGTATATTTAACCTCCCACCTTACTGTAAATGTAGCAATTTTCCCTAATCATAAAAAACTGTTCTACTTATATACAACAACAATTTTAGTTAGACGTTAGGCCGACATCTTAAGAGGATTCACGTGAAAGTACACACACGATTCAATTCTAATCAACTTTATTAGAAATTTATTTTGCCCCTGCCTCTCCAAAATAAATTTTCTACAACTAAAATATAAAATTCTCATTAGTTAACAATAGCAAAAAATATAAAAATTAACAAATACATTTTTGCTATACAATAATTGCAAACAAATCATATTAAAATTTTAAATTATGTCTAATATTAATGTTAATTTATATAATAATAAAAACGAGACTAGCACAATACAAAAATTTTAAAACTTCTGAATTTTTTCATTACTTTTAAATCATCAATCATTATTTTTTCTTTTAATGTTTAAAACTAAAAAAATAAAAATATAAAAAATATATAATTTTATCAATTATTAATTATAACTTTATATACTTTGAGATTAGAATTAATATTTATGTATATTTATATATTTATTTGTATAATAATCTAATAATATTTTTAAAGTCTTTTTCAATTATGTATATGTATAAAAAATTTGTCAAGCTAGACATTCGTATCAGGCACTATTGTTGTTTTCTCGTAATCGTTTTCTGAATTAGCTTCTGGATCAATGTCAATTCTGTGGGCTTTGTGCCAAACGACTAGATCAACAATAAATGCTAAAAACATAATACCAGATGTGGTACCTAAGAAGAAATGACGAAATACATCACCGTCGTATAGAGAACAGGCTCCTTGTTTACCGCACACCGTCTCCCACACAAGACAAGCGGAATCAACTACCGCCCCGTAAATAATCGGACAAGGAACATTACCAAATAGGCCGATTGCGAATTGTATTACGCCCATGGCCATTGCTTTGTCTGGAATGGAAACAAATATCTTTATTAATATATATGATAATATATGGTATTTTGAATAATATATTTAATTTTGGAGTTAGTACATTAATGGGGGGAATTAGGGAATTTTAAAAATGAATTTCATTATTGGAAACTAAGGTAAAATGTACCAAGTTTAACCAAAAAATGTTGAATTTTTTTAGGATTTGCTTATACTCCGTAGAATAAAGTATGTAGCAATAAAGAGTTTGTATCGTTATCCAAAATAAAAAATCCCAATAAAACAAAAAATTCCAAAAAATCAAGTTTTTTAAATATCATATATGATTTATACATATAACAAAATTTTGAAATAGGGGCTGTCGCCCCAAACCCCTGCTTTGATGATTTTTTGAAATTTTAACATTCGTAGATTGGAGCATTTTTGAAAAATCTATGTTTTTTAATATTTAAGGACATACTAAAACAGAGAGCTCCCCAAAGCCGCTTAGCATTGGACGCTTTGCGCAAGGATGACAGAAAATTTTTAAAAATATTAACATTTGTAATATAATAATATTTACGTTTGTATTTCACATACTAAAATAAAAAGCTCCCCAAAGCCGCTTGGCATTCGTCCTTTCTGCGCAAGGATGACTTGCAATTATGTAGTTCCCTTTTGTTTTCATATTGTAGTTAACACAAATTTAATGGGGGTTTTCTTTCGATAGGACACTTTACTATGTATTTTTTTTGGGTTTTTGTTTCTTTCGGGAAAATAATGCTATCCCAGCAAAAACGTATCGTCGTGTGATCTCATGAGGTCGGAATTATGCGGTAGGGTATTGTTTTCAAGCTCCTAAATCAACCAAATCATATTTTTTTGGTTATTTTAGTGATTTATTGGTTAAGGAAAATTAAGAAAGCAGAACGGCAATAAATACTTAACAATAAAAAACCGACCTCGTGAATCAACTATGAATGATTTGATTGGTTAAGGAGATCAGACAAAATACCCTAAGGTAAAAACCGACTTCATGAATACACTATCAAACTGAAATATTTTATCACATCCTTTTAGATATTTCAGTAAAGTATGAATTAAAAATATATAGGTACCGTTGGTATGTATTATGCCGACTAAACCTTACCTAATACTACTATTTATCATAAATTTCAAATTTTACTAAAAACAAGAAAAATAATAAACTTTTGATAGTTCCAATGTTGGGGTATTGCGTATATGTACTCGTACGTATTATAACGCAGCACACATTGTTGACCGGTCACGAGTTAACTCGTGTTTGCACCTCCATTGAATTAATTATCTGAATTTTTTTTAAATTTAGGGTCTACATGTTCTAACTCATCACTTCTTTCGTTTCGATAGGATTTACTGTATTCCTTTCACAAAAATACAAAGATGTACATACAACAACGCAGCATTATAACGTACATACTGTGTTGTTGTATATCTTTAAACTTTATTCTGATGGTGTAAAACTTTTGCGTAAAATTACCGGACATCAGTGCGTTTGCAAAATCATTGACTTATAAAATACACCAATACAACTATAACATTAAAATACCAGGGATAACATCTTCTACCTCCACTATTTTCGATGTAGGCTATGTATCTTTTTTTTCAAGAATAAAATTGTACCCTGTTTCTCTTCCTCAATTATTTATCCGTTGCAATCTCACTCTATTAGTATACATTTTTAAATTATCCCATTCCATCGTAATCGGTAAAGTATCCCAAAAATATTTGCCGTCTTTCTTTGGTAACTGGAATAGTAATTGGTATAAAAATAAAAATCCAAATTATGCTCAAAATAAAAACCGAAAATAATTTTCTTTTTATTTTTATCAATTGACATTACAAATTAAATAAGAAAACAATAAAATGTTTCAAAATTATTGCTAGAATAAGTATAATAATACCAAGAAAAACTTGGTTTGAAACTATTCATTCCGGAATGAAGATACACGGCATTATTGTTGTAAAATTCCCAAAGTAAAGAGCTAACCAGCGAAATTGTAAGAAATGTAACCGAATTTAACGAAAGTTTTTTCTTACGGAAAATTTGACAATGCGTACATACTGTACACAAGTTGTCAATTGGAATTTAGTTGGAGTTGCTTCATCTGTAAATGAAAATTTAAATGAAACCATTTTGAACATTACAGAGGACTAAATCTAGCGATTAGTTAATTCGAAATCGACTATGCTTATAGAAGGAAGACGTCAAATGGAAAGCCATCTAATGTTATTTATGGCTGCAAGTTATGGGTTAAAATCTAACAGCTTGATTTACGTAAATGAAAGCTTTAGTTTTTACAGAAAACAACTATTTCTAAGTGCTAAAACAGTTATAGAAGAAAATGGATATTTGAATCCGAAGCTCAAGAATATTACTAAGGAAAATGGATGGAGTTGATGTGATTGTTATAAATGACATGAATGAACTTGATAAGTTAAAATAATTTTAGTTTAATGTTTAATTTTAATGATCAATGTAACTAATTTAACACAAGGTGGAGCATGTTAATTTGTAAATTAAGCATCATAATCTAACTCTGATAATAAAAATACCTTTTGTATCATACATCAAAATGCGCGTAGCGCTTCGTAAAAACAACGATTCAATTTTTGCTAATTTTCCGTCGTACAAAATTTTATCTGATATTTTATTCTTCTTCGAAATTTAACAAGTGATGAGGTAAATTCTTATAAACATAATAATTTTGAAATGGTTGATGGTTGCAACAACAACTATTCAGCTGGTGGTATAGTTGCTTATGTGAAAAAAGGTTTTTCTTTTAAGTCTAAACTTAAAAATTTGGTTACTGCTGATATTTTGCAATTAAACTTTAGTTTAAATTCTGAAGTAATCTGTGTGGTTTACGTGTACCGTATTAATTTTCACTCAGTCAGTGATTTTATTATGGAGTCTCAAACTATTTAAGTGTTATTAATTTAAGAAATGTATTTATACTGGGCGACTTTAACATGAACATTTTAAAATCATTTCGGAATTTACTATTATTTACGGAGGCTACTCGAATAACTAAACTGATAGCTACTTGTATTGATCATATTTTTGTTAGAATGAAACCTCTATCAAAATGTGACTTGCACTTATCCTACCCTAATTTAATTTCACTAAAAATTGATATGTTTTCGAATAATATCAAAAGTTCCAATGTCGTACAATTAAAAATATTAATTATATCAAATTAAATTCCTTATTAGTGCAGGACCAACATTAGCTAGACGATCCTAATGAGATTTTAAACCAATTTATAAATAATATCACTGCTAAAATTGAAGAATCATCTTATTCTGTCAAAATGCCTTTTAAAGATAGGAATATTAAGTGCTGGATATCTAATAACCGTCTGAAAAGTATTGTATGAAAGTCAAAAACAGATTGATTCTAATTGCTAATAAAGATAAAAATAATATTAAACTTCAGAATAGAGTAAAATTCCTTCAGAGGAAAATTAAGTTAGATATAGCAAACCACAAAAGAACATTACTGTCAAAATAAATTTCAACATTCTAAAAACGATTTTTATTTATTTTTTCTAGATTTTTTTAAGCAGAAAAAATTCTGAAATAATAGATACTAATGGTGTTATACTAACTGAGTCACTTGACATAGCAAACGCCTTTATTGAATAATTTGTTAATGTTTCCATCAACCTCAAATCAAAAATCTCTAGTAATTGGTATGTACCCAACAAAGATGGTAACTTGCTAAAACATAATTTTGAGTCTAAGACATTTTTCTTTTCACCAATATCTCCGTCTGAAATTTTGAATTATGTGTATAAATAGTTTGGATAATTCCAAATCATCTGGCATTGATAATTTAAATATTTCTTTAATCAAACAAGTTGCACCACCTATGGCTTATATGTTAGCCCATATTTTCAATCTCAGCCTTGAACGTAGCATTTTTCCAGCTTGCTTATAAATTGCTTCAGTGGTACCGTTGTTCAAACGTGGTAATAAAAACAATGCCGATCATTGAAGCAGATTTTTTAAACCAGTCGGGCCTGTTAGTTGATATCCAGCATGAGCGATTAGCGAATCCACTAACTAACTGCATCACCACGGCAGTTCCGCTACCTAAACTTTATCGGTCAATTTACAACCGATATACAGCACATTTCGGGATGCGATAATATGGTGGCCGATACCCTGTCACGATTGGACAGCACCGGGTTACCAGAATCAATCAATTATGATACAATCGCAGGCGCACAGCAAGCGGATGTGGAACTGAAGGAATTGCGAGAATTACCAAGAGAGCTCAGTTGGGGGGAAATACCCGTAGCCTTCAATTCCACGAAAATGTTGCTATGCGATGTTTCCGCAGGCAAACCACGGCCTTATATTCCCGCAGATTTTCGGAAAGCAGTGCTTGCGGCTACACATAATTTATCGCATCCAGGAGTACAAGCGTCATTGAAAGCAGCCATGACGGATAAAGAAAGACGTAAAACAAATGACTCAGTGCTGTTCGGCGGGCCAGCGTTCTAAGGTGGCAAAGCACACCAAGAACCCCGTAGGAAATTACACACCGGCGACGAAGCAATTTGTGAAAATACATCTAGACATCGTCGGTCCATTACCTGTGTAAGAAGGGCAGCGGTATTGCATGACATTAATAGACTGCTTCACTAGGTGGATCGAAGCAATTCCAATCGTAGACATCAAAGCCGAAAGTATGGCGATAGCATTGTTCAACAATTGGATTGCTCGCTTAGGAGTACCTCAGTCGATTGTGACGGACCAAGGATCCCAATTTGAATCAGAACTGTTCGCTGAGTCCTCCAAATTATGTTGGGTTTCGAACACAGCCGAACTACAGCATACAACCCAAAGTGTAACGGATGGCACAGGGCATTGAAGGCGGCCGTCATGTGTCACAGCAGAAACGATTGGACACGCGTTTTACCTGCTGTTTTGTTGGGACTTCGCAAGACGTACCGTGAGGACTTAAAAACTACCTCGGCCGAATTGATTTTTGGAAAACTGCGCATCGCTAGCCAATTGCTAATAGAAAGAAAAAACCACACAGATCAATCCGAATTCGTCAAAGAACTAAGGGAACATTCTAGTAAAATTCGAAGAGAGCTCAGTTGGGGGAAATACCCGTAGCCTTCAATTCCACGAAAATGTTGCTATGCGATGTTTCCGCAGGCAAACCACGGCCTTATATTCCCGCAGATTTTCGAAAAGCAGTGCTTGAGGCTACACATAATTTATCGCATCCAGGAGTACAAGCGTCATTGAAAGCAGCCATGACGGATAAAGAAAGACGTAAAACAAATGACTCAGTGCTGTTCGGCGGGCCAGCGTTCTAAGGTGGCAAAGCACACCAAGAACCCCTTAGGAAATTACACACCGGCGACGAAGCGATTTGTGAAAATACATCTAGACATCGTCGGTCCATTACCTGTGTAAGAAGGGCAGCGGTATTGCATGACATTAATAGACTGCTTCACTAGGTGGATCGAAGCAATTCCAATCGTAGACATCAAAGCCGAAAGTATGGCGATAGCATTGTTCAACAATTGGATTGCTCGCTTAGGAGTACCTCAGTCGATTGTGACGGACCAAGGATCCCAATTTGAATCAGAACTGTTCGCTGAGTCCTCCAAATTATGTTGGGTTTCGAACACAGCCGAACTACAGCATACAACCCAAAGTGTAACGGATGGCACAAGGCATTGAAGGCGGCCGTCATGTGTCACAGCAGAAACGATTGGACACGCGTTTTACCTGCTGTTTTGTTGGGACTTCGCAAGACGTACCGTGAGGATTTAAAAACTACCTCGGCCGAATTGATTTTTGGAAAACTGCGCATCGCTAGCCAATTGCTAATAGAAAGAAAAAACCACACAGATCAATCCGAATTCGTCAAAGAACTAAGGGAACATTCTAGTAAAATTCGCCCGACTCCATCCTCACGACACTGTTGTAAAAAGGTATTCGTCTCACAGGAACTCAACAAATATACACAGGTTTTTGTGCAAACCAACCTATGCAAGAAGTCACTGCAGACACCATATGAAGGGCCGTTTCCAGTCATTGACAGGAACGAGAAAAAATTTATACTAAACATAAAAGGCAAAGTCAGCAACATTTCATTCGACAGGTTGAAACCGTGTTTCACGAAGGACACTTCGGTAGACAAAACACAAGCTGTCAACAAGGCAAAATTCGATGATATATTACCTTCGGAGGAATTACACGAAAATTCGCTTGCCGCAAAAGTTCGATTCAATTTTCAACGACAACCGGCAGCGAAGGGTAAATCAACTGGCCCATAGAGCAGACAGAAAAACTGTTTAAAAGCCATCGAGACAACCAGCATCAACCCAAAACCAGTCACAACGAGAACCGGAACAACTACAAACCTGCCAGCACGTTTCGTGGCATCGCTCATCAGTAATTCACTGGTAAGGGGGTGATGTGGCGTACCACTCACCGGGTAACGTGACGTACCACCAACGGTCAATAATCAGTATATAGTATATTATAATTACCATATTTCGATAATCTAACAAACGTCAACATGCCATTGCTACACGCAATAAATGTGCCAAACATCGTTGACGTTACAAATTAATGAAGTTTAACATAACATTTAGCTCCCGTATTTATTAGTATCGTCTTTTTGCCGAGCGAGGTGACATCTAGCCGTCGACACCGACATCAGTAACAATAAGTTGGTAGTTTGGTGAATTTGGGTTAGCAAATACATATTTCGTCGCGATAATAGCGCGAAACAATATTGCGGAATGCGGGTATGTATATTTTCCTGTGTGAATTGGTTAAAATTTTGACAATCTTAAATTGTACAAAATATACCTTATTATTGTGACAACAAAAACAATTTCAATCATTTATTTTAATTAATAATAATTAATTGAATTTATAAAAGATTAAATAACATGTTTATGCGACGTATGTAGATTTTCTATAATAATGGAAGTTTTAAATTTTCGGAATACACTTCTAATACAATCAGCCCTCTTTTATTTGTAAACGTTTGTAACTTTATTTCGTCGTACAAAACCAAGTTTTTTTATCGTCAACAACAGCGCTTCCAAATTTTTTTTTACTCGATAATAATTTTTTATTTTGTACATTTTTCGAAGATTCCTTTTTTTTTTTTTTTTATATATTTTAACTTATTTGTTTGGTTTGAACGGCGTCGCTCACATCACCAAGATTTTTATTTTGACATTTGTTTTTTATCGTTTGTCCAATTACACATAACAAACTTTATTTGTTATGTTAACTTTACTGATTCAAATATTAACTTCTTTTTTTTTTTTTTATGTCTTATTTTAATTTTATCTATGTATACTGTTTTTTATAAGTCTGCTTTTATCTCTTTTAAGAATTTATTTAATTCGAAGTATTCTTCCATTTTGTTATTCGATAATATGACTTCTAATTTTTTGGTTTTGATTGTGTCGTATTTATCTCTAACTATGCTGTATTTCCTGCAATCTTCTATTATATGTCTTGCGTCTTCCTTTTCATTGCATTTCTCACAAATGTCACTTTCTATTTTTTTGATTAATTTTAAGTATTTTTTATCGTATGTGTGGTTTGTCCTCAGCCTGGTTATCCTTCTTATCATGCCGGCATCTATCTTCTTTCTGTGGAACCATGGTTTCTTATCTATATTTTCTTTTATGTTTTTCCTATGTTGCGTGCCTTTGCTTATTGTTTTGTTTAAGAATTCTATTTTCCATTTATGATATATATGATTTTTAACTATTTTAATATTTTCCTCTAGTGGTGTGTTGACCTTTATTTTTCTGGTTGAATTCGTCCCTTGTTTCGCCGCCGTATCTGCTTCTTCATTCCCAGGTATGCCAATATGGCTTGGGATCCATATTATTTTTATTTTTATGTTTTTTGATATTATTATTTTATATATTTGATTTTCCAAATATTTAGTATTTTTGTTATTGTTATTATTTTTTTTTAAAGATTGACACGCAGATAAAGAGTCGGTAATTATTGTTAATGTTTTTATATTATTTTGTATTGCTATTTTTATGGCCTCTAAAATCGCTATTATTTCTATTGTTTTTATTGAAAATTGTTCCTCTATATTGTAGCTATATGTTTCCTCGTTGTAGTTATTATAAATTCCTATGCCCCTTTTTCCGTTTGTAATAGAACCATCTGTGTAGCTTATTGAGAGTCCTCCGTGTTCTTTGATATAATTTTCCGCTGTTTGTTTTAATTGAGATTTGCTAGAGTTATTCTTTTTCCCCATTCTTTGATGTATATACATATCTATCTCCAAATTTATGTCGTTATTTCTTAACGCTATCTCGTCTAATTCCTTCTTTGGTAATTTATCTAAATATTCTTTATAATTTATGTATAGTTCTCTTAGGGATCGGTTTGCTTTATTATCAATTACTTTTTGTCCCAGTATTGTGTTGTTATATATATGTTTTGCTAGGTATGCATAGTTGTATGCCTCTATTTTCAGGTCGATTGGAAGGTCTCCTGCTTCTGCTATTATAGCTGTGATTGGAGTGCTATTGGTTAGGCCCAGACATATCCTTAATCCTGTGTTTATAACTTTTTGTATGATCTCTTTGTTTTTGTTACTGTTTGTAATAAATGCGCTGTATCTTATTCTGCTTTCTATAAGACTTTTGTACACGTTTAATAGCGTTGATGGGTGGGCACCTCCTTTCTTTCTGGCGAATATTTTTATTAAATTTATAGCTGAAATGCAGTTATTTTTTAACGTTTTATGGTGTATATTATAATCTAGTTTTTTATCTAGAATGAAACCCAATGTTTTAATTTGGCTCGCTTCTTGAATATCTCTGTTATTTATTTTGATTGATATTGGTACTTCTATTCTTTTGTTGTTTATGTTTAGGTATGAAGTTTTATTTGGATTTATTTTTAAATCTAACTCTTTTAAATTTTGGTTAAATTTCACCATTGTTTCGTTTGCTATAATTTCTGCCTGTTTTCTATCTTTTGCCGCTATAATGATTAAGAAATCATCTGCATATTGGAGTAAATTGATGTCTTTCTTATTTATTTTATGTAGATTACTTGTGTATATATTAAATAAATCTGGGCTTAATGGATCTCCTTGTGGTAGACTATTACTTGTTGTTGTGTTTATTTCTTGAAGTCCATTTTGAAAAATTATTTTCCTGTTGATTAGTGATTTGTAGATCCAGTTTGTATATTTGTGTGGTATTTTGAAATTTTGCATTATTTTGATTAATTTTCTTATGTTCACTTTATCAAAGGCTTTTTCTATGTCTGTTGTTATTATTAACGTATATTTATTTTCATTTTTATTCTTTTCAATTATGTTTTTTAGATGATTTAAATAATCAGTGGTAGATTTTCCTTTTCTGAAACCGTAAGATGTTTCTGGTAGTAATTTTTGTTTTTCTATTATTTTGATAATCCTGAATTTTATTAGTTTACTAGTTATTTTAGCTAGCGTTGAGTATAAATGAATTCCCCTATAATTGTCTGTTTCGTTTAAATTTTTGTTAGGTTTTGGTACTGGAATTAATTTGATGTTCTTCCATATTTCTGGGTATTCCTGTTTTTCCCACATTCTATTAATGTGCTCAGTTAATTTGTTAATGTGATTTTCTGGTAGTTTTTTCAATATTTTATATGATATTTTGTTAATCCCTGGAGCGGTGTTTTTGCTGTTATTAATGATATCTGTTATTTCTTCCGGATTGAATTCGTATCTTGAGGTTATGATGTCAGGTAATTTAAATTGGTTTGTTGTATCTATTGTAGATTCTGTGATGTTTGATGTGATAAACTTTTCATGTTTTCTATGTTATTAAAAATGTTGTTACTGCTTCTTTTTTTGTTGTTGAATATTTTAACTTTAGACCACAATTCTTTTGTGTTGAGGCAAGGGTTGATTTCTTCAATGAATTTGTTCCAGGATTTCTTTTTTTCTCTTCTTATTTCCAATCTTAACTTACTTGTGGCTTTTTTAAGTTCTATCTCAATAAATTTGTTTTGTCTATTTTGGTTATATAATTTAAGTTTTTGTTTTTTTATTTCCCACAGTTTCCTTAGTTTTTCCGTCCACCACGCTTTTGGTATGTATTTATTATTATCCCTTATTTCTTTTGTGTTTTTTCTAATATTGTTTGTAATTCTGTTTCGTAATCTATCAAATCAAATGTATGTGATGGGTTCAGTTCTAATATGTCTTCTATTGATTTTTTTATATTTGTTCTTCTGATTGTTTGTGAGTTGTATGCATTTGTGTTTTCCATTTTAATTGTGACTGGCAAGTGATCTGTGTATCCAATTTTTGTATTATCTATTTGCCATTCTATTTTGTTTGTGATATCTTGAGTTGCAATTGAAATATCTACTGCTGAGCTTTTTCCTTGGGGTCCAATCCAGCTATGGTTGCCATCATTTAGAATTATAAAATTTGAGTTCATTATTATATTTGATAGAATTCTTCCTCTATTGTCTTCTTTTGAGTTGTTTTCCCAACTTGAATGGTGTGCATTAAAATCTCCTATTATTATTGTTTTGTTTTTTAAATTATGATCACTAATTAGTAACTTAAATTTGTTTTGTACTATTGTATTGTTGGCATTAGGTGGAATGTATATCCCTATTATATTTAACGTATTATTAGTTGTATCTATTATTTTAATTTTAATTGCTTCTATTGGTTCATATTTGGTGTAATTGTCCACTTCTTTATAATGCAATTTATTATTTATTATAAAACCCACTCCGCCATATCCATCTGATCTGTGTTTGAAATATGAGTTATTATTCAAGAATTTAACGTTGCTGTTTTCGTTGGTCCATGTTTCACTTAGGAACGTAATGTCTATTTTTTCTTTGTTGATATAATGTTCTAATTCATTTTTATTGTGGTTAAGACTTCTGATATTTAGATGTATTATTTTAATTTTATTATTGATTTGATTCGGCATCATTTTGGTTGATTTTTTGGTATTGTTTGTGTGTGTTGTTTATTATTTTATCCATATTTAGTAGTTGTTGTAGTAGTTCCGTTAGTATAACGTCTTGTTGCTCGTTTGAATTTGGATTTAAGTAGCTTTGTGTTGTAGTTTGGATTGTGCGATTTATTTTTATAACTTCAATTAAATTGTTGCTTATTTCATTGATTTCCGTTTTTAATTTTTGGTTTTCTATTTGTAACTTTTCTCTGATTAATTTCATTTCTTCTTTTATATTTTCTATTTCTTGATTATTATTAGGTAATCTGGGGAAATTTTCTTTATTGATGTCGAAATCTTTTAATTTTAGTGGTTTTACTATATTTCTTGCTTCTCTAAATGCTATTTTTTTTGTTATCATTAAATATTTAATTTTCTTTTGATTTTTAAATTCTTCGCACAAGTAATTATTAGTTATATGGTTTTCCCCACAATAATAGCATTTTGTTTCATTTTTACAATTAATTTTTACATGATTTGGCTCAGCGCAATTAGTGCATTTTTGTGTACCGCGGCAATTCTTTTGTGAGTGTCCATATAGTAAGCATTTTTTGCATATCATAGGTTTTGGGATGAAATAGGTGACTCTTCTTCTGACTTCATATATCGTGATATTATCCGGTAATGTAGTAGATCTGAAAGTTATTTTAATGGCTGTTGAAGGTACGACTTTTTTATCTTGGTGGTCCCATCTGGTGATTCTTTCTATTTTTGATATTTTTGTATTTGATGTAATGTTGTTTTTTAAATTTTCTATTTCTACGTGTGTTGGTATTTTGTTGATGTATCCAATAGATTCAATCATAAAGTTGGTTACGTACGCTCTGCAATGATGAATTTTTTCTAGATCTACACTCTTTAATATTTTATTTGCAGTTTCCAACTCTCTGGTTTGTACTTTAACCCTGTTTTTTCCATATTGTTGAACTTTTAGTATTTTTCCAAAATTTAAGGAATTTAATTTTTCTGCAATCACAATATCTTCAATTCCTTTTTTCTCTATGATTACGTAATATGGTCCACTATCACCCGGCATATATTTGTTATTTTTATAATTATTATTTATATCTTCAGATTGTTTTATTTGTTCCTCTTCTAATTTTGATTTTTTGGGATCCGGTTCGAAGCCCTTAAAATCTTGATTATCGACAGCATCTTCGTCCATTGCAGTGTCCGCCATTTTGGGTTGATTATATGCGATTTGTTTAACGAGTTTATTTTTATGTTTCGGGTTAATTATATTTCTTATTAATTTATTTTCATGTTTTATTCTTTTAATTAATTCACTTCGATTGTTTTTGTTATATTTTTTGGCACATTTTTTTGAGTTATTTTTTATTTCACTTAATGACGCCTTAGCGTCCTCCATTAAATGGAGTACCACTACTCACGTCTTTTCTTCAAAAAGTTTTTTTTTTTTTTTTTTTTTTTTTTGTCTTTTCCTTTATAATAAAAAGCTATATTTAATTTAATTAACTAAAAATACCACTATATTTCACTAGCACTTAAATTCACTTTGAAAAACTTTAACACTATTTCGATTACGTCTTAATCGCTTGGATGTTAAACACGGTCTGGAGATTCCTTATTTTTTTCCTAACGTTTTCAACGTTTACGCTCATTTCGTCCGCTATTTTTTGTAAACAGAATTTTTTATGTCGACTTGTTTTTTAATTTTTATGGGTTATCTTCCATAAAATTTCATTTTTGCAGTACAAGTCGATTAATCGCACTGTACCTTCGGTGTTAAAAGACATTTTTTCAACTTGAGAGAACAATTACAAATGGCAAAACAAAGCAAGTTTTTTATGACATTTCATAATAATTTACTAATAAAATTTCGTGAAATAGCCTCCTGATAATTTGCTAATAGTGTCAAAATGCGTATAATATACACACACATACATTGACAAAATTTATATCATGATAGAAAATATCAGTGGATTTAGGCATAAAAACCTCTTACATTTTTTCAAACAATTTCCACTTTATGCTTACAAATTCTATTTTGAGCAGTAGCTCATTTACAATAAAATGTATAGCAAGTGAAATAATATTAAAAAAAGAAACTATAACAATGTAGTAAAGAGTTTGGCATGCAACGGGAGAACGATTAAAGCCTGATTGCGTGATGCCACTACTTAGCAGCATTTCTTTGAGGTTCGGTGATGGTTTAAGCAGGAATATCATGGAATTATAGGAAAATTGGGTAGTAATACCATACCCTGCTTTAACAACAGGACATTACGTAGATGCAATTTTAAGGCTTCATGTGATTCCTATGAAACGAGCAATTGGACGTGGATTTTGCTTTATGCATGATAATGCTCGGCCACATTCAGTGCTAAATACACGGCAATTTTTGCAAAAGCAGGGCAGTCGTTTAATAAACCACCCTCCGCGAGGTCTAGATTTAAACCCTATAGAGCACGTATGGGATATGTTGGAGCGACGTTTAAGAAAACGGGCAAGGCAAACAAGAAATTTGCGAGAGCTCAGAGATGCTTTGCAAGAAGCATGGCACGCGGCAAACACTCGTTTTTGATTTTTTTTTTGTTTTTTGTATAATGTTGATTAAAGTTTAAAATGTTATTCTGTTACAAAACACCGTTTTAGTTTTTTTTGTTTTAAAAAATTGTTTTTTCCTTGTGCGACCTTTTCCTTGTATTGTAAAACTGCAATAACTTAACAACGACTTGTCGTAAAACAATTTCAATAGTCTCATTCCCAAGGTTTTTAAATTCTCTACAAAATGGCTTATTTGGATTCGTGAATGAAACATCTCGTTAAAAACATTTTTGTTTGTCTCAAAAAAAGTTATAAAAAAAACAAAACTAGTATAAAACGGACCCAAGCAACGGAAAGTGGACTAAATTTCCTTTATTTTAAAAGTTAAAAAAAATAAAATTTAAACCGACATTTCACCAAGGTACAAGCGTTTGAATATAGGGTATTTTCGAAAATTTCACTGTTGCATTTTTTGTTTTGAGCAGTGCATATGAACAATATTTCGAAAAAGAAATTTAATATGCAAAAGTCATTAAACCATAGTTTTAATATAGTACATATATTATATTGATATACGGCATTGTTGAGATGCCGGTAATGCGATTACATCATGTAATGGCTTTTCCTCCTTTTTTATTTTAGTATGTGAAACAGAAATGTAAATAAAAATATAAATATCAAAATTTTTGAAAAAATTATCACGTTTTCTTGCAATCCTTGTGCAAAGGATCCAACGCTAAGCTGCTTTGCGGAGTTCTCTACTTTATTATTTTAATAATTTTTCATAAACACAAATTTTTGAAAAACCTTCTAATTTCTATTAAAATTGGAATTTTAATAAATCGTTAAAGAGGATGTTTGAGGGCAGCAGTCCCCATCCTCTAAGGCATACAACAAATTAAAATAACATTTTAAACAATTTTTATAATTAAATAACTTGATTTTTTGGGTTTGATTATTTTGCGATTATTTTGTTTGTGAAATCACAAGTAATCCTTTTTAGCAAATTTGGGAAAGGTTATTTTATTTCGTTTTATAGAGAATACGCTTTTGATAAGATATTTAGAACGCAGGGCAGCTATCTGTTAAACTGGTTGCATGTTAAAAATGCACAAATGCACGATAATGTTAATCAAAATATCCACCAGAGATCGGAAACAAGCAAAACATTTCGATCAACACCAAACAAAAATCCCTTATTGCGAGTACGAACAATACAAAACGGAAAAAAAAAAATAAAAACGAAAAATATATTTTTGGTATTTTTTGCTTCCAATTTTTCGTTTCATTCAAACGAGTTCAAACAAGTAAACTAGCAAAAAAAATAAACTTCGGTTTCATTTGATTTTTCTTGCACGCAACAAACGCACAACGAAAATACAAAATGTTTCAAATTGTATATTTTGTTTTTCAGTTTGTATTGAAGAAGCTTTGATGAAGTTAAAAGGTGCAAAATAAAGAATTTTATATAAACAGCAACACATTTTTATTATTATTGCTCATTACAATCAAAACTCGATTTCCCCCGATATAATGGAAATAATTCGAATTTAAGGGCCAAATTTTCTTCAATGTTCTTATGTATGGTTTGTCAGCTGCGAAAGTCAAGATAATTTTATATCGCTGTTGGTTAAACAAAATGAACTTCTGGAATACTGCCAATTAGAAAGGAACTTGGCTACTTCGTAACCGATTATAATGAAATTCGACATATACGATGGAAATGAGATTCTAAAATAATTTTAGATAAAGTTTTAAAAAGTGCGTAGTGAAATTTGACATGCGCAATGGAAATGGGATTCTAAAATGATTTTTAGATTAAGTTCTGGAATGTGGCCAAGTAGAATGGCACTTGGCTATTTTCAAACTGATTTTATTGAAATTTGAAATGTGCGTTGGAAATAGGATTCTAAAATGGTTTGTAGAAAAAGTTTTGGAATATGCCCAAGTAAGGTGGAACTTGGCTATTTCTTAACTTAACTATCATATTTTCTTGCCATCCTTGCGTAAAGGCTCCAATGCTAAGCGGCTTTACTAAAAACACTAATTTTTGAAAAACGTTCTAATTTCTATTAATATTAAAATTTTAATAAATCGTCAAAGCGGTGGATTGGGCGCCAGCATCCATCCTTTAAGGTATACAACGAGTTTAACTAACCTAGTGGTTTGTAGAAAAAGTTTTGGGATATGCCCAAGTAAGGTGGAACTTGGCTATTTCTTAACTCAACTATCATATTTTCTTGCCATCCTTGCGTAAAGGCTCCAATGCTAAGCGGCTTTGGGGAGTTCTCTATTTTAGTATGCGAATAATTATTAAAAAACACTAATTTTTGAAAAAATGTTCTAATTTCTATTAATATTAAAATTTTAATAAATCGTCAAGGCGGTGGATTGGGCGGCAGCATCCATCATTTAAGGTATACAACGAGTTTAACTAACTTTTCAAAAATTTGTTATAATCATTTGTTATAAACTTGATTTTTTTTCGAATATCGAGGGTAATTCTTCAATTTTGAAGTAACCCTCGCGCACCGAGGATCAACGCTGAGCACCTTTGAGAAGTTCTTTATTTTAGTATGTAAAAAATAAATGTAAATAATAATATATACATTAGACTGGTCCAAAAATACATGAGATTAGCAGAAGTCGTTTTTTTTGGTGCGTGCGATTTTTCTTACGTCTAAAACTAATAAATCTGCAAAAAATATTAAAAAAAGTGTTTTTCCGGGCCAGCCAAATAAAGAGAGCAATAGAGAGTTTTTCGAAATTTGAGACACTTTAGCTACAAAATGGAGTTTAGTTTTGAACGTTATGATTAGAAGAGAAATATTTTAATGCGGATTTTCTCGTCTCTTTTAGATTCCGCTAAAAACAAAATAAAATAAAATTCAGATGGTGTAGGTTACATTTTGAAGCCATTGAAACTTCAAATTTAACGAGTGAAATTTCGTTAGTACAGAGTTTACTACGCGAGCTTCCAAAAAAATTAATCTACTGTCAGAGTAATTATATTTTTACAATTATCTGTGAAATGTTACCTTAATAAAAATATATAATAAGTTTATTTTATATTTACCATTATTTTGTACTGTTATAACAGTACATACAAAACAAACATTTAGAAAAGATCCGCATTAAAAAATTTCTTTTCCAATCATAACATTTAAAACTACACGCCATTTTGTAGCTAAAGTGTCTCAAATTTCAATAAACTCTCTAGTGCTCTCTTTAACCCTCATACGACCCTCAAAAAAAGTTACACATGTGACCCTTGGGTGAAATTTCACCCACATATCTGCAATATATATGTATGTGCAATATCAAAAATAAATATATGTATTATATTATATGCGTTATTGTGTACTGTTATAACAGTACATACAAAACAAACTTATATATTTTTATAAAGGTAACATGTCACAAAATTACTGTAGAGTAATTTTTTTGGAAGTTCGCTGAGTAAACTTTGTATTAACGAAATTTCCCTCATTAAATTTGATGTTTTAATGGCTTCAAAATGTAACCTAACAGCTGAATTTATTTTATTTTGTTTTTAGCGGAATATATAGGACATTCAGGAAAGATCCGCATTAAAATTTTTTTTTTCCAATCATAACATTTGAAACACGCCATTTTATAGCTAAAATGTCTCAAATTTCAATAAACTCTGTACTGCTCTCTTTAACCCTCATATTCACTCATATTTCGAATAATATGTTGGCTTATAGAGCTGTGCTTAATAAACAAATACATGAAGTTTGGGTAGTCTCAATAGTAAAAAAATTATAGGGCTAAATGGATGAAATTTCACCCAAAGGTCGTATGAGGGTTATATCCTAGACAGACTGTGGCTTAATAAATCCGATTTAGCTAAACCAGTTTAAGTATTCTATGCAAAAACAAAGGGATTAGCTAAAGTCGAGGTTGTCACACTGCGATTAATCTCGAAAAATTCACTAAATCGGTTTTATTAAATCGCAGTGTGTCTAGGGTATTAAGCTCATTGCCTAGCCCGAGAAAAACTTTTTTCAAATTTTTTTACAGATTTATTAGTTTTAGACGTGAATTTTTCAGGAAAATCGCACGCACCAAAACGAAAGGATTCTGAAAAATTGGACCAGTCTAATCTAATGCAAAACCATTTTTGAAAAAAATGGTAAAGTTTTTCTGTTATCATTGCGTGGTAGTAAACAAAAATTGAATGAGGTCTTTTGGCACTTTACTTTGTGTTTTTCGGAATTTTTTAATTTTTAAGAATACAATGGCCCCTTAACTCAGAGCTTTTATCACCTGATATTATTCTTTATTTTTTCAATATTTTTTTTCACTTATTACATTACAAAAACAAACTGAATACAATGTATTTAAAAAAAGTAATTACCTTTTGGATCAGTACACCTCATAATCAGCAACATACTCCCCACCTCCGATGTGGAATGCACGAACACCAAAAACGAGAATACCGATATAAAAATGATAAATTTTTTACAATTTCCATCACAATAACCACTAGTAGCACCCTTCAATTTTGGATTTTCAAAGCTGTCTGGTATACACTGACAATTTTTAAAAACTAACTTTCCTTTCTCATTAATCGATTCACTACATCCTGCGTGACATGATGAAAAATAGGTCATACCATCTACTCCGCAAATCGGCGAAAACTTTCTTGTATCACATTCGCACGTTGTATTGCAGATCGGTTCAAATTTCGGTAACGGTGCTGGATTATCGAGTTTTAGGCCTTTAAAATCATCCATTGGACAACCGATGAACATGAGCACTGCCATACCACATGAATAAATTAATGCAGCAAATGCTATCCAAGCGGCCACAGAACGAGCCGTTGGGCTAAATTTCAATATAACAACTCCGGAAATCACAATACCGACACCCATCACTAAAATTCCACCTATACCTGAAATCAAATTGGCATCGTGAGCAGGTAGCCGAAATTGAGTTTCCATGTACTTGGGAAGAAACGTATAAAGACCAGCTACCGGTAGTAAATGAAGTACAGACGACGCCGTACGAAACATAAGTATGTCGTTGCGAAGTTGGCGTTTGATTGTTTTGGGAAAGTCTTTCAGTTTCGGGGCTTTCGGTTCTTCTTCTTTTTCGTTCTTCCTCTTTTCATCTTCAATGGCACGTAATTTTGCAGGTGGTGGGATACGATTTCCTCGTAAATGACGTGGAAATGTAAACATGGCGATCGATGTAACACCCATAAGAGATGAGACTAGCACGAGACCTATAAATAATAATAAAATGTTTAGTATTATAAAAAAAAACGTTCACTGTTTCGGTTATTGTTTGTGCGGCAAGATGTAATTTCAGCTTGCTGCTACTACTGCGAGATAATATACACATATATACTGTATAATGATTATTTATTTATTGGGTAAAAAATATTAGTGCTTGTAATTTTTCGACCAAAAAGCAATCTACAAAAAAAAAATATTATCACTGGCAAAAAATGAAATTGATGTCAATGAATCAAAACGACAAGTGAAAAATAACAAAATGAATTGGTTAAATATATACATTTCGATATAAAAATTGTTTGCGTAATAAAGGTGAAAAGAACAAAAAACTAATGAACTTTAATTTTTATCCCCATCCATGCCTAACCAAAACTCTTCCCTTTGTCAAGCGCTCACCAAAGCGAAGAGAACAAGCAAATACAGATCAATTTATTAAAAACAAAATTTCTGAGGAATTTCAATTTTCGGTTTGTTTTTATTGTAAACACAATAAAACGGTGCAATTTTGCGGAATTATTTTGGCCGAAAAGGAAATTCTATACTATTATCTGTAATATTAACAACAACAAAGACCAAACAAACTTGATTAAACTGAAAAATATTTTAATAATTAATTTTACGTTTTAAGATGTATAAAGACGACTGACTGCTACGAGAAGAATTTTTTAAGTGGTTTCATGTCTCTTGTTTTGTATACGTTGTCTGTTTGTATCGTTTGTGTTGTAAATTGTGATTCAAGATGCGATTTCAAATATAATTGGAAGGTTGTAGATAATTTAAGTGAACGAAAGATCACTTATAAACTCAATTCTAATCGAAATATGGTATATACTAGCTTAGAAAACTTGAAGGACTTAAGATGGGTTTAATAAATGAAATACATATTATTAGATGGTGTTTGTCCTAGAACAGAGAGAATCGCCATTAGAATAAAAATTGAGACCAATTAGAATAATTTCGAAATATGTACGTAGTTGTATCTTTATTTTATTGACTAATTAGAACATACATATTTACAAATTTAAAAGCCACAACAATATTGCATGCTTCGTGGCAAAGTTGATTTTAATCCACTGCATCCCTTACGTATTTTGCTTTTTCCGTATGTAAGATTGACCAATGACCGAAACAATATTAAAAAACAATTGTTCAATTGAACATACTATACTTTACGTTGAATAACTTACCAAGCCACCAAGCACCCACCCATCTCGGGTCGGTTGGTGAGATCATTGGATCCACGGAGAAATCGACATAAATCCGGGTACAAAATGAACCCAAAATAAAACCAAATGCCGGGCCTAGAATTCGCACACCGATTGTAATAGCTGTGGAAATTGAAAATAATTGAAGATATATTTCGAAAATTATTTTCTAAATCTAGCTAGAAACTTACCAATATAAATCGGAGACTCTCGACTCGCTACGTTATCATCTATATACGGTATTCCTAAAGTTGAAACTGCCGTTTGGCCGACACCCACACCTAGTAAACTAATAGCAAATATTATTAGGACAATATTTGTGATTTTTGTATGATTTGATTGTTCCTCCTTGATACTATCTAGGCAAGTTGAATTCGAAGCATTATTCCCAACTATACATAAATTCATGTTACCTTCGGTAAGTGCTATGGTTGTGTTACCAACCATAATAGATCCTGCACTCTGACCTTGAAATACATTGCTGGCATGTAAAAGCTGATCACCATATATAAAATGGGGTAATGTGCAGCCAAAAGAGGCCACAGCAAATAGAATCATACCTGAAAAGAAGAATTATTTCTAATCAAATAACGACAAATATGAGATCTCTTATCTAAATCAAAAATTGATGGTATTAAAAATTTAAAAAAAAAAAATGTTTTGAAGCGGAGTGACGTAAGTGATCTTTTTACAATTTAATACTATTTTGTACAATTACAAAACACCAACAATTTTCACTTACTTAAAACTAAAAAAAGGCAAAATTTTATTTTTGATTTTATTTATTTTTATTCTTTTAAAATTACAACTAGTTTCGATCTTGTAAAGATCATCTACAGGTAATTTTTGCAACTAAAAAACTAAAGTAAAAACAACTCTTATATACATACCTATACAAAAATTTTGTTTAACAGGTAAAAAACGGCGTATAAAAAAGAAAGCGGACAACAAATTTATTTGTGTTAGTTTTGTAGTTATTTTAAATAAGCGGGAATTAATTTTTGCATCATCTGTGTTCATGAGATTTGCGGTGTTAGCGATGTGGTATGACTCGTATGCATCTAGTTTCCATTTTTGATGTACTGTTTTATTATTTTTGAAATAGTGGTATCTGTTTTGTGGTTATGGTGGAACATATGATATGCAACACTAGATTTATTACAGGTGGCTTGTTCATGTTCTTTAAGCCTGGTGCTGAAATCTCTCGATGTCTGGCCGATGTAGGTGTCGTGGCAATTATAACATTTAATTTGGTAAATTCCAGACCGTAAATCTTGTGTCACCTTATCTTTAAAGTTGTTTAAATCCTTTTTGATGGTTGTTGATGGACGGGTGACAAGTTCTATGTTGTGTTTGTGGAAGACGCGGTGCAGTTTATTGGTGATATCCGGAAAGTATTGAACGCTGACTCTAGTAGTATTCACCGTTTCCATGGCTGCTTGTAATGTGGTGAGTGATGATTTGATGTGCTTGGCTTTGTGTTTGTTGATAATGTTATCAGCAAATTGAGTCGAATACCCATTGTCTACGGCCGCGTTTTGAATAAATTTAACCTCCTCATCAAATTCTGACTGCTCCATAGGTATATTAAATAATCTATTCCACAAACACAACATAGAACTTGTCACCCGTCCATCAACAACCATCAAAAAGCATTTAAACAACTTTAAAGATGAGGTAACACAAGATTTACGGCCTGGAATTTACCAAATTAAATGTTATAATTGCCACGACACCTACATCGGCCAGACATCGAGAGATTTCAGCACCAGGCTTAAAGAACATGAACAAGCCACCTGTAATAAATCTAGTGTTGCATATCATATGTTCCACCATAACCACAAAATAGATACCACTATTTCAAAAATAATAAAAACAGTACATCAAAAAAGGAAACTAGATGCATACGAGTCATACCACATCGCTAACACCGCAAATCTCATGAACACAGATGATGCAAAAATGAATTCCCCCTTATTTAAAATAACCTTTTAAAAATAACCTTACCAAGCGCAACACCCCTTATTTTTAATTAAATTTGTCGGTTTGTCCGCTTTCTTTTTTATAAGCCGTTTTTTTACCTGTTAAACAAATTTTTTGTATATATAAGAGTTGTTTTTACTTTAGTTTTTTAGTTGCAAAAATTACCTGTAGATGATCTTTACAAGATCGAAACTAGTTGTAATTTTAAATAAATAAAAATAAATAAATTGAAAAATAATATTTTTCCTTTTTTTATTTTTAAGTAAGTGAAAACTGTTGGTGTTTTGTAATTGTACAAAATAGTATTAAATTGTAAAAATTGATGGTATTTGTATTTAATTGGACTAATTGATATTGAATGAGGATTTTGTCAAAATATCATAATCCCTATAAAATTATCCATAAAAATACCTGGTTCCACAAGGACCATATTGAAATTCTCCGAGAAACTTTACATATCACCTGACAGATAAATACAGCTTATTTAACTTATGCCGTAAGGAAAACGTATTGTAATAATCCATAAAACACTAACAATTCTTTCTTAATCGTTATATGATTTTTTTCCTGCCTAGCCTATTCTACCGTTTATTTTTATTTTTCGTTCTATTTCTACTTTTTACAGCTTAAAATAATAATAGGTATACAGTATTAACAAAATATACACAATTATTTAGGTATCAACAAACTTACCGCACGCTATCCACCTTGGTCGATGCCCTCGTCCTGCATAGTACGTCAAAAAAAGTGATGTACTTATTTGTCCTATTTCTGTTGCACTCATTAGCATACCAGTGATTTTTGATTTGATTTGAAATAATTTTTCTATTGTTGTGATAACGCTTACAAAATATGTGTAGTACATTCCCTGTAGTTCAACAAAAACAACATAGTAGAAAGCTATTTTAAGAAACACTACCTTCTAAATTCCATACCTGTAACACCCATGCGAGCAGAAAAACTACCATAAACACATGTGTGGTGGCAAAACATCGAGCCCATTTGGGCCTACATGAACCAATACCACAGCTGGATAGTTCATCCAAATCGGATAAACGCTGTTGACCCGTTAGAGGATCCTGTTCGGCTAATTTTTCGGAATGTCCATTACTATTACCATTACCTAGTGCATTAGTATTATTATTGTTACCATTCTGCGTTGTTACTATATCTTTCCATCCATTTTTCCAATCGTTGTTGTTTTCTGGTATATTACTGACATCCATCATTTCACTAATCGATATTGTGTTATTCCCCGGATGATGATTATTACTTTGTTCGTCCTGTGGCAGTGGTGCCCATTTGTGATTATTCTCTTTTGACATTATCCTATTATTGTTATTATGATTACTGTTATTATTGTTACTAATTAGAATACTATTATTATTATTTGTTGTTACCGTATTATTATTATTACCATTTAATTTATTCATTTGATGGCTTAAATTATTATTATTAATATTATTACTACTATTATTATTATTGTTACTATTAAATTTATTATTATTATCTAGATTTGCGGTTAGGTTCCATTTTGGGCTGGTTGCTAGGTTTAACGGAACTTTTTCGTTTGATGTCCCTATTTGAGGATCATCATTTTCAAGACTCATTGTTTGTGATTGAGGAAGGCTTTCAAAATTAAATTTGGTTTGTTAATTTTTTGCCAAAGAAATAATTTTCTAATGGCTCGATACGAATCTACTCGCGTGTTATAGCTGCACAAGAAAAACCTGGAAATAAAATAAAATACACAAATTATTCAATGATTCGATTTAGTTTTGGCAATCAAACGACTATCAAATTAAATAGCTGCAGTTGACACTGGCTGAATTAGATTGCGCGGGTCATATGTGAGAGGCATAGCTGCGTTGCTCAATGTGGACATTTAAAACCCAAAGCTAAAAAAAACTCGTATAAACCCGCATTGTTAGATGTTGACTTTCCTAGCTCAGTTTGGTTCTGCCGTTTAAAGCCGCAGCCAGACGAATAGGAAATGTCGACAAATATTGGGGATTTGCCCAAGTCCCAAATCGGGTAGACACAAAAGAAATATATACCAGGTTTTTATCGTCAATTGTATAACAGCAAAATAGTATACTACTATTATACTATTATTCCTTATCATTTGTTGTGATTCCCCATCATTTGTTGTGAAATTAAAATCTTTTTAAATTTTTGGGTGGGAATTATGATATTATACTAAGACGATGGAAAGCCGGCATTTAAAAATTTAGACAAAATTGGAATTTCTTTTAAGCCGCAGCCAGACGAATGTTTGTTGATTTCTCTAGAAACTAGAAATCGTCTAGACACAAAATAAAATTAAAATATACACTAAAATAGGCGATTTTACAAAAATGCCAATATTAGCCCGACGAATGGGGAATGTCGACCAATGACGCTAGTTTAACCAATTCATAAATCGTACAGACACAAAATAAATATAATCCTTGTGTCACAACAAGGCACACCAAAGTATTTGATTTTTTTTTTTTAGTTTATGTAGTTTTAGGCAAACAGCATAATGTGAAACTTAACTTAACGGAAAAATCCTGTCGAAATGAGCTTTTTTAGTAGTCTCATAAAAATAGAAAACAAACAATTTACTAAAAAAACTAAACTTAAAAGACAGGTCCTAGTTCATCTAAGACCTTATTTACATTCTTTTACGTTATGCTCAACACAGTCGGGTATGTAACCTTATAAAATGTTTATCTCCTCTTTATAAAATGTAATTATTACTTGTGTAATTATAGGGCTAAACTATATAAATTTAAGATTTTAACAGCATGTCTCATTTAGAAAAACTGTAGTTTTATTATTTTTCTACTGTATTTTATATTTATTTATTTATTAAAATGTAATACATGATTGAAATATTACCGTAATGTACCGTTTTTCATACAAAAAGTACGTAAAATTGACTACACACCCGGGTGTGTCAGGTTGATGAGAAGTGGTTTTATACTCGTATTGACACAAATACTAAAACCATAAAATAAGGAACTGCTATTGTCTTTATGCTAAAACATGGAATACAATTGGCATTAGCTTCGTCCAATGCTCGTCCAAATTTCCCATTCGCCTATAACACAGATTTTATCGTCGTATTTATCTGCAAGTACAATGACGACTGGTAAAGTGATTTCGCTCAAAAAAATTCTTCTTTTCAACTCATTAAATTTTACCATAACTTCATTTGAAATATTTAATTAAATAATTTAAAAAATATAAATTCTAAAAATGAAGAATTTATTGTTTTGATTTTCATAGTAGTATAAATCACAGCATTTTTACAAAGTTTTGTGTTTTTAATTTTTTTTGTTTAATTTTCATAATAGGTACATAAATCATATAGGTACATACTTACATTCTAAAGAAAAAATTTAAATGTAATAAATATGTAGGAAGTCCTAAATGTAAATTTGTTTAATAAGGCAAATTTTTATAATGCAACAAAAAATACAAATAAAATAATGTACATCTGTCCCTCGATTAACACGGTAATTACGTTCCGCCAAATTACCGTGTAACTCAAAACCGTGTTAATCGCGACTAATATATTTGTCCCTCGATTAACACGGTACTTGATTAACGCGGCGAAACTTCTGTGCGTGTTAATCAAGACTTTGTCTCAATTCGTTGACCGTGTTAAATCAAATCCAGTGTTAATCAAGTACCGTGTTAATCGAGGGACAGGTGTATAACTAAAATTTGCCCATTTTTCTATTTAGGTTGAGAGAAGAAAACGTTGCCCGCTTTGTGTCATGCTACCAGCTCTCAATAGCCGTTTAATTTTTATAATCTATATGAGATGAAGGCTGCTACATTTTTCGAAAGTTATCAACATTTCTTTTCGCACCAATTTCGCTTGTTGATTTAGAGACCACTGAAATTTTTTATTTACATACCAGGTTTATGGCAAAATATCTTTGAATTGTAATCCGTTATGGCCTATAGACATGAATCGCGATTTTACTCGAACGACTAAAAATGATTCAATCATTTCCTTAAATTACAAGGCAAAATTTAAACTAGACACTCAAAAAATAATCAATAAACAATTCCGAATGTATTATAATTAACAATTTTTTTAGCAAACGCACATTTCCTAACAAAAGCTGCAAAATATCTTTAAATCGCTGTCATATTGGAAAGTTCGCGCGAGTAAACATTTTTTTGCAATTTTTATTAGGAAATGTGCGTTTGCTAAAAAAATTGGCAATTATATTAAATTATAAATCGTTTACTAACTATTTTTGAAGTAACTAGTACATATTTTACCTATAATTTAAGAGAAATCGGTGAATCATTTTTACTCGTAATAGCAAAATCGGGATTCATGTGAAAAGGCCATTAGTTTTAGAACTTTGGGCCACTATTATCAGAGTTTAATAAAAAAATCGCTAAAATATGGGTATGTTTATCTACTGAAACAAGCCTTAAACTTTATTGTGGTCCAGTGTATATCACATTAGTAAATCTTTTATTTACATCTTAATATAAAATTTAGATCAAATGTGAACAACAAAAAAAAACGAAATAATCGCATACAAAAGTTTTTTTTTTATTTATTTACAATTCAATCGTGAAGCTAATGAATAAATCACAACTTTTTAGTTTTCGAAAACTGTTTTTTAATATTTCTGAGATCCGAATTTATTATTTAAAAACATTTAAAAACATAAGTAAGTAAGTAAGGTAAGTTGAAGATTTCGTCAAAATAAATGGTTTGTTCATACAAAACTTTTGCTGAAAACATCTCTACAGAACCTAACAAAAAATTACTCGACTTAAATTTCGGAAATATGTACAATAATATCAAACAATCAAGAAGTTATCATTTATGAGATATATATCACACACAATTTGTATAGCTAACCTTCACATTGAATTTTTTTGCCATTATTGTCTCGAAGATTTTAATTTTTCAAGTTTAAACGATACGAGAAAAACGAAAAATTTTGGGTTGTATAAGATATATACGATGAAAATTTTCAAGATCAAATCAATTTACGTTTAGATTTAAATGGATGGATATACATATAACGCAAACAATTTTGGGTTGTATTAGTTCGCAATATATGTGTATACAGGAATTTTTGTTGCTTGCTTGATATACATTTTTGTTAAATTAGGTGCAAAAATTAAACAAATTGTGTAAATACCGCGAAGGCCAATGACATTATATTTGTGTTATATGGATTTATGTTGTGCAATCACAAAAAATGTGGCGATTTATAACGTAGACTTCAAATTAAGACAAAACAAACACTTTGGATTTTGCAGCTTAGCTTAGCACATGCAATATATTTTTTCTCCAAACGTTTTAACTAGCTTATTTTAGTACAAATATTGGGTATTAAAATTGATTTTTTTATTACGATTATAAAAATGTACTGTACATGTTGCTAAGGCTACACTTTTAATGCTAGGCGTAGAGCCCGATTTCCATTATGAAACATTTACTGGCAGTATCTTTACTGAATAAAAACATAAAAATCGAGAATTTCAGTAAAATGACAGAGACCATTTTTTGTTCTTAATTTTTTTTTCAAAAATTTCACATCCGTACACAATTGGGTTAGGTACGAAATTTCGCATTTCAAAATCTTTTTTACAAAATCTCTATTTCAAAATTTCTTAATTAAAAAATCTCCTAATTACAAAATCTCCTTGTTACAAAATCTCCTAATTACAAAATCTATTACAAAATCTCTATTTCAAAATCTCCTAAAAAAAAAATCATATTAATAAAAATTTGATCAAACGTTCTGAAAATACTTTTTAAAATTTGAGATTATAAAGGTAATTTGAGATTATAAAACTATTCCACTAGAAAAATTGACTGATAGTAAAAAAAGAGGAAACGAGAAAAAAGTTCGAAACTCTATGTAATAGACAAAAACAAAGTTTTTTTTTGTTTATAGCAAAATTTTCAGGAGAAATTTTGACAGCACACAAAAACATAATCAATAATTATTAACAAAAATTAAATATTACTATTAATTCGGTCAGTTATACATCTCAAAATTATCTAAAAACTTAAATATTATTAATACTCATATCAGGATTGTCTTTTTTAGTATATTTTCCGTAAAAATTAAAAAAATCTCTATCAAAAAAACGTCATGTGTTTTTTAGTTTTACTTTTTAAAGTAAAATTTTAAGGAGAAGCGGTATAAAAATATAATAACCATAAAATAATTAGTGTGCGGGAAATATTTCTCATCATATTGCGAATTTTATGCATGTGTGTTAGTGTGACTACTATAAAATGTCCTCAATTTGATACTTTTTATTGCAGTCACACTACTACAGACACAAATATTTTTTGACTGAGAAGGGTTTTTGTTTCATTCGCCCATTCAGCAAATGTATATTTTTGTCTTCCTTTAATTTTACTATCAGTCAATTCAGTCAAGTGGAATAGCACCTTTAAGTTTGCATTCCATCAGAAAAATTGACCCACAGTAAAAAAAACAAAACAATTTTATTATAAAATACAAAAAAGTGAAAAAAAAAAAAAAACCGTTGTCTTTGTCATTTATATGGGGCATCAGAAACTCGTACTATTCAAATTGCGACTCTACGTTTTTATAAAAACAAAAAAGAAACCATTTGAAATTAATAAGTATATTTTTATTTTACAAAAAGCATGTACCTTGAAGGTTACACTATGATAGCTTCCCCTGGGACGTAGGATTATCAACGTTCACCCGATCTTTAAAATGCCTCATAGAAAAAACTCACAGGGGCTTAAATCCGGTGAAAAAGATGCCCATTGGAAAATAGAGATGACTCTATTTTCAAAAAATCTTATAGGTAATCCAAAACTACACCTGCAATATGCGGACGAGCACCATTTTCCATAAACCACGCGTCGTTAATTTCATTTTATCCCATTCCTGTTAGTGATGGAATTAAATGTTCATGAAGCACCTCCAAACAACTTGCTGAAGGGGCATTTCCTTGTTTATCTACCATTTCAATACCTTTAGCCGATAAAGCACACCAAAAAGTTACCTTTTAAGGGTGTAATGGCGATTGCCGGACTTCGTACTTTAGAAACTAATTAGAGTCTCATTCAATTGTAAATCATTCGCGTTAATTTTAAATTATTACAGGACAGCATCCAATACTACAGATCAAACGTCTATAATCTTAGTGGCAGGTCTGCGGAAATGCTTCATTTATAATAGCAGTTATGTTAAACCGTAGTTTAACTTGCTATATAGTGACCAGTATGGTGACTAATTATATTTATTATGTTAGATCGTCTCCGAACTACTGTTGTCAAGTTTTAAGGAAAATTTAAATTAATAATGATTACAATTTCAGAAGTGTACAAAAATTTAACCCAGCAAAATAATAAACATTATTGCATAACGCAGTTGTTAGTCTAATAAACTACAAAATTAGATTTAGATAGTTAGTTAATAATTAGATTTAGGCAGCTCTTAATCATACTGCAATAGCAAATTTCCGGAGGCGGGTTCTGGAATCTGAAGCAGCCAAACGAAACAGACACTAATATTAACATTAAGGTTTTATAGTACTTAAAGATATTTTCATAACAGATTTATAGAAATTAAATTAAACTTAAATTTAAACTTAATTGGTTGAAAGAATGATTAGTGATTTAAAAATAAATCAATCAATTAAAAATGGCCGGAGGAAGTAAGGTGGTAGGAAACATATAAGGGGTAATTGATAACTAATAAATATTTACTTTAGGATGTCAAGGATTAAATACAGTTTTTAGAAAAAATGTAGTAAAGTAATTTTTAGCAAAAATTGAACTACTAACAATTGATCGTCAAGGTGTTTGTAACCGGGTCTATCTCAATCCTATACTAACAATCCTATCCAATCCTTCCAAGTAAATGTAAAAAAGCGTGTACGGTGGGCCCGGCGTCAACGGGAAGATCCTGTTTAATGATTGGTCGTACGCTTAAAATCAATCAATCAATCAATTTTAATTCTTTCTTATTCTTTATTTTATTGTTATCTCGTTATCATTGTATCTGATGTTAATACTCAAATCAAAATTGCAGAATTTTCTGAAATAAAAAATAAATTAATTATTAAAAAAGAATTTCAAAAAATCGTCAAAGCGGGGTTTGTGGCGGTAAAAGACAAAGTGTGCTGTAATGCACAAAACGGATTAAAATAATATTTTAAAAAATTTGTTGTATTTAAAAATGGGGGGTAAGGGGCGCCGGTTTAGATGGTTTAATATACTAGCCTACATGCCAACCTTACCTGCACGTGGTACTTCCTGCTAATTAACTAACGAGGCTCTGGCGACCGAGATACGGCGGAATAACCGACTACCGAGAACATAGCAAATGATGTTCTCTTCAATGACCCACTACCAACTTGTACTGGTTAGGTTGGTAGTTGATACATAACCAGTTTTAAAGCAATGATTACAACGCAAAAAGGAAACAATACCCCAGGTGGTAAACCAACTACCCAGTTGGCTAATCCACCCTCTTACGAGGCTGGCTCAATGGACTCTAGGGTGAGCCAATCATTGCTAAACCCATTCGAAAGAAGTTCAATGTTGTTAAGATCACCAAACAATCATACTAACTCTGCAAATCAGCAGAAAGACGAAAACGCTGAGCTCTGTCGAAAACTCAGTGAAGTAGATGTACTTTTAACCCAACTAAGAAGCGAAATTGAAAAACTAAAAAAAGAAAATGAAGAATTAAAGAAGCCCAAACCAATGGAGATTTCTGAAAACCCGCTAACTTGTTATAATGAAACTAGTACTCACACCAGTTATAACAATGAGTTCCATACTGATGAAGAGGGTCTCATGAGAGAAACAGATTTGGGTACTGAAAAGGAAGAAAAGACCTACCAGAAAACGAAAAGCAGAATTCTCGCCTGAAGTTAGAGATCATTCGCAAGCTAATGTATTAGTAACTGATGATACTAATACCAAACGAGCTCACCAGCAACAGCAACAAAATCGGCAACAAAAGGTTGTACCGAAAGAAAAGGCTCCTCCGCCAATTAATGTAATCGGCATAACAGAATTTGCTAGTATACAATCTATAATGAAATCAGTGACAGCTAAGGAATATAGAGTAGTGTCACTAAACAATAACGTGTGGAAAATCAATACACCAGATTCCGATACATACAGAGCTCTAGCAACAAAGCTCAATGCGGAAGGTAAAGAATGGTTCACATACGAAGATAAAAACGAACACGCAATTAAGGTTATGGCCAGAGGCCTTCATCCAACGTGTAAGAAGGAGGACATAATTGATGACCTAAAGGCAAGAGATCTGCAAATAGAAGATGCAGTAAACATCCTAAAACGAGAGAGAGGTGAGAACAATCAAGTCAAAAAAGGGGGCTTCCACTCTTCATGCTTACGTTTAACAAAAAGTTGAAAGTTGAAAACATCTTCAACATCAAAGCAATTCTCAATATGAGGATTAAAATAGAACCGCTAAAGAAAAACACGAGGCTAATACCTCAATGCAAAAAATGCTAAAGTTTCAATCACACGCAAAAATATTGCAGACGGGAGCCAAGATGCGTAAAATGTGCTGGAAAACACAACGCGAAAGAGTGTACAGAAAGTAGAAACACCCCTGCAAAATGTATAAACTGTAAAGGGCATCATCCTGCAAATTATAGAGGCTGTGAAGTAGCCAAAGAACTTCAAAGACTAAGAAATAAAATGCATCAGTTTCCTCAAAACCCTAGGGTTACCAGAGAAGAGAAACCAACTAAAACCCAAGCGGAGTCAAAACCACCAGGTAAAGGTACAGAGCGGAAAAGTTATTCACAAATTGTACAGCAATCATCTAATGCTATGAATGATAACCCCCTTGAAAGGATTTGTCGAAGCATAGAAGCCATAAATATACGGCTAGCAAAGCAAGAACGTGGTCTAGAAGCTTTATATAAGCGTCTAGATATGCATCAAACCTTGAACGAGGCAACAGCCCTCATATACTAAAATGAGGAGAACATTAAGAATTGTCACCTGGAACGCGAACGGACTAACGCAACATGTTCCAGAGCTAGAAATTTTTCTACATTTAGAAAAAATAGATATATGCCTTATATCGGAGAGCCATTTGACAAAAACATCATTTATTAAAATACGTGATTATGAATGTTACCATGCTGTTCACCCAGGAGGAAAACCCAGAGGAGGATCAACAGTAATAGTGAAAAAGAATCTCAAACACTATGAAGAACGTAGTATAGAAGAAGAAATTATGCAAGTTAAAACCATAAAAGTTGAAACTAACAATAATAATAAATACAGTATTTCTTCTATCTACTGCCCTCCACGCTATAATCTAAACAAAGAAGATTATAATAGACTCTTTAGATCACTAGAATCCAATTTTATTATTGGTGGTGACTTTAATGCAAAAAACACCTATTGGGGATCAAGACTTACAACCCATAAAGGAAAAGAGCTATTCGAAGCCGGACGAATAAATAACTGTGAGTTCCACTCTGGAGGTAAACCAACATACTGGCCTGCTGATATAAATAAAATACCAGATCTCATTGATTTCTATGTAACGAAAGGGATCTTCGAGGATTACATGTGCATCGAAAACAGCGAAGGGATATATTCCGATCATACACCTGTTATCATGACACTCAGGACAATGATAATTAATAAGAATAACCTGCCTAAATTAAAAAATAATAGAACTAACTGGGACCTATTCCAAGAACTAATTGAAATGCAAATAAATCTACGAGTACCGATCAAAACACCGGTACAGTTGGAAGACGAACTAGACGTATTTAACAGTACTATTCAACAAGCAGCATGGGAAAGTTCTCCTGCTAGTCACACCGAATCCCGTAGGAATCAAAATTATCCTATTGAGGTCAGGGAGTTAGTTAGAGAGAAACGGAAGGCAAGAAAGACCTGGCAAAGGACACGCGCCCCGGAAAACAAAAAAATCCTCAATTTTCTATGCAATAAATTAAAACAACTTATAAAAGAAATTAAGAATGAAACTATTAACAAGTACTTAAATGGTCTCACCGAACATAAAGATACTGATTACTCTCTTTGGAAAGCAACAAAGGGATTAAAAAGAACCAAAATGCATGTGCCGCCTATTAAAAATGGGGAAGGAACCTGGGCCAAAAGCGACAAGCAAAAAGCTATTTTATTTGCGGCTCACTTGGAAGACATCTTTCAACCGTTACCTAGGCAAACAGAAGATGAAAACATAATAACAGTTAGCAAAATTGATGAATATAATATTCGATGTGTAACATTACAGGAATTAAAAAATGAGATCAAGTGTAATTTGAATGCAAAAAAAGCTCCAGGATATGATTTAATTACTGGACAAGTCGTAAAAGCCATTCCCGATAAGGGACTACGAAAATTGGTTCAAATTATCAATGCTGTCTTCAGACTAAAATATGTCCCACGGCAATGGAAGGTTGCTGAAGTAATTATGATCCCCAAACCAGGCAAACCAGCGAACGATAAAAAGTCGTACAGACCGATTTCACTACTTCCTGTAATTTCAAAATTATTTGAAAAATTACTGCTCAAGAGACTCAAGCCAATAATAGAAGAGAGAAATTTGATTCCACCACACCAATTTGGATTTAGAGAAAATCACTCTACGATAGAACAAGTTCACAGAATAACGGATATAATCGAAGACTCACTTGAGAATAAGAAAAAATGCTCCAGCATCTTCTTAGATGTAGCACAAGCTTTCGACAAAGTTTGGCACCAAGGACTTGAATTTAAATTGCATCGAGATCTACCTAAGCAATTCTATCAAATTCTTAAAAATTATATATCGCAGACCGACATTTCCGTGTAAAATATAACCGAGAGTACTCTTAACTAAAGAGAATATCAGCAGGCATACCACAGGGTAGCGTACTGGGTCCTATATTGTACATCCTGTACACCAGAGATATGCCAAATACAGAAGGTGCCACCATAGCAACATTTGCAGACGATACAGCTATTCTGGCGACTGGAAAGTGTATATCAGAAGCAACGACCAAACTTCAAAAAGCAACCGACACAGTGAGTAGTTGGACAAAGAAATGGCGCATTAGCCTAAATGAAGCAAAGTCGGTTCACGTAAACTTCACAAACCAGAAAGTTAACTGGATTCCAGTGAAACTTAATTCAAGGCCGGTTCCAAATGCAAATACAGCCAAATACCTCGGCATGACTCTCGATTGCAAGCTTAGATGGAAAGAGCATGATAAAAAGAAAAAAGAAGAATTGAACGTTAAATATAGGAAAATGTATTGGCTAATAGGTAGAAACTCTGAGCTTACAATACATAACAAATTGCTATTATATCAGCAAATACATAAACCAGTATGGACCTACGGTATTCAACTTTGGGGTTGTACCAAGAAGACAAATGTACAAATGATTCAATGTTTTCAAAACAAAGTGCTGCGTGGCATTGTAAACGCACCATGGTACATTAGAAATGATAACCTCCATAGGGACTTAAAATGGGATATGTAAGTGAAGAAATACAAAATCATGCGAAGAAACACATTCAGCGGATATCTCGAGACCAAAATGCAGACATACGAAGTTTGTTGGATACCACCAATGCAGTAAGAAGATTTCAAAGGCAGAAACCTTTGGAATTGGGCAGTTGTATTTAATTAGGATAGAGAAAAATAATTACTATGTAAATTCAAACGGGAGTAACCATTGTGCTACTGTCCGTCAAATGTGAATCTTCATTTAAGAAAGATAAATTACTAACTGATTTGTAAATCAGTTGTAATATTAAATAAAGGAAAAACAAAAACAAAAACAAAAAAAAATATTTAAAAATCTTGATTTTTTGGGAATCTGTTTTTTGGGGATTTTTTTTGGGGGTTATCACCGATAATTTTGTCAGCTTCAATCGAAGATAAAATACTAGTTTATTCTATATTTCTCCTCTAGCAGGAGGCACAGTTCCCGACCTAGGACGGTAGACTTATTTTACAAGATTTCTCCTTAAGGAATATGTTCAGAAAATTTGGAGTCTGTAGGAATTTTTTCCTTGTCGCGTGTTTATTTTTACTAGCCTAATAAATATCGTAAGTTATTCATTGTTTCAAAATGCAGCTATTTTATGTGTTATTTCTATAGAATTTAACCACGCAAATTTTCATTATTTAGGTTTAATATAATGTTGGCAGAAGTAATTTTTGTGCCTTGAACGACACTTGCCAATCCACGGTCAGGGTATTACCATTTATGTTGAGTTTTTGATGTCAAGAATCAAGATATGATAAATAACTGTACTAAAATTGTCCGTTGTTTTTACCAAATTGCTTCCAATAAAATAATAACCATCTACAATTTCAATAGATATTTAGAAAATTTTAAATATTATTGCGAAAACGCGTAAAAGTACGAGTAAATACATGTTCAAACTTTATTTTAAAAAAACTGCCGAGGAATAAATTTAATTTGTATACAAAATTCGACCGCTAATAAACCAGTTCTAAAATGACAATAATTTCCAAAATGATCTGAGTGTTTAAGTGTCTGTATACAATTTTATATAAATTACAAATTTGTGAATTATTTACTAATTGCTAAGAGAAGAGTGGTTCGAGTTCAATCGTTATCTCTAATAATAGAGACGTACTAAAAAAAAAAAAATACGCAAAAAATACGTCTCTCAAATTTTATTAAGAATTTCCGCGTTTACTTTCAATTTTATACATACTTATGTTAATAGTTAAGATAGTTTTCCTTCTCTATATACTTGTATGTTTACTGTAATACATATGTAAATTAAGTTCAATAAACTAGTTTACATAATGTAAGACAAATATATAATATACATGTGTTATGTTATATATATATACTAAATACTTATATTTTATTTTAATTTTATTTCTCAATGACAAAGTAAATTGTGAAATAGTTTTAATAAAAAATACTACATAATTATTATCTAGTCATTGCTGTTGTCTCTTGCGTTCGTATTTGTGTGACATGGTTATCGAAATCGATTTTGAGCATATATACTTTTAGAGAAGGTGTGGTATATTATTCTTATTTTAATATATATATATATATATATATATATATATATATATATATATATATATATATATATATATATATATTTATATTTATATATATATATATATATATATATATATATATATATATATATATATATATATATATATATATATATATATATATATATATTTATATATTTATATATATATATATATATATATATATATATATATATATATATATATATATATATATATATATATACATATATATATATATATATATATATATATATATATATATATATATATATATATATATATATATATATATATATATATATATCGGATCATCATATGATTCAGAATTTAGAAATACTGGAGACTTTTGACTAGTTAAATTACGTAATTACAAATGAGACAATTTGTCTCTAAATAATTACCATAAGTCATTTCCGGTTGGCAAAATCACCTGCTTTATTTTGTTCATTCTACGTCAATCTACAATTCAACCAACATAAAAAACAACGAAATTTTAAATTTCACAAAAACGCCAGCCAACATTAAAAGTGAAATTAGTTGAGTAGAGTATGTACGAGTATGTTATGTATATAGAAATTAAAAGTGGCGCAAATTTTTTAATTTTTACTGAAACTATCAAGATGATGATGCATTGTACTACGTATGTGTGTAGGTAACATAATTTAGAAGCAGAATAAATTAACTGACATTAATTCAATTTAGATTATTAGTTTATAAATAAACAAAGTTTCATTTAAAAACTAATTATAACTACATGATATTAAATAAAGTTGTTGCAACTTAAATTATTTAAGTCATTTGGAATAATAGAAACAGGCCACATTCCAATTTTATCATCGTTTTATTAATTTAAGTTAAATGAATAATTGCATAGTGCAGTCAAAAGCAAAGGTTGATTAATTAAAAATAGGTCGTTTCTATGAACGATACACATTAAGGGTAAAACTTAAGTTGAAATAAATGCCGCTAGAATTTTAATATAATCTGCGCTGCGGTGAAAAACGAATTTGACGCATTATGAATTTAATAGAAATGAAAACTCAATCAATACCGTAAAATAATATGACTTTACAGCCCATTGCTGGCTCTTGTGCTAACAATCTGGCCGCATCGGTTTCAATCCCGAGACAGTTCTCCAGAATGCAGAACATTGTTGCCCTTGCATACTCGGTATATTTCCAAACTCCTGATCTTGTGACTGTAAATAACTCGATATGTGACATTACCGACTGTTTTTGGACCAAATATCGCACGACCAACTCTTCTCTCAAATGACATTAGCCGGTTTTCTTACTCATCCGTCAGTATCAATTCTTGACAAAGGAACAGATTATTATTCAGGTCAAATTTAGCTTATCGAATTCGCAAGAATTTTAAATTTTAGCAGCAGATAATATGAAAATGGTATTGCCGTCTCCTCCCACACTACTATCGTGAATGATGAGATATCCTCAGAAACACTTTACTCCTCGAATGTGAAGTTACCACTGCCAATAGATAATTAGGTATATTGTTAGATCATAGATCATTGGTATGCATTGTTTTGGAGGGGACCTGGTACAACAATCGATGTGTGTGTTTTACATCCGATGCCCTATTCTTTATATCAGAGATTCTTTTTTTCTTCTCTTTCTCACATGAAAAATAAATTTAAAACAATAAATGGAGGTGTGGTTAACACACGACTTTCTTTTACGACCAGCGAATTTTGAGAATTTTTTTTTTTTTTATAATTTTTAAATTTTTTTTAAATTTTTTTAATTTTTTATTTGGTTTTTAATTTATTTTTTGGAAACATTTTGTATTAAGTATAGTTTTTTGTAAATCCTTTACTTTTTAAGATATTTGCAAAATACATTTTCTGGACCAAGGGAGTGGCCACTCCCGGTTAGCCGATTTGGAGTAAAATTCACTGGGACTGTACAGAGGACACAGACTGACAGATAGACACCATTTCGAAACCCACTTTTCCGGACTCAGGGGATCTCAAAACAGATAAATCTCTACAAATCTCAAGGTCCAAAATTTTCATGATTACAATACTTTATTTTACTTACGTAAAAGAACCATTTAGTGATCAAATTGTTAATTTTTTCGTCATAAAACCATTTAGTGATCAAATTGTTAATTTTTTTTATAAAAATGGGAGTTCAATTCAAAAAGGGGTTTCACGTGCATTTCAGGGCATTTGTTGAACATGCAAGGAGTTACTGGTTAATGTGCATTTTGGCCTGGCGGTGTGTGATTGACACGTACTTTTTTGAAAATGCTGCTAATAATGTTGTAATAGGATTGAGATTCGATACCGTAACATGATACATACATTTTAACTGTTAAAACTAAAAGATTAGACCTAGACGAAATATACTTTCAGCATACAGTGCAACTTGCCATACACTTTGTCAAACATTGGATTTATTTCGAGGGAAGTGACGTGTAATCTCCAGAAATACTGATGTTAATTGGCTACCAATATCTGTCGGTTTGACGTCAATGAACTTCTCCCTTCGCAACGCTAAGTAAAAGGGCAGGGATACAAGAACAATCCACAAACGATTTCCCATTTGAATACTGCCGTTATGTCAGAACGTCAACGAAAATTTTGAGCCGTAAAAGTTCAAGAGGTGTTTTCATATGGCCGATAAGATTTCGTATTGTAAATTGAAGTTTTACGTGTGGACTTTTACATTTTTAGATATAATTTTGATAGCAACCAGGATAAATTATAGATTTTCTGAAAGCTCAGCGATTCAGCTATTTTTCTTTAACACATTAACTGCCCAGCAAATTTTTCGAATGTTAACCGACCGGCCTAAATTTTTGCGTAGTTTGTTTTATATTCATGTAAAATAACTAAATTTGACTGTCTGACTTATGAAATTTTGAATGCTCAGAACTTATTTCGGAATGGCTATCAAAAACTGTAGCAGTGGCATCCCAGGAAGCTATCTACCGGCTATCATTTTTTATTTGGCCTTGCGAGTAAACAAACGTACGTGACTATCATATTTGACAGTTTTGAAATCTAAAAACTTTTAGCTGAAAATAGATTTGAAAATTATAGTAACTATGTAGTTTTCAATATATTGCAGATAATTCAAGACACTGTATTACTGTACTGCTTCTGTTTGATATAACTTGATATAACGTGCGAGATGATACAAGTAAAGTCAAAATCGCTTTAACCCTAAACCTATTAAAAAGATTCGGATGATGTTTTTAAGTATCGTGAATTTCTGCTAAACATTTTTATTTGCAAGCCACATTTTCTAATCTCAAAAACATTTTTATTTGCAAGCCACATTTTCTAATCTCAATGAACCGATATATTCAATTTACCGGCAAATTTACGAGAAAATGAATAAAACAATTTTTTTGGAAAATAATCCTGTATAAGCTGGAGAAAAGACGATCTTTTTACCTACTCAATAGGTACAGTAAGGTACTTAGTAGTACAGTAGTATACAATACGAGTCAAAAACTTTTCTAATGAATTTTTAAAAATATGTCAAAAACCTTATCTCCATTTTGTAACTCGTGGTTCATATGAATACACACACATTTTGATAAGTGAACTGCATTAAAAAAAATTAAATACAGAACTAAGCTGATAACATATGCATGTATGCACATATTAAAATGCATTTCTATTTTCTAAATTAGCGCTCTAATCACTCATTGCCCGCCTTATCTCTTGTTATACAATATATTCATATTTTATATTAATGCGATGTTGATATAATAGTACATTTTATCAAAATGATAAATGTTTCCCCCTTTACTGCTTTACATTTCACTTTGAAATGCGATGTACACCATCATAATTCTTATTTCGTTTTGCATGAAAATCTCTCAATATAAGACTCTTACCACAAGACGTATATATTTTTTTGTGTAGTGAAGGTAAAATAGTGGGTACTAAAGAATATTTATTATACAAATTGTTTGGCTCATTTCTTAAAATTTCACTTAATTTTGACAAAAAACGAATTTTAACTTTCTCATATATTTGGTTTCATTTACCTACCTCTCAGTACATAACATTAGAACAAAAATGTAATAAAATCAGTACATATAATATAAAAATTTGTTCAGTAAACTTAGAGTAATTTTTTAGAAGAAAGTTTTGTGAACCACACATAAACACAGAGCGAATATTGTTAATAAGTTCGATTAAAGATGAACAAAAAGCTCAAAGTCGACATCATTAATCAATGATAAAAATGCAACAAACAAAATATTATTAAATATGTGTCAAAATTTATAGAAATATGATCAATTATTGGTTGTGTATGAATTCATTCATTAAGACGAAAAAAAAAATTGCAACAAATCATTTAAGATATACTCTTCGACTATCTATGTATATATCTCAGAAAGAGCAAAAATCAAATATGTCAAGTACTGTCTAGCCATTTCATTCAATTTCTATTATTTAACGTAAACAAAAATATATTGTCCTTCCTCTTGACGCGCGCATGAACATGAATAAAAATTAATGGCATGTTTATAATTGCCGAAGTCTCGAAATGTGTGTTCTTCTGTTTGACCTCAAATCAATTAGAAGAAATTGCAGTCAATTATAAATATGATATTGGCTTCAAAAGTTGGTTGGTTAATATATGGATAAAACTAAGTGTTTGTTCAAATAAACAGTCCACTAAAATTATGAATTGTTTTGTTTTGAAAACATAGGCTGAAAGCACCAAATCAATCAAAAAAGTAACTACAGGTCGAGGCAAATAAGATTCTTCATTCCGCTATTTAAGTTAAGTCTAAACTGTATGAAAAACCGTAAATATTGCCACAATATTAAGTTCAGAGACGAAACGAACCGAAAGAGGATGAAATTTCAATAAAAGCTTAAAGAATAACTCAAAATATTTGTTTTGGCGATTGGCTTGTGGTTTTTGTGCGCGATTTTAAATCATTTTTAAAAATAAATAATGAAAAATACAGAATAATCGAATATATAAAAAAATCAACATTGTTCAAAATTACTGTCTTACAACAAAAAACAACGAAACGAAAATTTTGTGGCTACCTGTTAAGAAAAACCATGAAAACGAAACGAACCGGCGTAACTAGGTACCCGCAGCACCCGTCGCCGCGGGGTGTGGGGGGGGGGGAACGTTTGAATATTAGTTCAAAGATGGTAGCTCAAATTAAGCTTAAAATAGACCACCCTTTCAAATTTGCAGAACAGAACATTTCTAGAAAATTTTTAAGAAAAGGCGGTGGTCTGTAGTTTTTAGAGAAAGAAAAAATTGTTCCTATTGCTATTAGATATTTTCTTAAGACAGGCCCATCAATTTCTTCTCGGTGGTTTGAAGAAGGCCATACAAATAAAAATGGGTTTAGATTTTGATAGATATTTAAAATAAATGGGTTTAGGTTTTGATAGATATTTAAATTTGTTAAACTCGTTTGAAATTAAAGCTTTCGACATCGAATGATAACGATTTTAGTGTTTGCTGGATTTATTTATTTGTCCAGATGAGAAATTTTTCATCGACCGGAATTCGCCCACCTCTCGAAAATTTATAATGATATTTTAATACAAATATATAGTACAACAAATTTAATCCAAGTTCACCCGTTCACCCCAGTAAAAGAAATCCAAGTTTGTTATGTTTATTTATTATTGGGTGTATCAGTGGAAATATAGTGTTTTTTGGTCAAATACATCTTTATTAAAACACATTTGTTGCAAACGTTAGTAATCAAAATATTCACCATTACTATCTATGGTCCTTTGCCATCTATTGTTAGTTGATCGATACCTCGTGACAGAAACTTGGTTCAACTTTCGAGAAGCGCTGGTCAGCCAAATAAGATTACATCGACCTAAACAAACAGTAGTCGGAAAAAGCCAAATCAAGAGAATACGCCTCATGCGGGAGAACTTCCCAGTCCAAGTTGAAGATCACTTCCCTGGTTGCTTTTACGAAGTGTGGACGAACCTTGCCAATTTGTTCAGTTGAGCTTGATAACGTTCAGCCGTTACTGTTTGATCAAGTTTTTCCAATCAGGTTTATTTCCAATCACAACAGATACACAATAACACTTTCTTGGTATGAATATTGGGCCTTGCAACGGATGGACATGGTTGGCCTGGATGAACCAAGTACTATCGCAAGAATCCACTTTTTATCTCCAGTAATGATTTTGAACAAAAAATTCTTTTTTTCCTAACTGCTTTCCAAGTTATTGTTCCAGTTTGACATGGATTTTTTTCAAGTATAGCTTAAAGTTATTCATCTTCAAACTGTTTTTCAGGACCTGGACGTGGATTGTCTTCAAGGTTAAAACTTCGTACACTAATTTCCAACAATTGAAGCACTAACAGAATTACCTCCACAAGCTGAATTAATCCTTTCCGTGGCTTCAGCAGCACTTTTCCCAGTTTAAAACAGGATAACTTTGACACTCTTAAATTTTGTCTTGAAACATCCATCTTTCAAAAAATTGATATACACTGAACAGACAGCAGCTTGTAAATGACTGAAACTTACGTCATATAAACAGCATCATTTGATTGATGTACAATACGAAGTTTTTTAATTTATTTTTATTAACATTGTTATTATTGTTAATTTTTAATATTATTTCACCTCTTGCTGTACATTTTATTGTCAATGAGCTACTGCTCAAAACATAATGTATAAGCATGAGGTGGAATTGTTTGAAAAAATTTAAGAGGTTTTATGCCTAATGGAAGCAACCTCATTATTTTTTTGTTCCAATTACTTTGTTTCCATGTGTGCTCTTCGTTTTTATATTAAATTACTAATAAAATACTATAAATAAACAATGACTAAGCTGTATACCTAAAATAGCGGGCGAATTGAATACGTTTAAGTATGTTTTTTATACCAATCAACTTCAGTGCTATGTTTCCACTTATAGTGTGAACGGCAGAGAATGTAATCCAGATTACAAATAAACTTAAACGGTTATTTCAATGAAAACTAAACGTTTTCGAACTCTAATAAAACCGAACTGATTTAACTTTATGAAATTGCATATTATACAATAATATCAAACTATCGATATTTTTCGGTGGTTTGGTATTTAAAAAAATTGCAAAGCGGAGTGCATTGGAATCTGTCACTCTGTCAAATGCCGGAAATAATTGTAAACTAATATTGATTCCATCTTAAATAATCTCCATTGGAAAATTTTCTGACAACATTTTTAGATGGGACAACTTGCAACTTAATTACTGAAATATTTGGGCAAAGGTAAAAGTAATGGATATATCTGCTTTAAAGCTCACCGAATTATTCCTAAGATGCTATTCATTGTAATGATTACCATTTTGGTTAAAAATCGCGTTTCGGAGTCGCGAGCGGCGGAAAAAACTAGATTTTTTTTTATCATAATTATGAGATAATCGGCCCGATTAACCATAAATTTCATGTTATGTTATTTTATTTCCCCGCTTCCTATTTGAATTTGTATTAAAAAAAGCGCAAGAAAGAAAGGATAGTTTAAAATATATTTTTTCTAATTATTTTCCATTTTTAGTTAACAACACTAGATTGTTTTTGTATTTCTACATCAGCACATCATGTATCTTCCTAGTTTCTTACCTCTTTTCCTAAGAAAATACCCCCACTCCATAGTTTATAGGAAAAGAGGTAAAAAACGAAGAAATCACATCCTGCAGTTTATACATCGTCTAAATAGACCCATTTGCATACTATTGCTGTAAAAATATATTTCAACTACTGATGGTATTAGTGAAATCACATCGTTTATATATAGACAGTTGAGAATTCAGTGCAGAAAACATAAAGAATCGCATACTACGAAACTAAAAGAGAGTAAAATTTATCGTAACTATGGGTTCTCACCAAAAGTAGATTGCAAATATTTGCAATCTATTTGATTTTCGTTCATATGGATAGTACACATTAAAAAAATTATATATCGGTACACACAATATACAAATTTACAATGCGATTTGCAACCAAAAGTAGTCAAGCAAACATCTTTTTACTTTGTAAATAAAAAATTTCCTGTAAATAAAAAAATTTCCCTTTGCAAATATTTGCAATCGACTTTTGGTAAGAACCAAGAGTAAAAAACAATACGAATCATGCGAAAGTGTAAGAGACTGTTCACACCAAGCGCAATTACGAGTAACCCTTTTTCAAGAAATTTTGACATAAAATACACTTATAATATAATTAAGATTACTTAATTTAAAATAAACTAAATTAAGCCCTAGGAATTATTTAAAATAAGAAAAAATAGTGAATTCGTACAAAAATGAAATATTCGCGCATTCGCTAAAAAATAAAATTACGTTCCACTCGTTTTCTACATAATTTTTATTCGTATGATTCTAGACATTCGTACGCCTATTTTTTATATAAATAATTTCAAATGCGATCTCAAAATGATTTTTAAAGATTAAAATAATATTATTTATATCGAATTATGTATTATAAACTTGGTTAAAACAAATAATGTAGAAAAACAGGGTTTGAAGCTTTTGAAAAAATTACCGTATATTAATATAAATACTTATTTGTAGATGGTATTGATTTTGACATATAAATTTGCTCGCGTTTAGTGTGAATCGAATTTGAGAGTTCGCGCTTGGAATTTATTCGAAACCGGTGGTTTGCGTTGGTTGTGAATAGTCTCTAATTGCAAAAATGGCATTAAAAAAACAAAAAATATAGTGACAATTTGTGTATCTGTATTGTAAATGAGAACAAAGAATAGGGAGTAAAAATCAAATAAATTATAATACTACAAGGATCATCGCTATACTTTTCCATAGTAAAGTAGCTTTCAAAGATATGCAGTTTTATTTGATATGTGAAAAATTAGTATCGGCTGATATTTAAGGATTTTGAATTTTTGATACATAAATAAAATATAAAATTAATTTTATTCGTTTACATTTTTGTTTCAATACAAAAAAAAATGGTTAAAAAAAACTAGTTCTGCCATCTCTAAAAATATTAGTCCTATGGCCGTATTTTAACAGCGATTTCTCTTATAGTATTCTAATTTATTTGATCTGAATTATCGATTTATTGTTTAACGAAATAATAGCGAACAACTTACGTTTTGTTGTTTATTGTGTTTACCACAAGACTAGAAATTTGCAAATTTCCATTAATAAAAATTCAATATTCTGATGTTTCAATCGATGGAAATAATTTTACAGAACTCAAGATAAGTAATCAATATTTAAATCTGATAAATCAAAAATGTTGTAAAGGCCTAGACAACTGCTATTAAAAACATTGCATAGAGCTGTATTTTAGCAACAATATTCCTTTCAAATGACTTGTCATGATAGATTTTCAAGTCAGGAGTAGCTGTGCTAGTAGTCACTTGAAATTAATATTGCCGAAAAAAATCAGTGGAATGGGATAGTTTTCATAGCAGCCGCCCACTGTTTATAGAAGGAATATTGAAATTTGACTGTTATTTCTATTATACAGTGATAAATATTCGTATAAGAACACGTAATCTCGTTTAAAATTTATGAATTAAGACAAAAATTATGTCTACTATTAAAACTAAAAGTATACTGTATTGTCACTCTGTGTCCGAATATTATGTTCGTAAACAGTTATCACCTAACGGTACTTTGTAGAAAGCAAAAAAATCATTTAATAAAATTTGGAGTAATTTAGTTAAACATTCATATAAGGACAGCTAACAAAAACGTGTTTTTACGCACTTAATAAATAGTCCCAGGAGCACCGAGCTATGCTCGTTCCGAATTACATTAGCGTTTGTTACACGTTCATGTCACTGAGTTTCACCTCATTCAATTGAGCAATATGTTAGTTCCATTTAGACTGTTGATTTTCCAGAAAAATTTCCGACACTCATGTTTGAATCCCATTCTATACTAAACAAATCCCATTCTATACAATTCATCCCAATTGAAAGGAAATGGTTTAATTCTATTGAAACTAGAATAATATTCATATTCCCATTTTACAATCCCATTTTCATGGTACATACCGAGTTCTATCGAAATCGGTTGAGAAATGGTTTTGGTCCATTGGAATTGGCCATTTTATAGAACCTATACGATCCATATTTGGAACTAATTTATGATCTCTATATAATTCTCAAAAATCACAATTGAACAAATAAAAAAAACAAAACACAATGCAATATCAATAGCAATAACAACAATTAGATTTCCTTTGTTAGAAAATAAAATAAAAATGAAACCCGAACCTCTCCAGAAAGCCTACTAAAATATTTTTCCAAGAAATCAAAACCCATTACAATTGCTTCCTTTCACTAGAAAATTTCCATCTAACCAATTACTATTAACAAAAGAAAATAATAAAAATATGAATTCCCATAGGAGGATCCTCTTAAACGAATTTTACTGAAATAAAACCACCCCAACCAACATTAATAAAAATCAAATAACCGTTTCAGAAACCGGTAGTAAGTTAAAAAGTAAGATAAAACCAAGCAAACAGGGGCTCACCGGACGAGAACTTCCTTAACGTTTTTTTTTAAGAATCAATACCCGGTGTTATCGCGTTTTGGCACTCGAAAACTCTCTTTCACCAATTATGATCAATAAAAAAATATTCAAAAAAACGAACCCCAGGCCTATTAGAGGATCCACTAAACGACATTTCCCGAAATCAAAGTCCACTGCAAATGTTTCCTAACACTAGAAAATCCCTGCTCACCAAATATTACAAAAATCGTTGAACTTAAATAATGGACCTCGACCATCCGGAGGACCCTCTAAACATATATTTCCCGAAATCATCACCCATTGCAGACCTTTCAAAACCCTATTTGACTTCAATCAATACCCATGGCGATCGCTTCCTGCCGCTCGAATATCTCTCATTACCAAATGTTTACCAAAATTGTTAAAATGAAAAAAGGAACCCGGATACCACTGAAAGACCCTAAGCTAATTTTTTTAAACCAAGACCCATTGCAATCTCTGTCTGGCACCCACCCGCTCACAAATTTTTACCAAAAATGTAAAAATTAAAAAAAAGAAGCCCGGGCTCAACTGGAGAACCCCCTAAACGAATTTTCCAAAAATTTATACCCATCACAATCGCTTCGTGGCACTCGAAAACCCTCTTTACCAACTTTTAACAAAATAGTTAAAATTTAAAAAACCCAAGTTCCAATGGATGACACTCTGGACTGGTAAACATACTTACCAATTTTCAACAAAATCATTAAAACTATAAAAATGGAGTCTGAATTTTCCTGAAATCAAGACCAATGGGGATCACCTTATACCACTTAAAAACACTTCTTACCAATATTTACCAACATCGTGAAAATTACAAAGGAGCCCGAGTTCCACTGAAGAACCCCCTAAACTATTTTTTTCGAAATCAAGACCGGTCACAATTGATTCTTGGCACACGAAAACCCCAGCTTACCAATTTTTACCAAAATCGTAAAAATTAAAAAAAGGCCTGGGCACAAATGGAGAACACCTTCTAAATTATCAAGACCCGTCGCAATCGCTTCCTGGCACGAAAAGACGACGTTCTTCGAAGTTCGACGAAGAAATGACGTTCCAAGCATCTGATTTTGTATTAAAATATAAAACTAGTGTTTTTTAAATAAACAACAGTAGTTGTATAAATAAATTTTTTATTTGTATTATTTTTCACAAATGATTTTGTACTATTATCATGACCGCTAGCCCGCTACAGATATTTTCGAGTCGAGGTGCATTATCTCTATTAGCACATTTCCTTCCGATAGTATATACCGAGAGTGCTAAGATAATTATTGGTGATTCAGAATAGGAAAAATCAAAAGGGAAGTTCAATAATCGGGGAATTGGTTAAAGTTGAACCAAATTATGATTTATACGAGGACGTTGATGGTACCTTGATGGAAATATCGGATAAAATATCAAATATTGTTTCAGTACCACCGCATTCTTTAGCCACAATTGGATAATTCTTGAAACTGCCTGCATATTCAGGTGTGCTATTGCGCGCTAAAATAAAAGCACAATGCTTACTACTCTTACCTTGTTTACCGGAGATGGTGGAGGAATAAAATTTATAGTCTGTCGCTAGCTTCATCACTCCTAACGCTACCACCATTTGAAGTATTACGACAATTATTTTATTTGCTCTACTAAACAACCACCGATGACGCTTGAAACCAAAAAGCATCCACCAGTCAATGGTGTTTTAATAAAACTTCTTTTTATAGTTGCGTGAAAAACGCTTTAGTAAAAAAGTGAAAGTACCACCCAACGTATCCTATGGGGTAGTCATTGATCCAAACATTTATACTGTTGACAATGGGCACTTGAAAAGAAAAAACTAAAATAATTTTCAAAACTTAAACTATTTTTATTAATCAATTTATTGTATCATCATGTCGTGTTGCTGTTTCAGCCAACGCTAACATGGCTAAAGCGGTAATACTTCGTACATTTCGGTGTTCATCAATTAAACCATTTATTATCACTTCGATCAATAGCTTTATAATACAAGATGAAATCGCGTTTATTCGAACAGCGATTTGTTGTACGATTTTTATGCCAGTATAACGATCTTGCCATTTGGTACTCTGGCAGACCACCTTGAGGAACGATAATAATGTTGGAATGCCAAAAACAATTGCGACCACCACAAAAGCATGTGCAATGGTATTTCGTATATACGCCTCTATATTATCGATATCGGGACGCATTGCAGAAATCATTGCTGTTATACCGGTCGAATTTACTATTTTTGAGATTATCTCGTAATCTTTATATTCCTTAAGTTCAGGGTCATAAATAGTTTCTATAATTTTCAATAACACAATATCTAACAGATATTTATCATAATTTTGTGCATCCACAAGCGAAGGATTAGTATCGCATTTTATTTGAGGAGTTACATCCCATCGATTATGCCGCGTTGGTTTTGATACTCGTACCTTATTTTGATTTAAGAACGATTTTTTATGTGATATTTTATTTTTATATATTTATTCTATTCCACTCATTTTCGTGATTTTTTGGTCAAGAAAATCACTGGAATAATTAAATCCTACAATTGAAAATTGAATCCAATATTTCCAGAAAATTATTTCAATATCGATTTCATATAAATTTTCAAGATTCTCGCTCGAATTAATGATCCTTCACCTAAATACATATATATATGTAGTTTCCCAAATTATACCTACGTGTACTGATATACATACATTTACCGTAACTTAAATGTAAATGTAGTTTTTGTAGTTAATTCTTGATTTTTGTGAACGTAAATGTCATAATTGTGCCTTTGCAACACAAATAATTTACTATAATAGCCTAAATGTAGCTTACAACTTTTACATTCATCTTTTATTATTATTCAATCATACATGCCATATAAATTTGAAAAAAAAAAACGAAAAAAAAATTTATCTCAAGAATGTAATTTTCGAGGTTCAAACTACGATCTAAAATTTTAAAATCCACAACGCTAACACCTAGACTACTGCGGCATGGGAATTTGCCGAAAAATTACTTGGTTTTATAAAAAGTTTTGAGCATTCTACTAAATTATATAATATGTAGATAGATTTACACAATGTGACGTATCAACATAGAGAAAGATAAAATTTGTCAGATCTTTCTGTAATTTGGTATACAGATGAAGAAAAATATTCTAAGAATAATTTCCTTTTACATCATATCGGAAAAATCACGGAAAATGCGAGAAAATCGCGAATTTCCACTCGGAAAATTCGTCGGGAAAAGACTAAAAAAAATATGCTGATCATCCAACATTAATTTAAATTTTTTTTTTTTTGTCGTGATTTTTGAAAAATGGACATCCATGAAAAAAAAATCATAAAAAAAAAATTAAATACATCCCAACTCCGTATGCTGCTAACTACGCAGCTGTACTATTTAAAAAAATCATCAAACATTCTTTTCTATAAAAAAAAATACACAATACATATCGCTCATTTGCTGCAACAATGACACAATTTAAAAATAACAAATGTTATAATTTGAGAGACATTTCCGTTTGTCTTGTAGTGAGCTTTATAGCTTTAGGTGTGTCGTTATATCAGTTTTAACTATATTAAAAAGCCGATATTTCTCTATAAATAAGTCAAAAACGACCGATTTTGAGTTATGCCATTGTGGTAGCAAATGAGCGATATACAATTGACCATTTTAGAGATGGCGCTGTAAAATTTGGATAATTTTTCCAGATTTGAAGGCTTTACAGAGTTTTCCCAGACTTGAGACCAGACTCAATTGCATTTTCTTGCAAAAAGACATCATATAGCCATTTTACGTCAACGAAATCGGTCTCGAAGTAGTTTTTCGTGCGGACATATATACATACCCGCAATTATTGCTCGTTTAATAATATAGGTATGTTTGTTTTAAATATTTGATATTTGATCTTATTCAGTAAGTATATTACGATGCTTATAAAATAGAATTTTATTAAAATTATTATTTATTGTAATAATATTTTATTAAAGTGATGCCAAAGGGAAAGTTCTTAAATGTTAAAGAAAAAATTTCCATCAGAATTTATAAAGAACAAGGATTTACTATACGTCAAATTGGTACTAAAATTGGTCGATCATCAACTGTGGTCCACAACTTCCTAAAAAAAGCTCGAAGTTATGGTCTTAAAAAGAAAATAAAAGGAAATAGTAAGTTATCCAAATCTCAAATTGATAAAATAAGGAAGGAAGCAACCCGAAACAAGTTAACAGCCAATCAAATTAAAGCAAAATTGGGCTTACCTGTTACAAAACAACATATTGCTCGAGTGTTAAGAACAATAAAGAATATTAAATGGTCGAAATTGCAAAGTAAGCCTAATTTATCATATAAACATATTGAAAATATGCTACTGTTCGCAAGCAACACATGCATTGGAAAGATGAATGGCAAAATGTGATTTTCTCGAATGAGAAAAAATTCAACCTGGACATATCCGTGACATACTGGCACGATATCCGTGATAAAAATATATTCCGGTCTCAAAGAAATTTCAGCGGAGGGACAGTAATGGTATGGGGACCTTTTTACTATGGCGGAAAGCTACCAATTTGTTTATTACCCCCCTCCCCCCTGCCTCCCCCGAATGAATTCAAACACATAAGGATTTGTTAGAAGACGTTTTGATAACATTTCTTGACGACAAGGAGTAGTTTCGTCAAAAACAAATAAATGTTCTTGATTGGCTTGCATGTAGTCCCGATTGTAATCCGATGGAGAATTTATGGGGCATACTTGCAGCGAAGTTTTATGCGAATGGTCGGCCGTTTAAAACGGTCACTGAACTAAAGCAGTACATTAAGGGCTGTTGGGGAAAAATTGAGGCAGAAATTTTAAAAAACTGCTCAAATTCAATGCCAGAGTGCATATTCGAAGTCATTAAACAACAAGGGCGGCATACGAAATACTAATTTAAAATTTTCTTTATTATTATGTAGATATTTTTTGATAAATTTAAAGTGTTCCTATACGGATATTTAAGCAATTTTGAGTATTTTTTTAAACTGATCGATATGGTGAATGCAGCACTTCGCAAATCATTCGCCTGAGGTTTCCATCCATATCCCGTTGTCTCGATCATTGGTGCTTAGACTGAATGTGGACTCATCAGAAAACATAGCACACCTCCATGATGCAGCCATCAATCATTATTATTTCTTGCAAACTGAAGCCTTGCTTGGCGATGAGCTACGGTTAGTGGGGGCAAACAGTTGCAATTCTTGAACGGTTGTTTGAGTCTATTCCTAATTGTTTAGTCGGAAGTTGAACGTCCTGTTAGCTCTTGAAACTCATTTTGAAGGCACCTTGCTGTGTCTCCCCAATTTCGCAATGAATTGAATCGAATACGCAATGAATTTAATCGAAAATACTACAAATCGTGCTTTGATTCACTACGAGCTCCCGAACAACATATATATGGTTGATTTTCCTCTTCTTCCAGCATTGCGACTGCTCTGGCTGGCTGTTCATTTGTTAGCACCGTTTTTGTTAGAAATAGCTCTTTTATATTGATAAATTTGTAATATTTTTACAACACTTACCGAATACAATATAAACTTTTTTCACTTTATTTCTGTATATCTGGGAAGATTTTGACCTTTCTATGACATTAGTACAAGAAAACTGTGCTTTAACTGAAAAAAAATTGTGCAGACCTTAAATTTTGGTTATTATTTGCTTCAGTTTTGGAAAAATTCAAACAAAGTTTTTTTTGTTGATTGCCAATTGAATTTCACATTCAGATTTACTTTTAGCAGCAAACTGAAACTGAAGCTGTATGCGAACGCAAACTAAAAACAGAGTTTGAAACAGATAACATGTTCATTTTGTTTTAGACTGCGAATATTCTCATACCATTTAACACAACACTACAAAGATTAATATTTCAATATGTCTCACAATCACAAATAATCGCTATTTATTACAGCGTACCAATGTATTTACCTCATATAAATACATAAAAATAAACGAAAGAAAGCAAGACAAAATTCCCATGAAATTTGAACAGAATTTGAAATTCCTTTAAATCAAACAGGTTACCTTTACGATGGTGTATCCATTCTGTTGCTTCATATATATTCATTCATATTCACACAACGAAAAACATTTATGTGAATCACATTTCGTTGAATCATATACCTTATATTATGTAGTATAATGCAAGGGAACTGCGCGAAAGTCTAAATATCCAAATTATATTTTAGTTTTTTGTAGAACTTAGACATTAGTGCACACGAGTTGATGTTGTTGCTATAATCGAGCTGGGTATATTCTTCTTAATTATAATGTTATTTTGTTTATTGTTCGTACAAATAACACAATATGACAAAAGTTCATTGACTATTGCGATGTCTGTACACAGCAACACACAAAACAATAAGTTTCGCGAAAAAACATATCGCGATTTGCTTTGGATTATTATTGAAAGTGAGTTACACAAACCAAACATCATAAAAATAATGTTTATTTGTTGTTAAATTGGTATTTTTTGTTGGATTAATAAATTTATTAAAATTATTTCCGGTGCAATGACTTGAAGATCATCACAGCAAAGAGACGTAAAACTTGCAACTTACTCCAGAAAAATAAAACGTAAACATGCACAAAACCAGTACGCTGACTGATCCTTAACCCTTTGCTGCATTGTACATCATATATGATATAACCAAAAAATATAAGTATAACCTCTATAATATATCAAAAAGTACTAAAATTTTTGTTTTTTTAACTGCGGCAACATTAGTTTTGTTCTAAAAATTCATTATAACAGTGTACGTTCAACCACACTTTAAAAAATCAATAATGAAGTTTAGTCTGTCAAGTTGCGCGCGCGATTCGTGTGTGAGTGTTTTTTGCTGTTCCAGAAATTTATTTAAATTAAGTTTTTCTGCTAGGTAAGTTGTGTTTTTGTGATTACAAATGTTTTTTATTCAATTCTCATAAGTGAAATACATGGATACAATAATAATTATTAATATATTATGTGTTTAATTGTATCATATCGAATATGATTTGGCATGCGTTAGGATCAATAGAAAAAACTTTATCATATTTGATATAGTATCATAAATGATCGATCATGCAGATAAACAAACATTTTTATTATAGTCATGCTAAGGGGGCCGAGGCCAGGTATTCTTTCCGAAGCGGAAATTATGAAAATTATCGATGGCTGGGACGACAGTGAGGATGAATTTGGTGATGGCATCGCTGATGAGGATTGTGTTCAGGAAGTAGCAGTGCAACATCTAATACTAGATGAGAATTTGGTAGTAGAAAATGAGCCAACTGATATCGATATAAACCAAAATTTTAATATAGAAGATATGGAAGTTATATTTGCTGATGACTTAGAAGTTGGAAGTACCGAGAGTTGCCCACAAACTAGAACACATCAGCAAGACGTTGACGTATTACAAAAAATGAAAGAGATTGTTTCCAATTTACGCTGGCGAAACATTCCTTTTGAAGTTACCGAAGATGAAATCAAATTCAAAGGAGACGATACTTTACCTTCGAATATAACGAAATTACAAACGCCATATGAATATTTTAAGTTTTTATTTAATAATGAGCTGCTGGAACTGATCGTAACTCAATCCAATCTCTACGCATTTCAAAAAAATATTAATAATGCATTTAATATAACGGTCATCGAACTTCAAAAATTCATTGGTATTTGTTTGCTAACGTCGGTAGTCCACATTTCAAATACCAGGAAATATTGGAGTCAACCCATCGGAAATCAGCTAATCCAACAAACAATGTCCGTAAACAAATTTGAAAAAATTAAACAAACATTGCATTTCAATGACAACGATAAAATGGTTCCTAGAACGCATCCGGGTCACGACCGAATTCATAAAATTAGGCCACTTGTAGAAATGCTGCAAAAAAATTTTGGGGAAGTTCCATATGAACAGTACGTCTGTGTTGACGAGCAAATGTGCTCCACTAAAGCTAGGCATTACATCAAGCAGTACATGCCAGCAAAACCACATAAATGGGGCTATAAATTTTTTATTTTAGCCGGAATTTCTGGATATTGCTATAATTTTGAGCTTTTTACCGGACAGGAAAATAACTTGTCAAACCGATTAATAAGCGAAACGAATATTGGCTCGAGTGGAAACGTTGTGATCCGATTAACAAGAAATATTCCCAAACTGCAAAATTACAAGTGCTACTTCGATAATTACTATAGCAGCATTCCTTTGGTTATCGAGTTAGCAAAAAATGGGATTTTGAGTTTGGGAACTTTAAGAAAAAATAGGATATCCAGTTACAAGCTTCCTGATGAAAAGACCTGGAAATTGAAACCTCGTGGCGCTTCACTAGAACTTAGTACCAAAACAGACAATACAAACATTTGTGTTGTATCCTGGAAGGACGTGAAAATTGTAAATCTTATTTCAAATTTCATTGGAGAACAACCACTTCAACACGCCGAACGGCATGATAGGAAAAATGGTCCCGTTTCTATACCATGCCCAGCAATTGTTTTGGAGGATAATAAATTTATGGGTGGGGTTGACTTATTGGACAGCTTTTTAGGAAGATACAAAATAAAACTAAAATCAAAGAAATGGTATCTGCGAGTATTCTTTCATCTGCTTGACTTAACTGTAAGCAATAGCTGGATTTTGTATAGGTAAGCCATTAAAGTCATAAATAAATTTGGTTTGCTAATATTTTTTTTGGTATCTACAAAAGTTGAAAGGTCCAAAGGCACACCCGAAGCCGCTCTTTTAACATTGGCTGACTTTAAAGTGTTAGTAGCGGAAACCCTTTGCATGTTCGGGGAACGAGTAACAGTTGGAAGGCCGTCAACTGTTAGTAAACAGATTGATTTAAAAAGGAAAAAACCGAATACGACGCACATTCCACCGAAGGAAATTAGAAATGACAAAATCGATCATTTCCCAGAGTGGATGAAATCTCGCCTTACATGCAAAATACCAGGCTGTGGAAAATTAAGCTTTATTAGATGCTTAAAATGCAGCGCTCCTTTGTGTCTCAACAAAGATCGAAACTGCTTTTTAAATTTCCACAAATGAATTTTGTTACCTTTTTATTTATTTTATATATATTATATGCGTTACCTATTTTATTTTTCATGTGATAACTAAGTGATTTTGATAATTATTATATTTTTATAGAATTATTTATTAGGTATTTATTTTTATATTTTATGTAAATCAAAGAACTGAAATTTTTGAATTAAAACAAGATTTGAATTTAAACGAGTTTTTGTTTAAATATTGCATGGAACATCATATATGATCGGTACACAAAAATGGAAATTCTGGAAAACCCATGAAAATTATAATCTTTGTTTAACCAAATATCATTATTAAACCCTATTTTACATCCAAAAATAATTTTTTGACCAAAAAAAAAAAAGTCATGCAGTAAAGGGTTAAGAATTCATTTTCTTTGTGTACGAGTTCGATTCGCATGGATTCAATTAGACTGCAATCAAATAAAAATTATTTTGTATAGCATGGAACGATTAATAATTTTTTAATTTATTTTAGTAAAAAAAATTGTGCTGCGGCAAAAAATGTAAAATTTTTCATAATTATTATTTTTCTTGAAGGACGATGCGTTCAGGTTACATCAGATAATATAGAGATGCGAATTTCTCAACATTTTTCTGTTCTAGAGAAATAAAGAATAATTTTTAACTCTCGAGAATTTTAAAATTATTTGAAATATGTGAATTTTTGATTTAGCTCCTTTATTTCTAGAAATTGGAACAAAAAAATCCACCGGTGGTTTATTTCAATTTTCGATCTAAAAATGGCATATACAATTTACCGGCCAAAGGTTGATACGTATTCTTGAAATTAATAGAATTAAGGGTTTTAAATAAAGCAAAAATTAAATTTAGATTGAAAATGTAATTTTAACTGTTGGTGTATTGTGTTTAATGTCCACATTAATTAACCAAATTAAGTGCATGAGTACTTTATACATTTTTTAAAATCGCTATACAATTTTTATTTTTTCAGGAATTGTCTCTATACAAAATCTAAAAATTAAAAATGTTTCTCATTAAACAGATAAACACAAGCAATTTGACTTTTCAATTGAGTACTGCATTTTAATAGATTTCAACGATGTATTATTTTGAACTAATTCTACTGCGGGTCTAATATAACCTAATACCAAATGCAAACAAATGAAGATAAACGATTATTGGTTAGCCCAACCAGCTTCTACACGATTTCATAGTTTGCCTAAGGAAGTCGAAGAACCGCCCCAACCAAAAAAATAATAGCGCCACAAATATTTGCGAGAGGCGTAGAAACAATCAATTCTTTAACTGAGCTGTAATTGGAACTAACCAGATTAAAATCAAGTTAAAAGATGCCGAGGTATTAGACCCATTGGATATTAGAGCCTAGCGGAGCAAAACAGCGAATAGCATTCGTTCCGACAGAAAGTGAACAAAACTACCAGGTGGTCGTGCGAAACTTAGATCAATGAATTAATATTGAAAGTTTGGAAAGTGAGTTAATTAGCCTGGCCCACGATGTTGTTAATATCTGCAACATAAGGCAAAGTGGTACGAAAAAGCCACTCCCACTCTTTAAAATTGAACTTCGAATGAGTGAATCAAATAAAGAAATACATTCGATAAGTAGACTGATGCATTCAGTTGTACAAGTTGAAAAGCCGGATGTCAAGCGTGAAGTGGTACAATGCAGTACTTGTTAAAGATAGGGGCATACCAAATCATAATGCAATTACAAATCTATGTAAAAAGAAAACTTGGCGAACAGAGGTGAAATGCGTGCTCTGTAATGGTAGCTATCCGGCCTACTATAGAGGTTGCAATATTTACGAAGAAGTTCAAACTCGCAAATTTATTCCTCTCAGAGAAAAAAATAGTGGAGAAGTTGCAGCTCGGTACAAAACCGAATCCAACTTATCAGTTAGTTACTGGGTCAACATATGCACAGAAACTCAAAGATTCAGTCAAACTTCGGAAGGAAATCATACGGACAATTATAAAAATCAAGAAGAACTGCCCGAGCAGTTTCTACACAATGGTTGGAAATTATGATGGAAAAATTAATTACCAAAATAGATACTATCCTTAATCTTCTAACGACAAATTTTTATTATGCTACCCAAATAGTGTAATACATTTTTGACATAATTCCCCTACCCATCCCCCTCCCCATTTATTGTTTCATTTTAATTACAGTCATTTCTGAGAAATGGGCAGATTTTTTAACAGAAAATGTCGACGGAAGAAAAATTTCTATTATTGTGGTTAGATAATTGTACGGACCAAAAAATACGCGACAAGCAATTCAAGCTACTGATTTGTCAGAAATTGGTCGGAAACACTGTTGGGACATTTTTAAATGTATGTGGTGTGGTGAATTGTTAATCTCCGATTTCAGTATAAGTTAATGTAATAAAAATGTTGTGTTCACGATACTCTTACAACATAAAATTTCAAAAATTGTTTTCCCCATCATCATATTCTGTTACGCAAAACCACTGCTGTTTTTTCCAAAACAATGTCAGAAAAGTGTACTAAAATATTTATCACTGGTTTCGGAAGCAGTCTTAGAAACGAACAGTGAAGCAATTTACATATAAAATGTATAAACTTGAAATTTAACAGTTAATCTAGTTTAGAAAGTTTTATTAATTTAAAAAGGGGTCGGAAGACTTACAATTATACCTACGCTCACATTATACCTACTGGTTAACTAAAAAGAGATAAATCCAAACTCAATGAGTAAATTTTATTTCAGTACTGCTTAAACCAACTTTAATCGAGTTCAACTGATAGGTTCGATATTTAAACATAGTCATATCATATCATTAAAAAACCGGACCGATATTGTATTACAGATGCACATTTCATAAGCAAGTTTAGATCATTTATCAAATAAGATTTGCCATTGCCTACATAACAACAACATAGACGACGCCGTTTCCAGTTTTACTGACACCGTCTTACATGGAATGAATAAATTTATCCCCTCATCATTTTCCAATCCCAATCAAAATTTTAAAATATTTTCAAAAGAAGCCACCAAAGCTGCCAAACAAAATAAATCGGCACACAAAAAATATAAACGCAACAAAATTTCTTATGAGGAATACAAAACGATACGGAACACCTGCAAACAAACCTGTGGTAGAGAAGCGAAAAGAGCCGACAGCAAGAAAGCCAATGTGGCTTCCGAGCTGAAAATCTCCGATCGCAACTTTTACCACATGGTCGCATCGGTTGCAAATATTTCGAAAACATCTGTTTCAGCATTGAAATGTGCTGACGGCGCTTTGGTGGTGGATCCATATTTACAAGCCGACTTATTGGCAAGCATCTTCAAATCGAACTCGACATTAGTTGTCCCAGATGGAATTAGGCCTCCATTAGTTCCATATTGTGGTTCTAAAATGAGCCCCGTCACCATCTCGGAGGAAATTGTCTTTACTAATCTGAAGACAATGAATGTAAACAAGACCACCGGACCTGATGGAATTCCAGTTCGAATATTGAAGGAGTTTGCCAATGAATTGGCTCCAATATTATCTAAAATTTTCCTACTTTCATACAAGCAAGGCGACTACCCGAACGCCTGGAAGAGTGCAATGGTGCAACCCGTGCTGAAACGGGGTTGTGACAAAACTGACCCTTCAAACTACCGGCCAATATCAATTGTGTCAGCCGTCGCTAAAGTCTTTGAGAAATGCATCAATCAACATATAGTTAAATATCTTGAAGTTAACAAACTAATTTCGGATAGACAATACGGCTTTCGTGAAAGCCGATCCACGACCGATCTCCTGACGTACGTCACAAACAAATGGAATCTCGCCTTAGAACACCACGGAGAGGCCTTTGCAATCGCTTTGGATATATCCAAGGCTTTTGATAAGGTATGGCATGAGAATCTTATTTGTAAACTTGTGGCATACGGGCTGGACTCGATGACCACCAGGTGGATTAAAAGCTATCTCAATGACCGAAAAATCAGCGTCGTACTTAATGGGAGATCATCATCGACGCACTCCCCAAATGCCGGAGTCCCTCAGGGATCACCTTTGTCACCGACCCTGTTTTTGCTATACATCAACGATTTGCTGAATAGCACAGTAAACCCTATCCATAGCTTTGCAGATGATGCCACATTGCATTCTTCTATTTCATTCGAGGCGGAGCCTAGCATTACAGATTTAAATAATAAACGGTCAGAAGTCGTAACTTCTCTTAATTCCGATTTAAGTACAATATTTGAGTGGGGTAACAACAACTTAGTGCAATTTAACGAGAAAAAGACACAAATATGCACATTTTCACGTAAAAAAAGTCGCAACGACTACCCATTTGTGGTAAAAAACCATATCCTTGTGGGTTGCGACTCAATTCGACTGCTTGGTGTTCAAATAAGTAACAAACTCAAATGGAATGAACACATTGTTGCATTGGTTAAATCAGCTTCAAAAAAACTCGGGTTCCTAAATAGATGCAGAAGGTTTTTTAAATCGCATCAAGTTCTCCAGATATATAAAACCTTCATCCGACCATGTATAGAGTATTGCTGTCAAGTTTGGGGAGGTGCGTCTGGTACCACCCTCCAGTTATTGGACAGGGTTCAACGCCGTGCTATCCGAATAATACGGAATCCCAGACTTACCCAAGAACTAGACAGCTTACAGCATCGCAGAGATGTTGCAGAACTCTGCGTCTTCTACAGATGCTTACATGGTAAATGTTCTGCAGAACTATCGGAGAAAATACCACCATTCGTTACAACAACAAGAGTAACAAGAGGAACAACCAATGCACATAGGTTTACGGTGAAGCTCCCGAAACCTCGAACTGAAGAAATTAAGCGCGAATTTGTATATCGAACATCAAAAAAGTGGAATTCGCTAATACACTTCAAATTTCCGGAGGAATACAAAATGAATAAATTTAAGGTAGCTATTAATCTTTACTTGAAGGATCGCGCATTGGGTGCAGAAGCTCTGACAGTTACAAGGAGCTAGGACCGTTAATAAGTCCGCTCTGCACCCAATTAAAATATGTATAAAAAAAAAAAAAAAAAAAAAAAAATAAGAGAAATTGAATTAGTTTAATTGAATTATAAAGACAAGAAAGAATGTTAGATTAAAAATCTTACTCAGTGAAGAGAGCAGAGCCTAAAAAAGCCTTATGAATCTATTGTTAAGAATCAAACCAATATTAAGCACACATCACATGTGAAGCACCTTGACATCCTTATAAATAAACAAAAATTTCGTGATCTCCTACATTAGAAAAAATAAATAAAACCAACCTACGCCACTGACACATACATATATCTTTTTAGTATGTATGAAAATTTTGTATATCTATCAATATACAATGTTTGGACAACTTAATTTTTATTGATAACTTTACAATAAATGAGTGGGCGATCTGAAAACAGTAACGACGACAGTGACGTTATTCTTATAATTGTTGCTAAACGTTATCTACATCAGTACTATAAAGTGTCTTTTTCTTTTTGATTATCACTCACCTTTTAATTCAGATTAAAATTGGTCGAAAATTCATTAGAGCTGTTTGTCAGTGGATCAGTCTACATATATTATCCAAATTTTATGTTTCTGAAAATAAGCAAACAAAATTGAGGTTATTAAAATATGTTCACTTACAAATATAAAGGGTGATTCAAAATCCAGCAGATAAACCTAAATAGGATGCTTCTTTGATTTTGTTCAAAACTAATAAAAATTTAATAAAATATTTGAAATTATCGCTTAAGTTCATGCTTTCACCATTACGATACATTTAAATATTATTCTGCTAGTTTGCTGGAACGTGCAAGAATACGAACTTTTATAATTTACTTTGGAGCTTGGAACTGATGTGGCCGAAACGATGAAACTAAAGGTTGTTTGAAAAATCTTTGATGTGATGCATTTCTTATCAGTTTTTCAGCGGTTGGATTTTGTTTAAAGAATTTCGAATTTGATGTTGCATATAAACGAACAAAAAAAACCACATAAAATGCAATTCTAACTTGAACTATAATTTGAAACTAGAGTATTAACTATAGGGCATAGAGCCACAGGAAATAAACATATTTTAGGTTTTAAATACATACACAATATCGCCGGTGACGATGCAAAAGTGTTTATCTACAAAATTCCTCAAAATCTTTTTATTGATTAATTGGTAAGAAAATTAGTGTTTGCTGCCTTTTACATTAAATTTGTGACAGCAACACTTTGCATGTGCGAACAAATATTCAATTTTATTAGTTCATTTTAGTATATCTACTAAGGTAAATTGGCTCGTTTTTCTCGCTTCCTGAAAAATATCTAAAACGTAGATACACCCTTTTGCATCGTCACAACCCTCTAAACAAAAAACGCGATTCGGAAAAAACGATACTATTGCGATATGAGAACGATACATATTTTTTTATATCACACCACGCACTTTCTTATTTGTATTTCTACTCCCAAAGAAACAACGAATAAAAAATTGTATATTGCGCATTCTCTTACTCGCCATTTCAATTCAAGTTTAACCTAAAACAAAAGCGGACGGCGATATTTGTGTAAAAAGAAACTAAAATCATTAGGAAATATTTGGTGTTTCACAAAGTAATTATATATTTATTTTACAATTTGTTTAAACCATTTTTGTTTATTAATTTAATCCTTTTATACTAATTGTTTATTTTTTAAGATGTGAGCAAATTTTACTACTGCCGATTGAATTGAGGAGCGAAGTATTATGAAACCCGATGTAATTAAACCGCCATATAAAAAAGGAAATTTTATATATTATATATAATGTAATAATTATTATAATATAATACTGCAAATAAATAACAAAAATTAATCTTATTATAAAACTGGCTTTTTATTTTTGCTAATCCAAAATAAATACTATCGTAACCAACACGAAAAATACGATACGTAAATATATCGCATAATTAGATCTGTTTACGATATGAAAATTAAGCGTCGTAAACGTATCGTAAAAATCTTTCTATTTACGTTACGTAAAAAATTCTAATTATCATGGGACGTTGGATTCGTAAATATATCGATTTCGAATCGCAAAAACGATTCGTAAACGATATTTTGTATGAACAACAAACATCATTTTCGTATCGTAAACGAATCGCTTTGTTTAGAGGGAAACGATATGCTTATATTATGTAGCTTTTAAAAGATATGTACATATGTACTAAACTAATTGATATATTAAGTTGAAGTCGTAATATAAAACTTATAGAGTTATTGTCGTGAGAACAGTTTAGTGTTTAAATTTTAATAGAATTTCAACTGCCACTTTATAACAACGCCTTGTCTGCGATGGATGTGTTACAGTCTGCATGGTTTTACGTCTTGTTATTTCTTTTTTTAAGTTGTCTACTTGAAATATGTGGAATGAGGATTGTTTAAGAACAAGTACTTGTTATTTTGTAAACGATAATGGCAATTTTACAGAATAATTGTCGAGGAATTGTTAGAGCTATCTAAATAAGACTCGCTATCCTGCTATTAAAATAAAATTGTCTTAAAATAAATTGATTAAAACTCTATACAATATATACAACAAAAAACATTTTGAAAATGGACCAACCTTTAAAAACAATTTTTCCAAAGTATGTGGTTTAGAAACTACCCTAAAATAAATAACTGAAGCCAAGTAATTCATCTACGAAGATGGAGTTATATCAAGAAGACGGCTCTAAACTAAAACAAATGTTACCCACTTAACCATTCAATCGTGAAACCAGCTCGTGTGGTACAATTAACTAGTTAGTTGAAATTTGTGTGCTTTCTTGCGGATTTTTATTTAATTTTAATCCCACAACTGTGCTACTTCTCTATGTCCAAAGCCATTCATAATTTCGATACATCTCTAGGAGATGGATATTTCCCAACTTTGATACACAAAACACTAAAAAATAGCAAAGGAGCCATTCAGTGTCATTTGATGCTTATTCACAATGAAATACAAGTATATATTTGTCGTTGCCGCTTCACTACGAAAGAATCATCCATTTGGTTCATCAAAAGTAGGGACGAGACTACTTTGTTCACTGTTCACTTTTGACGAAATATTGATGAAAACAATGCTTAGAAGTTTCACTGTGAATGAATCATCCGTGATGCTCGTCCAAAGTGTAAAGTGTAAATTGGCCTTAATCCAAGGCAATGAATACCAACGACAAAAATTGGATCGTAAATATTTTGTTTTTTCCTGTAGCGCACAAAATGTAAATTTTATAATAAAATAAATACCTAGATTTTCTATTAAGATTTCTGAGTTAATAACTGCCTCTAATTTGAAAAATCTACAGATGTTGTTGGTATAAGTGAATTCTAATCTAATGATGTTTAATAAGCCGCGAACGCAAGTTCGAAACGGTGTAAAGCGGTTACGACCTTTGTGGCTTAGTTTATTTATTTTCTTATTAAAATTCGAAACTGTTAAAAGAGCAATAGGCTCGAGTTCGATTGGAATTGAATTGTTTCAATCAATTTTCAGATTATTTTAAAATTTTTAATATCTTAAATGTAGAATTTTTATGATTACTGATGTCGAGTAATCAATCATCCATATTCACTATTTTTAAGACTAATATTATGAACTATAAAACGAATCCGTTGGAAGATCTTCATTTCTTAAATTAATGATAAATCATTTGTTATAAATGATTTTAATAAAATCAAATTGTTTGCGTTTAATGATTCTAGTGTGTATACAAATTAGCTAAATTAACGTACATTTTTTTTGTTGCTCGACCACACGTCCACAACAAAACATTTTAATTTTTTGAAATAAAAATGCATTTTTCCTTAATTAAATTAAAAAGTAAAAAAAAATTTTAATTGATTAATGGTGAGACGCCTCAATTGGCATATATGTATATTCGAATATAATACGCAATTTTGTGTTTTCTGTAATAAAAACAAACCATTTATATGCAAATCGTATTCTTACACTTACTCGTATAGGCTAAAGTTATGAAATTGAAACGTCGCTACGATTACGAGGGTAAGTGTATGTGTATGGTATGGGAATTTTACACATGATACAATTGAGGTTGATTTGAACATAAAACTTAATGTTAACAGGATTTTTATTTAAAATAAATGATATTTTATTTTATGACAACTTTGTGCGGGGTTATCACGCTGTGGTTTAAGGTGCAAAAGCTGTTTTACTGATAATGTGTGTAATTTCTTTCTTGTACAAAATTTTAATACAAAAAAGGCACACTAAGTATGTATTTAACCGTACATCAAAAAAATAATATTCTTTCGCTTTTCAAAATCCCGCACCGTGTAAATCGTATGTACATTCTGGAAAAAGCCAATTTTAATTTTGAAAAAAAGTTAATTGAAAAACATAAAAGATCAAAAATGCCACTACGGTTTATTCGACAAAATTCGATTTGAAATTTATTACCAATATCCAAAAAATCAGATTAAATCATTTCTAACAAGCTCATCAAGCAGCATTCCACTAAGAGCTAATTTTTCTTTATACATGTTTAGCCGACACTAAATTTTATTAAAAAAATTAAAATGATTGGCCGAAAGTCGAAATAACAAAAAGAAATGTCAAAAATGAAGTTCACCGTTATTTATCTCAGAAGCAAGATCATTGATGTGCTTCACGCCGTCGCTTTTATCGCAAATTTACCCTCGTGAGTAAACACTTTTTGTCGGTCCCGGTCGCTATGACATATATAGGGTGGGCCATCTAACTTTTTTTTTGAACTAGCGGTTATTTTGAGTATGTCACTTTTGATTTGACAGAAAGTTAGTTTTATCCTTCCGCTGAACGAAAATGGTTGTGTATTCGCTGGAACAACGCTGGGAAATATTGAAACATTACTTCGAAAATCTTGGCAAAAAAATCATTTTTTCGGATGAGGCGCATTTCCATCTTGGCGGCTATGTAAACAAGTATAATTGTCGCATTTGGGGCACGGAGAACCCGCACGTGATCGTAGAGAAGCCGATGCATCCTCAACGAGTGACTGTTTGGTGCGGATTTTGGTCCGGTGGCATCATTGGGCTATTTTTCTTTGAAAATTAGCAAGGAGCCGCCGTTACTGTCAATGGTGAGCGCTACCGCGCCATGATAAACGATTTTTTGTTCCCGGCACTTGAAGAGGAGGACATAGGCAACATTTGGTTTCAACAAGACGGCGCTCCGTGCCACACAGCACACGTTTCAATTAATCTTTTGCGCACTGTCTTCGAAGATCGAACTATCAGCCGAAATGCTAATGTGATTTGGCCGCCTCGGAGCTGTGATTTGACGCCGTTGGACTATTATCTTTGGGGTGCCGTCAAAGATAAGTGTTACGCCGATAAACCAGCAACGATTGACGCTCTCAAGAACAATATTCGCATTGCCATTGAAGACATAATGGCGCATACCATCGAAAATGTGCTCAAAAATTGGACCGACCGTATGGGGTACGTCAAGGCCAGCCGAGGCAGTCATATGAATGAAATAGTATTTCATAATTAATCGGAAGGATTGTTCTTTACAATGAAAAAATAATGACCCTGAATATGTATTTCATAAGACATTACGGCATGTTTCAGTATGGCTTATTTTAGTAATAAAGCATAAGAGCATATATTGTTTATTTTTGGCGTGTTCGAATATTCAATCGGAGAGAGCAGATAGAGTAGAAACAAAATAAAACAATATTGTTTTGTTGTTCACACAAATCAATATTGTTTTAACTCTGTCTGCTCTCTCCGATATAATAAAAAAACAAGGCATTTATAATATTAAGTGAAATAAAATTCTATGATGACAAAAAAAAAAATATTTTTCCAGGGAAAAATTTAACTTTCTCAAAAAATATTTTTCCGGGAACAATTGGCTTTTCGTAACAATCATTTTTTTTAAATGTGTTTTTATATATCGTAGTGTACCATATGCCTTATTTAAACATGCCTTACTGAAACTGGCCGTGATGCACCACATGCCGTAGTATACCTTAACACTGATGTGTACCTTAAGCTGTATTGTCTTATTCCGTAACGAAATATGGCTTACCGAAAGGATCCCAATGTTTTCTTACGTAAAATTTACCAATGCGAAGTTTTTAATTTGAAATGGAGTTTTCGTTGAAAATTTCTTTCAAAATGTTGTTTCAAAAAATTAAACGTTTTTAATACATATTTTCTTCTTCCTAATATGTTTTTTCTCTATTTGATTTTTATTATTATCATGTGGTAAATTTATATTATTCGTTTAATTTCGTTTTTTTTTACAAAATGAATGTTTTTCTGTTTACTAATATGTGTTTTTATTGAAATTCAAATCATATTTTTCTGTATTTATCATATTCTTTCCATTATTCGTTTTTTTGTATTAATAAGCCATCTATAGTCTACTTATTTTTTCAGATTTATTTATTTTTGTCATTTATATTTTTTGAAAAATTGTTTACATTGAAATACATTTCTAAATTTTGTAAAGTAACTAATTTCCTAGATTTTTTGCTGATAGTGCAAAAAACGTTCTGGCCAACACGCGAGTTAGTTTTTTACTTTTCGCGATGGAATTGTAGCTTTTTCATTATAAACTTCCACCTTGAAAAGTCAAAAATACTTACCGCCACTTGGTTTATTTATTATTGATATCAACATGGAATTCATGGGCTATTTGATTTACCTAAATTTTAAAAAACTAAATATTTTTATTAACAAATTTACTATATTTTTTATGAACAATCGTTAAATAAACCAATCTAAAATGCTAGCAGTAGGAAAAAAAGTACATAAACCACGGTTAGAAACTACTACTTATTATAAGCAGCGTTTTACTGGTCACAGGAACAGGTTTGAAAAATAACCGCAGTCGACCAAACATAGTTTTCATTTTATTTCTAACTAACACATTTATGGCACATACCAGAATGCGTCGATAGTAAATTTTCTGGTTATTTTCCTACAGAAGAATTTGACGGAATTAATTTTTTTCCACATCTTTTTCAAATATGACTAGAAAACTTTTCGCCGCCAAGTTCTGCTGTTGTAAAATCACCAAAAAAGTTACTGTCGACAGTTTTGAAATATTCGCCATCAATGGCGCATGCTCAAAAACTAATTTCAGTATTATTATTATTATTGAAGGGCCATGTGGGCATTCAGCCACCTCGCACTGCGACCTAAAAGATCTTTTGTGCTTGGACCCTGCTTAATTATCCGTCCAGACAATATTCAGGCTCTTAATGAACTTGATAATACTGCCGGCCGGTACTTGATACATACTATCTGGGCTTAGTGCTCTCCCTCCTAGATGTTTACTACAGCATATAGTTCTGCTAGAAAGACGGTAGCATTGGTAACCAAGGACTTCGAAAGGGCTGCCCCACTTGTTACAAATTTATTAGGTAACATGGAATAACCGTATAACAGAATCATATGACAATTTTATGTAATAATTTGTTTTCTTTATAATATTTGTGTCATGTCACACAACACCTTTTTTCCGGCCAAGTCAATTCTGTTTAATATGCTTACTAGACGGTAATTTTTTATTGTTTCTTTTTATTGTAAAATAGTGTAATATGAATGAATGAAATTTTGTATAAAAAGACGAGTAAATAAAATATAAAAGTAGAATAAATTTAAAACTAAAAGAAATTGTTTGTTCTCCAATAGTAAAAAGACCTCACCCGTGGTAATCTTTTTACTATATATAAAATATAAAAAAAACGTTGTATAATGAATATTATATATACATGGTCCTCTAAAGCCAAAAAACCAACCGGCAATTAATCAACTGTACCTATATACAGTCTTTCAAAGCCAAAAGACAATCGGAAATTAATCAACTGTACCTATATACAGCCTTTCAAAGCCAAAAACCAACCGGCAATTAATCAACTGTACCTAAACTCAGTCTTTCAAAGCCAAAAACCAACCGGCAATTAATCAAATATACACGCCATTATACATCCAACTGTGGATATAGCTAAACTACAACCAGCAGATAAAAATCCAGCGAATTTCATCATTATCCAGAAAAACCACCAGATTCTATCGATAAATAAGCAATGGAAGAGCTTCTACAAAATCAAGAACAAATTGGAGGAAAAATCTCTACTCTACAAACAAACTACAACAAAGATGGGGAGAGCCGAAAAATCAAAAAAATATTTGGAAGCTAAAACCGAACGGCTAAAAGCACTTTACGTTGAATACGTAAAAGCAGATGAGCAAATTCAAAGAAGTGATCCACCACTAGATAAAGATCATGCATATAACGTCGCAAGAACAGTGACTTCAAATACATACAAAAAATATATCGAAGATATATTTCGACATCGGCTCAACAACGGTCCACCATCTACGCCAGCACCACAATCCAGTCTTGAGTTCACCATTCCATCAATAGAAAAAATCGATGTTCATCAGACAACCGAAGTTTAAGATGCACCATCAAAGGGATCCTGGCAAACTAACAACAACTCATTGAAGCAAATGCTTAGAAGATAGGACGTCAAAATGAATGTACAGAGAAATTGTCAACGCAAAGGAAATTCTTATAGAGCAGCAAGGGTAACAAGCAATGCAATTCTCTCTTCAATAAATGAAACGCGCAATGGAACAGATCATTGACAAACACGAAGAAATACGTGTCGAAGCATCAGACGAAGACCAAGACAAGTTGGAGTATTTTACAAAGGAATATTATGAAACCTTAAGAAGAGAGTATACCAAGATGGCAATAAGAATGACAACTGCGATAGAAGAGAATACAACAAAGGGTGATACGGAGATGGAAATAAAGTTGAAACCTATTCTATGGAGATTATATGAAATGGGGTAGCTTCTCAGAAATCTTTAACAAACTGATAGATTAAAATCAGCGGTTATCCAATACCCACAAAATCAATTATCTGAAAACACATTTAACTGGGGCAGCGGCTAAGCTAATTTGGCATCTAGAATCGACGGCAGATAATTATGCAAAAGCTTGTAGTACATTAAACAACCGATACAACAACAAAAGACTGCTCATCTCAGCTTACCTTAATACATTGTTGAACCAACCAACCATTGCTACTGAGTCGTAATCTGCAATTAGAAATATGCATGAACTTTGGAATAAACGTCGAGTTCTGGAATTCATTTCTAATTTTAATTTTTTTGAAAAAGTTAGACAATGAAACGCGACGACTGTACGAAGTTCACTTAAAAACCCAAGTGAATTTCAAGAAACAATCGAATTCCTGAAGTTCCTTGAACAAAGATTCAAGACTTTAGAAATATCATACAGTAACAAGTGTTATACACAACCACCTAAAAGTCAACCAGTGAAACAAATATTCGCCACTACAAGGGTATAAAGCATTTACGTCTATTGTTAGAAAAATCATTCAATAGAGAATTGTGAAAGATTCAAAAAGCTGTCATTGTCCGACAGGAGTCAAATTATACTATTACATAATATATGTAGAAGGTGCCTTGCTACAACACATCAAATACAATAATGTAAAAACTCTATAAGATGCTCAATTTGTAATGGTCTACACCAAATCATTCTTCATTCGGCAAACTCTCATCAACAAAAATCAGATGGCCAAGAGATAAAAAGTTTTAACTCGAAGCAAAAATAAACAGTCAGACCGAAAGTGTCTTATTAGCAACAGCTTTAGTCAGCGCAGTCAAACAAGATGGAAACCAAACAACATTAAGAGTCTTGATAGATCCAGACTCCCAGGCAACTTTTATAACGGAAGAAGCAGTACAAAGATTGAAGCTAAAAGGTAATAAAATACATGCGAAAATAGTGGGAGTTGGTAATCATGACATTGGAGAAGTCGGAACGATAGTCAGTTTTAAATCCAACCAATCAACCAATTATAGCGTCCAAATTTGAGCTAGGCCTCGACGCCTTGGTATTCCAAAAGCTGACAAAACTACCACCAGGACAGTGATTTTGGTCGCAATTTGAGGATTGAGTTGAGTATTACCGGAAAGCAAAAGTATTGGTAAATTGTATTGGTGTCCAAAGAATAGAGAAAATAGAGAATAAACATTTGAAATATAAAAAAAAAAATTCAGTATCATCTCATGCGTACGAAAGGTTGTACATATTTTTATTTCCAGTAATTTTTTGCAAAATTTAAAACTAATAAAATTGTTACTTGAATAATGATTTAAAGATAAATAAATATTAATTAAAAAAGGCAAATAAATCAGAAAAATATTTATAAACTATAATTTTATTAATAATTTTAAGTTAGAAAAATTACACGACGTACCTCGTACTCCCTTTCCTGCGCTTGGATCAACACTAAAAGTTAAAATCACTAATTTACTTCTTATATTTTTCACATTATCCCTCTTATCCGATGTTAAACAAAAAAACCTTATGCCATGTTATATTAAAGAAAAACTAAAAAATACGCACATTTGACAGTGTCTAATGGGCGTTTTTTTAAGTTTTTTGTTTGACATTAATCATGATGCAAATAAGAGAGATAAAATGACACGAAAAAGAGGGATATAAAATATAATGTGGAAAAAATAAGAAGTAAATTAGTTATTTTGGCTTAGTGTTAATTCAAGCACAGGAAAGTGTGGATGTACGTCGTGTGATTTTTCATCATTTTAAATTATTAATAAAATTATAGTTTATCAATATTTATCTGACTTATTTTCCATTTTTAGTTAATATTTATTTATCTTTAAATCATTATTTAATTAACAATTTTATTAGTTTTAAATTTTGCAGAAAATTACTGGAAATAAAAATATGTACAACATTCCTTTCGTGCGCATGAGATAACACTGAATTGTTTTTTTTTGATTTTTCAAATGTTTATTCTCACATAACTCAAAAAAAAAAAAAAAAAAAAAAAAGTTAAAAATATTATGAATGTGGTCGACGAAGAATGTAAAAATTAAAAACCATTTATTTATGCTGCTTTTTGTTTTTTATATTGAAGATCACCACGAGCAATTGATTGCGTATATTGTTTTGGATTTTTGGTAACGAAGTAAAATGAATGTCTCGTTTACAACAACAATAGATAGAAAAACATGAATTCCTCATGTTAAAAGGTAGGAAAAAATAACTCAAGGCGAGCGGAAGCAACAAAAAAGTTGAACCGATTTCACCCGCTTAGCTTATTTTTGATACTTACCATCATGAGAAAACACACTAATACAATAAAAATATTTGACGGCACACAATAGCAAAATGTATATTATACGCCGTGTACATATACAAAATTCTCAATCCTCAATCCTCATTTTGCGACCAAAATCGATACCCAGATCAAGAAATGGAAACGGGAAACTGGCAACATCTCAGCAACATTGCCTATGGCCGATTATTACCCAAAAATCATATTGAACAATATTATAAAAGGGGGCCCAGATCAACCAATGGCGCAGAAGACCGAATTAGGATGGATTATTTTCGGAAAGTACAAGAGCTACATCACCCAGAGACACAGAATACAATCAATGGTATCTTATGTCAATCTGGAAAACCAATTAAAAAGGTTTTGGGAAATTGAACAAGTTGGACAAGAGCGCGAATTTACTATTAATGAAGAAAAATGTGAGCAGCCCTTTTAGAATACATGCTAGAGGCAAGTAGATGGAACGTATCAAGTTGCATTACCATTCAAAGTAGATAATTTCACATTAGGCGAATTAAAGGAGAGGGTGGCAGCATGACTTTTTCAAGTGGAAAGGAAGTTAAACAAAAATTCGACAATGAAGAATGAATATACCAGTTTAATTCAAGAATACATTGTGCTAGGCCATATGGAAGTAATAAACAATCAGGATAATGTGGACAAAGGTTATTTTTTGCCACACCATGCAGTCATGAAACAAGACAGTTCAACAACCAAGTTAGAGTAGTTCTTGACGCTTCTGCAAAAACTTCAAATTGGGTCTCACTCAACGATATAATGTATACTGGTCCAACAATACAACAAAAGCTAGTAGAGATCCTACTGAGATGGAGATAACACAAATTCGTGTTTAAAGCCGACATCGAGAAGATGTTTAGACAGGTGAGAATGCGCCCCAGAAATCAAATGTACCAATTAATGCTACGGAGAGATCAACAAGGCAAAATCAGCACAAAATGAAAACGGTGATTTATTTGGCAGCATATTTGGCCACTAGAGTACTTCATCAGTTAGCACAAGATGACGGTAAACAATACCCAGCAGTAAAAAAGGCGCTCACGGTTAGCCCAACTATGGAACAACTATGGACAATAGGTTTAGACTGGGATACACAATTACCAGATGAAATCGAAACAAAGTGAATTTCATATGTCAACCAATTACAAATGATATAGGAAATTAGGCTACGAAGATGGATCACGCATGAAAAAGATAAGCTAGGTGAACTGCACGGTTTCTGTGATGCATCGGAAGATGCATATGCAGCTATAATTTATTACAAATCTGATAAGGCCGATGATAGCAAGGTGACCATAGTGATTGCAAAAACCAAAGTTGCACCATTAAAGGCAAAATTAACAATTCCCATATTGTAGTTGTGCGCTGCAGTGCTTTTAACAAAACTGCTTAGAAAAACAAAAGACTCTATGATGATAATTTGGGGTTGGGTCAGAGGAAAACGAAATAAGTTTAAAACCTTTGTTGCGAACAGGATTGTCGAAATTCGGTATATATTATCTCCACTACAACGGAATTATGTAAAATCAGAGGACAACCCGACAGATTGCGCATCAAGAGGCCTAAATGCTTCAAAGTTACTAAACCACCAATTGTGGTGGAGTGGCCCAATATGGCTTAAGCATCCACAGGACACCTCGCCACAACCACAGATTGAAGAAACCACAGAATAGAAGATCAAAATATCTACACTAATTGCCACGATCAATGAAGAGAATGGTATATTAGTCGTGTTTTCCATGAGAACTGCACTAGAACTCGATAAATTTTAAATTCCTTATATTCTATGTAAATAGAAAAAAAACAGAAATTCTTAAAGTGGCAATGTGTAGCGCATTTAACATAAATACAAATTTTAGGTTGTTACAGCAACAAATAATTACAAATATAGCTTATTTTTTAGTTACACTTGATAAACCCATGAATTTATCGAGTGTAGTTGCGTGTAATGACGTTAGTAAGAAAGAAGAAAATATTGATGAAATAACTGAAGGGGGGAATTTTTAAACTTAAAATGTGTATTTATGTCAAATACACTACATACTACGAGTATATTCCCGCTTTATGAATTTTTTTTTTCTGCTTACATAGAATAAAAGTAAATTAAAGTCTATCGAGTTCTAGTGCAGTTCTCATGGAAAACACGACTATTATGTGTTATAGAGTGCTGTTCATCACTCACTTATACCCTAGACAGACTGTGGTTTAATAAACCGATTTAAATAAACTAATTTACGGGCCACCCTAAAATTTTTTTTTTTTTTTTTGATGCGAATATCTTTTGAACCGCAGTAGTAAAAAAACATGAAACAAAAACCAAATTCAAGGTCATTCAAAATAATCCTAGAAAATATTACCACATCATACAGTCAGTCACAGTTGAATAAATCCAATGAAAACAATGTAGGAAATACCCTTGTATGATTTAATTTTAACCCCGTGTTATTTGGGTTTTTACTAAAATTTAAAGAACCTTATCACAAAAATAAAAGGCTGAATATTTTTTTTTTAAGTTTTAAAGTCGTACATTTTGTTATTTTGTTGGGAAGTACCAAAAAAATGCATTTTGTTACATGTGAATAAATCCACGCCAGAATTGGAATAAATACACGAAATTTTTTTATGAAATTATAATTTTTTTTTAATATTTAAGTTTATTTATTTATAATAATATATTTTTTTATTAATTTTAATAATGAGTGCTGCCTCCATTCTTTGAAATAAGCTCAAATATTCTATTGGGCATTGAATCGTATAGCGACTTCAAATAATTCAAAGAAATGTCGGCCCAAGCAGCTTTGAGGGCTTCAATAAGCAACTCCTTATCATTATACTGCTTACCCCCTTCATAAACCTTGCGAGATTGCCATCCCCAAATTTCCATAATATTTAAATCAGGAGAGTAAGGGGGCCATTTAAGTAAATCGACGTTTTTCTTGGAAATCTAGCCTTTTACAATCCTTACCGTATGTATAGGAGCGTTATCTTGCTGATAATTCCATTTCAGTGGTCCGAACAGCTGTTGGAACTTTGGAAATGCTGAATCCAAAATAGACAGATACGACTTAGCTGTCATTTTTTGATTTTGAAAAGCTAACTCAATCCCACCGTAGAATGAAATACCTCCCCAGACCATAACCCCTCCTTCCCTGCTACGTTGTCGATTGAGAACTAGCTCTTCTTTGCGTAGGTCATGGAAATAATAGTTATAACTATCGGGCCCGTCTAAATTGAATTTTTTCTCATCCGAAAACACGACTTTATACCACGGGTTATTCCATGTCATATGCTCTTTCCCAAATTGAAGCCGATTTTTTGAGCTTCGTTTAATGGTGGCTTTTTTATAAATTTTCATCCGTTTAAGATGTTTAGCTTTCTGTATGGCGCGACGAACGGTTTGTACACAGCCATTAACACCGGCTTTCTTTTTAATTCTGCGAGCAGATAGAACAGAATTGGAGACAATACGAATTATTTTACGCTTATATACCGGTTTTAATTTCGAAACAGAACATCCTTTCATATTTTTTCCATAATTTTCAGGATTTCTTAAATAATTTAGAACACCAGTGTGACTTCGGCCTAGTTTTTCGGCTATGAATCGGCTCGGGTGTCTTTGATCGTGGTAAGCATCAATTTTTCCCTTTTCAACATCGTTTAGGCTTTTGTTTTTTCCCATTTTTTTAAAATCAATTTACAACACTAATTTAATTTTTATTTAATATTTCTTATTTTAATAAAACTAAACAAAAGAAAGGAAAATGAACTGGATTTATTCACGTGTAACAATAAAAATGAATTTTTTTTACCGTGTTTAAATGAAAAACCAAAAAAGGAACATTTCCAAAGCCAACTAGAAAACAAATTTTTAGTCATAGATTAGTGATGAAATCATCTACCTTTCAGTATAGAAAAAACAATAGCGATAGAATCCAAAAGAGATGAATTCGGGAATTCCCATTTTTTTATTTAGTGGATTTAATCTGCTATAACGGACTGTACTTTGCCTAATCACGTGGCTGATTTTTTTACTTATCGCACAATATGGTTTATTACTAAGTTTTTAAATGTGAACACCTATTGAACCGCACTAGCTGGAAACATGAAACAAAATCTAAATTCAAGGTCATTAAAAACAATCTTAGAAAATATTACCATCCGAACTTTGACTAATCATGTGACTGAGTTTTTTTTGCTTATCCCACAACATGATTTATAACTAAATTTTCAAATGTGAAAACCTCTTGAATCGCACTAGCTGGAAACATGAAACAAAAACCAAATTAGCTAGTGCGGTGGTTCAAAAGATATCAAAAAAATTATTTTTTTTTAGGGTGGTCCGTTTTATATGCCGGTGAGTGTAGTTTACACATACATACTTCAGCAAAGTATTTGATTCATTTGTCAGCGTAAAGACTTTGATACTTTTCACACATTTGGACTTTCTTTTAAATTTGTAAAATGGTTCAACTCATATTTAACAAATAGCATTTTTATTAATTTGAAATAAGAAATCCGGCTGTTTTCCAAACATTACATAGGCTGTGTTTCAAACCTGACAAAACTGAAAGGCGAGAAATTAACAAAAATCGTGCTTCTTGTTTTCGTGGTGCAAAATACGGGCCCTGGAGTGGGGTTTTGCATAAAAGGCGAGAAGAGAATTTATCTCTTTTTTAAGAATAAGTTTTTACTCCATTTCATTCGGTCTATGTCGCTTTTTCTATTGCTATCTCAGTCAATCATATTATGTATAATTTATTTTTTTATTTATAGTATTTTATAAATAATTTAGTATTAAAAGGAAAAGCACACATGAAAAAAAGCAATCGAACCAAAAAAAAAAAAATAATGAAGTTACTTCCATTAGGCATAAAAACCTCTTACATTTTTTCAAACAATTTCCACCTCATGCTTACACATTCTATTTTGAGCAGTAGCTCATTTACAATAAAATGTACAGCACGAGGTAAAATAATATTAAAAATTAACAAAAATAACAAAGTTAATAAAAATAAATTAAAAAACTACGTATTGCCCATCAATCACGCCACTCTAAAAATGTTGACCTAAACAATTTTGCCGATCCTAATCTCTTAATTTACAATGGAATTGAATTCCAAAGGGAAACTCTCCTAACATAAAATGACGTGTTTAACGACCTATAACAATTTTTAGCCGGAATTAGGCGGAAGTTAGAGGAATGAAACCTACTAAACATTAATTTCCTATATAGATAACAAGGCTCCTTAGCTTTGAGAAGTTTAAAAATAAAAAGACAAACGCGAAATTCGTAAAAAATATGTAAACTACATTCTAAAACAAGGCTAGAGTGGCAGAAATATGATCGAACTTCCTAATACCAAAAATAAACCTGGTACAAGCATTGAAACATCTTTGGAGAACATTCATATTTTCCTGAAAGCATACCGAATAAAACTATGTCACCGTAAATAAAATGAGGAAGAACATAAGACAAAAACAATTTTTTCCTAAACTGACTATCAGAAAATCCAACTATACTTTATACAAACAACTAAGCATGCCAAAGACTCTCTTACTAATAGTAACTAAATGGTCACCCCAAGTAAGAGTTTTATTATTAACTAAGCCTAAATTCCAAACAGTATTTGAATATTCAATTAGCGAACCCTGCAGAAAAATACCAGGAAAGGACAAGGTATCTAACGGTTTTTTATAAATTATAATCGACTGAGATTTATTTACAACTAACGAAACCCTGAGGCACGCCGGAAATTACAGGAAGGAAATCAGACAAGGAATTGTCGAAAAAAACTGGCTGAGAACGATTAGAAAGATAGTTAAAAATCAATTTGGCAGCAGAAAGCGAAAATCTAAACTGAGATAAGAGTTTATTAAAAAGAATTCTGTGATTAATAGAATCAAAGGCCTTAGAAAAATCTAACAAAGTTAATAAATTATTGCTATGTAAATGCGATTGAATTTGATTTTTAACAACTATCTCGAAAGCCTTAGAGAGAGAACTTAAAATGCTAATTGGCCGAAAATGGGATAGCTCTAAAGGATTACTGATCTATGGGATCGGGATTATTTTACTTAGCTTCCACTGATCTGGATAGGAAGAGGACGTGAGAATAAAATTGAAGATATGTAACAAGTATTTTGAGACGAAGGAGAAAACTACCTTAACGAATTTTAAATTGACATTATCCAGACCAGAAGATTCCGATTTAACCTTCCAAATAGCAGATTGCAAATCCTCGAGAGAAATATTTGAAAACGAAAACGTATTAGAGGACGCGTTAGAGAACAATTCGACGGAATTACTGCCCGAGTTCAAACTAGAGCAAAAATAACTATTAATTTCATTGGGTTTGAAATCCCCACTTGAACTAATCTTGCATCTGCCTAGGCCTAAATTAAGAACATTAGACCAGAAAACCTTCGGAGGAAGAGAGGAGTCTAACTTGTCTTTGAAAAAACTACGTTTAGCAATTCGAATTAAACCTACAACTCTGTTACGAACCTGCTTGTAATCTAAATGAGACTTTCTATTAGGACACCTTTTCCATACACGATATTTACTAACTCTAATATTTATGGCATTCGAAATTTCCTGAGACAACCAAGGCGGAGATTTTGCTTTGCAAGTAACCTTTTTAAGTGGAACACAACTATTGAACACCAAACTAATATAGTATACGAGTTGAAAAATTCTATTTGGCTAGTGGCAGAACTAAGGCAAAAAATATCCTCCCAAGGAACTGAGTTACAAACTAAGTGAAAGCGGGAATTGTCTACACAAGAAAAATCCCTAAAGCTAAAACTCTTAGGTTTAGGTGGAGAGCAAGAGTTTACAGAAAAGATCAAGATGGAATCTCACACCGAGAGACAACTGATTGAAAAAACAAATAGAGTTATTAGTAAAAGAGATGATATGATCAATAAAGGAATAAGATGCCCCGCTAGCGGTTGGACAAGAAAATGTTGGTGCCACAGTATTATGTACGGATAAATTAAGACTATTTAAAATATTCAAATAATCCCGAGAGAAGCCGGAATTTTGTAGTATATCGAAATTAAAGTCACCTGATAAATACATACATTTCATCGAATCTACAAGAGAAATAACTAAATAAACTTTCTAAGTCTACAAGTGATTTTTTAAATTGGGCATACGACCTCTTATTAGTTTTTGGTGGGTTATAGACGGTACCGAATAAGATTTTACGACCATTAATGAAAACATTGACAAATAAAAACTCTAAATCCGATACTAACAATTCTGAAATGGAAGAAGGTATGGTAACTAATCTAGCCTTAATGTGATCACCTACAAACATACATAAAGTATAATCTCCTTCTCTCCGCTTCGACCACGTACCTCCGTTGGTGAGAGACACAGACGAATGATAGTTGAAATAGAATATCATTTTATTTTAGCTAGTTGAGATTGCTTTAATAAAATATATTTCTACTAAGCGAAATACTGTTCATATTCAGTTTAAGTAAAAGAGATACAAACTCGCTTCTCGCTTTTTGTGCAAAATCCCAGCCCTGGGCCCACAGCGAGTCGCCCTTTTTGAGCGAATTTAACCTAAATGCGAGAAAAAGCGATTTTGCACTATGTGAGTAGACACTTCCTCTCGCTTTTGTTTTCGACCATGTGTAGTACTTGGTGAGAAGTAGGAAAACGAATTTTAAGTTGCATAATGTTATGTATGTTTTAGCATAATTATGGATACCATAGGTAATTAAAAAAAAATTGAAATTTGGGGTTACATATCTTATGAATATTATGTATTAGTAAAATTATTGTTTTAATTATAAAATGTTGTCACTTGAGCTATAGCACAAATCATAAAAGGAAAAACTAATGATTGAATTTAATCAATTTATGTACATATTAGGAAAATTTCCCTATCGATTATTACAATAAGTACAGATAACAACACAGACGAAAGTATCATATAATTGATAATTTAACAAACACCATAACATTTCCAGTGAGTGACAAACAAAATCACACTTGAAATAGGACATCGGATAACCTGAAATTAAATGTTGAAGAAACTTTTATTTTTTATTACATAAAATTAATTATCTATTTATTTTAAATAGGTAGCATGATTTTTTACTAATTTTTGACAACTAAATTAAAGTTGCTTAATTTTATCGTATTTTATTTTGTTTATATGTACAAAATCGAAAAAAAACTGTCGAACAAAATTGAAATACGAGAAATCAAACGAAAACTCGCTTTTCGCTTTTTGTGCAAAATACGGACCCTGTGCGGGTTTATTCAATACAATTGTTGTTGCCAAGGAAATACGCTTAATGTAGTCTCTCTCTATAGCAGTAAATAACAAAAATAAAAATAAAAGTAAAACCATAATACAAAATAATGCCAAAATAAAAGTAAAAACCATAATACCAAAATTGAACTCACGCGACTTTTCGAGTCACGGCAATTCATTAAAAGGTGAAAGTTGAAAGAAAGTTGCGATTCTGACCGAGTAAAACCAGATATTAATGGTCACTAAGACCGCAACTCATTGCATTTAAATATAAAAAATTACAGATTTTTCGTTTCTCTTCAGGATAAAAACCCTTTGATCAAATATATATATATATATATATATATATATATATATATATATATATATATATATATATATATATATATATATATATATATATATATATATATATATATATATATATATATATATATATATATATATATATATATATATATATATATATATATATATATATATATATATATATATATATATATATATCAATAGAAATAAAGAAGGCACAAATCGCAAAATTTGACAATACAAAAATGATATTTATTAAACGAGAATTTAAAATAAAAATAAAAAATTATTTACATATTATTTAATATAATAACCGATTCTAAACTTAAAGAAAAGTTTGCGATACAAATAAATAATCAATAATAATTAAAATAATTGATTTTTCTTTATATATTTAAACGACATCTCTCGTAACTGTGACCGTAAAATAAAAATAATATCTTAAATAATACGGCGCGACATGCATTATATTACATATTATATACCACCATGTACAAATAAATGAGACAATCGTTCTAAATTGCTATTTTTTGGCATTGGTCGATCGTTTATCGCTTATCTGTTTGGTTATTTGTGTGTCTCATTTGGTTAAAATACTATTAGTGTGGCGCTTAGAGTTTTATGCGGCAATATTAGTCGTCAAACAAATTATGCTCACGATTTTTTTGAATTGCACTTGTGATTTGAAGTATAAACTGCTTTTTCATGTTGTTTGATCTCTTCAAAATATACGTACATATATTCATATGAGTAGTATGAGTATGTACGATACAATTTACAGACGTATCGTGGATATTTCAACTTTCCCTTCGGAAAAATATTTGTTTTCATTTTCATTTTTAATCAATTAATTTATTTACTTTAAAAAAAAAAATTTAAAAATTAAATGGAACAGAAAATAATAAAAACAGTGACTATAGTATGTATTTCATGAGCTGCATTTATTGGTACTGCTGGTGTTGGATTTTGTATAAGTGTTGACATATTTAATTTAGGTCTCCGCGATGTAGTAAATGATGTTTGATTTGTAACTAGTTTTCGGTGTTGTCATTTTTTTTGGTTAACCCTCTTGGGCGTTTATATAATTATATCACGACAACATGATGCAACACCACTAACCACCACCAACGATAAACAACTAGCATGCTTCGAGTTGAATGTTAAGTTTTGCTTGTCTGCGGTTTTTATTAAAATACAACTGAAATGTTCATTCATTATATCATCAATTAAGTGCAATTAAAATAAAAGGACAGATTTGATTGCGCTAACTTGGCGATTCCCATGGTTAAATTGAAGATATAATTTATCTTGTTTGATCATATTATTTTACTATATCGGTACCCCAGAATTTAAGTGATACACACGTATTTTTGTCATTTTTGGGTCAGTTACGCCATCTTACCTAAAAATCGAAATCTTTCGATTGGTAGTTTCAGGAATTGCGTATCATATTTCGCTCAAGAGATATTCAGTGAGTAATTGCTACACATGCAATTTGGTGATAAAGACATAATATTTGTGTGACACAAACGTAAAATCAATAAGCGAAGTCACGACATGCAAAAAGATTACAATTTTTTCTAAATAGATTTTTCTAAACAAACTTTTGCTTATTTTTTAATGTTGTTGAGTTTTAATAATTTTAGTGCTCGTTGTTTTTTTAATCAAAATGGATAATAGTATATTATTCAACAAGCATATAATGATAGCTGTTGTTCACGAAGATGAAGTTTACCGACAAGAGCCGATAGGCGAGTATCGTAAATCATCTGAGTGAATAACAGCCATTATATGGGAGTAGAATACGATACTTTGTCCACGACTGATAAAAAATATTGTATTTTATAATCAAATCCTTTAAATAATCCTAAAATAATTTCCGTCGACATTTTGACGTTTCAATTTAATTATAACAAAAATGGCAAAGTTTTAGATAAAGTTTCAAAAATGAAATTTTTACTTGGTAGTAGTGAGTGAATAATGGAAGAAGAAACTACTAGATAAACTAGCAGTGAATAATGTATATCGTTATAATTGGAGAAACAAATGAATAATGAGTATATTATACGTTAGTCGTGGATAAAAAATATTTTTTAAACTGTTTGAAACGTTTTTCATTATTTCTATGAAATTATTGATTAAAGCAAAAAATATTGTTGGTGCACAAGAAGAGTGTGTGTAACTCAAAAAAGTTAATTTTACAATAGAACAGTTTGATTTTTTTCCAATCACACTTAAGCTATTATTTTTTAAATTTTCATTCTATCGTTCTTTCCCATAAAAATGTACATGTTTAGCCACTCATTTCTCATTTGTGCCACTCTTATTGTAACTAACAATCAACCCTTCAATGATACATTAACAACCAATGTTACATACATTTCAGAACAACAGCATACATTTTTGGTTAGGTTCTTATGCAATTTACAATACTTTGAATTTTGAATTAAAATCTAATTAAAAGGTTTGTTTAAAATTTCTATTTAATTTGGAGAAAAGGATCTTCTACATTAAACTACAATAAAGTTATTTAAACGTGAGCTCACAAACCAAAGCTTGTCCATACGTAAGTACGTACGTTCAAACAACATTTTGTTTATACTAGCTGTCTTTAATTTACATGAGCAGGTAACCGGCTGATTCATCTCGCACATTTTATCCCAAATCAATTCATCCCGCACAATTTATCCCTGAGAGCAATTCATCCCGCACAATTCATCAGTTATGGTTATTCAAATTCTTTTTTTTTGTCGTGTGCCATGAGTTATATCTATAAACGATATAAACATATTAAGTATTATAAATTATTTTAGTGTGTCATGAGTTATATCTATAAATGCATCAAGTATTAATACATTAAGTATTATAAATTTCCGTGTCTTCCGGAATATATTAAAAATTGGAAAATATTAATAAAATATTTATGCCATTTTAACTATTAATTTTAATTTAAGTAAGTATGGCTTTATTAATTTTATGAGTTTAAAAAAAAAATTTAAAAAAACTATTTTTAAAAAAAACATAATTTTTAACCAGAAATTAAAAGAAAGAAATGGAGGAACAAATAAAATTTTCAAAAACGGAGAAGAATAAGGACTGTTTGATATATCAGGGATTCGTTTTCTATTTGGATAAAACATTAAATGAAAAAATAATTTGGAAGTGCGCTCAGTATTACTCCACAAAATGTCGTGCTCGCTTACATATTCGTGATAACGTTATTGAAAAGAAACTGCCGGACCTTTTTGAACACAACCATGCTGCCGAAGCTGTAGAGCTTGCAGCTCGTCAGCATATGGCAAATATTGTTCAAAATTCCAGAAATTCTCAGATTGGTAGCACACAACAAGTAATTTGCAAAGAAATACCGACTATTTCCGATGCTGCTGCTGCAAAAATCCCACTGGAGAGATCGATCAAGCGTACTATTCGAAGAATACATAATAAACATTCCGATGTTCCAGGTTTACCACTTCCAAAGGATCGAAAATCACTTGTGGTTCCGGCATGTTATACAAGCACAGTGAAAGGTGACACATTTTTGCTTCACGATTCACTGACCGATGAAACCTATAATAATGGAGAAAATCACGAGCACCGATTCATAATATTTGCAACTAAAAACTTTTTGAATATATTAGCAAGAAGTAATTTCTGGTATGCCGATGGAACTTTTGAAGTATGTGGCTACTTATTCAAACAATTATTCACTATACATGCTCTACAATATGGAATCAACATTCCAATAGTTTACGCTGTTTTACCAAATAAATCAGAGAAAATATATTGTAAAGTTTCGAAAATATTGCGAAAGCATGAACCTAATCTTGCTCCAGAAAAGATCATGATTGATTTTGAGCTCGCGGAAGTTAACGCTTTCAGAAAAAATTTCCCAGAATGTGCCGTATCTTGCTGTTATTTTCACCTTAAGCAAAACTTATACAGAAATTTGGCTTCATCTGGTCTCAAATCACGTTATGATAATGAACCAATATTTGCAATGCATATAAATATGGTAGCCTCTCTAGCTTTTGTTTTACCAGAAAAAGTTCCAGAATATTTTGATCTTCTAATTTCCTCGAATATTTTAACTGAAGTTGACCGTTTTATCATGTATTTTGAAGACAATTATATTGGTAGAATGATATCAAGCACACAGCATCGCCAGCCAAAATTTCCAATAAATGTATTGAATATATACCACAATACGCTTATGGAAGATGACAGAACAAACAATAAAGTAGAGGGATGGCATAGGGGCTTCAAAGATTTAGTTAGTGTTCAAAATCCGAATATATGGACCTTTTTCAAAAAAATAATTGATGAACAATCTCGTTTTGAATTCATCTATGAACAATATTTGAGTGGAGGCCCATCAGCACTCAAGAGACGTATTTACAAGGATTTGGATGCCAAATTGAAGACAATCGTTGCGAAATTTTCTTCAACTGACCCTCAAGAATATTTAAGATCTTTGGCTCATAATATCAAAATTAAAACTATTTAATTTTTTTCCAAGATTGTACCTAATTCATCATTTATTCGATCCAATTTCAGTTTTCTTCTATTATAATTGTTGTTTAATTTATGTTGACTCATTTTTTAAATATTTCAAAAATAATGTTTTTTTTGTTTTTTTTTTTAAACACAGTAATAATTTTTCATAATTAATTCTTCAACTATAGACTAATTTTATATGTTTCATGTATAATTAATCACTAAAAGGGCTTCGGTAAATACATTTTTTCCCAAATAAAAAATAATAAAATATATATGTATATAATTGAATATTTTTGTAGGATAAACTGTGCGGGATAAATTAATCCGGAATGAATTGCGTGGGATAATATAGCCTAAACACTTCTTTGTTATCTTGCATAATATATCCCTAAAAGTGTGTGCGGGATAAATTGATATCGGGGATAAATTGTGCGGGATGAATTGATCCGGGATGAATTGCGCGGGATAATATAGCCTAGATCCACATGAGCAAACTACTTACAAATACTTGTAACTACTCGCAGCTACTCTTGATGGTGTAGATGTTTTTACTTGTATTATTACAATTTCCGTTCCATTGGGTATCTACTCATAGGTTTTTGCACGTAGCAAATTTGTCCCATTGGATTACAGATAATACATGCACCACTACTAACAAAAAACAAATCAAGAAGGGGCAATATTTCACTAAACGATAGAATATTTCCAACAAATTTTTTTGGCAGAAGTCTCACGTAAAAAACGTAGTCATAGTCTTTACATCTCCACCAAAAAAATTTAATTGTAGCGAAAATCCGCTTTAAGCAAAAAGTAAATTAAGTAAGCTGATCTCTACATGTTAGTAGCACGTATGTGCGAACGGGAATTTGGTTTGTAAACCCATAGTCACTGTGCCAATTTATCTAATACCTAAAGTTTGTAGCCCTTCAAATTTGAAAACAATTATCTCGAATTCAGGCTTTTATCGTTTGTAATACTTAAATACCAGGGTGACGAAATACTAAGGGTACTTATTTGATGTGTTTACATGAAATTTTTATTGCATTCAGTAAATTAAATAAAGATTCTAAATTTAGGTCCTATCTGTTTTATAAATCATGTACATATAGACTTAACTAAGGATCGGGTTTGCTTTAAACTGTTGAAATGCTCGGAATATTTTTGACCTTTACGAATAATCAATCAATATAATGAAAATTCTCATTATGTTTTTTTTACTTTATTTATTTATGATAAAAATAAGACTAAAAATAAATATCATTTGACCCAAATTATAACAAACCATAAAATACACAACAAAGAATATTTATTGTACATTTCTTCATTTTTTGTGTATAGATCTTGTAAATTTTTTACCCAAAATTAGTCACCTATACTATCATGATTAAAATAGATAATTCGCTGAATTGCTTGATTCCAATTAGAATTAGTGAAAGAATAATTATTGATCAATCGTTATCAAACTGCCCTCGTGGTTCGCATCAAATTAAAATTGAAAGTTGACCTCAAATCAGAAAAAAAAAAAATGCGCGCGCGATACTCAAAATGAAATGGAAAACGCACTCTATGTACATAAATATTTCTCCATTTTTCTTTAAAATAAGATTGTTTGTTGAGAAGAAAACTGTACAAAATAATAATAAGAAAAATGTAAGTAAAGTGTACACGACAAGAGAAAAAAAAAACATAAACTATGTACAATAAAAAAACACGTTTTAGATGAATTAATCAAGTTTTCGTTTTATGTATGTATATACGTGGAAGGAAAAATCACTCAGGTCATATTTCCATAGGTTGATTTCATGTAGCATAATATCAGTGTATACACGGTTTGCAAGGTGGTATATAAATTCTACCACAATTTAGTGAAGGGGCGCGGTTTACAAAGAAGCAGCATGGTGTTAAGATGATTTTGTTCATAACATTTTTTAAAAAAATTACCTTGACTTATTTGTGTCGTTTTTAATATTACCCCAAAAACAAATATTCTACCACCACGCATATAGTGATCGCGTCCTTTGTCAAACGTAATAATGCTAATTTAATTTCAGCTATATAATCTAAATTTCCGAATTCTAGAAGACTTTGGTCGATTCTGATACTCATTCTTCTTTAGCGACATTTAGTTTTTTATTTATCCTAACCACTTACAAATCGTTTTTACTTCTCATTGTGTCATTATTCACATAAAAAGTAAAACCTTTCCTGTTTCAGGAATTTCAGGAAATTGCGAAATATTTCACCGATCTTAATCTTACAACGTCCTTTGTGGACGAATAGTTTTTGGACTAATTAAATATATTAAGTGTAAACAGTAAACAGAAACAATATTATTTTTAAAACAAATTTTATTGATATCACTTTAGAATAATCAGTAACTTAACAATTAGATTTAGGTTTTATATTCCTGTAAAGATACATTTCAAAGCGATCTTCAGCACCTTGCTGCTACAAATTATCTTATATCTCTGTATAAATTCCTTAAGTATCATTGCACACTATTATGTACAATTGTTTTTAAGCCACAGTCTAATTTTATAATTTATAAAAACTGATAGTTATTTATTATTGTCATATTTAATCAACATTTTTGCAATAAGTTTTTTGTCTTCTCTAAAATTTACTCAATGAGAGAACAGATCTTCACTGCCCAGTTCATAAAAAGGAAGATCGGTTTAGGTTTTGGCTAACCAACTCGCGATCAAGCTGACAACACATAACGAGAGGATCTTGAGTGACTGCCAATCTGGTTTTCCTCCAAATCGATCAACTATCGATCAAACTATTAGACAGAGGATGATGCTAGAAAAGTGCTTTGAAAAGGATATTCTTGTTTAAGGTCTATTCATAGACTTCCAGCAGGCTTACGGCAGCATTAAGAGGCAACGTCATTAACGTCTTGTCCTTTCTGGCACACAGTAAAAATAGAAATCTAGCAAAAGTTTTGGAAATCTTCGAGATAACATCTGAAGTGAGGCAAGGAGAACCATTAGCTCAAACTCTTTTTAACCTATCGTTAGAATATGTCATCCGACAGCTCAACATTTTACAGCACAGCCGCCTATATTATAAATTAACCCAGCTATTAGCATAAGCTGTCAATATTTGCATTCGGTCCTCTTCACGTTGGAAGTAACAGACCAACAAATTGGCCTTGTGATAAACGGAACGAAGTGGAAACATCTGGTCACAGCGAGAAGGCAAACCCGCAGAGGTTTCATTTCAGGAGACACACAATACGAGAAAGTGAAAAAGTTTAAATATCTAGGATCATTGATTACTTAGCAAACTTCTGCTTATGTAGACGTTTTATCGAGGATCGCAACGAGCTACCTAACATTTTACCCCAACATTAAAATATTCAAGTCTTACGCAAAGTAAAACCGGACATCTACAAAGCGCGATCAGCGCGCGAGGTATTGTTATTACTCAAGCGAAATGTGAAATTGCTGTTTCGTTATTCTCTTTTCCACGGCTTTATAGAGAATGTAGGAATTGGGTAATATATCCACAGAAAAATAATTTTGCCACCACTAATTCGATCTAATAGTTACAACGGGAACGACCCTGTTAGTACTCTAGACAGTTAAGCGGAAACATCTTTTCTGGATGAGATCATTGGTGGAATTGTATAGCCAACATATTTAACATCTCTTATTTTTATTAAAAACCAATAAAATATTTTGTAATGACTATATAGTATATAGCTACTTATAACTAAATCTATACTATTCTTATACTAAATTGGCTGAAAAGCTACCTGCATTGCCACATATATGGCGCTACCTGCATTACCACATAGACCATTTTCAATCGAGACGGCTTCTCATGACACATTCAATTGGTCCGCGAGTTGGTTTTGTGTCTGAGCGCAATCCTCATCCAACAATGCTTGCAATTCACTGTCTTAAAACTGTTTTGGTGGTCTTCCACGTTCTACATTTCTCACGTTAAAATCAACATTTTTGAATTTATTAAACCACTCATAGCATTGTGATTTACCAATATCATGCTCACCGTAAGCTTCGACAAGCATTCGATGTAATTCTGCAGCAGTTTTCTTCAAATGAAAACAAAAAATCAATGATGTCCGCAAATCATAATATGTAGGCACAAAACTCGATATTTTTAACACGTAAAAAACATGTGTTATTATATGAAACTTGTATGGTTATGAATTAGATGTTGTTGACGGATGTCAAAAGAAAACAATGGCACCGATAACGCGGTTTGTCGAAAGGTACATTGATAGGCGGCGCCGCTTATTGGTAAATTCCGGTTTCATATATAATAATAACCTGTTACATGCATATCAAAGCTGTACAGATTTTTTAGATTATTTTTATAATACGAACGACGTCATTTCTCCTTACGTATTTCCGTTGTATTCATGGGAATAATTATTAAAGCTTAGAACGACAGTAAAATAAAAAATTGCCTTTAGAAATTTGATTTTCAATTTATTTAATACTACGTATTCCAATTTCAATTAAACGTAGCCAGACTATAATTACAAGGTCGAGTATGTAAATAATAAAATAGGTATTAACCATATTAATTTTAATAAGTCTGAAGAACACTATTTAGCCAAAACAAATACGTAGCACAATTATTGAAATTGTTATGGAATGTATTATGAAGTTTAAACTGGCAATTACATATATTAAATAAATTATATAAAAAATCAAACATTATAGTTATTGAGCCAACACATGATAAATTACTAATTTATCAAATGTTTATAACATTTAACAACAAACATAAACAATCATAAAACATATTCGTTTTTGATTTCAACGAAAGATGAATAAGAAATTTAAACTGTGCGAATTGGCCTTAGGACCAGTTAGAATTAAATCCTTGATTAATTGTTAATTACAGAAATTGAAACATTCAATTAATTTTTTAAATTGAGAAGGCTCTTGAAGAGTGGAAGGTACAGCCGAATTCTAAACTTAGCAGGTGCAGCCGAACTCTTTTAATTTTTAAGCCGGAAAGAAAAATTAAATTAATTTACAGGAATAATTTTTGCTTTAAATATCAGTTTTATTGTTTTGTTTAATCTCAGTTTAATTTTTTATTGGTAGTGTTGTAGATTTTATTTGAAATTTCTTATAAAAGTACCTGTTTAAGAGTAGACATAATAAATTTTTTTTTCAATTTATTATTTAATTATTAAGGTCGATTATAGAATCCGCGGTAGTGAATTGAATGAGGATCGAAAACTACATATGTATGTACGAGTATATGTAGAAATACGGAACAAAAAAAATTATAAATGATAGTTTTATAGAAATTCCTATCCATTTTCTTACAGTTCGACAAAAAAAAATATTTCACAAACGCGAAATAGTTATATCAAGAGAGTAAAATGGTGGTTTGTCGCGCAGGAAGGGGAATTACTGGTCGATGGATATCGAGCATTTTGTCTGTTTATTAAATGTTATCTTTCTTATAAAAACTTAATTATTTTATCAAAAAGTCATTTTCAGAAAACGTGGACCATAGTAAGCCATCGTAAACCTGCAATCAGCGCTTTTGCGGAAAATAGAAAACGTATGGGCTAGATACGTATCAATCGAGATCCCCCAATATTCAATTGATGATTGTAAAAGTAGGAAAGTGCTTTTTCCATTAGTAAAAGTATTTGTTATCAACGTTCCTACGGAAAATATAAAAATGTCCGGTAGGTACTCGTACATACAAATCGAGACTCTCTATCGTCCAATAACAGAACAAATATGTTGTAATTTGTATTCAATCGTAAAAATTATCGCGGAAAAACGCTTGGTCATTCGTTGCTAGGGGTGACATGCGACCGAGTAATCAACAACAAAAACAGATGGTTTGGGCATTAAAAATCTAGAGAAAAGCATACTTTTCACGCTTTTTATGGTATAAATATTGCGTTTGTGCGGGTAGTGAGTGATAAAATCTAAATTCCTTGGAAATCAATAGTAGTTTTTCATGCTATTTTAATTTACAACACATGTTTCTTATTTGTTTATTTGCAAGTTTTCAATCCCCATTCGATTTACTTCCCGGATTCTACATATACGATCGACCTGATTTTTCATGTTATTCATAAAAGGGTATTACCATCTTACTAAATGAATTTTTGGAAAATGTCAAGGAACGGGCGGATCTGGGCCAAAATTCTGGGGGAGGGGTAACATTTGTTTATATAAATACAATTTAAAATATCAAACAACAAATTCATATTGTCAATTTTTGTGCTTTGGTCAATTTTTTATTCTTTTTTTTATTTTAATTGTGACGAATGGAAATGAAATCATAATAAAACACTGTTGTTTTAGCGTTGTTTTCATTTCCTAAAGCACTACCTAGGCTACCCCGTATTCCGATCTGAAAGTTCGTTTCCTGAATTTGAATACTAAATAAAAAGAAAATCTATTTTATTTCATACTAATTGTTTTCAATAGAGAACTTTTGTAGATCAGGAGGTCAATTCTTGTTCCGTGAAAAGTATAATGAAAAGAAATTTTCAATGAGAAATATACATTTCCGATTCTTGTTCCTTGAGAAGGAAAAAATGACGTCAAAATCTTTTCATATTAATAAAACTTTCTCATTGACCATTTTGGCTGTGAGAACATCATATGGAAATATAAATATGGAAATAAAATTCTATAAAAACAAAATTTGTATTTTTAGCATTAAATGTGCATTGAAACTATAATATGATTCACTTTAAACTTAACTGATAAGTAAATCAATTAAAAACAATTCTGTTTATTTAAGAAAAGCCTCCAAATAATTAATTTAGTTTAATTTTAAAAATAATTTGATCATTTTAATATTTTGACAGGCAATGAGGAAAACTGATTAACTAAATTACTTTTAATCTACTTTATTTATTTAGCTAATATTTAAACCAATTGCTGTATTATCTAGCGGAAATCTTTATGAAACTCGATAAAATATGTGTTTACAGTATAGCTTACTATGAAAGCAACTTATTCAGCGTTTTTTCACGATTTTTTTTCATTTGGACATCGAGAATCGCTTATTGTCGTTGTGTGAAATGTTATAAATGAAAGAGACTTTGGATGTGGAAACAAAATGGAAATATTTGTTTCATTAGGTTTTTTCGTAGACCGAGGACCCTGGCGGCAAAAAATTAAAGTTTGATGGATACAAATGGGCGAAAAATATTTCGACTATTTGTATCCATCAAACTCGAAAAACTGCGCAGGTTTAACGGCAAATTAAATTTGGGAACTCATACGCCGCATCGACTGCAATATTTGCTATCAACTGCGTTATTTGCAGTCATCCCACAGATGGCACACGATGTTATAATTTATTATATAATTAAAATTATTTTAACTGAAAAAGGCAAAATTAAAAAGTGAAATAAGTTTGTCACAAAATTTTTGTTTTTTGCTAAAATTTTAATTGTTTGATGAAATACATTCTTTGTAAAACACAAATTTTAAGTTCAATCATAAAAATTTATTTTGTCGCCCTCAAAGTATTCCCCATTCGAGGATATACACACACGCCAGCGTTTTTCCAATCATCGAAACATTTTTTATAGGCCCTTTCCTGTAGAGCCTTCAGTTCGCGAGCCGAATTTTGTTTTATGGCTTCAATGGAGTCAAAACGGGTTCCACAGAGGAGCAATTTAAATCTGGGAACCAGGAAAAAGATACCAGGTGCTAAATGAGGCGAATATGGTGGTTGATCGATGGTATTTATTGAGTCGTTGGCCTTATTAAAATCCACGAGTTTTTTCCCATAACTCCGGTCACTTTTTTCGCATCAGCACAAAAAATTTCGTTTGCAACACAAAATTAAAGGCACACTCTTTATTCAATAATTTCGTTCATCGTAAAATTCGCCATGCACTAATGAGGTCGACTGACTTAACCAACTGCTGTAAACAAACTGGTTGACAATCCTACCACGTACTACCAATCTAGGAACAAAATTTTTTTTAAATTCCTTCGTCGAGAACATTTTAAATTAACAATTTCCGGTACTTTTTTGACAGAATATATTTTACATTGTTTCAAGCAAAATTATAGAGCTGTTGGAATACATTTTTCACAATCCTGGGAAAGGGTAGTTATCTCTAATATCCAAATAAGAATGACAAAAGAAGGGTGCAATCGATTAAGGTCGAAACCCTGATAATGGGTCATTCAAAATGAATATTTGGTTAAACATATGTTGGTTTTAAAAGGCTGAAGCAACCATATGTGTATACCTTATTTATACTATTTATATTATTTGAATAAATTGCATAATTGGTCCAGCAATAAATACTGGTAATTGGCCATTCAACATAAGTGTTTGTTTTTGCATGTGACGTAAACACATTTTTGCTTCTCAAATAATATTAAAAATACAAAAAGGGATGTTATCGATTGGGATCGAAACGCTGATGTTGGTCAACTTAAATAAATATTTCGTTTCGATCCCAATCGATAACATCCCTTTTTGTATTTTTTACTATTATTGTACACCTTTGTGCTGTGAAAGACCGCTCATTTTCTAAATAGATATCTTCAGAACACTTTATAAGGCTTATTTGTCTATAATTGAGAGCCTACCAAGGGAAGGGATCACGAGCCCAACAGCAGCTGGGATCCGCCCTTACTGGAATAGAAGCCTTATACCTATTCTGAGTTCTCTTCTAATATTACTAGGAACCCTCAAAACTAACCTTATTTTCCATTAAAGGTTTGCTGATTCATGATATTCTTCTTTTTTAAATTCAATTTGAAAATTTCCAAAAAGCTATTTCGGGTTAACTCTAATAAGTTAATATAATGGACATGTTCAATCGGGCAAAAATGGTAAAAAATATCATGATATTTTATCACCCTACCCTCATTCCGTAATACTATATATCAAACCCGATTGAATAGCAAAAATTGAGAAAAATAATAAATTAACTTTATTCACAATCAGTTGGTACATACAGCGTTTCCAACTCCTAAAGGTTAGAAAGTGCGAGATTTCCATGGAAACACTTCCAGCGGTCAGTAATAGTAAAAAAGGAGTTAGTAATGAGACGTAATCGGTCAGTACTGAAAGCATTACTAACCGAATATTTCCCGCCTCGGTATGTAATCTACTATTAAATGTCACATTTTGTTTTAAATTGTTTTGCAAAATTCAATAAACTCGTTTTGCCGTCAATTTTTGCCTGTTTATTATGTTTTAATTATTTCTTTAAATAAATTATTTGGCTATTAAAACTTTGTTTGATTTTCGATATGTTTGTGTTCCCAGACAAAAATTTGAAATATAACTATTATTTATTTTATAGAAATAGTTGACTATATACATATATACATATCAAATAAATATCTTTTATGTAATTTAAACACCGAAAATATCACAACGAAAATAAATCCATATTTGACAGCTGGGACCAAAAAAATCAAGAAAAAAGTTGATTTTTTATGTGATAAATGAGTGCGTTTAATGCCAAAAGTGACAAAAAATATTATATTTTTTATCATGTTTGCCAGATTGAACACTAGGATTATGTTAAAATAAACTTTTGTTATCCGATCGTGCAGCTTTTTAACTTCTGATATGATCGCTTAATATCCACACAATAAATACAAAAAAATTATTATTTCAATTTTAGTTTTACTTTTCTTTTTATGTTTTGGCGAATCTTAAAGAGAATTATCTATACTATATATGTATGTAATGGGTGTTTCTTACATAAGAGGCACACTATATACCATTTTACATATGCAATCTTTAAAGTGGGCGTAATAGTTTCAATATATATATATATATATATATATATATATATATATATATATATATATATATATATATATATATATATATATATATATATATATATATATATATATATATATATATATATATATATATATATATATATACATATATATATATATATATATATATATATATATATATATATATATATATATATATATATATATATATATATATATATATTTCGACTTGAATTAAATCCAATATGTTTATCCAAAAACTGTGCTATCATCTCAAAATAATACAGATATAAACAAAACTGTATTCATACATCCAACTATTAAATAATATAGTAACTATGTATATAAACTAGTAAATACACAATAATTGTGTAACAAATCGTGATCGCTGATAGTTTGAAAGTAATAAAAAAAATAACTTTATTTTTTTGCTCAATACTTTGGTTAACTTTTAATAATAATACTCTTGATCTACTTTCTTTAAGCAGCAAGCATACTGTTATCACTGAAACCAATTTTCCTTTCATTTGTTTTTCTTTTATGTATACTTATACATATTCGTAATTAATGTATAATTATAAATGTCTTGTAATATTACTCGATTGCTTTCAGTCTAAAGATGAATGGGTCTTTTAGGTTAATTTAGTAAACAGAAAGTGACCACAGCAGTCTGCATGTTTCAAATGATACTAGCACACGTAAAGTATAAAATATGTGCAATTTTTTGCTAACAAGAAAAAACTATATTTTTGCTTTCTAGAAACGCGAAACTTTTGTATAAGCCCGAATGACCGGGAAAATGATACAAGGTCGTTGGTATAAATTATTATTTAGCACAAATATAATAAAACACAATTATTTACATAAACGCAAAAGTGAAATTATTTAAAGATATGCCGATACAAAAATCTTCAAGTCTAGCCTAGAAAGATGGCTATTACATTTTCCTCTGCAGAGTCACGACTTACTAATATTACTGATACTTACTAATATTTGCCTTAAAAAAAATCTTGGTCTAAATTTAATTTAGAATAACGATAAGATGTCATAAAAAACATCTTTTATTTTGTTCTATTTTAGAGATAAGGTTAAAAAGGCATTTATTAATCTTTGTATTCTTATCTGGAATGTACTTTTACATATACAAGCCAATTAATAAATTTCAAGAAAATTCTACGAATTATTAGGATACACGAAATTAAGAAATATAAATCTGATATGTGCTAATTGAAAGTGAGTGTTTACTATGCTTTTATTCATGATTTATTGATCTCTTATATTCATTCAAAATTAATGCGATACATTTTGTTATGCGTCATGGATAAACCGTTAGGTAAAAAAGTGATATGCTGATGATTCAGAAATGTATTTTATGAACGTATCATGTAATCCTATGTACGTAAGAGAATTACGGTTTAATATTTCGCACTTTTGTTTTCTAACTCAAATTGATAATATTACATTTTATCAAAATTTCCCATCAATTACAAATACTCGAACTGTGAATTATCTGACTAAATAAGAGATATGTAATTTTTCTTAGCGAGTCGTAACCAATTTTAATAAAGCTTAAAGTGGTTAGTATAACGAAACAATAAAGTAGCTTGGCCAAGCCTATAAAGAGTTGTATTAAATAAATTGTAAATACATATGTATTATATTGCAGATGTGGACCATTGTAATAACCGAAGCATTTTCTAGGTATCTAAATAATATCTAAATTTGTTTTTTCTTCCTTTTGGGGTTGAATAAAATTTAAACAGCGGCCATTTTTAATTTAGAAAAAATTAAATAAACTGAAGGCTATGCAAAGCGCTAAAAACGAAAACCACATTATTTACCAAACAATACTTATCTCTTAATATAACCTAAGTGCAAACGAAACGATTCACAACCTTACCACGGGAAAGGAATAGCTAAGGAAAAACAAGAGAGGATTATACGGGATCGGGAGTTCAGTCTTCAAGAATTTTATTTTTGATATTGGGTTTGCATTTCTGTAAGGTATAAGTGATAGGAAAGTATCTTCGCACAATCCGTTCCACAAACAGAGTTTTGCAACTTAATGGTTTTTGCAAATCGTAGTTCAACGTTGAACCTATGAACTGTAAGTGTTAGCCGGCACAAGTTCATAAGGCTCCAACGAACATTTGATATAAACATTTTTTAGTACACACAAAAGGCATTCTCAAACGTTAAATGGGTATAAGATAACCGACTTTTGTGTTTGAAACGGTTAGAGGATCTTTAACATTATATTGTACCTAATAGGCCACTTCTGGTAAGTAGAACTGGCGCTATGGGATGAACCAAACCTTATGGATGACTCATTCAGATATTATGAAAAGTGTTGCTTAAGGCAGCAGGATAGTGGTCATGGAAGTGGCAACAAGTTAAGAAATGCGTAACAGCTCATAGCCAGTGCAACTTTCCCCTAACGTCGATGGCGTACAAGTCAAATGCGTAAAAAGAACCGATAGAGCAAATTTTAATGTACTATTAACATCATGTTATATCGGATAAAAGGTTACAATGATGCTGGAGAGTTTAGTGTAAAAAGTACTAGATAAACGTTAAATATGCCAAAATAAATAAATATCAACAATAGTCGTATTTCCATGAGAATTTTACAACAACAATTGCTCGCGACAGACGAATTAAATAATTCAAACCAAAAGTTTGAATTATTTAATTCATTTTTATATAATAAAACACAATATTTTGGTTTTGTCACTTTTGATATTTATTTTATTTGAAAATGATTTAATGATTTATTTCATTCCTAATTTTAGTTACACCACTTGACACCAGATGCCAAATTGTTCTTTCTCTTTGTTGTTTTATTTCAATTCGAAAAAAATTCACGAAATGTTTTCATGAGAAAAAATAATTCAAAAATAATTCGAATTACATTTTGCTCATGGAAATGAGAATAAAAACACAAAATCAAATACAGCTGACATTGTTTACATTTTCCAGATTTAATTAATTTTTGTTTTAAATAGAAAGGACCTAAAAATTAAATGGATACAACATTTCAATAAACAATTACATCGCATACTTATTTTATGATTGCACAAATAACGACGGTCAGTTTTACCAAAGTGGTATATTTTAAGTTAGCGCAAAAGCGATTTGAGTGGCAAAGTGGTGATCGGCTAGAAATTGTTATTTCACAATCGTCATTTTAACTCAACAAATCTATAAATTATTTTACCAATGTAGTTGTTCAAGTTGTTCTAGCCGATTGAACTGCAGGTTTGGAAAATCTATTTTTGGGAAGCAGGAAATTTGGGACATTATTAGGCGAACACAAATTGGTTAACACATTTTTTTTTTTGTTAAAAAGAAAATTTTTGAAAAAAAAAACAAAAAAGTTGTTATTTCGGTAAAAATCTGTTTCTTTACTTAGACGAGAAAAGAGAGTTCTCAAGTATAAAATTACTGGTTTACTATGCAGATTATTCACAAATTTTAGTTACACTATTAATGACATGGGTGAAACTACCCAATCACATTTTAAATTACAAATTGTGTGTCCGTTGAATGTCTTTGGCGTCACGGGTGTCGTTGAGTTTCAACTCATTTCTTAAGGAGATGGGAGAGCATTTCAACATTCAGTTAATCTGGGTCCCTGGTCTGAACTGCAGGGCGGATGAGCTTACTAGAAACGGTATGGCACTCCAGCTGCAACGGGAAAGGGCAAGTCTGAGGAGGACTATCGCAGCGCTAAAACTAGCACTTGGGAAGCGGCGCCAGCCTTAGCAGAGGAAAGGTGGACTAATACCCTCACTAGAACATTAATATCCCCACGTAGACGTGAATTAAGGACGGTTATAGGAATTCTCATGGGATACTGCCTTTTTGGAGAACATGCAAGATGATTGCGTCTGGAGCCAAATGACTTTGGTAGAAGCTGTTTAGATGAGGAGGAGGAAGAGACGTCGGTTCGCTTCCTTTGCTCATGTCCAGCATTGGTGCTCAGAAGCCACAAACACTTGGGTAAGTTCAAGATGGACAACCTGTCGGATCTCGAAAACAGTAAGGTGCGGAATGTTGCATGCCACATAAGAAGCTTTAAATGGTTCGAATAAGGGTAAAGGTGATATATCCTGTGGTATTACAATGGACCGTCACCGGTCCTAAGCAGCCACTCCAACCTAACCCAACCTAACGTAGAATTGTAAATAAAGGGTTTTCCAAAGAGAGCTCGAACTGTAAATTGAAATAAAACGAAAACTATACATAATTTCAATGTGTTTTTTATTCAAAGTAAAGTATATTTGATACCATTAAGTATGGAATATAACATCATTGAAATGACCACCACACCACGTCTTCGTTTCTTAGCATGGAATCTTTGGATCCAATTTTCGATAACCTTCTCGCATAAATCAGGCTTTATTTCGATTATAACACTTTCAATGTTGTCTTGCTTGCAATGCACTGTTTGTGGTTTGTTGACTAGCACAATGATTTCACAAAAACCCATACAAAAAGTCTAACGGTGGTACATCGCAAGCTCTTGGTGGCCAATTGAACGGTCTTTTTCTCGAAATAACCAAAACACCAAACTTCAGACAGTCAGGGATCTGTTTTTTTCTTTTTTAATAAATTGATTGGTTCATTAGCTGTATAGTAACCATCATCAAATTTTTGTTGAATTTATTGTGCATTGCTTTTAATCAAGCCATTCAACCAGAAATGTGCCTACCATAAAATTCAAGAAATGCATGAAATGTTTCTCGCCGATTTTGATGCAAAATTTTAATAATTTGCATGCTTTATTCGAATGGGTATTTATCAATAATGAAATGGGTTAATGAACTGACAATAAATGTCAAAAAGTTTGTTGACAGATTTTTAGTATTGCCGCAGTAGAATTTAGCTATGAATCTTGATTATTTTGGAAAATAGACATAGGCTACTTTCAAAATTCATGGACCAAATATATAAAGTTAATAGGGTAGTTTATAATTAAATTTTTTGATCGTATTCAAACATTTTCAGAAAATTATTTGAAAACCGTATAAAAAGATATCCGAATATGTTTGTATTATATTTATATTTATCAAAAATTGGTAAATCAATGAAATTTTAAAATTTTCAACCTGTACTAAAATTACTCTCTGAATATCGTTAAAAATAGATTACAAAATATTGTAAATTTTATAGCATAGACAAATTTGAAAGTTGTGATTTGCATTATTATAGCGAATTATAGATCTCGAATAATTTCACATGCACAAACGAATAATAAGCTACAACCGTTGCAATTATAAAAATGACAATAAATAACATTTGGAACTAAGAATCCTCGAATGCCATTTTATAATCATTTTAATTTACTTACACGTTTTGAATTTTCTAAATAAGTGAACTAAAATCCTCGGAGTAATCATTTTAATAATTATTATTAAATTAAAATTATGATTAACTCAAAATAGTTTGGCTATTCATATAATATAATGATATTACCGGCATTATTATACGTTATGATGGTTTAATCAATTTTATTTCTTTCAGTTTGTAATTGAAAAACATACACTACTACAATATATCTCCTAAAATAAACTGCGTGTTATCTCCAGCTCAATTGCCATATCATGGTCATAATTACTCAAATTTCAGAAACACAATTTTTATTTTTTTATTTTGATAACAACGCAAAAAACTGCATATTAAACGGTCGATAAGAAAATTATTCAAATTGCATTATAAATTTGAACAAACAATTTCATATAATCTTAAACTCAACCTCTAAATTTTCTATAAATATTTGTTTATTTGTTTGTATTAAAGTTTTTTACTTAAAAATCTTCTTACCTCAATAATAATAAAAATAACAAAACTTATATGTATATTGATAACATATTTTTCTTAAGACATTTACTATACATTTTCTAACAAAATATCGTCTAAAACATATACAGAGATAATAATAACAATAATAATGCCGGGCGCAAGATGTAACCTTGTGTAAAGTCAAAGAACCACGAAATATTTTTTTTTAAATGTATAAGAAAAATTTGTTTTTTCTATAGATTTTTTATATTAATAATTGCGCCATATTATTTATATATTTCAATAATTTATATAAAAAAATAGTTTTTAATTAAACTATCATCAATCAAAATTTGATGAACCTCAATTGATTAAACACCACACTATTTCTCTCAATTATTTCTTCTTATCACTCAACTCAACAATAATAAAAAATGTATCACTTTTAATTTTTATTAATCACTAGAGCAGAAAATTTCAAATTGCACGCCAATTTTCACGTTTTCCCTCCCCAAATAAGAAATATATTATGTATTACCAAATAAACTTGAAATAAACTTTTAGATTTTTTTTGTATTAAACGTTCAACTTCTCTTTATAAGAAGCGCTAAGAAACTAAATAGTAAATTTTTATTTTTGATTTTAAAACACAAAAATAATACAAACAAAAATGTTTGTATAATGCTACACTACACATATTTAAGAAATCTACATTCTCACTAACTTTATTCATTTTTATACACTTTTTGTTGTCTCGTTATGTGTCGTGAGTCGCATACGCGATTTGCTTTTTTACTGTACGTACATCCATACGAGTAAATGCAGGTTAGTTACTGCTATTCTGCGTTAATAAGTACATACAGAAGTAGTTTTAGCTTCACTGTAATTGGTGCATATAGGTAAATATTTTTTTTTTTTTTTTTGGGTTTATACATACAATAATATATGTTATATACCGAGTGGCTGACTACATATTTATTGTACGTACACATAACCTCCAGTCTCAACAAATATATAATAAGTAAGTATCAATACACATTAATGAGCCTGATTCCGGAATGATAAATTACATGTTATGTTATTTTGTTTCCCCACGTTCTAAAACAAAAATAACTTAACATAAAATCTTTGAACTCAGAATCGAGCCTAATAATAAAAATAAATATCCAAAAATTCAGATATGTGTAACCTGTGTTTATTTCAAAAGTCTAATGGACCATTTTTTGGATAAGTAAATCAAATATTTAACTTGTTTTCTAGATAAATAACTTGGTGGTTGAATTAAATAGATTTCTTGGAAAATTATGTAAAGTTTAATCGAGTAAAACAAAGATAACCAACCATTTTTGAGATAATGTGTAAATGTTATCTGAGATCTAATCACTTTATAGCCAAATGGCTCTGCGTATATTCTACAAGTTTAAATCAAAACGCTAAGTAATTTTTCTAGGTTTGAAAACGAATAGAAACTTTTTTATACATACTCTATTTTGACTACTCTTAACTCTATAACGTTTAAATAAAACATTCGCATTAATTAGTAGAAACTAAACTTATTAAATGTATGTTCCAAACAGTTTTCTAATATAAAACTAAAGCCATGATTAAATATCGCGGTCCCATTTCAACCTGTAATTTGTTCAAAAATCAAATTTCACTTAGCAATGAAGTACTAAATTTGAACCAATTTTTATTAAAATACACCGTATATCCGCGATGAAATGAACGTAAACGAAAAAACTAAAATTTCCTAAATCCTAACAAAATATGTATTTCAAAATTCTAATTAGCTGATTTCATCTTTCGACCAGAATGGCTTTTTCTTAGTTTGATCAGAATGGAGTTTTCGCAGAATTGACATGCTACAAAGAAGGCCACTGAATAGCGAACGGCCAGCTCCTCATTAAGTTAGGGGCATCTTAGCGAAGCTCCCAAATTAATTGGTTGGTGGGGGAATCTAATGACTCCTGGTCGAAGTAAATAAAGACAGTTTCAAAAGCACCCACTCCGGTAAGTAGAAATATTCGATTAAAATAGGGTTCTTCTATGTTCATAAATAAAGATGGCCGAGGTGTAAATAACTCAATTGCTATTTTGAGCGGCGACGAAACCACTTTATACCAGGTAAATAAATGAAAAATAAGTAAAAGATTTTGGTTATAGCGTAGCGTACACAACAAATCACCGGGTGCAACAAAATTAAGAATAAAGCAACATTCTTAAATTGACAGCGGAATTTACAAGCTAACATGTAACGACTACCCGAAATATACAACGGCCAAACAGGGAGAACATTCATTTAGCGGTTTAATGAATACGTAAAAGAGGTGAAAAATGTTCACACGACCATAAACCACACATCTCTGCTATTTTTGACTCCTCTAGATATCTTGGAGAAACAGTTGGCAGCTTGTACTGCCATACGGCTGAAATCCATCTTAATGTGGACCTGCAACAATACAGGACACTCATCTATTTTGTGCAACAAACAAATTCCCAAGACCACCGACTATACTGTCCCGTCACTATCTTTTGATACAAAGTTCCGGACTAGGATCCCATCCAGGGAGGACTGGATGATGGGTGCAGTTTTGGAACCAGGAGTTATAAACTTCTTCACTGATGGTTCAAAACGGGACGGGAAAGTCGGGGCTGGAGTGTTCTGCGGGGAACTTCTGTTAAATCTCTCATTTAATCTGCCCGACTACTGTAGCATTTTTCAAGCTGAAGTAACTGCCATAAAGGAAGTCGTAGACTGGTTGAGGTATAATGTAATATCAGTTTGTGATATTCGCATATATACGGACAGCCAGGCTGCCATTAAAGCGCTTCAATCACACTTCCTCACGTCGAAAGTAGTCCAGAACTATCTCTCATCTCTTAACGAGATGGCAGATCAGTTCAACATCCACATTTTATGAGTGCCAGGACATTTCATAAGTACAGGGAATATAAACGCCGATGAACTGGCTCGACGTGGTACAATGGACCACTTCTCAGAAATTAGAAATGATATTGAAATGCCTCTTGCGGTATGCAAACTGCTGCTTCAGGAAGAAGCTAGCAAGCTGACGAATGACAGATGGTCAAGTATCACTTCTTGCGTAATAACTCGGCAGGTCTGGCCAAAGTTGGACTTGGCGAGATCCAAACAGCTGATCTCACTTCAGCGAAGTCAGATCAGTGTGGTTGTTGGAGTGATTACGGGGCGGGCACTGTCTCATAGGGAGGCATGCGAGTAGACTTGGTGTCTTCTCACATTACTACTGTCGTAGTTGCGAGGACGAAAAGAAGGAAGAGACAGTACTTCATCTTCTTTGTACCTGGCCTCGTCTGGCATGAAACAGACTAAAGTTTCTAGGGGCACCCCTCTTCAAAGACCTGATGGACCTCTGTAGGATGGACGTCAGGAGTATCCAGCGCTTTATTAACAGCTCAAAATGTTTCCAATGAGTTGGAGGAAATAATTATTGTGGTATGGCTACAGAGCGTTTTTTTTTCTGTTTATGCCTGGTCCTAGTGGACCGCCACCCAAACCTAACCTAACCTAAACCACAGATCAAATTTCGCACAACACCTAATAACAGAAAACCATACATACACTGACGTCGACACCAACCTACCTAAGTATTATACACAGGTTGTCTAGCGGTAGCAGAATGGATCGACTGGAAGAGTTCGAAATTTATAAACATCGAAACAATTCGTTATTGCTGAATGACAAAATAAATTCTAAAACAAATAGAATTTATAATATTATCATTTCAAACATGATGTCGCAATGTATAAGAAGAAATAGCATCTTTAGAATAGGTATAAATAAATGTAAATTACCAAAAAATTAAGTAGTAGAAAAGAACCGGTCTCTCAAATAAAATTAAAATTCCACAACAAGAAAGATTTTACAAATAATTTTTATTCGTTTGTTTATTTTGTAAATAAAATGGTTTAAAATAATTGTTATTTAAATTATAAAAATTCTGTTCGTGTTGTTATTTTTAATTTATAAAATAAGTTTATTCTGTTTGATGACTATTCGAAGAACTATAGTTCTCTGCAAGGAACAATGGAAGGTTCTGGGTCTTTCTGTGGAACACTAGCATTCTGTGATTGTGGACCATACTCAAACGAGAAATATTGTTGCGATTTGAAATACTATAGGTTCCATGTTATGTAAAATGAACCAGCCGTAAAAACATTAGGCAGTTTATTTTCTTCTAAAGGTCGGATAAAAATATATTTACATGTTTTAATTACAATAATTTGATTTTATAATTTTAAATTAAAATAATAAATAGAAATAATAATAATGTTTTTAATATATGTAGAAACAAATTAATGATTTTTTTCTGTTGCTGTCAAAATATGTATGGAAGTAAAACCAATTCGAACCATGTTATATTTATGTACGTATGTATATACATAGATTATGTGGTAAGTTAATAAATATGAAATAAGTATCGGTTTCGGAAACAGCATCATATTCTTAGGCTGTGTTTCAGTAGAGTAAGAAAAATACAATATTTTAACTTTTGTCAAAAATATTAAATTATCCCTACTTTTAACCTTTTTCGTGTTTCAATTGCGCAGGTTAAAATTGTGACGTTTGCGTTTATTTTAACTTTGCATTGTAAAAAAAAGTTGAAAAACAAAATATAAGATAAACATTTTTAACCGGTCTGTGACCAGTTAAAATTTTTGTGGTGAATAAAATGTCAAAAATTTTGCTTTTAACTTTTTATGTGATATTTTTATTCGTTCAAGACTGTTTGTCTTACTATGTATGTATAACAGAGGTTGGACCGGTCGGCTCAAGCGTCCTGTGCAACGGGGTGCACGTCAACTCGCATCTATCTTTATAATCCGATAATTTTCCTAAAGAAGCCTCGAAAACAAGTTTGTTACAAACATTACAATTTTAAATTCGGGCACTAATCTTTGTGCCAACAATTTGGTAAAGTAATTTTTTAGAATTAATAAATTCTACATACATATATAGTATACCTGAAATTTATTCCAACGCGACTTCTGCATTTAAAATTAATTAAAAAACAATTTAAACGGCTAGCCCGAGACTAGTTTATTGAACTATATCTCCTTTTGTATTGTGTTTCGACGCATCCTAATAAATCAATCCAATTAATATCATTTTACGCCTACGGTCATTGAATCGGTGCAAAACACTCTCGCGAATGATATGCAACACAACCACCAAAATTCTTACATATTTTAATTCTCATCATTTACTTAACAAAAATTGTTATTTTTTGTTGAATTATTTCCTAGAATTTGGCGAATTAAACGACTTAAATCATATTTTTGAGTGTAGTTGTTGCCTTAATATTTCTCTTTCAACGTAAGAGTTGTATTCTTTCAATTATTATTTATCAGAATTTTTTTTACAAAAAACCTTAAAACAAACCGAGAACACATATACTTACATACAAAACTACAAAAACATTTAGACCGGTTCATATAAAACTAGTTGTTTATAAAAAGCGATAACATGTATTCATGTACAACAAAATTAAAATACAACACCATCAACAAAGACAACAATACAAAAACCAATGGACCAAGAGATGATACATACTGATCTTGTTTTTGGCCTACTAAATTTAATAGCAATGTCGTCGTCTAAAATGGGGAACGGGAAAAAATGTTAAGGTTACACGCATAAAAACTAATCGAAAAGACACACAACAATCTATTCAGTTAACTGTTGTAGGAAAAATTACCTGCTTTACTTATTGTATACATTCGAGATGAAAAAGTGAAAACAGCGCGCGCAAAGTAGTTTTTCAGTATGCTTTTTTATTCAATTCAATGATGATAAATATAATTTTAGTTTTTTAATAAAAAAAGTAAAACTTTGTGAAGTAGAACGAAACTATCGTGATCACTTTCCCTCTTTTAACGAAATAATTTTTTATTTCAGGCGTTATTTATTTGTGTTGTGGTATCCCCGCGCCCTCATTTATTAATGCAAACAATTTGGTTGCTGTGTGTGACACTTTTATGTAAGTATATCAAGTGAAAAATATTCAAATAACCTACTTAACAACAAAAATGAAAAAGCGAAATCATTTTATTGAAGGATTACAATTCGTAAAAAAAATTACGTTGCTTATTAGTTTATTACTATCTCGCAATACACACACTTATTTAAATAAATCGCTGAAAAATTAACTCTCACTATTATTGTTGTTATTACTATCATTTTTATTTATAAACAGAAACATATTTTGCTTGTAATCATTAATAAATTAAAAATGTTAATATCAGGTGAGCTCAACTGGTGTTGGAGATCTACACTTTAGGATTGGTTTTTGTTTAAGAAATATGAAAGTGAAATATGTGAGAAATATAGGTGAAGCATAATGTAAAATAGTTTAGTAACATCTGCTTTATGTAGTGTAACTACATTGTTTGTTAAACGAATGGTATTACTAAAAGATTATATGATTTGGAAACTTTTAGTACGAAAATTCTTTATTTTCAATTTTACGGTCCTCTGGTGGCCAAACTGTGAAATGAACGTTTCGAAATTTGCACCTATTCGAATCACTGGTGTGTTATCAGCTGTAAAACTATAAGTAATATTTTTTTTAAATTGTGTTGTCTAGGAAATTTGGGCAACTTTTATTATGCAAAAACTATAATTTCAATTGTACAGCCCTCTGGTGGTCAAACTGTGAACTGAACATTCGGCCTTTGCACTTATTCGAATGACTAAACTTTTAGCAAATTTTTTGGTGATCAAACTGTAGCTTTAACATTCGAGGTTTGAGCTCTTTTCAATCGTTTGTTATTTATTGTTTATGAAAATCATTAGGAAAATCTCAATTAATTCTAAATGTTCACCCATTTTTATGGGTTTGTAATTTTGTATATAAAAAGGTGAGTAAACTATAACAGAACAAACACGGTTCTACACATTTATGAAAGTCTGATGGTATGTTATTGGTTTATCGTCCTGCAGGTTGTACTATATATCAAAAAGATAATTGAACGAATTTATCATACCGTAATTAAATCACCAATTAACGACCTTCGAACCAATTAACAGTTTTACTACTTCTTCATTAAAGTTTAAGAAGATTATTGAATTTAGTTTTCAACACCTTTTAACTTTAGGGCTTGTGGAAGGTTTTTTGTAAAAAATCGATTTTTTTTCTATTCGATCTTGGATTTTTTGAATCGATTTTTGTTGATCCGATCTGAATCGATTTGCAAAATCGATATTTTCGATGATTTACAATATGCATATGCAAAAAGATCGATTGAATCGAAAATCGATTTTTCTTGATTCGGTTTTTCCGATTTTTTAATCGTTTTTTAATTGAATCAATTTTTTATTGCTAAGCAAAAAACAGTAATAAAAATCAAATGATTGTCGATAGGTTTTTTAAACGAAACGAGGAAAAAGCACAGAGACATGAAGAAAGGCTCCGCCAACATATGAATATTGAGGCAACTAAGCTCCTAAGCATCACGAATTTAGTAAGCACACTTAAAAGAACCAAACCTTTTGCGCTGGTGTGATTGTTAGTTTAAACAGCATTGTGCTAATCTAAAATCCACTACAAAGATGTGGTTTACTTCAATTTACCAAACACTATGGAACGCCAATGGGAAGAAGCCATAGATTAATTTAAGTTAGTAAATTAAGTCAGAAACAAATTGCTCATTAGTTCAGGAGACTAGATTGTAATTACATAAAATAAATAAATAAAATGTATTTTAAATAAAAAAATATAAAAAAAAAATAAAAACTTGCACAACAACTTTGCTGAAGAAAGCAAAGCGAAAATCGTAATGGGTCTTCAAATACTATTGGTGAACAACGAAAAAAATGCCAGTTTTTTACGACATTTTGTATAAAAAGACCCACTGGCTGCCATTTTTCATATTTAATTGATCGGCAAAATTGTTGGCCGGAATAACAGGAACAACTTTGCTTAAGAAAGCAAAACTAATATCCTTATGTTCCAAGAGCTCTATCAACGTGAAAATAAGTGTATATTTTGACAAATTTTTGAGCCAAAACATGTCGAAAGCGATGCCTCAAAAATGGCGACTAAATTTGAAATGGGACTAGCATCATTGGATTCAGCGTACTCGAATTAGGTTTACATCCTGGGTGCCCAGCTTGTCACTTTTTCCAACTAGCAGAGGGTTCTTAACGGTCGAGAGCTTTTTTAATAACACTAGCCTATAAGACGATAGAAAATTAGATAAATGCTTAGGACCTTTAAACTGTATTTTAGGAATAAAATTCAAGACATTTCAATAATTTATAATTTTTTAAATAAAATTAATTTTTAGTATTTTTATTTTAAATTAATTTCAATTATTTGAGAGTATGATATTTTTAAAAGCAATTGCCAATGTGTAGGGATAGATTCTCGAGACATGTTGAACAATGCATAAACGAATAACCCACAATACCCTCCTTTCTTGACGATTGATCTGACCCGTGTCAGGCCACGTTTTGATCCAAAAACCAAAAATTTGTTATCTTTTTAGAATCCTTTAAGCAACATAAATAATTTACTATTATTTGACGGAATTTTGACATTTAAAAATCAAGGAAATGTCAATTGTGTTGTGAAAAAATCGAAAATATGTTAAAAAATTGTATTTCATAATTTTTTGTGTGAATTGACTGGCATAATTATAAAAGAGGGAAAGGTGGCTTTTGAATTGCTTCGCATATTTGACTATTACCCATATTTCCAAGGTAATGCCACTTCATTCGACGTGACAATTATCGTTTTACTACAACTTTCAATTGGTATCCTCTTAGTCGATCAAAGTGATAATATAAGAGAATGTGACTAAAAGGCTGTTTCTTACTTCAAACGACGACTGTCGCATCGATCGACTAAAAGAATACCAAAATTTGATGGTCGGTACGGTATGGGAAGAAACGTGGCTAATAATACTGTTTATTGTTTATGAAGAGAAAGAGAACAAAAGGAAAATCCCAAAAATGCCAATTGCTTGGTATCACACACAGTATAGCGGCGCTCCTTTAGTACGAATTGTTGTAAGTGACCTACAAAAATATTTATGTAAGGCTATTTAAAGGGATATAACTGTAAATATTTCTTGTTAGTGCCTGATTATATAATTATCTAATACGGAACAATAATGTGCAATATTTGATAAAATAACTGTAGCAATGATAAATAAATGAAACGAAAACTAAATTCTTTACATATATCCATAACGTGGCCTATCGTTTTCTAAGACATTAGTGTTATGTCTCCATAGCGTGGCGTTTCCCCTATTAAGGGTTAAAATTGTACTCTATTTCGCTTTTTCAATTGTGAAATAAAATTCTATTTCTAATCATCATTCTTTATCACCAACATTTTTCCAACCTTTTTGGTTTGTGGTACTTTATCGCTGTGAAGAAAAGAAAAGTACGCAACAAACTGAGATACCAATAGAAAAAGTGTAACTAAAAAGTGAAATAGAGTAGTACATATAATTTTATTCTTGAAACAAGAGAGGTTAATCTCTATCGAATCCGAATCGAAAATGTTGTTACAATATCCCACCCTTTAGAAAACAATATAAACACTATTTTATAAATAGCTCGTTGCGTAGCGTATAACTTTTTCAGTTGCACAACATTTCCAATTTTTCCTTTTTCCTCTACACCGGTGGTGGTAATTTTCACAAATAGTAATATTTTGGTAAATAGCTTGTTAAGCCGCGAGTAACAGTTTTTGTTCCATGTAATTTGGTTTAGCCATTACAAAAATTCAAATAAAAGCGCCCAAAAATAAAAACATATTTTCTTCTTTTCCTGTTTTCTCATTTAAAATCGCGGTGATTTTCACAAATCAAAATATTTTTGTAAAGAGAACAAGTTCTCTGTAACATTCTTATTGAAATTCGCCTATCGGTTATCGAAATACAACTAAAAACCAAGCATTGCGACCAAAATTATTCTAATTTTTGTTTTTACCAGCTCTGGCGCGAGGTTCTGCGTCATAATGTCAACAGTCCGTAATATTTTTTGAAATTTTCTCCTCTTTCATTTGTATAAATCCGTTTTTTTTAATATTTTGTAGTTTTCGATATTAGCGAAAAACCACATTTTTGTAACTAAATGCCAAATCAATTCTGATTCTTGGGTGGAGGTGGGATTACATTTTTTTAAATTATTCGTTCGGTCGAAATCTACTTAAATTTAGAATTTCAGCCTAAAGGAACCTTTTCTTGGGTTAAACGACCAACCACCACACACTTAATGCTTTAGTTTAGTTACGAAACAAACGTCGTATGTATGTAAATATTAAACATAATTATTAGCAAACTACGATCATGAAATAAAATATGTTGGCTATGCAATGGCCTACTTTGAAATTTAAATAAGATAATTTGAATAAACAGTAATACATTAAAAAAAAAAAAAACTGCCAAATTACTTGATGAATCGTGATGATGCGACTCTGTCACTCATAAAGACATGAATAACACGTCAGTAAAGGTGCTCTGTAGTTTAAGAATAAAAGAGTCTCAAAAAAATCACACGAACTTCTCCTCTTTACAAATTAATTTAGAATAAGCATAATATGCTATCGCATAGTTAGGTCCTAGTTAGCTCAAAATTTTTTTGGAATTTGTTTAAATTGCTGATTTTGTAGTTCTCGACTTAAATCATGAACTTAGCTCTCATTCTTCTTCTAAATGTCGGTGAAAAAGTCTAAGGAGTCTTGAATCATATCTGATGTTTGAAAATGATGCACCATTTCAATTGAAATTGTTTGTGTTTATCTCCATATAACATATTCATATTACGAATAAGAATTTAAAAACACGGGTAGATTACATCGTCTAGCGCCTTGAAATTTCAGGTTATTTTTATTCACCAGAGGAACGTCATTGTGTGATTGCTCCAGTACAAAGGGTTTACATCGGAGAATATGAAATTGTCACCAGTGTGCCAAGTTAGAAGTTGATCTGTTTATGATAACTGGTAGAAAACTAAAACTTACAAAATAGCATGAGATGAAGAACTTATTAAGCATGATATAGGTGGCCTGGCCTGGTGATGTTTATTTATTAAAGGTTTATTTTCTAAGCGTAATTTCGAGAAAAGAAATGCTGTTTCAGTTATAAATGCCGTAATATAGACTTCCGTGTTTTACGTTCTGAATTTAAATTTTTATGTTAATTACGAGCTTGCTTTAAATATATTAATCGCTCATAACTAGACTTTTACTTGTGGCATCCAAGCGATTTTAATAGCGAATATTAAATCACCTGGGGCGCTTAACCACATACAAAAACAATAAAGCGCCATTCCCTTCACATACAAATTGTGTAAATTAAAAGAAAATTATTGAATTCAATTATGTGATTGTGTAAAAAAACTAAAGTACATACACATTACTCGAAAGTTGTATGCAAATCCACGATTGTGTGCATATATAGTTTTCACTGATAATTTTTAAGAGCGCCACAATTAAATTTAACAATTTCATTTTTTTTTTGTATGTATAACGCGTTTAATTTAAATAATTTTATTTTGGTAGTTTTCAACTATTTCGCATTGTCTCTTTATTTTATAGTTTATAATAATAACAATAATTATATTTAGTGTTGTGTGTTTTTATGAATATTTATTGGTAGGTGATTTTATTTTTTGTTCGTGCATTTTGAATATTGATATTGAAAAATTGTATTTGATTAGCTAGTTTACTTTTAGTTTTTTATGGTGAAACTAAATATAAACCTTTCTTTTTTAAACAATTATTAATTAAAGTGTTTGATTTTTAGTATCATATCTCGTATATGAGTGTAATTGGTAAGAATATATAAACAAAAATCCCGGATGGTATTAAGGAACATCGTTGATGCACCTTGGTATGTCAGGAACAATGACCTTCATAGGGACCTGAAAATGAACCTCATCTTAAACGAAATCCAGGAAAAAGCACGGAGACATGAAGAAAGGCTCCGCCAACATGTGAACATTGAGGCAACTCAGCTCCTAAGCATCACGAATTTAGTAAGCACACTTAAAAGAACCAAACCTTTTGCGCTGGTGTGATTGTTAGTTTAAACAGCATTGTGCTAATCTAAAATCCACTACAAAGATGTGGTTTACTTCAATTTACCAAACACTATGGAACGCCAATGGGAAGAAGCCATAGATTAATTTAAATTAGTAAATTAAGTCAGAAACAAATTGCTCATTAGTCCAGGAGACTAGATTGTAATTACATAAACTAAATAAATAAAATTTATTTTAAATAAAAAAAAAATTAAAAAAAATTATAAAAAAGTATAAAAATCATGATTTTATTAATTAAGTAATTAATTATTTTGATCCAACGAGAATTTTTTGAGTTATCCTGCACGCCAGTTTCAAAAATGTGATTTTGAGAAAAACACGTTTAAAATTTCCGAACAAGGAAAAAGGTTGATGAAAGTTAATCATTCGTAGTAGTTTAATATACTATCGATATAAGCAAAAAAAAAAAAAATCGACTTTTAAAGCCGATACACCAGGTTACCCCCCTAAACAGTGTTTAACAATATCGCTTATATATTGAGTTTTCCATATAAAGTGATTTGCTGTATTCGCTTTAAGTATTCAGAAAATTTAAATTGTCATAACTCATTCAAATATCATTCTATAAAAAAAATTGAGGTGCGGCCAACACACGACTTTCTTTTACGAACAGAGAATTTTGAGAAATTTTATTTTTTTCTTAATTTTTTTTTTAATTTTTAAATTTTTAAATTTTTTTTTAAATTTTTTATTTTTATTTGTTTTTAACTTTTGGAAAGATTTTGTATCAAGTAGTTTTTTGTAAACCTTATACTTTTTAAGATATTTGCAAAATAAATTTTCTGGACCAATGGAGTGGCTACTTCCGGTTAGCCGATTTGGAGTAAAATTCACTGGGACCTCCCAATTTATCAAAAAAGCTTAAATCTGAAGTTTCAGTTCGATTGGTTAAACCATCTGGGCTGTAGAGAGGACACAGACAGACTGACAGACTGACAGACAGACAGACAGACACCATTTCGAAACCCACTTTTTCGGACTTAGGGGACCTCAAAACAAATAAATCTCTAAAAATCTCAAGGTCCAAAATTTTCATGATTACTATACTTTATTTTACTAGAGTAAAAGAAAGTAATAAAATGAGAACCAAATTAAAGATAATTGTTAGCTTCAACACTTGAAAAAATTTTTTATACTTTTTGTAGCTTCGGCGAAACACCATTTTCCCTAGTCTTTATCCTCAGCAGGAGCAGCAGCGCCCGACCTAGACTGGTAAACCTATTTATACAAGCTGTACCTTATCGAAAGTTGGAATCTGTAGGAATTTTTTCCTTTTCGTATGTCTATTTCAACTGGGCTACCCTACAACTGACAAACGGAACCAAAGTCTTAATAACTTTTCTTCGGTTTCAAAATGTAAAGAAAGCATTTGTGATAGACATTAGTTTATCATAAGAGCCTCTCTGAACCGGAAACTTGTTGTACCACTTGTTGCTCATGGCGGATATCACAAAACAAATGATAAAAAAAATCCAATATTTTTTCATGTTTATCGAAAGATCACAAAAAAGTCTGATTTGATTACAATTACCCATAAACCACTGAACCTAAAAAACTCTCATTTTTAATGAAATAACATGTGTTGAACTTATTCATTCTACGTCGAATTAAAAAGCATGTAAAATTTACAAAGCAAACAGAACCAAACACCATAAGAGCGCACGAAGTTCATTGCTCGTTTGGCCAATTTCTTTTTCACAATTATTTATTGGTCGAGTCAATATCCTTTCGAAAACCAACCAAATAAAGATAAAATTACACACTATAGATTCAATACTCTTACAACCCCGAAAATATGAAAGTTTGTTGTCATAATTCATTAGTAATGAATAAATTATAAGAGCTTAAAAAGTATTCTGAGTATTGACATTAAATAAATTAAAATTAAACAATTTGTAGAGTAATAACGTTTTCCGAGAAGTAGTTTTATGATTTATTATTATTATTTTTTTGGTAATTTCTGTAGGTTTGATTCGGGCGATGATTTTTGCTTGTCATAATTTCTGGGTAACATTTTCGTTCAGTAATTTTTTTTATCGATTTTTAATTTTTTTTTGATTGTAGGGGACATTGTTGCTATAACGAAAATTAAATTTGGTGTGTACCCTATCAAATTTACTGTATGGCAATATTAAACATTGTACCCAGCTATTGGGTACCTATAGCACCTTGTAGTGAAATCAATAACAAATTAATTAGTGAAGTTGGCCTGAAGAGCAGTTGGAAAATTATTGCTGCTAAGTGATAAACGACATACCTTTGCATCTACTTTAATGGCTAGTTCTAAGCTCTGAACTACTAGAGGCGAATTACTGCAGTGTCGGAGATGAAAACACTTTTTGTCTCTCAAGAAACTTATAGAATAAAATTTTGATTTAAATTATTTATTCAAACAATTGTCAATCTTGGCACACATTGGAGTAAAATTTAAAAATGGATAAAATAGGATGTTCTGAACGAATACCGACAGGTGTATTTCAAGGAACCATTCTTGGCCCAACGTTATTTTCCCTGTTCATAGACGATCTGCCGCTTGCAATAAAATATTCCAAATATCACATGTATGCTGATGATTGTCAATTATATCTTGGTGGTACTAGTGATAATATTCTGGAAATTTTCAATAATGTTAACCTAGATCTATCTAATATATTGGTATGGTCAAAATCGAATGGAATCTCATTGAACATCGCGAAAACACAGGCAATTTTCATTTCTAGGAATAATTTCTCAATTATTCCTGATATCTTTATTAATAATATAAAAATTCCATTTCTAAATCATGTAAATAACCTTGGAATCTGTATTAACAGTAGATTTACCTGGGATTCTCAAGTCATTAATGTTTGTAATAAAATTAATTCTATTTTATATGGACTGAAGCTTCATAAACACATATGTCCCAAAAATATTCGGGTTTTGCTTTCGAAATCATTAGTAATACCCCATGTATTATATTGTGAATTCCTGTATTTAAGTTGTGATTCGATTTCTTGCAATATTCTACAAGTTACTCTGAATAATATTGTGAGGTATGTCAACGGATTAAGGAAATATGATCATATTTCTGCAATGTTTAAGGAATTTCTCGGCTGCACAATGATTCAGTTCTTTTATTATAGAGCGATGCTACTACTATATAAAATTATTAATAATCGGGTTCCTTTGTACTTATACAATAAAATAAAAATTGGATCTATTCGCAATGGCAGCATAATTCTGCCAGCCAACCGATCCAATGTCTACAATAACTCACCCTTGTTTACAACTTTTACAATTTGGAATAGGGTTCCGGTTGAGATTAGAAGTGCAAGACCTTTATCAAAATTTAAATCTTTGGTTTTTGATTTTATTAAAAATAATTTCTAATTAGTGTTTGTTTATATGTTATATTTTATAAGTTTATATGTAAGTTGGAATAGAAAAGCTATATGCTTTATTCCATGTTATTGATAAATAAATAAATAAATAAATAAATGTCGAGCAGTTATTAAATTCTGGTTTAAAGATATTCTGGTTGAAATTATTCCACAGCATCAAATGGAAAAAATAATTCCAAAATGGTCGAGAATCATTAGAAGATGAGTGCCAATGCTGTAAAAAAAATAAGGGTGAACCTGCACCAAAGATATGTAAGACTCAAGGTCATAGCAACAATCTTTTGAGATATTTATTGAATTTTATTCATATATTAAATGGTTCAAATTGGATAATAAATAGCCCGCTTAGTAAACGCCTTTGAGCTACTTTGTAGTCCTTTTGAAAAAATTGAAGAGTTCTAATCAGTACGAAGCGCCTCGGTAAAGTTAGAAGAAAACTTTTGCTTCTCCATGACAACGCGGAACGGAAAATTTTCTGTTATCTTAATTTCTAAAGTTTCATACCATGAACTGAAAAACGATTATTGGAACATTGGTATTACATCCCGGTAACAAACTCATCTCTAAATGTTTCATCATCGTTATACGAAGGTGAATCAAAATGTCTTGCAATATCATATGAAAAAAAGAGTGAATGAGACAACTATATATTTTTTTAAAAAAAATTTTGTCGCGGTGAAACTTATAGAAACAAAATTCGATGTAAATTTTACAGTTCGTTTGTTTTCTTCAATTTAGTAGGCCGTGTTTTGAAAAAAATTCTAAAATGAATGAAATTGAATATCGTGCCGTTATTAAATTTTTCTGTAAAGATGGATGCAATGCAATTTATATATATTCAATTACATATTAAAAGTTTACGGCGAATTTGCACCATCATATTCCACAGTAACAAGGTGGGTAAAATTGTCCAAAAGTGGTCGGGAGTCATTAGAAGACGACAACCGCCCGGGTCGTCCCGCAGATGCTATTAGCCATGAAAACATACTTTTGGCAGAATCAATTGTATTAGAGGACCGCCGTATTTCTGTTTCGCGGTTAGCGTGGAGACTTTCCCTTTCATATGGTACCACTTATACCATATTACATGACCACCTTCACATGTCAAAAGTAAGTGCGTGATGGGTTCCCCGTTTGTTGACTGCACACAAAAAAAAATTCGTGTTCAAACTTCAAAGGCGATTTTAGAAATGTATGAAGAATATCCAGAAAACTTCTTGGGTAATATAATAACAGGCGATGAAACATGGATTCATCATTGGGATCCGGAATCCAAACAAGAATCGATGCAATGGATTAAACGTGGTGAACCACCACCAAAGAAATTCAAAACTCAACCGTCTGTTGGTAAGGTTTTGGCAACAATTTTTTGGGATGCTAAAGGGATATTGATGATTAATTATATGCCACCGAAAACCACAATCACAGGCATCTATTACGCAGCGGTTTTGCGAAAATTGAAAAAAGCGATCCGGGAAAAACGGCCAAAGAAAGTTAGACAAAAAACCTTACTTCTTCACGACAATGCACCAGTTCACAAGGCAAAGTTGCTCAAGCTGCATTAAAGGATTGCGGCTTCGTAGAAATTCCGCATCATACAGTCCAGACTTGGCACCCAGTGACTACTTTCTGTTTCCCAATTTGAAAAAAAATGAAGGGGCCGGAAATTTTCCAGTGATTCTGAAGTCTGTTGTAAATGAATATTTTATGGAGCAAAAGAAAACTTTTTTTTTAGAGGGCTTAGACAAGTTAATTGATCGATGTAACAAATGTATAAACCTTAAAGGAGATTACGTCGAAAAATAAAAATATTGCTGTCTCACTCACTCTTTTTTTTCATATGATATTGCAAGACATTTTGATTCGCCCTCTTAAGTTACATATGTGGTTAGATAACCCATTTATATTATGGAAATTTTCTTTCAATTTTCTTTCTGTTGACATTCTATTCTCTTTGGTTCAACCGCACCCTTTAAAGATTCAACTACCGGAATTTCAAACACAGACTTGGGTTAAAGTTGTATACCTTTTGTTGTTTAATATTTTTCTTACAAAATTTAAAAAAAATAGTATGTTATTTCAACCTTCAGACAAGAGGTCGAATTTTACATAAGAGACAAGATGCGAAATCACAAAAGAATAAATTTCATTTATGACCACCAAGCTGGTTAGTGTGAGACAGACAAAAATGCTAATTGAAATAGAATACCATTTTATTAAACCTATCTCAGATCGCTTAAAAAAAGTATATAAGTAGTATGTATATTTTTAATTAGCGAAATAGTGCTCAAATTTAGTGTTAATAAAAGAGAGATAAACTCTCATCTCGCCCTTGTGGTAGCATTTTGCACAAAAGGTGAAGCATTTTGCACAAAAGGTGAAAAGTGAGTTTATGTCTCATTTACTAACACTGAATTTCTTCACTAGTTCGGTAGTTAGAAATCGTTTTTTAATATAAACTAGATAATACAATAAAATGGTACTCTACTTCAATTAGCATTTATTTGTGTCATTCACAATTTGTCTGGCTGAGATCACAATAGAAAAAGCAAAGGGAATGCAATAGAATAGTAAAAACATATTCTTTGGACAAAAAGACGAAAACGCGCTGCTCGGACTTTATGTAAAATCTGATGTCAGGGAATAGATTCTTACATACAATAGTACAGATGGATTTTTTGTGACTTCAAGCTAAAATTTTGAAGGTACAATTTTTAAAAAGCAATTCTAAGGATAAATTTTAGAAAATGAGCCAATTTTATTTATGAAAAATGTTGGGTTTTTAAAATTAATAATGTTATTTCTAGCATTTATCATTTTGTCATTTTTTATTAGTACAAAATCAAGACCCAAAAAAGTTTCAATTTTAGTGATAATACTTTTCATTAATTGTTAATTGAAATGGTTAATTCTCAAAATTTACGCTTAGAATTGCTTATATATCTAAAATTCTAAGCAATAGTTTAATTTTTACTTTATTACTTTTTTGTTGAATATTAATTAATTCATGTAATATCTAATATGCTACCGGTGGTTAGACCATTTTAATTGTGTTTCGATTAACACGAGAAGTATATTAGTATTTACGAACAGTAATTCAACGAAACCGACTAATAGACAGAATTCTATTTATTTAATTATATGATTTTAATATGTTCCGAATATTGTAAGAGAATTCAATCCAGTTTCGAACTGATGAGCTTATGTATGAAAAAATCAATCTTCTCATCAGGCCGCGGCGACTGGACTGATTATACCACAATTTACATTCTATATATACAGAATGTGCTGTGCGTTAAGTATTAGCGAATCATAACTAATACAGATGAATTCTCTTACAATTTTTCTTCTTCACAATATTCACACAGCTCTATTTCTGTGTACGCTAATTTTTACTTTATTACTTTTTTGTTGATTATTAATTAATTCATGTAATATTTAATATGCTACCGGTGGTTAGACCATTTTAATTGTGTTTCGATTAACACGAGAAGTTTATTAGTATTTACGAACAGTAATTCAACGAAACCGACTAATAGACAGAATTCTATTTATTTAATTATATGATTTTAATATGTTCCGAAGATTGTAAGAGAATTCAATCCAGTTTCGAACTGATGAGCTTATGTATGAAAAAATCAATCTTCTCATCAGGCCGCGGCGACTGGACTGATTATACCACAATTTACATTCTATATATACAGAATGTGCTGTGCGTTAAGTATTAGCGAATCATAACTAATACAGATGAATTCTCTTACAATTTTTCTTCTTCACAATATTGACACAGCTCTATTTCAGCTGAATACCACAATTTACATTCTATATATACAGAATGTGCTGTGCGTTAAGTATTAGCGAATCATAACTAATACAGATGAATTCTCTTACAATTTTTCTTCTTCACAATATTCACACAGCTCTATTTCTGTGTACGCTAATTTTTACTTTATTACTTTTTTGTTGAATATTAATTAATTCATGTAATATCTAATATGCTACCGGTGGTTAGACCATTTTAATTGTGTTTCGATTAACACGAGAAGTATATTAGTATTTACGAACAGTAATTCAACGAAACCGACTAATAGACAGAATTCTATTTATTTAATTATATGATTTTAATATGTTCCGAAGATTGTAAGAGAATTCAATCCAGTTTCGAACTGATGAGCTTATGTATGAAAAAATCAATCTTCTCATCAGGCCGCGGCGACTGGACTGATTATACCACAATTTACATTCTATATATACAGAATGTGCTGTGCGTTAAGTATTAGCGAATCATAACTAATACAGATGAATTCTCTTACAATTTTTCTTCTTCACAATATTGACACAGCTCTATTTCTGTGTACGCTAATTTTTACTTTATTACTTTTTTGTTGAATATTAATTAATTCATGTAATATCTAATATGCTACCGGTGGTTAGACCATTTTAATTGTGTTTCGATTAACACGAGAAGTATATTAGTATTTACGAACAGTAATTCAACGAAACCGACTAATAGACAGAATTCTATTTATTTAATTATATGATTTTAATATGTTCCGAAGATTGTAAGAGAATTCAATCCAGTTTCGAACTGATGAGCTTATGTATGAAAAAATCAATCTTCTCATCAGGCCGCGGCGACTGGACTGAATACCACAATTTACATTCTATATATACAGAATGTGCTGTGCGTTAAGTATTAGCGAATCATAACTAATACAGATGAATTCTCTTACAATTTTTCTTCTTCACAATATTCACACAGCTCTATTTCTGTGTACGCTAATTTTTACTTTATTACTTTTTTGTTGAATATTATTTAATTCATGTAATATTCCGCGACGTTATAGATTTTTAAAAGCTAAATTATAATGAATTAATTCCGTGTGAATTAATTACGCCGAAAATTTTATATGGAATTTATTCATTTTGAATATATGTAAATTAAACCTGGCACATCAAATTTTTTAAAACTGATCAAAATCTGTTCGATTTCGAAATTTGACAATTATTTAATTTCGCCGAACAAAATTTTCGGAGGAATTAACTCATACGTAAAAAATTTTAAAATCGTTTTTTTTAACTAAATTAGTATACTTACTTGAATTTCGACCAAAATTGGTCCAAACTAAATTAATTTCCGTTTATTTATAATTCATACGAGGTAAGTCTTAAATAATAATATATGTACATGTTTTTTGAATTATTTATTTATTTTACTTTTAAAATAAAAATTAAAATTTGATTGTTGCTCTAAATGCATTTTTGAATATTATACCATTTGAGCCTATGTGAGTGTGAAATGAACGAAATGGAAGGGGCCGGGTATCAAAGTTATATACATAGATAATATGCGCCGATTGTGAAATCTTTTGTTCTGATTGCATCGAATCAAAATTAATGATTAATTTAGTCAAATGCAATTTAAATTTAATCAAAAAATTCTTTGGTTTACAAATTTTTTAACTTTATATGCGTATACGTCAGTAAGTAATAAATAAATAAATGTTTGTCGCTGTCTCTTGTCTTAAATTTTCTTTGCTTTATTCCTTTGGTTTAGTTTTATATTTACTTATACAAACTAATAAATACATATATTTTGAAATTAATATATTTTGTTTTTGCTTAAACGATTGAAAATAAAAATGAAATTTATTGCAAAATTGGTTTTTAATAATAAACAGTTTTATTAACAAACTACTTAATAAACTTATTGGTCCATATTTAACGCGATTTAAGCATTACATGCGTTTGTGGTTTTGAAATTAATTGTCGAATTACTCTGGTTTATTGTTTATCGCGCATTTTTTTTACTGAAAATCAATTACCCGTGCAAATTGACTTTTACGTAAAAAATGTGGCAGATTTTATATAAAAAAACCAACGAGCGGTTCACGCTCAACTCGCAAAAGATTTATAGGAAAACCTTTATGTAAAAGTATATATTGATACTCTTCGATTAGCCTGGTACGCCTGCAGACAGAGACGGCTGTTATGCACTCAATATTTAAATTGAATTACATTTTTGGTTTATAAAGTGAATAATTTACTCTATTTTTGGTTTGGAGAACGAACATTACTGACATTAATTGTAAAATTAAAAATTGAAATTTATAATTTTATTTGTTTGCATCAAGAAATACAAACGAATATTCTTCAGAATAGCCAAGTTTTGCTGAGCACGAGCAAATTATAGTTCTGTTAAGTTAATCATCTTAACCTACCCTGTACCTTATAAACCAATACACCACTACTCAACCACGAAAATTTTGTTGAAGGTTCCTTATTTAGACATGCGGTCATGGGAAACCCGGTGAACAGTGGCACCGCTTAGAGCAGTTATTAGACATGGGCGCTATGTTAACCGTAAATCATAGCACCTGGAATGACGGTAGCTTGTTCCTTGCTCGGATCACTAGAAAATGTCATCCGAATACTGTTTACCACTTTCATAGTTTTTATATTCTACAAACTCCGAATAAAGAAGCTCGATTCGTACAAACACGTTAAATTTGTTTAAAAGAGGATTTTTTTTTAACAAAATTTGTAAATTTTATTTATATTTAGATATACCATATTGTGTTTTTTTACTTAACGTACTTCATTGTAGAATCAGGAAAAATCTGAAAACTTCATTATTTACATCCAAAAATATAAAAAATAATCGAACATCCATATTTCAATTCAACACACAAAATTATTCGTACAAATGTTATTGGAGTAGGCATTGTTTCTGCTAAGTTAGTGGGTTAATTAATGTCAATTTTTTGCCATTCTTCTAACAGATTTTGCTTTAGCATTTGTTTGTTTGTCATTTTATGTAGTTTCGAGTTCGGTCCCTACATTCTCAATAATATTAATGTCTGTGGACTGCGGTGGTGTATATAGTTAATGTTGAACATTGTACAGCAGCCATACTTTAACAATACCTAAAAAATTCGTGGAAATTGATATAAAAACTCTACTAGAAATATTTATACTTCCTTCAGTAAGTTTCGAATCATTTTCTTGTAGGCAATAATACCGGTCCTGAAGCCCCAATTTTTTAACGGTTGGCCTCAAATTCCATTTCAAAATGTCTAAATATTTGAGTCTATTCATAGTGGTTTCAATAAACTCCAACCACGCCAGACGCTGCTACACTACCCCACATCATAACGCTACCATCTCTGTGTTTAATTGTAAGTTGTAAATTTTCCATAGTTGCATATTAGATTTTCGCCAAACCATTTGGTGTTTGTCTGATCCCCAAAATATAAACTTAGATCCGTCCGTAAAAAGAACAGTTTTCTAAACGTTTAAGTGTGGTTTTTGTAGCTTTGAGCGAACTCCAATCTTTGTTTTCTATTTTGTACTGAGATGTAAGATTTTTGTCGAGAAGCTCTATAGAGTCAATATTATTTTTCGAACACATCTTGTTTTATTTAATAAAGTTCCTTCATTTTTAAATTTATTTATTACACTTTGCACAGTGGTGTGGTTTCTACCAACAAGTTTACCTACTTCCCGCATAGTTTTAACTTGACAATAAAGTTTTAAAATGATTTTTCTGTCAAAACTACTTAGTTTCCTTTTGCTTGCGTCCCATTTTAATGTTATATTTTTAAGAACACACATACGTTATCATATTCAAATTCCACTGCGCCAAAATTAAACCATAAACTGGTGGTATGTTTTGTTTCTACATAAGCAAAAACTATAACTGTAAATTTGAACGAATATTACGGGAACGAACAAATTTTGCGAACACAAATGTAAATTTGTACAAATAATTTTGAAATAATATGGATGTTCGTTTATATTTTTATATTTTTGAGGTAAATAATGGAATTTTCAGATTTTTCCTGATTCTACAATAAAGTACGATTATGTAACAAAACAATCAACTTTTAGGTACTAAAAAATCAACTTTTGAACAAATTTAAAGTTTATACGAATATTTTTTTGTAGGTCTACAATCTGCCACTTTAACAGCTCACTAAGATGTATAATATTCAATATTTAAAGTATGTGTGTACTTTCTCCTTGTTTGAAATATATTTCTATTTAATTTTTTGGGTCACCTACTCTACTCTAATTTCCGTTCAATTTTTAATATGAATTTTTAACCTCAGCTAAAGATGTTTTCACATCAAAAGCTTTGAGTTTATCCAAAGTTTGATTAACTCAAAATTTGGATTCCACGTCATGTTGCTGATAAATTTAAATGATTGGATTTCTAAGTCATGTTGCTAATAAATTTAAATGATTCTTGCGGGTGTGTAACGAAATTCCGGTTTTCAAAATCCCCATTTGTCAAAATCCTGTTTTTTTTTAATCGCGGTTTATGTAATCCCGGTTCTTCAAAAATAAAAATCCCGATTTTCAGAAAATCCCGATTTTTTGTACGATGAAATCTCGTTTCAAAATTAAAAATTTCCTTCACCAGAATTTTAAAAAAAATATATCTTTCAAAACGAGGATTTTGAAAACCGCGATTTTGAAAACTGCGGGATTTTGAAAACCAGGATTTTGAAAACCAGAATTTTGAAAACCGGGATTTTGAAACCCGCGATTTTGGAAACCAGGATTTTGAATTCAGGATTTCGTAGTAAGCCCGATTCTTGCTTAAATTTGGTGAAAAAGCATAAACTTCTGATGGAACTTGGTAATTCATCCCATTTCCTGAAACAGTTAAGTAAAACTGAATCATTGTAAATGACTTTTCTATTAGATGGAAACATCAAAATATTTCTCCTTCGGGATTTAGAAAACCGAAGTTTAGCATACAAATAATTTTGCTCACGATAAGTTGATTAACTTATAAATAAAAATTACCGCACGACAGAAAAAGAAATTAGACAATGAGGTACCAAATACTTTACCAAAATAATGCGAGACATGATCATATTTCCGCAGCTTATACACGTATCGAACATAATTATTCAAAGTTACTTGGAGCAGATGAAACAAAATTTCATCGCAATTAGAATAAATTACATCGTAATACAATGTATGAGGCACGATCAAAGACCTAATCAAATAAAGCCTAAGGCTGTTTGAACAAAAATGTAGCGTAAGTCGCAACTTGTAAAGGGTTGAAGTAATTTTTTGACAAATAGATGCAACGTGATTGTTCCAAGTGAAACTATTATTAATTACTAGACCAAGATCATTAACTTTATCCAAAGATTTAATGGCAGATCCAATGATAGGAAGGTGTTTAAATTTAGTAATAAGCGTTGCACTACATTAACCTTCATTAATAATAAAAACACTTATAAATAAAAAAACATCGGAAAAAATTGATGCATACCATTTATTTGAAAAAACCATTAGAACTAGTCCAATGGCAAATATTACTTAAATCTAAATTAACTAAATCAGTTAACGTGAAGTTTATGACAAATGACAAAATATGTGAATGTATTAGTAAAAGTGTAACGCTGTACAAAAAAAACCTAACAACAGTTTTAAAATATAATTAAAATAACTAGGGGTTTGACGCCCATTGACACGCTATCGTAGAGATGGCTACGCGTATCTGAGTATGCCATCGTATTGTATGTACCTTTGGGGATGTTTTGGGTCATATGAAATATTTATGCGACCCGTCAAACGGTTTTTATGAATTTTTCAAAATTACACTACTCAAAAAAAGGTGAAGGTGTTCGATTGACGGACATTGACACGCTATCGTAGAGATGGCTACGCGTATCTGAGTATGCCATCGTATTGTATGTACCTTTGGGGATGTTTTGGGTCATATGAAATATTTACGCGACCCGTCAAACGGTTTTTATGAATTTTTCAAAATTGATCTACTCAAAAAAGGTGAAGGTGTTCGTTTGACGGACATTGACACGAAATCGTAGAGATGGCTACGCGTATCTGAGTATGGCATCGTATTGTATGTACCTTTGGGGATGTTTTGGGTCATATGAAATATTTACGCGACTTGTCAAACGGTTTTTATGAATTTTTCAAAATTGCTCTACTAAAAAAAGGTCAAAGTGTTCGTTTGATGGACATTGACACGCTATCGTAGAGATGGCTACGCGTATCTGAGTATGCCATCGTATTGTAAGTACCTTTAGGGATGTTTTGGGTCATATGAAATATTTGCGCGACCCGTCAAACGGTTTTTATGAATTTTTCAAAATTACACTACTCAAAAAAAGGTGAAGGTGTTCGTTTGACGGCCACTGACACGCAATCGTAGAGATGGCTACGCATATCTGAGTATGGCATCGTATTGTATGTACCTTTGGGGATGTTTTGGGTCATAAGAAATATTTGCGCGACCCGTCAAACGGTTTTTATGAATTTTTCAAAATTGATCTACTCAAAAAAAGGTGAAGGTGTTCGTTTGATGGACATTGACACGAAATCGTAGAGATGGCTACGCGTATCTGAGTATGGCATCGTATTGTATGTACCTTTGGGGATGTTTTGGGTTATATGAAATATTTACGCGACCCGTCAAACGGTTTTTATGAATTTTTCAAAATTGATCTACTCAAAAAAAGGTGAAGGTGTTCGTTTGACGGACATTGACACGAAATCGTAGAGATGGCTACGCGTATCTGAGTATGGCATCGTATTGTATGTACCTTTGGCGATGTTTTGGGTCATATGAAATATTTACGCGACCCGTCAAACGGTTTTTATGAATTTTTCAAAATTGCTCTACTAAAAAAAGGTCAAAGTGTTCGTTTGATGGCCATTGACACGCTATCGTAGAGATGGCTAAGCGTATCTGAGTATGCCATCGTATTGTATGTACCTTTAGGGATGTTTTGGGTCATATGAAATATTTGCGCGACCCGTCAAACGGTTTTTATGATTTTTTCAAAATTACTCTACTCAAAAAAAGGTGAAGGTGTTCGTTTGACGGCCACTGACACGCAATCGTAGAGATGGCTACGCATATCTGAGTATGGCATCGTATTTTATGTATCTTTGGGGATGTTTTGGGTCATAAGAAATATTTGCGCGACCCGTCAAACGGTTTTTATGAATTTTTCAAAATTACTCTACTCAAAAAATGGTGAAGGTGTTCGTTTGACGGCCATTGACACGCAATCTTAGAGATGGCTACGCGTATCTGAGTATGGCATCGTATTGTATGTACCTTTAGGGATATTTTGGGTTATATGAAATATTTGCGCGACCCGTCAAAGGTTTTTATGAATTTTTTCAAAATTACACTACTCAAAAAAAGGTGAAGGTGTTCGTTTGACGGCCATTGACATGCAATTGTAGAGATGGCTACGCATATCTGAGTATGGCATCGTATTGTTTGTACCTTTAGGGATGTTTTGGGTCATACGAAATATTTGCGCGACCCGTCAAACGGTTTTTATGAATTTTTCAAAATTACTCTACTCAAAAAAAGGTGAAGGTGTTCGTTTGACGGCCATTGACACGCTATCGTAGAGATGGCTACGCGTATCTGAGTATGGCATCGTATTGTATGTACCTTTGGGGATATTTTGGGGCATATGAAATATTTTCGCGACCCGTCAAACGGTTTTTATGAATTTTTCAAAATTACTCTACTCAAAAAAAGGTGAAGGTGTTCGTTTGACGGCCATTGACACGCAATCGTAGAGATGGCTACGCGTATCTGAGTATGTCATCGTATTGTATATACCTTTGGGGATGTTTTGTGTAGATACAACTGTTATTGAGTAGATCTGATTATAAAATAATCTTTAGTTTTTAGGTGTTAGATGAATTTTTGCATGGCCCGTTGAACTGCTTTTTAATAATGGTTTTTAAAATCGAAAGTGTTCTAATTTGTAAACTTCTTGTCAATCCTGATTTCAGGTTCCTTAGCAAATTAAATGACATTTTACGGACGACTGTCAATGTAAATTAAAGATGCGGGGTTAATTCTAGTTTCCGCGTTAGTGTCCATAATGGATTCGGATAGATCATCATGGATTTCCCACGATCCGGTTTTTCTTTTTATGAATCCGGTATAATGTCCCGACAAACCGCGACTGTTCGCATGTTGATAGTGAATAATACCAATTAATACCAGCTTAGTGGGCCCAAAATTCAGCTCTGATTGAATTTCGTTTATTTTGATATGGTACCTTGTATTGGGAAGCAGTGGTTGAACATCTACTACAGCGAACCCATTCCGAGTCTTAAGTTGTAGTTCATCAGGATTTATTGACAATTAGTGCAGTTTGAACCGTAAAATTTAAACGAATCTCTAATTGTTTTAAGATCTCTTTCTTTGAAATTAACGTAGTCAATTGGGATGTAAAAACTGTCTTTTTCGTGTGGTTTGAAGCATTTTGGGCAATTATAGTATAATTGAATGGAACGGGATAAAAAATATTCGATACATTTTGAAATATTACAAACACAGCTTTGCTCGACATTTGTAGACAAGTTTGTTATATTAAAACACTTTAAAATCAAATAAGTTCGTTTAATATATGTTGAACGAACCGCTCCATATTTTAAAAAGTGCTCTAAGAAATTAAAGAATTCTGTGTCAATTCCGTTAACTTTAGAAGTTAAATGCTTATAATCAGCTAAAACTGTAGTAATTATTTGTATTAAAGAATCGAATCCACAGGTCGAATAAACGTTAATTTTCACATTACTTTCATTTGTAAAAGAAAATCCATTTGTTAATAGCGGTTTGGTCGTCGGCGCAACTGTGAAAAAGTCAGCTTCAGTGGTAGATAATGTGAACAATTCTTTTGCGGAATATCCTTTTAAAACGCGTTTGCCGATATGTTTTGGGGACTCATATACACGTACTTTTTTATTCCAATTTTCGGAATTTTTTAGGTCGTCTGGCTCTTCATCCGAATTGAACGAGTCTAAATATTTTCGAGATTTTGGCGTTGGCCTCAATGCGTCGGTAACAGCTATAGAATTTACCAGAAGCTCGGACTTATGTTTCATTAAAGCCACGAACCTCCCAATTCTCATGTATTTCTTTTCACAGTAAATATGTTTGACGTGATTAAACCACAACTCCGCATTAGAGTTGGACATGCGACCATCTAATTTTATATATTTGGAGAAGCAGGTACTCCAAAGCGGAAGGTAAGCAAAATACCGCTGCATTGTAAACAGAACAAATTCCGGGCAAAAAAAAATATTTTCTGGCAAATCTGGTTGCTCGTGTTGTTTTTCAGATTGTGTATTTTCATATAAATTGAGGAATTTTTTGTAGAAAGGACTTTTTGAGTAATGAGCTTTCTCATTTTCAAATGTATAGTTACTCGCTTCAACTTCTTGGAAATCTACTTCATCGGTTTTAGTGCTATTTTCTTGGGCGTAAATATTTCGCGCAAAAGAAGTAAATTGACTAAATGATTGCTTTACAGCTTTCATATTATATTGATGTGTACATACAATACAGTATACTTCAAACAAAGCATATGTCTGATCCAGTGTGTCGCAATTTAATATAAGACAAAATATATCTAAAATAAAATTTTTTAGGCTTGTTCTAGCTTGAGGAATTTTCTTTTTAATCTGTCTCGCTATAATAATCACAAAATGGGTGCAACAGATAAATACCGATACCGTAATTTTGGTTGGACCTTTATTGTTATCCATACAATTGTATATGTAATGCATGTAATCTAATACACTCATTTTATTGAACGTATGGAGAATGGCTTGAATATACGCCCAAGTCCAACCTACAACATATATTAATGGGTAATTCAATTTCGGAATCTGCGCCATTTCTGATTTAAAATTCATTAGAAATTGGATTAAAGTCGTAGTGTCGTGTTTGCTTGATATCAGTTCAGCAACTGGGACAATTGTCGTTCCTATCTTTACAACACAAGCATAATACAATATTTTATTGCTGTAGTGTTCCGGGTGACATTTCGGTTTTCTTATTACAATACCAGTTGCGTCCAAATACATAATTAATGGCGCATATCTTAAAATCAGCTCTAGTTGGGATCTTCGTAATAATGTAACAGCCAAAGGTAAAGCAACAGAAACGCACACATTCACCTTTTTTTTGAGTAGAGTAATTTTAAAAAATTCATAAAAACCCTTTGACGGGTCGCGCAATTATTTCGTATAACCTAACACATCCCCAAAGGGACATACAATACGATGGCACACTCAGATACGCGTAGCCATTCCTACGATTGCGTGTCAAAGGCCACCAAACGCACACATTCACTTTTTTTTTGAGTAGAGTAATTTTAAAAAATTCATAAAAACGCTTTGACGGGTCGCGCAAATATTTCGTATAACCTAACACATCCCCAAAGGGACATACAATACGATGGCACCCTCAGATACGCGTAGCCATTTCTACGATTGCGTGTCAAAGGCCACCAAACGCACACATTCACCTTTTTTTGAGTAGAGTAATTTTAAAAAAATCATAAAAACCCTTTGACGGGTCGCGCAATTATTTCGTATAACCTAACACATCCCCAAAGGGACATACAATACGATGGCACCCTCAGATACGCGTAGCCATTCCCAAGATTGCGTGTCAAAGGCCACCAAACGCACACATTCACCTTTATTTTGAGTAGAGTAATTTTAAAAAATTCATAAAAACCCTTTGACGGGTCGCGCAATTATTTCGTATAACCTAACACATCCCCAAAGGGACAAACAATACGATGGCACATTCAGATACGCGTAGCCATTTCTACGATTGCGTGTCAAAGGCCACCAAACGCACACATTCACCTTTTTTTTGAGTAGAGTAATTTTAAAAAATTCATAAAAACCCTTTGACGGGTCGCGCAATTATTTCGTATAACCTAACACATCCCCAAAGGGACATACAATACGATGGCACCCTCAGATACGCGTAGCCATTTCTACGATTGCGTGTCAAAGGCCACCAAACGCACACATTCACCTTTTTTTGAGTAGAGTAATTTTAAAAAAATCATAAAAACCCTTTGACGGGTCGCGCAATTATTTCGTATAACCTAACACATCCCCAAAGGGACATACAATACGATGGCACACTCAGATACGCGTAGCCATTTCTACGATTGCGTTGTCAAAGGCCACCCAAACGCACACATTCACCTTTTTTTTGAGTAGAGTAATTTTAAAAAATTTATTAAAACCCTTTGACGGGTCGCGCAATTATTTCGTATAACCTAACACATCCCCAAAGGGACATACAATACGATGGCACACTCAGATACGCGTAGCCATTTCTACGATTGCGTGTCAAAGGCCACCCAAACGCACACATTCACCTTTTTTTTGAGTAGAGTAATTTTAAAAAATTTATTAAACTGTTTGAAACGGCACGCAAATATTTCATTTTATCCAAAACATCCTTAAAATATACAATATATATTGGCATACGCTGATCTGTGTTAACATTTACTAAAATGATTTTAGTTTTTCTAATTCCTTTTTTTTATTCGTCTGTTATTAGGTTTTACATTTACTAACACTAACGCGTTTTTATATTTTGTCATAATTATTTGTCATAAACTTCACACTAGTACTAAGTTAACAATATTTTGAATTTGATCAAAAATACCACCCAGATAAAGCTGTACATCATCCGCATAAATAAGAAAATAGCAATTATTGACACATGTAGAAATGTCGTTCAAAAACAACGAGAACAGTAGTGGTCCAATATAGAACCCTAAGGAACACTGTCATTAACTTTCGATTCAACAAATGTTCGATTATTAATTTGCCGATACATTTAAATTTTTGATAGCAACCCACATTTTCTAACTTTGTTTCGAATGACCTAGAATTTGGTTTTGGTTTCATGTTTCCAGCTAATGCGGTTCAAGACATATTCACTTTCGAAAATTTAGTTATGTATATGCGAGCCTTATTGTGGGATAAGTTAAAAAACTCAGCCACATGATAAGACAAATTATGCTGTCGTAATATAAGGTAAGGTATTTCAAACCTTGAATTTGGTTTTTGTTTCGAGTTTCCAGCAAATAAAGATATTGCCGTTTTTGCCTTTGTGGACATTAGGGGGGGGGGCGTTTGATAATACCTCATATGGATCGATAGAGAGGGCAGCAATGGAAAAGGGGCTCCGCTTTCTATGATTAGGTGAACCCGTCCCATGCTGGAACATCGTAAGATTAGAGCCAGATTAGATGGAAAGTCAGTAACCATCAGGGCCGTAGAGGGTTGTCCCCCAGGGATGTACTGTCTCCTCTTTTATGGTTATTGGTTATTTACAGACTACTTGTCCTTCTGGTTATCATAATTAGAGGCAAGTTTGATGGAGTCATCGCTGATCTCTTGCAAAATGCACTCAATATAATATGACAGTGGTGTGACCAGGAAGTACTCAGTGTCACTCCAAACAAAACTGTCATTGTTCTTTTTTTGAGAAGGAAAAAGCTTCAGCTTATAGCTCCCTGGTTAAACGGTACTACTGTACCTTTTTCAGAAAATTTAAATGTCTACGGGGTTATCCTAGATTAAAAACTAAACCGGAAACAACATTAATTGAAAGTTCAAAATAGAGCCACCAAGGCTTTCTGGGCCTGTCATATACTCTAAGTCGTACTTGGAGACTACAACCAAAAATATTTTACTGGTCATTTCTAACAATCATTAGGGTTATGGTCACGTGCACATCGATAGTACGGTGGCCAAAAGCTGGGCAGAAGGCAGCGGAAACTTTATTGAATAAGGTTCAGCGTATAGCCTGCGTCGTTGTTGTGGGCTCATTGAGTACATGTCCAACCGCTGCGATGGAGGCACTTCTAGGACTGAGTCCGTTGCACCTGCAGTTGGCCCTGAAGATGCAGATAGAAGGAAATATCAAAACCAAGCAATATGAAGGGTCATCTGGAAATCCTTAAGGAATTTCAGGCAGATCCTACCATAGGAATGCCTTCCGACTGTATGCCAATAAAACTATAATTATTGCAATAGTCTTTCAAGCAGAAATACATGCTATAGAACTTTGCGCTAGGATAGGCATAGCCAATCGGCCTTAAAGTCTCTTAGGTCTTGTACTGTTTAGTCAAGGCTGGTATGGAACTGTCTGAAGGTTATTAACCATAGAGAATTCCGGAAATTATAAATTTCAATTGTTAATTGTGCAGTTAATGTCAGTAAGGTTCGTCCTCCAAACCCAAAATAGAATAACTTATTGACTTTTTAAACCAAAAATGTAACGTAATTTAATTACTGAGCGAACAACAGCCGACTATCTGCAGGGTTTCTCAAGCTCACCGGAGAGGCTGGAAATGATTCATTAGATAATTTACACATCACATAAATCTTTTGGAAGCTGAGCATGAACTCGAACATTGTTTTTTTAATAGAAGTTTAGTTAGTGTTTGTTATAAATTTGACAAAGAAGTAATATCCGAAACGATAGTAATTTCCATTTTCAAATAAAAATAAATATCACAATAATAAAGTGTAAAAACTAAAATAATTATGTTTTATTATTTAAAACATCGATATTAATAAAAATGTCATCCATATTGATTTAATTGATTTTTTTCAATTTTATTCAAAAACAAATCAAAATAAAAATAGCTTAAGCATAAATACAAACACTATATTTTAATATTTAAGTAAATACAATTTTTTTACTTTTTGTATTTTTAACGTAAAATTTATTTATAAACTTCAAAATATTGAGAGATTAGTTCATACTCCGTTATTTGTCAAATAAATCTATCAATAAATAAATCTTTCTTATGTTGATGTCTATTGTGACATTTAAATTTTTCGAACATGGAAAATGTACATTAAAATTCGTATTTTGAACCTACCATTATGTTGGGTATGAAACCGAAACGCTCTAGAGTCAATAACCATAGACGTCAAGAACATTTTGAAAATATTTATAAAATAAAATAAGGTTGTATCTCTAAAATTATTTGAATTATTTCAATTTAGTAATATTTTTAGTATCTTATAAAAAGTCATTTTAAATTGTTAAAAATCATCATTTTTTTGACGAGTTTTTATACTAATTCAAAGTGCAAACTCCCCGAACCTCACACACAACCACATGTGTTTTGTCCGTATTTTAAAAATCCACAAGTATGTCTCAATAAATTTCAAAATATTTTTAATTTTCACTCAATGTCATTGAAAATGCTGTTCTAAAAGATTATAGCACCAAATAACCGAACCGTATCATTTACAAAGAACACCTTTCTGAAGGCTTAACTTTGTATTTACCACAAATTGTAAAAATGGACATAACGCTTATGTGCTTTAAGGTACAGATATATAAATTTTACGTGCAAATCTTACACGAAAAAAGCCACCAAAAGGCAAAAAAAAAGGTCAATGATACTTGGTAATATATTGAAACTAAGGGGTGTAACCACTTCCCGATCTAAACAATTATTTCCCTTGATCCGTGCGATTGCCACGTTGGTAAATATTAGCAAATATCAAAATTTGTACTATTGGTTTGTGTAATCTGAATAAATTTTTAAGCTGGAATGGTGGAAGTTGATAGATAAACAGGTAAAACACATGGACCAATAGTGCGCAATTGGTTCAATACTTTAAAATCAAAATAAATGTTTACCGTACTTGAAACCATACTTAGAAATAATTCAGCATTTTCCCTGGTTACTTTGTAATTTAAAAGATAGAGACGTAGGATTGCGATTTAGGTAATTGTTTCCTAATAGAAGGAACCTCATTTTGAGACTATTAACTATCTAACTAACTTTATATCAAAATAACCCAGAAAACGTAATAAAATTTTATTTGATCCGAATACCAAAACAGCATTTTTCATATTATTTAACATAAGATAAAAGGTCCCCAAAATTGTGACATTTCAATCAAAACGAGTGTTGTTGTTGTTTGTTCTTGATTTATTTTTTACCGTCCTACTTTACGCCTGGAGTAGCCAAATCGAGGACGGGCGGCTACAGATCCGTCTTTGAAAAACCACCTGCACATTGCATTGCTTCATGCCAACCTGTAGTGCTGACATGAAAGGTGGGTCGGCCCATGGATTCTGCACTCTCAACAGGGGGTCATAGATGTGTTCATCTTCATCACCGATCGTAATCAGATGATGAAAACTCCCTTTTGCATCCCGCCCCTATAGGGATTCGAACCCGGTACCTCCCGATCCAACCGCCGCAGCTTTAACCACTGCGCCGTTTGCTAATCAAAACGAGTGATTCAAAAGTAAATTTTATTATTCTAAGCCTACAGCGTCTTATACCCTAGACAGACTGTGGTTTAATAAATCCGATTTAGCTAAAATAGTTTAAGTATTCTATGCAAAAACAAAGGGATTAGCTAAAATCGAGGTTGACAGACTGCGACTAATCTCGAAAAATTCACTAAATCGGTTTTATTAAGACGCAGTGTGTCCAGGGTATTACTTTGGTAACTGGAAACCGAATCGGAATAAAAATATAAATATAAATTTTGCTCAAAATAACGTCCAAAAATAATTTTGCTTTTACTTTTATCAGTTGATATTCATAATTAAATAAAAAAAAACAATAAAATTTTTGAAAATTGTTGCTATGCAAAATTTTGCTTTAAAGTGCGATTCAAAGATTTTATAGTTGAGTATTTAGTACGTAGTTACACTCGCTACGTAGCCATTTGTTCAAAAAAATCTCCCATCCATCTATCATGTTTGTAAAGGTTTATTTTATTTTACAAATTGTTAAAGCTTAATTATCAAAAATGTTGGAGACTTACTTAAAAATAAATGCTAACCTAAATTTTAAAGTACATATTACCAAGATATGTTTTCGAAATCCCTCTACTCTCTGATACTCAATATCACATGTATAACTGAAAAATATAACCAATTTAAATTCTAACTTTCTTTCGATTCTGTTCGGCCTTTTCTTTAGTATGGTTGAAAGACTTCCTACAAAATTTGACATGTAAAAAATGGCAAATTTAACTTCAATAGAAATCTACACTCTGTTCATTTCCGACTCTTTTGAAATGGTACAAATGTTATAGTAACGAGGTCTTGTTATTTGGAAATTAAACCCCAGTTTTAAAAATCAACACTATTGCTTAAAATATCACAGGTATTTTTATTGATGTAATCAATTTTAAATTGATACTAATTCTAATTAATGAACTGAACTAAACTGAAGAAAGGAATGAACTAAACTGAAGAAAGAAATGAACAGAACTGGAGAAGGGAATTCTTCTGCACAATTAATATAGTTTGATAGGTTAAATTCCTGATATTACAATCCATTCAAACCCCTTTCAACATAAAACCATCAAAATTGCATGTAAACTCATAAAAAGTGCGTACTTACTAAAAGACATTTAAATTAAGCTTTTTAGCGTCATTCACAAAATCCTACATATTTTTTGCTTGCTGTAGATAATCATAAAAAAAAAATTTATAAAAAAGAAAAAAAAAATAGAAAAAAATTGAAAGTTTCTAAAAATAGTTTTGTTTCGTATGAAATTAGATTTCTTTTCAATTTTAGTTTCAAAATTAGCGAAAGCGCTTTCAATTATATACACTTTGATGGTTTCCTATTTTGGCTACGAAAAATAAAAACACAACTGGTTGTAATTTATGAAGTTCCTCTAAATTTAATAAATGAGAAAAGCATAAAATTCTCCAATCTCAATAAAATGCATTGAGAGTGAAGTGGGAAATACCGAAAATTTTTCTTGCAAATTTAACGAATACCTGATTTTAATTAACCCCACTCGATGAGCGTATTAAAAAAAAATATTCGGCTGGCAAATGTGAATGAAATTTACTTAAGAAATTTATATACACTTATATATATTTGTGGTTTTTTGACGTTTTAACAAGTTTTATCTCATGAGAAGTATTAAGAAACCGTTAACATAACATATACAACCGTGCAAATATCATTAAATAATTAGTAATCGCCAAAAATAAAATAAACAAGAAAGTAAAAATGAGATATAATTTTTTTTTTTAGCCACGTACAGAATAAAGTTCATTTTTAATTATATGCGGATGAATTTCTATGAATATGAATGGAATCATTGTAATGGGGTCTGCCGAACATCACTTAGTTGGGCACCTTTGTTAAAAGTTTAACATTTTGAATGTGTTTTTGCAATAAAAGAATGGAAATATTGACATAATGATTAATAATACATGATTAAATTTGGTGTTGGTGGAAAAAACCGTTGTTAAATTTAATATAACTACATAGTACGTGTACGAGTAAACGTAAGACTTTTAAATGTTATCCAAATGTAGGTTAAAAAATTAAATAAATCCACCAGTGGTTTCACCAGTTTTAATTATTTCTGAGTGCTAGTAAAAAGTTTTTTATTTACAAGGCGTAAATGAGAGTTTAGCTCAAGTCTTTTGCTTTATTGTTGGCAAACTTTAATTTTCTTCCCTTTATCCATCCATTATGAGAATTAAAAGGATTATTTTAAAACCGGCAAATAATACAAATTTAGCCGGAAAATAATACAAATTTAACTCACAAAGTAATTTATTTTGTCATATGTAAAATTATATAGCAAAATTAAGAATGTTTGGCTTTATACTGGTATAACTTTCATTAGAAGAGATCAAAATAAGAAAAAAAAACTGATGGTTTTATATTCAATATTGGACAAACTTAAAGCAAAGAAAATGGTTCTTGTTCAAACTTCGTCAAATAAAATAAGAAAATGAATTCCAGAAACCACTTTCCCTGAAGACATGTGAACCGTCTGGTTGACTAAGAGTGATCATTTTATCTCAGGAAGGTCAATTAAAATTAAACTAAGCATGGACATTTCATTCAGAACCATCCAACGTCTTAAATGTGTAGAAGTAGGAAAAGTAAAAGCGATGGCTTAGGGAAGTTTTTCTGCCAAACTATTTGACTCAATATGATTGATAAAAGTGATTATGGACCAATTTATTTCTAAAGAATTCTTTAAGATAGCATCCCGCCTCACGCGGACAAAGAAATATCGCTAAGATGACTGCTTTAACAGGTAATAATTCGAAACTTACACTTAAATCGATTTGATTGTTTTAATATAAATTAAAATTAATATTTTAGCTGCGTTTTTTTATTCGCTTCGGATAGCTGCTATCGAGAGCCGTCATATAAAAAGTTGCTCCCGATAGCGCTCCGTATGTAGAGCCAAATATTTTTTATATCAAGTTTTCGCTAAACAATTGAGTTAAAAATGATAGTGTGATGTTAAATAAGTTTAGTTTACCAATAAATAGCGCGTCAAATTTTAATTTAGGCGTAGAAAAATGACGGCTCTCGATAGCAGCTATCGGGAGCGAATAAAAAAACACAGTTTTTATGTCTCAGTCACCCAACTTCAATCCTTAAAGAAGCTAAGGGAAATTCTGTTGATAGGCGTATCCAATTCAACGAAATATCTGCTAGAATAGTAGAAGAATTTTAAACTAATTTCAGATAGCTTGGATTAGCATCCTCAGAAAACAAATGACGTTCTAATTGAGTAAAACCCTCGAAGATAAGCAACTGTTTTGAAAAACAATGGATTTTCTACAGAATATTAGGTATCAAATTTCTTTTGTTGTTCAAATTATTGTACTTTAGTTTTGTCGCTTCAAAATTCGACATATTTCGCCTAGTTTGACCGTATTTTTTTAATTGAACGATAAATTCCTTCTTTTGTTTTTCTCAAAGACGTTAAAATACAATAGACTAGATAGAAATAAGCAAACGTCAAGCATGAAAAATTCTTTGCGAAAAAGAGAAAGACTAAAATAGAATAGGGCTATATTTAGAATTGTATTCAATGGATTGGTATGAAATGGTAAAAATAATTGTAAACAAATCATCGTAAGTTTTCTAAGCACTACAACAACCACAAATTTTTTTTTTTTTGTTGTAGATATACTAACAATTTGAAATTAAAAGGGCACGTTTTTTATCACAAACTATAATAATTACATCAAAATTTTAATTTTGTTGTATATACACAACATTAAAACTTGCAGTCGAAACGATTTTTATAGTTTTTAAAGATTAATAATTAAATATATATTTTTTTAAAAATTGTTTCGATTTATATAATTTTTAATTTTTATGAAATTGCGCACGCTTGAAATAGAAGATTTTAAATGGGAAAAACATTTGTTTTAGCTCTATAGTTTAATCTGTTTGTGTTTTTTGCTAAAGCTGACGTTCAAAACTAGGGGTTAATAATGGTTAGAGCTGTGGCGTTTGGATCGGGAAGTACCCAGTCGAATCCCGATAGTGGACGGATGCAAAATTGATATTTTGCCTTCTGATTACGGTCGGTGATGGTGACGAACAAATCTATGAGCCCGAGTTGTAGTGCAAAATTCTAGGGTCGGCATACTGTTCAAGCCAGTTATTCAGGCTGGCAACCCATTAAAGATAATTTTACCAGATTTTTAACTCTTTTTTATTCGAAAAGTTTTTTAATGTTATTTTTTACAGGATGGGAGATATTTATAAAATGTCATTTTTGACCTACTTACCTAATTTTGTATACAAGTTCCTACAACTTTAATAAACATACATTCTGTTACACAACATGGGTTATTTGTTTCACAATCCAAATCCAATGCACGTTGATTATGATTTGTTTACGAGTAGAAGATATTTTATCAAAATACATTTCTCTATATGTTTTTTTAGAAACTTTAACTGTATTTTTGTCGATTTTGAGTTAGGAATGAAAATAACTCTCTAATTCTCTAAAGTTTCCAAAATGAGTTTCAGTTTTCCTGTATTTTCATCTATTTCTCTGGCAAATCTAAATAAAATTGAATAAGAACTACTAAAACCTACTTGAACAATTTACTTTTTGCAGTTAATGTATTTTCTACAAAAAAAAAACAAAGATTTATGTAAATGACGGATATTTCCCATGATTATCGACTTCTAATGAGAAGGCCAATGATTTTCTGAAACAGTATGTGGAGCTGGACGACATATATTCCTGAAGATTTCGAAAAAAGTGAAACCAGAAGCCGAATTTATATCTGTGGAGGCAGATATTGGGTACGAAAACTGTTTTAATGACTTTGTATCTGTGGAGGAGGATATTGGGTACGAAAACTGTTTTAATGACTCAAAGACTTAAAAAAACAAATTTATCAATTCTAAAATTTTTTTAATCAAACCTGAAGATATTTTAGAAGGTAAAAGGTAAACAGGTTTAATATAAAAAACTCTACTAATAATAGTAATTTTGGTTCGCTTCATGAACCAAACGAAACATTTTTTTTTTTTAAATTTCGAAATTCCAAATCGACGGTTTTGCAAACATTTTTAAAGCCCAGCCTCAGACGGAAAATATCAAGTCACATCTAAGATGTTTGTGTGACACCTACAAACAAAGAAGGGTTGTTCGCACAGTGATACATCCTCGTGTATCCCATCCACCTCTTTACCCATGCTACTAGCACAATTATTGATCCTGTTTGATTATATTTTGTATTATTAAGTTTTAGGATTTAATAATTAAATTAATACTAATTTAGAGAACAGAAAAGAGAAAAAACGGCGCGGACCAGCGACAAGCAAACAGCGGGATAGAGGAAGTACTGGGATGATTTGAACTAAGTAAACGAATAATGTGAAAGTCTTATTACCAAATAATTATTTTAGTTTTTCTAGTAGATTTCGTATAAAAAATGTTGCGAAAACAAACAAAGTAGAGTACAAAAAAAAATTAAAAGTATTAAACGAAACAAAGAGAGCGGTGCTAACGAAAATCAGCTACCAACATCCTACAGAAATACCAAGCAACAAATTAAAGATATTAAATTCTTAAGTAGCAGCAAATTTTGGATCTTTCAAAAAAATGAATGTTGAAATATTATAATAAATGTATTTAAAATCAAACTGTTGTTTTTAAATTAATTACAAGCAGAAAAAGTGGTAAAGTCATTACTAGCCCGCATAGTGACCCCAGTGTGTCGTTAGCATTGTTTCCACGTAAGTATCAAGTCTCACAATCTTATTTCCCTTCAGAAGGCGTAACAATCATGAAAATGTAGAAATTATCTCTACATCAACAGTCGTGATGATATTTCTATGGGTGCGTCCGAAATGGAAAATGTGCATTTAGTGAAGACACATTTCAAAAAACTACAGGGGATGTAGTTTTTATGTGCATTTTTAACATGTTGTTTGATGTTAATTTATATTTAAATTAATCATAATTATCGATTTATCAATTCACAGTTGTCGAAATTCAATTAATTTAATGATTATAGAGAAATATAATTTTATGGAAAAATGCGCATTTTAAAAAATGTACATTTAAATTCGCATTTCGGACGCACCCTATGTTGTAGGCAGACAGAAAACACTACTCAACATAAGTAAGTATACCACATTGATCAAAAAGTTCCCGGAATAACCACCGTGTGGCACTCCCATCGTTCCGATTTGACTTCTGTTTTTTTTGTTAAGTTGGTACATCTGTTGTTGATATTCCCTCTAAATCTTAGCGTTATAGCTTGACATTTGCAAAAGTTACGTAGTCAAGAGTACATCTACTCTGTGTGTGTTGGCGATTATTTACAATTTTAGAAATGGGTTTAAATTTGCAACAACGAACTTGTATTAAATTTTGCGTAAAAACGGATTTAATGGTGCGCGAACGTTAGAAATGTTGGAAAAGTGTTTCGGCAACGATTCTCTAAAGAAAACGGTCGTAGACCAGTGGCACGAGCGGTTTAAAAGTGGTCGTGAGTCAATCGAACATGATGAACGCAGTGGCAGACCATCGACATCGAAAACCGACGAAAACATTGATAAAGTAAAAGAAATGTTGGTCAATAACCGCAAATTAACCATCAGAGAGATAGCGGAGGACTTGAACATTGCCTATGGATCCGTCCAAGACATTTTGGTTAATGATTTGGGTTTCCGTCGTGTAGCAGCTAAGTTGGTGCCAAAAGACCTCAATTTCATGCAAAAAAGATACCGTGTTGACGTCGCAAAAGACATGATTTGCGAGGCTGAATCCGATCCCACATTCATCAAAAGGATCATTACTGGAGACGAGACGTGGGTTTATGAGTACGACACGCAATCCAGACATCAGGCAAGTATATTTACTGATTAATTTAAACAGCTTTTGGTAAACTCTATTTTGAGCAAAGGCTCATTTACAATGGAGTATATCAAAAGAAACAAACAGCAACAGTTAACATAAAATAAAAAAGAAAATTTTCTGCTCCGAATTTGTGCGAGGCGGAAGCCTTTCGTTCGGCACCAGTAAACGCTGCGTCGAAGGTTAGGCTAAAGTGGGAGCTGCGGTAACAATATTTAGGGATATTTTATCCTATATTCAGCCAAGATTACAGCGTAGTCACTCAACTCGAATAGCCTCTATTTCAATCCTTGGTCGTAAATATTGTTTTAATATCCCAATTAGGAACTTCTGGTATCAGTGATGACAGGTCTCCAAGTTATGGCTAATTTAGCATTATAACTATTTTGCACAATATAATAAAAAAATAAAAATACAATTTTCCTAACATAATTATTTTTAAGGAAAAATAAAAAATTACGTGACCAACTGGCTCAAAAGTCAGGGCCAACCCAACTCAAAAGTGAATGGCGTTCACCAAATGAGCCGAGACCAAAAAAGCCACGTCGTTTTCAGTCAAAAAAGAAGGCAATGCTCACGGTTTTCATGGATTACAACGGTGTAGTGCATCATGAATTTTTGCCAGAAGGCCAGACCGTAAACAAAGAGTATTATTTGGGCGTTATGAGATGTTTGCGTGAAGCAATTCGCCGAAAGAGACCAGAATTGTGGGCAGAAAACTCGTGGATCTACTACTTACTCTTCGTAATTTTTTGACGAAAAATGCAACAAATACCATCCAACAGCCACCGAATTCACCTGATTTGGCTCCCTGTGACTTCTTTCTGTTCAATCGAGTTAAAAAACCATTACGGGGAACGCGTTTCAGCAGCCGAGAGGAAATAATGGAAAAATCGCAGGAAGCACTGATGGACATACCGAAAACCGAACATAAAAAATGTTTCGAGGATTGGATCAAGCGCTGGCATAAGTGTGTTGTAGTCGATGGGGATTACTTTGAAGGGGACAATATAGATTTAGATTAATAAACTTGTATTTTGAATTTTATGAATAAATTCCGGGAACTTTTTGATCAAGGTGGTATGTACTTATTCTAGTAGATTTATTAAAGTGCATAAATTAAATTACTTTTGGATTTGAATGGGTTACGTGAACAGCTAAATATTTTATTAAGGCCGGTATAATAAAGACTAACAAAATGAGAGCTCTTTTCAAAATTTGTTATATTACAAATTCTTAAATAGCTATTCGATAATTTGATAATTTTCGTTACAAAAGTAGTAATAAAACCAGCAGCTGTATTTTAAAAAAACCAAACATTGTGATTTACGTATTTTATGACAGCTAAAAACGTGAATCGCAAAATTACGTTATTTTCTATTCTGACCGAAGAAAAACGTACATGCTCCCGATGTTAAAAAAACCCATGTTTTTTTGGGTGGGTTCTTGAAGCGTTTTTTCATTTATATGACAAGAAATAAGTAATTTATATATTTTGTATTATTAGTAATTTATATTTTTGTATTAAATTAATAGATAGAGGAAATACTAGGATGACTTGAACTAAGTAAACGAATAATGTGAGTCTTATTACCAAATAATTAATTTGGGTTTTCTAGATTTCGTATAAAAAATGTACAATAAATCCGGAGGGCTATTATGAACTTGATGCGAAGCGGATCGCATTTCGCATTTCTTGCGATTTAGTAAATACGATCTGCTTCGCAAGAGCTTATTATGAAATATCATTATCGCATATCGCATTTCCCTTAAGGATATATTTTTGGGAAATTTATTTTCTGTCAAATTATTGTAATAAGTGACGTTTATTGTTTGTGCGAATATTTCAATAAAAATTATTTTTGAGTAAACAAAACTGTAAAATGATAAAAAGAAAAAAAAATGGATACTGCGGCTTTATATTTTTGCTGTGATGAGGAAAAAGAGAATACTGTAAATAAAAATTCTATGAGAATCAGATGAAATGTACTGCGGAACGAATCATGCCCTTTAGATATTCCCGAGAAAAAGTTAGTTTATTGTTAAAACTACCTATTATTTATTAATTTAATTATATTACAGATTTAAACGACTTTTCCGACTGTCTAAGGAATCATTTAAATATTTGTTGGACAAGACAAACGCTAAATTTAAACTGACCAAATGTAAAAGTGCTATTCCTCCAATTTTAAAATTAGCAGCAACGTTACGTTTCTTGGCTGAGGGTTCTTACCAGCAGTCTGTTGGCCAAGACTATTTAGTCGGAATGGCTCAACCCACAGTTTCAATAGTTATTTCGGAAGTAATTAATATTTTGGAGTGCTTATGTGATGAATAGATAAATTTTGACCAAACGGAGGAAGAACAAAAAAAGTGTAATCAACATTACTATGTAAAGATGGGGTTTCCTGGTATAATCGGTAGTATAGATGGGACCCATGTCAACATAATCCGGCCAACTAAAAATGAACATCATTTTTACAACAGAAAAGGCCGTCACAGCATAAATGTCATGGCTGTATGTACATTACGATCCAAATTACTAAAAATTTTTCACATTAAATTATTTTTATAGACGTGCAACCAGAACCTGTTAATCACTTCTGTTGCTGCAAATCATGGAGGATGCTCTCATGATTCTTCGGTATGGTCGACGAGCTTAGAACGACAATATTTGGAAACTAAATATAGAACTGGAAATAAATCGGCATGGCTGTTAGGTTTGTATAGTAGGAAAACATAATTTTTTATTTTCAAACTAAAACATTTTTGTTTTACAGGTGACTCTGGGTATCCACTAGAGCCTTGGCTAATGACCCCATATAAAAATGCTCTAGACGGTACAAATGAAGCAATATATAACGATATTCATTCTAAATGCAGAACTACCATTGAAAGATGCTTTGGTGTAATAAAAGGTCGGTTTAGATGTCTCTTAGGTGCGAGAGAATTGCATTACAAACCCGAAAAAGCCGCCCAAATAATAAATGTGTCATGTATGCTCCACAACATTTGCATTAAGTATAATGTGGAATTCGACGAGACTTTGTTTGTGAACGATGAAGACTTTGAAAATGTGGGCAATACAAACACATCGAACTTTCAATCAGAAGCAAAACGAATTCGAGATGGAATACGAAATGGACTAATTGTAGTTTAGTTTATTTGTAAATTTCAGTTTATTAATAATTCTTTAAATTACATCACATTCGATAACAGTTCAAATAAAAAAATAAACCACAGAACAATTCTTTGTGTAAAATTAAATATGAAAATAAAAATAATTCATTTGCTGAATTAGCGTTTTATAATAAAAAGTTTAGATCTAGTTTTGTACATTAAGGCACTCTGTTTGGAGTTCTATTAGTTTGGCTTTAAGTTCCAATTTTTTCTTAATCAGCTTTCTTTTTTGTAGTCTGTCTTCTCTTTCATTATCACATTTGTTAATAAAAGTTTTAAGTTTCTTTTCTTTTATTCTCCGTATGTCCTTCAAGCAACGTAAAATGTTTTTTTGGTTACTTGTTGATTCTTCATAAAATTTTATTGTTTTTTTATGAAAATCAACCTGAGAGTCAACCAGCTTTTGTAGCAAACTTAAAGTTGTTCTTTTTTCTTCGGTGGGTTTGGTAAAATAAGCGGATCATTTTCTTTATCCCCTTCCTGTTCATGTGCATCATCGATGTCATGAATCACGTTCTCGACTAGTATATTTTTATTAATTTGGCTCTCACCGTTTGTATCCATATATCCTCCGTTGAGTAGTGAGGGCTATATTGAGCTGCACTTGGGTGTGTACCAGCTTCATTTCCAATATTGGGTTTTGGGGCTCCAAAGGTTTGGGTAACAAATCCATCAACATCCGAATTTAAATCAAGTAGGGCTACAATTTGTTCCTCGGAATTGGAAAATTTATAAGATCGGTTCTTGCCGCCACCTGTTCCATGAATTAATTTTTTATTGTGCCTTAGCTTGTTTTTAATGTGGTACTTATAATCTTTCCACACCTAAAAATAAAAATAGTATCATGTACAAAATATCTTACGACATTGAAAAATAAATATTCACCTTTTTCCAACCTTCCACTGTTTTTAATGGGGGACCTTCGCTGTTTAATTGGTTTTTTAATTCCGACCACAGCCCATTTGCCCGTTGTTTATACTGTGGAGCACACAAACAATTTTTAGCTAGCCCTTCATTTGTGACCATGAAGTCGACGATAACCTCAAATTGTTTCGGAGTGGTGGTCCTAAATAATTAATAAATATATAGAAAAATTTTGTTGTAATAAAAAACATTTTCAATTATTTATATTAAAAATATTAATCGTCATTTAATTACATTTTATCGCTGCACAAAATAATGTTTCACTAACCAAATGCGATATCCGCCTGCTATTGAGCAGTCGCATTTGTCAATCTTTTTTCCGTAAAAATCCGCCTTCTTTTTCTATAATTTGGCGCTTCATTCGACAAAGACCGGATTAAATGCGAAAAGGGTGTTTCATAATACAAAAATGCGAAATCGCATGAAAATACGAAATGCGATCCGCTTCGCATCAAGTTCATAATAGGCCTCCCGAGCATGGTTTGGCCAATCCGACAAATGTTGTTATTACAAAAATACATCGTTATTAATCACAAGAAACCATCACTATATATTCTGTAATTTAAAATCAATAAATATTTGTGTTCGGCGGCTTCCAGTGTCGTCGTCGGTTCGCTGAAAGAAACATTTCATTTGTTATATTCGCAAACAAACTTGTATACTATTAAAATTGTTGCCAAATAGCATAATTTCACAGAATATTCTGTTTTCCAGTTTTCTAGGATTTTTTGATGTTTGTGAACGTTTTATTTATCGGAATAGGAATTTGACACAAAAGAAACGTTCACGTTAAAGAATGTCGCGTTACCCGTCACGTTTTTTATACTTTTTTCAGCATACAGCTGCAGTCTGCTTTTTTGTAAAACAAGAAATTTATCTACCAATCAAAAATTACTAAAAATTGTTTAAGAATTATGTGAATTGCGATCCAAAATAACAAATAGGTATTTGCACAAAATTCATAATACACTAAAGAGTTCATCTCATACTCTGGTTCGCCGCGAAAACGATTAATATAATTAATTTGTTAAGGGTAGCCGGACTTAACAGTTTCACAAAAAATCTTGTTTATCAACCTTATCAACCTAAGTAGTGGTATGATTTACACAGCTTTCGAAAAACTTACAATTAAACAAATTACACCAAGAGTAATAAATCACCAACCGATATGCAACAATGAAATCGAATAAACAACCGAAAAATTGTTAAAATTGCACTCCTCACCTCAGAATAAACACAACAAAAATAAAACTGCCATATTTAAGCTGACATTTTAAATAATTGACAATTTTATAATAAATAAATTTTCCCGCTTATGATAAATTCCATTTTATGTAATAATCGAATAAATAGCATTCGTATGTCTTTCATTTCACAATGAAATTAAAACAACAACAAAAAATATTCAACTTAATTTACCACAAAAAAGCTGATTCCAAATTTATGGGAAAATTATAAATAAATCGAAAACAGCTTGATGTTAGGTAGTTTCATGTTTACCTGAGTGTTTTACATTTACTTAATTCCTTTATAAACATCACATACTGATTAAGAAATACTTTTCTCGTCTCAAAGTAGATACATTATTGTGGTTTCGACAGTAGGCAACTATATGGTTATTGCCGGATTCACGATATTGTGTAACATTATACACCACTTTGGTGTTAAAGGATACGAAATTCACAATATTCTCAAATTTCACAAGATTTTCACAGCATTTAGGTTTTTAGGAATAGGGTCCCTTGTTTCCGGAGGAATTGCGAATTGAGAATTGATTTATTGTGACTTTTTTAGACTATTTTGGAATTATGTTTTCCAAGGCATACTATGGCAACTGCTTTTATTTTTCAAATTTTGGAAAAAATAATTCCATTTCACAACAATTTTGTTGTTTATTATTCCCTAAAACTATTGTTGATAATTACATAGTAGGCAGTAATGTTAAAATGGAATTGGTTTTTCCAAAATTTGAAAAAATACTAATCGCCACAGTATAGTTCGAAAAAATAATACCAAAATAGTCGAAAAAAATCACAATAAATCAATTAAGGATACGAAATTCACAATATGGTATTCTCAAATTTCACAAGATTTTCACAGCATTTAGGTTTTCAGGAACAGGGTCCCTTGTTTCCGGAGGAATTGTGAATTGAGAATTGATTTATTGTGACTTTTTTAGACTATTTTGGAATTATGTTTTCCAAGGCATACTATGGCAACTGCTTTTATTTTTCAAATTTTGGAAAAAATAATTCCATTTCACAACAATTTTGTTGTTTATTATTCCCTAAAACTGTTGTTGATAATTACATAGTAGGCAGTAATGTTAAAATGGAATTGGTTTTTCCAAAATTTGAAAGAATACCAATCGCCACAGTATAGTTTGGAAAAATAATACCAAAATAGTCGAAAAAAGTCACAATAAATCAATTCTCAATTCCCCGAGAAAACCAGAATAGTGCCACAGGAGGGTTTTTGTGAATTCAACTCGAACATATTCGAGTCTTAGAAGTATTGAATTCTTATTTGAATTAATCAGATTCGTTATTTTCTTATTTAAATCACATTCGAATGTTGTACTTCGAAGAGTCGAGGACGTTCGAATCGAACTCAAAAATAGTCCTCAGATTAAAATTGTAGTGTGCAGTTTCACTGATATATTTTATTTATTTCTATAAAATCATATAACTAATAACCAGTAAATGAGAAAATAAGAATAAAAATTTAAAGGAATCCGCAAATTCATCATCGGAAGTATCATTCTCATCGTAAAAACGCAAGCAAGTTCCTGCATGCTCAAAAAAGAAACCATAAGAAATTTTTTTTGCAATAATATGAAAATCTTTCCGCAACTTTGTACCTTCGATAAATAAGGCAACAAAATATTTTAAACAAAACGAATACAACGGAATCTGTTTCTAAGGAACTCCAACCAGCTTAACGTAATTTTTAGTATTCCGAATTTAGTTTCGCAACGAATTTTCATTCGCTAGAAACGTCTTTTAATTCTATTGAACATACTAAAAACTTGCGCTAGTAAAATTTTTCATTTTCGTGCAAAATACATTTAAGTATGACGATTTACCCGTTTTTGGAATACAAAACCAAATTGTTATATGTTATTTTCAATTTTTAACTAATTTACGCACGACCTGATAAATGTAATTTTTAAAATTATTTCGCCGATCTTTAGTATATTCTTACTTCTAATAGAAAATTAAAAAAGGAAGAGGAAACAATTTGTAACAGTCCGTTCAAAAATTACGTCAAGTTATTTTGGGCCATTCTTAACTCCGTCTCTCTCACTCCTTCATCACAAGTCGTCACAAAACTGAATATGTGAGCAATGATTTAATCATTTAAGAACATGAAGTAAATGGTATATTAAAGAAATACGCCTCTAATGATATACCTGCAAATTATTGTATTATGTCATATGTAATATCCCATAACAGTAACTTCTTATAATTACATGACGTCATCTTTTATGAAATTTTCCCTGCCCCAGCCTAAACGTGACAACAATCAATACTCCTTCCCCAAACAAAGGCGTAACGTAGTTTAGGGATAGCCCATAAAATTTTGGTATGGTCATTTATTTTGTTAATTCCAACCCTAAAAATGCGTCACAAAATTTTATGTTCAGGTACATAAACCGTAACGTAATCTTTTGGAACAAAATGACGCATATTTATAAATTTAACTATAAAAGAAGGGGTAGGTAGGACTGTAAAACAACATAAAATATAACCAGTAGTTTTTGTTAACATTTTTTGGTATAGATTAGTGTTTAAATTAATAGTTCAGTTAGTTTAACTTGTGAAGTTCTATTTAAATCATTTACTTATTTAAATAACATCAAAAATATTTCAAATAATAAGTGTAATAATGGTTGGGTACAAAAAGTGTTGTAAGCCGTTTCCTGAGTTGAAATGTTCTCTAAAAGTTTAAGAAATGCTAATGATTATATTAAAATTCGTTTGCCGCGCTCGATTCATGTAACTGAAAATTCATCGATTTGTACATGATGTTATTACCGGGTGACTAATAAACGTCAAAAAGTTGAAAACGAGGTATCACCGGTTAATAATTCATTAAATTCACCTGTTACTCCGGAGACATCATCAATAGTCAATGACGAGAATATTTCGAGTATGAGTGAAAGTGAGGAATGCCAAATAAAAAGTGCTCTCTTTCGTTTATAAAAAATATTCAAATAGTGAAGATTATATAACATGTAAATTTTAACCGTATAAGTATCTTTAAATTTCTATCCTTGTTTTGTAATACATTTTTTACTGTCAATATTTTTTGTTTTAAATTTAATATTGAATCACAAAAACGAGTGAAAAAATTAACCTGGAAAAATTAAATAAAATCGAGTTTTTATAAGAGGACCAAAAATCTACCATTCGATTTTTGAAATTTTCAAAATAGGTAGAGTCATACTTAAACGTATTTTGCACGAAAACGAAAAATTTTGCTAGCGCAAGTTTTTAGTATGTTCAATAGAATTATAAAGGACGTAAAATTAAAAAAAAAAAAAATTGGACGATCATTGAGAAAATTCAAAAATAAAATTTTGGCGGGAAATTTGAAAATGAAGAAATTAAAGAACTTACCATTTTATTAATCCGTATTAACTTACCTTTAAAACGAGCCCTATATTATAAATATCGGATAATTATTTTTCCTTTTATAGCCATAAACACAACATCATGTTCATCATTTTTCTCAACATTTGACACCCTGTATTTTAAACAACAAAAAAAATCACGTTCTACAAAATTTTTTTTTTTTAATCAAGACCACAAACTCAAAACATAAAAATCATAAAATTAAAACATGACTTCCAAAAATTTGTGATTTGACGTATTTTTCACCATGTATATATATATATATATAATATATATAATGTTCTGAGTGTTCCTGTTCCCGTAATAAGACAGATCGCTTGTTCCTTCTCTCTTTAATACATGAGCATTGGTCAGTGTCCAAAATGATGGAACAGTTCCAGGCAACAAAACACATAGTAATAAAATCAAAGAATTTAATCAAAGAGTCAGGAAACAGTAGCTTTGGCGGATCGAGAAAAAGAGGCCAGAAATTTCTTCAGAATTATTTACCAGAGTTGAGGAATTCTACAGAAGTATGGATATCAGCCGACAGCTTCCTGGAACAAATGATTGCATAAGTGTTCGTGATGCTAATGGAAAGCGAATTCAAAAACAGAAACTACTTGTTATATGCAGTTTATCTGAGGCATATCAGCATTTTTTGAAAAAAAAAATCCAACTCAAAAGATTGGATTCCAAAAGAATGAATATTAGCTGGAAATAATGTGTGTATAATTCATCAAAACCACAATTTGTTATGTCCAGTTATTATAAAAATTTTACTTTGTGATCCTGTTATTAGGAATGAGAGAGCTGTTAAAAAAAGTATACTGTGAAAATTTGACGTCTGACTCCTGTGAAGAAAAATGTGAAAACTGCAATATGCTTGTCGATAGTTTCCTTAAACAACTAAAATTCGCTGCAGAAGCTGAGGAGGTGGATGACGTAACATACAGCTATTGGAAGCCTGATTACACATACAAATTAGAAAAGATTACGTCTTCAATTGATGAAATTTTGTCAAAGTTAAAGTTTAGTTTAGCAGCACTTCGTAAGCACGATATAGCAGATGATATAAGCAGATTATATCACTAAAGAACAATCGCGTTACCCTATTACAGACAGCAAGCAACTTTATTTCCAATCGTGGCGTACTACAAATCATCAACAGGTGAAATGACCACACTTTCCTATGAAGTAATATCTGAAGAACAGACACATGATTTAGTAGCTGTATATGGATTTCAAACTAAATTTATCAATTTTCTCAGAGACAATGGGTCGGAATATCCAGCTCCAAAGAAAATTTATTATTTTTCAGATGGAGCTATATCGCAATTTAAGAACAGGAAAAACTTTGCCAATATTGCCTTCCATCAACAAGATTTCAATATTGGATGTGAATGGAATTTCTTTGCCACAAGCCACGGTAACGGACCATCAGATGGTGTTGGAGGCACTATTAAGAGGACTGCTAGAATGTGTTCCTTAATAAGTGTTGACGAGAGCCTTTTTAATACTGCAGAAGCAATTTTTGAATGGTGTAAAGATAAAAGTAACAGGAAATCTATTCATTTCGGTTATGTAAGCAAAGTAGAATATGGAAAAACCAAAAATAAACTTAATTAAAAACTATCAAAGGATAACACATTGAAAAATATCCGTCTAACTCATCAAGTAATGCCTGTCTGATACAATTTATATTAAAACTAAAATGTTTTCAAGTTCTTTTTCTGTTAATGAAATTTTTTTGTAAAATTGACAAAATGTGTAAAACTTATTGTAAAAATACCATTTATTATTTTATTTTAATTATTGTATAAAGAAAATACAACTTTTGCGCCTTCAGCTCTTCTTCTGGTGACAGCAATTTCTCTTCGCGTTTTCGCATGGAGGACACAATTTCGAGTGCAATTAGACCAGCATTTTCTTGCATTAATTTAGCGAGTTTATGCCACACTTTCATAAAAATTGCTAGAGTTACATCTGCAGATTGAAGTTTTACTGTTGTACAGTTTGGCTTTGCCAAGAGTTCTTTCAGGTTTTTTACTTCATCCCATTCAGCTTTGGATAACTTCAGTTCTCTTGTTCCTGCAGCAGCTACTTGTTCACAGTAAGATTGAAACACGAGAAGTCGATCAATCATTGCAAATGTTGAACCCCAACGAGTTACAGTATCTAGTGGTTGAGTTAATCCATGTAATTGAAGCAGAATACTGTGAATGTTTTGTGTTCGTAACTTAATAACGACTTGTCGAATTTTTCCCAAAAATTTAGTTGCGTGCTCTTTCTTTAATCCATCCCAGATTGCCAACTGAAATGTATGTATGCCACACCTCATCAATTGGGCTTTTGATTCATCATTAAGTACCCATTTTGGCAGTATAAAGTTCGGATTGGAAACCCATTGTTCAGCATTAGCATTCTCAATTCTTCGGTAACCATATTCCTCAATTTCTTCCTCTATCATAAATGTTTCAGTACTAGTTCCGTTTATAATATCATTGTCCGAATTAGAATCTTCATCGCAGCTGCTGAAATTCTTTACGGCACACGTCATATTTGCTGCATTGTCAACGCAGATACTCAAAATCTGCATTTTAGTAATATCGAATTTTTCTAAAATTGATTTCACTTGATTTTTCACATAAGACGAATCATGTTTTCCTTTGGTATCCACAATGTCCAATGTTTTTATAACGACCTTATTTTTCTTTTTATCGTAGAACTGGACATTCACTGCGAGAAAATTTCTATTGTCACGGGATGCTGCGTCCATCTTCAGGTAGCATAACTTTTCTTTTAATAATTGCTTCAGATCTCAGCACGAACAGAATCAGCTGTACTGATAAGCAAATGACGAACTGCATCGTGTCCTGTCGCAATACCAAGCTTTTGAGCCGTTTCACCCCCAATTTTTTGGAATCCCTTATTTTGCAGTTTGAATGTAGTGAGGGGTGTTGTACTCAAGCAAACCATTTCCAATAGACCTTCACGGAAAGTATCAGGATCCATAGTAACTGTAACTTTTGAAGACTTCAAAAATGAATCAATTTTCATTTGTTCCATTTTGTGTTCCTTATTAGTTGATGATCCGTCGTAAGTATTATTTCCTTCACAATCACAACCACTTCGCTTTTCCGTGGCAACTTTATCTTCTTGGTCTTTTTTTTTCGTTAGAGACTATAAATTTCCGGATGGTTACGTTTGACATGCCGCCAAAGATTAAATTTGTTCGCGGTACTAGATTCATTGGCATTAAATTTAAAGTTGCATCGTTTGAGTTGGCCATTTACTTCATTTTCCACCTTGCACGTTGAAAACTTTCTCCTATTATTAATTTCAAAGTTGTTTCTTAAATCCTCTTCCGTAAATCGGCTATCTATCATGGACGGCAGTTTTGCATTTTCATTTGTTGACGCCATGGTTAAACTTACTTAAAACACCTAAAAAAACATTGTTACATTTAATATTAATAAAAATGTTTTTTTTACATATAAATGTTTTTTTTTTACTTATAAAAATTTATTATAACAAAGACAAACAGTTTTATAACAATTAGCCACAAAAAAACTTATCATAACCTCAAAATTCACAAACACTCAACAAAATTACATGAAAAGAAATACATAACATTACCCAAGTATTTTTATTTCCGAAAATTTTTGCATTTTTCTGACATTTTGCGGATTTCATCACCGACTTTTGTCAGGAATAATGTCCGACTTATTATAAGATTTCCTATGAAAGTTGGCCAAAAAACTCGGAAAATGTGGACAAAAAAGTTAGGTTATGGTACGACAAATTTGTGGGCGGGGCTTATAATATAAATTTTGGCGGCAAAATTTCACTTTTGAATTTAAATCTAGCTTTAATTAAAAATATATTTTTTTAAAAAATTTTTTTTTCAGAATACCTTTTATTAAATGTATAAATTACAATATTACATTTATTATAATTTATAAATTTTAACTCCACCTGAGTAAATACATTTTTCTATCTTCATTTACTGCGTGCATCGCATGTTCAACTTCCTGAGGTGTTTCACATTGGAGAGCTGCAGTAATTTTAAACTTAGTCCTTTTATTTGAATAGTCAATAATTTCGGTTTAATCTTCTAATTTCTGTAAAGAAAAAAAGCGTTACAATATTATATTGTATTCAAGGTACAAGACCTAGTAAAACAAAAAAACCAACCTCTGTCCCACACAGCACAATTTTGATTCAATTAAACTTTGAATATGTTTTTGTTACGTTTCATTATTTGAAAGTAGCGTTTCTTAACAACAATAGGATAGCCATTTGAAAAGTTTGCATCGTAATGATATAAGGTTTCTTGAGGTATGAGACTTTGAGTTCACCATGACAAAAGTAGTCAGTAAGTCAGTAAGTTATCGACCACTAAAATTTATATGATAAAATTTCTCAAACATTCCAATGGATTTTTCCAATTCCTGAGGTATCGCAAATGTAATTGATACCATTGTCGAACCAAGTAGTGGCCAGACGCCTGCTTGTAACACTTTTATTGATAAATTTATTCCTATTTCATAAGTATTATCTTTTAAGTAATTATTAAATTTATTATTTAAATCAGCCGATACCGAAATATCGGTACACTCAACACAGTCTTGGGTACCCCAGTATAACAAAACTGAAAACTTCAACCGGTTATCAATTTTTGTCCGGTTTTCAGACGAAAATCTCGGAAAATGATGAAATTTGGTTTCCAAATTTCGACACATGTAGCGTTGTAGTAGAATCGTATTTTTGTTTTCTGTAGACGCCATTAGAATTGCGTTATACGTAAATAGAATATCGCTTGTGCCAAAATACTGTGAATGTTTATTAAAAAAACGAAATCGGCTGACAATTTTACAGTAAAATGTTAGCGAAAAGGTGACTGTGTTGAGTGTACCGATATTTCGGTATCGGCTGATTTAAATAATAAATTTAATAATTACTTAAAAGATAATACTTATGAAATAGGAATAAATTTATCAATAAAAGTGTTACAAGCAGACGTCTGGCCACTACTTGGTTCGAAAATGGTACCAATTACATTTAAGATACCTCAGGAATTGGAAAAATCCATTGGAATGTTTGAGAAATTTTATCATATAAATTTTAGTGGTCGAAAACTTACGTGGCTACACCATTTTTGTTATGGTGAACTCAAAGTTTCATACCTCAAGAAACCTTATATCATTACGATGCAAACTTTTCAAATGGCTATCCTATTGTTGTTAAGAAACGCTACTTTCAAATAATGAAACGTTACAAAAACATATTCAAAGTTTAATTGAATCAAAATTGTGCTGTGTGGGACAGAGGTTGGTTTTTTTGTTTTACTAGGTCTTGTACCTTGAATACAGTAATATTGTAACGCTTTTTTTCTTTACAGAAATTAGAAGATTCAACCGAAATTATTGACTATTCAAATAAAAGGACTAAGTTTAAAATTACTGCAGCTCTCCAACGTGAAACACCTCAGGAAGTTGAACATCGCATGTTCATCGCATGCAGTAAATGAAGATAGAAAAATGTATTTACTCAGGTGGAGTTAAAATTTATATATTATAATAAATGTAATATTGTAATTTATACATGTAATAAAAAGTATTCTGAAAAAAAAAATTAATCAAAGTATTATATAAAAGTATTATACAAAAGTATTCTGAAAAAAAATATATTTTTAATTAAAGCTAGATTTAAATTCAAAAGTGAAATTTTGCCGCTAAAATTTATGTTATAAGCCCCGCCCACAAATTGGTCGTACCATAACCTAACTTTTTTGTCATCATTTTCCGAGTTTTTTGGCCAACTTTCATAGGAAATCTTATAATAAGTCGGACATTATTCCTGACAAAAGTCGGTGATGAAATCCGCAAAATGTCAGGAAAATGCAAAAATTTTCGGAAATAAAAATACTTGGGTAAAGCAAAAAAGGTAGTAGATTTTTTTCTGTATTTACGCAATGTCCCAAGTATTTTTATATCCGAAAATTTTTGTATTTTTCTGACATTTCGCTGATTTCATCTCCGATTCTTTTCCGAATTAATGTCCGACTTATTATAAGATTTCCTATGAAAGTTGGCCAAAAAACTCGGAAAATGATGAAAAGAAAAGTTAGGTTATGGTACGACAAATTTGTGGGCGGGGCTTATAATATAAATTTTGGCGCCAAAATTTCACTTTTGAATTTAAATCTAGCTTTAATTAAAAATATATTTTTTTTAAGAATACTTTTTATTTTTATTACATGTATAAATTACAATATTACATTTATTATAATATATAAATTTTAACTCCACCTGAGTAAATACATTTTTCTATCTTCATTTACTGCGTGCATCGCATGTTCAACTTCCTGAGGTGTTTCACGTTGGAAAGCTGCAGTAATTTTAAACTTAGTCCTTTTGTTTGAATAGTCAATAATTTCGGTTGAATCTTCTAATTTCTGTAAAGAAAAAAAGCGTTACAATATTATATTGTATTCAAGGTACAAGACCTAGTAAAACAAAAAAACCAACCTCTGTCCCACACAGCAACAATTTTGATTCAATTAAACTTTGAATATGCTTTTGTAACATTTCATTATTTAACTGTAGCGTTTCTTGTATATCCTTACGTCATCACATCACATGTCTCAAACAACAATAGGACAGCCATTTGAAAAGTTTGCATCGTAATGATACAGGGTTTCTTGAGGTATGAGACTTTTAGTTCATCATGACAAAAACGGTGTAGCCACGTAAGTTTTCGTCCACAAAAATTTATATGATGAGGTATCGCAAATGTAATTGGTATCGATGTCGAATCAAGTAGTGGCCAGGCGTCTGCTTGTAACACTTTTATTGATAAATTTATTCCTATTTCATAATTATTATCTTTTACACACTATCAGTTTCAGTCGATTTCGATTTTTTTAATAAACAGACACATGAACTATTTACGTATAACGCAATCGTAATGGCGTCTACAGAAAACAAAAAATACATTTGTACTTCAACGCTACATGTGTTAAAAATTTGAAACACCATCTTTTCAGCATTTTCAATTTTTTCGAACGAAAACCGGAAAAGATTTTATAACCGATTCAAGTTTTCAGTTTTGTTATACTTGGGGTATATATCCCAAGTATAACAAAACTGAAAACTTCAACCGGTTATCAATTTTTGTCCGGTTTTCAGACGAAAAAATTGGAAAATGATGAAATTTGGTTTCCAACTTTCAACACATGTAGCGTTGTAGTACAAATGTATTTTTGTTTTCTGTAGACGCCATTACGATTGCGTTATACGTAAATAGTTCATGTGTTTGTTTATTAAAAAAATCGAAATCGACTGAAACTGATAGTGTGTAAAAGATAATAATTATGAAATAAGAATAAATTTATCAATAAAAGTGTTACAAGCAGACGCCTGGCCAATACTTGGTTCGACAACGATACCAATTACATTTCCGATACCTCATATCATATAAATTTTTGTGGACGAAAACTTACGTGGCTACACCGTTTTTGTCATGATGAACTAAAAGTCTCATACCTCAAGAAACCCTGTATCATTACGATGCAAACTTTTCAAATGGCTGTCCTATTGTTGTTTGAGACATGTGATGTGATGACGTAAGGATATACAAGAAACGCTACAGTTAAATAATGAAATGTTACAAAAGCATATTCAAAGTTTAATTGAATCAAAATTGTTGCTGTGTGGGACAGAGGTTGGTTTTTTTTGTTTTACTAGGTCTTGTACCTTGAATACAATATAATATTGTAAAGCTTTTTTTCTTTACAGAAATTAGAAGATTCAACCGAAATTATTGACTATTCAAACAAAAGGACTAAGTTTAAAATTACTGCAGCTCTCCAACGTGAAACACATCAGGAAGTTGAACATGCGATGCACGCAGTAAATGAAGATAGAAAAATGTATTTACTCAGGTGGAGCTAAAATTTATATATTATAATAAATGTAATATTGTAATTTATACATGTAATAAAAATAAAAAGTATTCTTAAAAAAAATATATTTTTAATTAAAGCTAGATTTAAATTCAAAAGTGAAATTTTGGCGCCAAAATTTATATTATAAGCCCCGCCCACAAATTTGTCGTACCATAACCTAACTTTTTTTGTCATCATTTTCCGAGTTTTTTGGCCAACTTTCATAGGAAATCTTATAATAAGTCGGACATTAATTCGGAAAAGAATCGGAGATGAAATCAGCGAAATGTCAGAAAAATACAAAAATTTTCGGATATAAAAATACTTGGGATGGTATGTATGTATGTACTAGTTTAGTACATCTACTTTAGTACATTTAATAAATCTACTACATATGGATTTTTTTAATAACCCAAGTATAACAAAACCTAACTCAAATAGAGCAATAAGTTTTTCCTAAGTTTTTTGATGAAAAAATTCGAACCTAACTTCATGCTGTCATATCTATACAAAATATACAAGTAGAGTAGTGTGTATATCGTATATGTACATACCAAAAACATCTATAATTGGTACATGGTACATACCCAAAACCAACAAAAATGTTTATAAATTTTATGTTATATGTATAGACGTTTTTTTGGTTTTGACATAATGTAGAAAATCTACTTTTCAAAATTGTTGTGCGCATTGGTTGTTTAATTTAATAATATTTTGTTTTTTTTTTGTGTTTCGATTTTTTTTATAAATATTTATATTTTAATTTAATATACAATTGGACGCTCAACGCCTAATTGTGATTTTGGGTAAGTTTTGTGAGTGATTGTTTAATAAACCATATTAATATTTTATTTTGTGAATGCGTCATTTTCTTTTATAGCCTGATGAGATTGGTTGAATAAATTTGTCATAGTCTTCATCGGATGGAAACTGAATTGAAAACTATTAATAATTTCAATTCTTCATAATAATCATAATAACAATAAATAATTAATATTTATATTATAATTTAAAAATTAGATTTAAAAGATAAAAGCCGTTTATATAAATATGTAATTTTATTAATGTTAAATATAATAAACAAGTTTTATTAATAAATTTCAGTATTGAATTTTTAATTTGTTTCATTTTAAACGTTTAATTTACCCGCCAAATTTTGCTGATGTTGACACATGCATACATACACAAAAATGTTCCCGCCCATTTTATTTTTGACATTTACATACACACACATTCATACATTTTCATAATATTGAGTTTACTCCAGTTAAGACTTTTCGCGACAAGTTTCATACGACTTTTTAGGATAAGTCCTAACTCAAACCTAGAAAAAGTCTTAACTAAGTTAAGACTTATTCTAGGTTTTTTGACAAAAAAGTCTTAAGTAAAAATACTTGGGAAGCTCCCAAGTATTTTTATATCCGAAAATTTTTGTATTTTTCTGACATTTCGCTGATTTCATCTCCGATTCTTTTCCGAATTAATGTCCGACTTATTATAAGATTTCCTATGAAAGTTGGCCAAAAAACTCGGAAAATGATGACAAAAAAAGTTAGGTTATGGTACGACAAATTTGTGGGCGGGGCTTATAATATAAATTTTGGCGCCAAAATTTCACTTTTGAATTTAAATCTAGCTTTAATTAAAAATATATTTTTTTAAGAATACTTTTATTTTTATTACATGTATAAATTACAATATTACATTTATTATAATATATAAATTTTAACTCCACCTGAGTAAATACATTTTTCTATCTTCATTTACTGCGTGCATCGCATGTTCAACTTCCTGAGGTGTTTCACGTTGGAGAGCTGCAGTAATTTTAAGCTTAGTCCTTTTGTTTGTATAGTCAATAATTTCGGTTGAATCTTCTAATTTCTGTAAAGAAAAAAAGCGTTACAATATTATATTGTATTCAAGGTACAAGACCTAGTAAAACACAAAAACCAACCTCTGTCCCACACAGCAACAATTTTGATTCAATTAAACTTTGAATATGCTTTTGTAACATTTCATTATTTAACTGTAGCGTTTCTTGTATATCCTTACGTCATCACATCACATGTCTCAAACAACAATAGGACAGCCATTTGAAAAGTTTGCATCGTAATGATACAGGGTTTCTTGAGGTATGAGACTATTAGTTCATCATGACAAAAACGGTGTAGCCACGTAAGTTTTCGTCCACAAAAATTTATATGATATGAGGTATCGGAAATGTAATTGGTATCGTTGTCGAACCAAGTAGTGGCCAGGCGTCTGCTTGTAACACTTTTATTGATAAATTTATTCCTATTTCATAATTATTATCTTTTACACACCTTCAGTTTCAGTCGATTTCGATTTTTTTAATAAACAAACACATGAACTATTTACGTATAACGCAATCGTAATGGCGTCTACAGAAAACAAAAATACATTTGTACTTCAACGCTACATGTGTTGAAAGTTGGAAACCAAATTTCATCATTTTCCAATTTTTTCGTCTGAAAACCGGACAAAAATTGATAACAGGTTGAAGTTTTCAGTTTTGTTATACTTGGGCTGAAGCAGTAGACAATCAAAATTATTGTGCTCCGAGCTCCGCTCCAGCTCCGGGGAAAAACTTTGTGCTCCAGTGCTCCGCTGTATAAATATATATATATGTATATATATATATATATATATATATATATATATATATATATATATATATCATATATATATATATATATATATATATATATATATATATATATATGTATATATATATATATATATATATATATATATATATATATATATATATATATATATATACGGCACCCGTTTATGAGCTGGAGGCGGTTAAAGTCGTCATGTTGTATCAGGAAGATTATACTCAAGTACAAATCGCACGAAAATTAGGAGTGAACCAGTCTTCGGCTTCACGAATACTTAAGCGATATCGTGAGACCGGAGAGTATAAAAGAAAGCCCGGACAAGGACGTAAAAGGTGCATAACCGAGCATGACAACCGATTGTTAAAAATTAATTCGTTACGTGATCGAAAGCGTACTTCTACTAAACTAAAAAATGACTTACTTAGTGCGCGCCAAGTGAATGTTAGTGCCAGAACAATTAGACGAAGATTAAAAGAAGCGAACCTAACTCCAAAACGGCCGTCAAAGTTCCACGGCTTCTTCTCCGCCACAAATCTAGCCGTTTAGAATTTGCTCATTCTCATCCAAATTGGGAAACTGATAAATGGGCCATTGTTCTCTTTTCAGATGAGACCAGAATTTGAATTCTGGATCCATCTGGAAACCTTGTATACAGAAGACCTGGAGAACGCTATCCACCGTGTTACGTTGCAAACTGTAAGCTTTGGTGGAGGTTCAATAATATTTTGGGGTGGAATCAGTTGGGAGGGCCGTACGGAGCTGGTGGAGATTGATTTGAGGATGAATGCAGACCGGTATGTTCGGAACATTCTTGACGATCACGTTTTGCCATATGTGGGCTTCATAGGTTATGAGTTTTATGTTAATGCATGATAACGCTCCAGTCCACGTAGCTGCAACGGTATGACAATATCTTCAAGATATCGGCATTCGTGCACTTAAGTGGCCAAGTATGGGACATTCTAAAACGCCGCATTAGAGCTAGAAATCCCGCACCAGATTCGTTAGCAGGCCTGAAAGTTGCAACGGAAGAAGAGTGGAATCTCATCCCGCAAGAAATGATATAAAGCCTTCTACTTAGTATACCCAGAAGAATGGAAGCTGAATTGTAATAAAGCTAATTTTAATGTTTATAAACCGCTTTTGAAAATTAAAAAAAAAAATAGTTCGCCACATCTCGTATTACAAAAAAAAATATGCGTTAATTTTGTCCAGGAGTGTATATACAGTTGTGTTCATAATAATAGCAGTGCATTACCCTGCTTTAATAACTGTTTAATATTTTTTACTCCTTACTTTTTTTGCAAGGGTGGCAATGCTCTGAAATTTCTTCTTTCCTATCTTATTAACCTTCCTCTTATTAACGGTATATCATTACTGTTTTAAAAAATGCTTAAGGGGGGCGAATAGCAGGGACAGCAGAGACGCAACGATTTCAACAACAACGTCAAGCAACACTACCTACAGTTAGTACAAATTTGGGTGACCGCATGGGAACATGATGATGGAACGAAATCTCGCACCCCCCCCCCCCTCTGAATATAGCCGACGGAAGAAATGGTGGAGGCAATAATAATAGTTGTTTAGAGCTTTTCAGAAAAAAACAAAAAAACTTTTTTCAGAAAAAAAACAAAACAAAAAAAAAAGAGTTTGCGGCACCAGGAAAATTTGTATTGTGTGTTGTCATTGTGTCTTCTTACAGGTTGGAGCAGTAGATGAACTTTAAATTGTATATTGTCTTGTGCTAAATAAATTACTAAAAAATATATTACTAACAAATTTACTAACTATCCACTACTTAGGTGTCTGGAACCGGGTTGAGTCTTTGTTGCTAACATTCCTTTCCCATCCCTCGATCTTGTTATATTTGAAAAGGTGTACGACGGCGGCCTGGCAAGGGGCGGATATCACACTATTAGACTTATGTGGTGGTTATCGATGTGGCGCCTTTCTTTACGGAGTTTTGGGCTTCATGAAGAGAATGGTGTGTCGTGTTGTAACATGAGTAATAGTGGTTGGTATTCGCATTTATTATAAATACGGGAGATTTGCTTAATGCTTGATCGTACATCGCAATCAATCAATCAATCAATCAACTGTTTTAAAAAATGCTAATTCTTTTTTATGAGATTACATTTGTTAGCGACTGTTTGAACCAAGCTGTTCATAATAATAGCAGCAACGCAAGAAACATAGTTTCAAGCGAGGTTTTTAACGAATAGTTGAAACTTTTTAACTAATTGGTAAGTCCAAATTTTTCTCGTAATTCGTAAAGTGCCAAAAACCATATTTAAGTGTATTTTAGAAAATTAATGGATTGATCCAAGCAATGCACGGAAGAAAAGCGAAACCTTATTAAAAAGCTTCGATGTGAAGCAAAATCTTACCGTGAAATACAAGAAATTATCTGATGTTCTGCTAAAATGGTCTGTAATTCAGTAAAATGGGCTGATAAGGCTGAAACACGTGGGCCAAAAAGGAAAACAACTGAGCTTATTGACCTACAAATCATACAAATGGTAAAGAACGACCCTTATATCAGCTCAAAAAAGATTAAGAAGAAACTTCAGGTACCTGTAGGTGCGGTGACTATACGGAGGCGCCTATTAGAAGCTAAATTGGCCGCCAGGAGTCCAAGAAAATTAATATTGCTCAGCAAGAGGCATGTAGCCAAAAGAATAAGGCGTACGTCAATTGGCCCCTAGAAAACTGGCGAAATGTTTTATGGAGCGACGAAAGTAAAATTACCCTTTATGGTTCCACAGGTCGTCGACAATATGTGAGGATACCTCCAAACACTGCCCACGACCCAAAGTACACAGTAAAGACTATTAAGCATGGTGGTGCAAAATTGATTGTTTGGTCTTGCTTCTTATATTATGGTGTTCGGCCGACATACTATATCCTATAACGAGCATCATTGATAAATTTGTGTACATTAAAATACTTGAAGACACCATGCTATACTGTATGCTGAGTATGAAATGGCCCTGAAATGGGTGTTTCAACAAGATAACGTCACAAAACACACAAGCAAACAGGCGAAATCATCGTTTCGGAAGTACAAAATTAATCTTATGGAGTAGCCAACACAATCAACGGATCTCAATTCCATAGAAAACGTATGTGCTGATGTCAAAAATAAAGTGAGCAAAGTTAATCCAAAAAATGCCCAGCAATTGTGGGAGGCAGTGCAAGAAGCATGAAGTAAAATACCCATTGGGAGATGTCAAAACTTAGTGGACTCTATGAAAAGGAGATCCGCGGCTGTCATTCGTAATAATGTGCATACCCTACTGCACTAAATATTGACTGCTTTATTAAAAAACAATACACAGAAGTGGTGCTTGTTAAGTTTTTTTTGATGAATTTTTTAATTATTCTATAACATTGTTTCGGACTGCTATTTTTGTGAACACCATGAAATGGAATTTTTTATTTAGATTAATTTTTAATCAAATTGTCATTTTATAGCTTAATATGACAATATCAAATATATTTCAAGAATAAATCTTAATCAAACTTGTGTTTTTGACAACTTATACGAGTTTTTTCTTCTTCTGGCTAGCGCTGCTATTAATATGAACACAACTGACATATATACAGGGTGTCCGGGTTTGGGATGCTGATCCGTCATGGGGTGATTCCTTGGTTCATTCTGAGAAACAAATAGTATGTGAAGGGGGATCCATTTTTGATATCCTTTGAGATACAGGGTGTTTAAAAAATTTGGTTCAGAAAAAAAGTACACCCAAATATTAAACTGTAACTTCCAAAATATTTATCGGAGAGCAACTTAACTTCTCCTCTACAATCCCTCAATACAAAGTTTGGGAGTTAGAAAAGGTGCTCAAAATGTCCTCCTTGTGATTGAATACATGCTAATATTCGTTTAAGTATGCCTTTGGTTATTTCAATTCTTGGTAATTCCTCCCTTATCTGTTGTGCTGCTGTGTGTATTCGTTGTATAAGTTCTTCTTTTGTTTCAATTTCTTTGGAGTATACAAGCGCCTTCAGCCTTCCCCATACATAAAAATCCAATACCGTAAGATCGGGGGATCTTGCAGGCCAATGAATTGGACCATTTCTTCCAATCCAATTATTTGGATAATTTTCGTTAAAAAAATTCCTAACATTATTATGGTAGTGACAAGGTGCACCATCATGTTGGTATGTATGCGAGAATCTACTTAAAATGGGAACATCATCAAAAAGGAGTGGCAAATCGTTTTGTAAAAATTGTAAATAACGTTCACCATTTAATCTATCTAGGTGGTAATATGAATGGTCCAATTAATTTATCGCCAATTACACCAGCCCATACGTTTACACTGAATCGGTGCTGAAATGATATTTGTTTTTTCGGATGAGGGTTTTCAACAGCCCACGTGTGTAGATTGTGAAAGTTTGTTATGCCATCTCTTGTGAATGGAGATTCATCCGTCCATAGGATACGTTTCACAAAACTTGCATTGTCTAAATTCCTTTCCATCAACAAATTACAAAACTCCAATCTTGTAGTGCGGTCTATCGGTAATAGTTGTTAAACGGGTGTTGTATGGTATGGATGAAGGTTCTCCTTGTGCAATACTTGATGAATTCGATAGCGAGAGACGTTTAATTGTAAAGCGAGCCTCCTTAAGCTAATAGAAGAATTTGCTGTTACATTACGGATTATACCTTCGTCGACATCAAAATGGTTTGGTGAGACTGAATGGGGCTCCGCCCGGGTATTCGATCTTGTTACGATATTTGGCAGTCTCCTATGAATATTTATAAATACTCTTGCGTCAGGAATGCGAAGTGTTGGAAATCTGAGTTGATATTCATTGCGAGCTCGTGCTGCATTGCCATCGCAAAATCCGTAAACAAAATGGATATCAATGTACTCCTCACCTGAGAACTGTGCCATTATAATATTAATTTTATTAAATTAATTAAAATTTTGATTCACAACACTGATACTACACTAGATGAAATAATCTAATATCTCGAAACTAATGACTGAATCTGAAAATATTTAGTTTTTGTTTTTTCAACATTTAAACAAATGAGTTGATAATCATCGCCTACTGTTTTACAGATCAAAATAAAATTGGTAAAATATTAACACTATAACATCTCTTAATTAGATTGAGAATAAACGGAATACGAAGAAAACTATAGCACGTGGGTACAAGTAATGTATTGGGGGATTGTAGAGGAGATCATGACAAATTAAAATTAAATAAACAAAAGAAAAAATTATAACGGTTTTTCTTGAGAAAAACTCGATTTTATAAAAAACAAATATTTTTTTTTTTACTTTAAATCACCATAGCTGTCAAACGGATGCAGATACAAGATAACCACTTAAACCTTAATAATAGCCTATACGATTACCAACCAAATAAGACTAAGTTGGTTGCTCTCCGATAAATATTTTGGAAGTTACAGTTTAATATTTGGGTGTACTTTTTTTCTGAAACAAAATTTTTAAACACCCTGTATCTCAAAGGATATCAAAAATGCATCCCCCCTCCACATACGATTTGTTTCTCAGAATGAATCAAGGAATCACCCCATGACGGATCAGCATCCCAAACCCGGACACCCTGTATATATATATACCGGGTATTTCTTTTAAACTGAGACGATCAAATATCTCGAAAAATAGCCACTCTACGGAAAAAATGTCCATAATCAAAATTTAATCATACCGCGGGGGAAATACATCAGTGCAAAAAAATAGTCCCCCACCCCCGCTTTGTAGGTGGGGCGGGGGTAACTTTTAAACTAAGATAGGAAGCCATATTTTTTATTGCAGATACGGATTCTACGACTAAAAGTACGTATGATTTGAATGAAATAGTTTGTTCGGTTCATAGATGGCGTTGTAATCGGCGAAATTCAATTTTTTCAATTTCTTCTTCTTAGAACACACGCATTCGATTCTGCAATACGTATGAAATAAAAAACATCACGTTTTTATTGGAAATACTCGAAATTCGTCATCAAAACAATTTATTAATGTAAATGGCAGGTGAATAAAATAATTTTAGCTTAAAATATGTGTTCAAAATGATGGCCTGCGACTTCAATGTACTTATTAATACGCATTTCCAATGATTGTACACAACTGAGAAGTGTGTTTGGTTGAATGCACACGCATTTCTGATTCGCTCAATCATGTTCTCACGTGTTGTTGGTTCTTGTTTGTAAACTTTGTCTTTGAGATAGCCCCACAAAAAGAAATCTGGCGAAGTAAGATCTGATGATCTGGCGGGCCAATTTATCGGACCAGCTCTACCGATCCAGCGACCATTGAAATCACGATCAAGTACCTCACGTGCTACCAACGAATAGTGTGCAGGTCAACCATCATGTTGAAACCACATGTTCCGTCTCACTTCTAAGTTCAAATTTTCAAGTAATATTGGCAGTTCATTTTCCAAAAAGTTTCGGTACATTTGACCATTCAAGTTGCCTTCAATAATGTGGGGGCCGATGAGTTGGTTGCCAATTATTCCACACCACACGTTGACAGTCCAAGGGCGCTGATGTTCAACTTGGCGAAGCCAGTGTGGATTTTCAACACTCCAATAATGCATGTTGTGTCGATTAACCGTTCCATGGTTTGTAAAAGATGATTGGTCAGAGAACATTACGCAACGAAAAAAATTGGGATTTTGTTGTATTTGTTCACGTGCCCATTGACAAAAAGTTACCCGATTTTGGAAATCAGCGCCATGAAGATCTTGTTGTAAAGACACATGATATGGATGATACTTGTGCCGTTTTAACATTCTCTAAACACTGGTGAGGGACAATCCGGAATCGCGAACTATTTCTCGTGTACTAACATAAGGATTATGAGTCACTGCAGCCAATACAGCAATTTCATTATTTTCTCCAGTGACTGTTGCTCTACGGGTCCTCTTTTTCGGTTGAACATTTCCATCAGTAATAAATTGTTTGATAGTCCGGCCAAATGAAGCACGTGAACGAATCCTATCCGGAAAACGTTGAGCGTAAATAGCAACAGCATTTTCAAGATTTCTGCCAGCTTCTCCATAAACCAGAACCATTTCAATTTTCTCTGGCACAGTTAAACGGTCCATTCTAAAGTATTTTATCGTTTATTTTGCAATTACGAAAAACACGAAGATAAGAAATAACACAAACGTTAAATGTGATTTACAAAACTGAATAAATTGTTTTGATGACGAATTTCGAGTATTTCCAATGAAATCGTGATGTTTTTTATTTCAAACGTATTGCAGAATCGAATGCGTGTGTTCTAAGAAGAAGAAATTGAAAAAATTGAATTTCGTCGATTACAACGCCATCTATCATGAACCGTACAAAATATTTCATTCAAATCATACGTACTTTTAGTCGTAGAATCCGTATCTGCAATAAAAAATATGGCTTCCTATCTTAGTTTAAAAGTTACCCCCGCCCCACCTACAAAGCGGGGGTGGGGGACTTTTTTTTTGCACTAATGTATTTCCCCCGCGGTATGATTAAATTTTGATTATGGACATTTTTTCCGTAGAGTGGCTATTTTTCGAGATATTTGATCGTCTCAGTTTAAAAGAAACACCCGGTATATATATATATATATTGTGTATATATATATATATATATATATATATATATATATATATATATATATATATATATATATATATATATATATATATATATATATATATATATATATATATATATATATATATATTATATATATATATATATATATATATATATATATATATATATATATATATATATATATATATATATATATATATATATATATATATATATATATATATATATATATATATATATATATATATATATATATATATATATATATATATATATATATATATATATATATATATATATATATATATATATATATATATATATATATATATATATATATATATATATATATATATATATATATATATATATATATATATATATATATATATATATATATATATATATATATATATATATATATATATATATATATATATATATATATATATATATATATATATATATATATATATATATATATATATATATATATATATATATATATATATATATATATATATATATATATATATATATATATATATATATATATATATATATATATATATATATATATATATATATATATATATATATATATATATATATATATATATATATATATATATATATATATATATCAGTGACGAAGCGTGACAATCTTTATTGGGGAAGCACCTATAAACCGTACACCAAAAATAAAGAAAACATATTGGAAATTTACATTAATTCAGTAGTTTTTATTTAAACATAATTTTCTAAGCATAAATCAACCTATATGAATCAATTTTTGTAATTTAGTTCCATTCTTCTATTTTGTTTTGCAAATTCATCTATGACGTCATCATACAATTTTTCCGAACTCTTCAATTTGCGTAACAATTGGATTTCGATGTACATTAACGCCAGGTTAGCAAATCGTTCTTGACCCATCCTATTTCTAATGAAACTTTTCAATAGTTTCATCGATGAAAATGACCTCTCCGCGCTTGCCGTTGTTGCAGGAATAGTTAAAATCAAATTACATAGTTTAAAAAATTGTTCAAAATCGGAACTTAATCCCGAGCTATTTAAAAAATCTAAAATATCATTAATATTTTTTTTATTTTTGAAATTTGTATTTCTGTAAATAACAGTTAGCTCTGTTTCTAAAATCTGAAAATCAAATAAATGGCAATAAGTTCTTTTCAGACAATTAAAAGCATCATAAGGAAATTCATCTACAAAAATTGAAAATTTGTTAATGGCTAGCAATTTCAAAAACATTATATGTTGTAAATCCTAAAATCGGAATTCAATTTCCTGTTGAATTTTGGATGTAACCTCGGATATAAGCTTTTGAATTTGTTGTTTTGGTTCACATGTGACCCTTGATCTGCAACGTTTTAACCAAATTTTCTCTTCGATTCTTTCTTCCTGGTTAATTTTGTGCCAAAATCCTTCAAAAATATAAGATAAATTTTTTCAATTAATTGCTTAAAATCATCTAAGCATTTCAAACAGTGCGCGATATCATTTGGTTTCTTCTGAAGCACGCTAAACAAGATGTCAACTTCCGGAAATATTTCTGAAAAATAGTATAACAGCGTTAAAAAGACCCCATCATCTTCCAATAAGAGTAAATATCCTCGAAAGTTATTTATTGTCTCAGAATCCCATATTTCTACATCTTCATCCAGTATTATATTAAAAAGTACTCTTAAATCGTTTAAGTGTCTTTTTAACATTAATATGATCCTGCCATTAAACTCCCATCTTGTTGGTGAAGTCGAAGGTAATTTTCTTCTAACAATTGCGTCAAAAGCAAAACTCCGTTTCAATGAATGGTTAAAAAACGCCACTAATCCACATAAACTAGAAAAAAAGGATTTGCACTCCACAATTTTACTACATGATTGCGAGAGCACTAAATTTAATTTGTGTGCGAAACAATGAATAAAAATCGCTGATGGATAAACTTCCCTAATTTTTGTTTGCAGCCCTTTGTTATTCCCAGACATGACCGCAGCACCATCGTAACTTTGGCACACTATCTTTTCCCCAATTTTGTGTTTTGTTAAAAACTCGAATACAAATTTTGAAAGTCCATCCGAACTTCGATCGGCAGAAACATCTATAAAATCTAAGAATATTTCTAACACATTGCCGTTCGTATCTAAATATCGTAGAACTACCGCGAGTTGAGATATTCTTGTGACATCTAAGGTCTCATCTAAAATTATTCCAATAAAATTTGTCGAATCCAGCTCATTTTGAATTTGGGTTTTAATTATGGATGTTACTGATTTAATTAAATCGTTTTGAATATCGCTTGATATTCCCGAAGAAACCGTGGACGATTCTAAATGGTTTGACAATAAAGGATCGTGTCGCGATAATAAATTTAATGTTTCGATATAATTACCGCGATTGTTTGAGTCCTCAGATTCATCATTTCCTCTAAAAGCGAGTCCTTGCATTCCTAAGAAGCAAACGGTGTCAATTAGAGCTGCAAGGATTTCCCTATTTTTTTTAACTTTCTTATTGAATTGTTCTATGGCGATGGTACGACTTGAATCAATCCAATTCTCAATTCGCACTGTTCCAAAAGTTTTTAAATTAATAACATTTTGCAGATGATTTTGGGATGTTTCGTGACGTTTGGTTGCCTTTGAAAAATTGTTTATATCTAAAAAACCTTTCCCATTCCAAACCGTTTTTCTTGAGCAAACATAAGACAAGGCCAACCAAAAACCGCGTTTAGTTTGGCGCAACCCGTAACCCACGTTAATTTGTCGTAATAAGCTTTCGAAAATCGACGTGTACACCCCTTAATTTTTGTACATAAATTTGGTAAATCCGGTGTTGGTCTTGATTGATTTACTATTGCCAACTTATCATCAAAACTGCGCTGGCTGAAAGGATTGGTCAAAATTCTCTCCACTACACAAACACAATGTTCCATAATTATATTTTAATAATATAATATGTATTGATCAAATGCTTACATAAATTTAAATATTTAATGTTAAAATAAATTGTACAAAAATTAAAATTGCATAAAAATTTAACCTACAAAAACGAATAATTTCACTAGTAATCAAGTAAGCACAACAGAATGATTTCTCGTCAATAAAAGAGCAAACTACTAAAAATGACTTGTTTTTGTTAACTTTACTTTATCTATTTAACAGCATGATTACAAAAAAAAACTAAACAAAAGAAATTTTAGTTAAACATATTTTGGATTTTGTTTTATTTTTAATTAACTTAAAGGGCGTTAATTAAAAATAAAACAAAATCCAAAATATGTTTAACTAAAATTTCTTTTGTTTAGTTTTTTTTTTGTAATCATGCTGTTAAATAGATAAAGTAAAGTTAACAAAAACAAGTCATTTTTAGTAGTTTGCTATTTTATTGACGAGAAATCATTCTGTTGTGCTTACTTGATTACTAAACAAAAGAAATTTTAGTTAAACATATTTTGGATTTTGTTTTATTTTTAATTAACGCCCTTTAAAATACTGCAAATCAATCTGTTTCGTTTTTGTTAATATTATTTTCATCCTTTTTTAATCATTACTGCATTATATAACTTGCTTGTTCTTGTGTGTTTGTTTTTATATTTTAGTTTATTTTTTTACTTTTTTACATATGCCCCACCTAAAGAATCGGTACCGACAAACAAAAATTAACCACAAACGAATTGTTAGTTTCATGTCGGTTAAATGTACGTTGTAAGAAAACCAAATTATAACGCAAAAAATACTAAATCGCATTGCGAAAATAAAACGAAAAAGAAATTTAAAAATCAAGAAACCATTTACAGTGCAATATTAGTTTTTTGTCGGTTGTTTCGTTACAAAATAAAAAAATGATAAAAAATAAAATTAAAAAAATTGTCCGAACATGGTCGAATGTGACGAACATGAAACGAACACTAAACGTTAAAAATCTAAACTCAAGAGTCAAGACCATCCTATCAGTTTTCAAACTGGGTACAGGGCGATCAGGTGCATATACGTAATAAATATTATTAAATTCGATAGTGTTTGTTATATAAAAAATTAATGAAAATAAAAAGTGATGTGATGATAACAATTTTTATCTATTTTATGTGTTAAAATTAAACTTGTAAGTGCATTTTTTTTTTAACTCTAGTTGTGTTCGCCCGATGCATAGTAAATTTATATTTAATGTATTTTGTGCATACATTGAAAAATTAAGGGGAATCCCACATTTATATTTCAATTCACTTTGCATATTGCAATATGCATATTAAAAGCAGAATACGCGATACACGTGTTTAAAATAGAAAAAATCAAAATTTTAATACAAGATGTTTATTGATGGTTGAAGTGCTTTGTGTTTAAATGTGTTGAAACAAAAATCAAATTAATTTTTTTGATTTTTTTTTCTCAATAATCATTAATGGTTATTATAATTTGGTTGGCTAAATTTTAATATCGGTAATCTTTAGACTGCAGCACCGCTTTATTTGTGGAGTAGAATTTTATATAACTAAAATTTCTACTATTTTTCAAAATTTTCTAGTAAATTATTTAATTTTGTTGTGTGTTACTATAAATTAATTCCATCTTCACCAGAATATAACTGTTAAAAACCCTTTTTCTAAAGATTTCCGATAACAAAGTTGTTCCGTTGGTTATGGTTGATGAAATGTTGTGATATATATATATACTTGGTTTTTGTAGTGAGCGGATCAATTATGTAATTTAGAAGACAATTCAAAAACATTTAATAACAAAGTAGGTAAATTAATTGATTAAATTATAAAAAAATAACTGGACTATTGCATTACAATTTAAAAGGGGATATACTTATTTGTGTAACTTATGCCCCGAAAAGCAATTTACAATTTTAGTAGTGCAAATTAACCGATGAGGGACTGACCCGAAAAACAATTTACTATTTTAGTAATGCAAATTAATCACAACAAAAATAAATTTTATTATTAATAATTTTGTTAATAATATTAGAATGCCAAAGTACAAATTGCTGCAACATCTATCAACGCAGTCAGTTAAAAGACGCCTTAGTGCTTTCAAACGATCTAATAATTTTAAGCCATGCCACAGTAAAAATATTCAGTCACAATCCGACTACAACTTAGTTCAGAGCATTTTTTGCAGTGACCGTTTTCAAAATGAACAAGCCACATCACCAGATTTGGTAGAAAATATTGATGTCAGTGATCTAGAACATGAAAATTTTATAGAACATGAAGATTGGCAAGCTACACTATCAGATCTGGAGGAAGATGATGACGCAATATTTAAACAATCAACCTTTTTAGAATTCGTACGAACTTGGGCTGTAAAGTACAACATCAAAGCAAATGCATTAAATGAACTCTTACATTTTTTTAAAAATTCAATGGGATATTGTGTGCCAGTTGATAGTCGGACTCTTTTGAACACTCCTTCCACTAGAGTTGTTTTAGATTGCGCCCCTGGCAAATATGTACATATTGGATTCGACTGTGCATTTGAAACACTTTTACAAAATAATATGTCAACTGAAATTACATTAGATATCAATATTGATGGAGTCCCGATAACAAGGAGTAACCAAAGCTGTTTTTGGCCAATACTAGCAAAAGCGTTTTTGGCCAATACTAGCTCAAATTTTGCATTTAGTAAAATATTCGTAGTTGGTGTCTATCACGGCTATAATAAGCCAAACGATTTTAACCAATATCTAAGGCCACTTGTGAATGAACTCAAAATTCTTCAATCAAATGGATACTTTAGTAATAATACAAAAATTGAAATAAAAATTAGGTCGTTTATCTGCGATGCTCCCGCCCGCTCTAGTATTCTTGGAACCAAATCACATACAGCTTATTTTGGTTGCCTGAAATGTGAAGTAGAAGGAGAATTTATTAAAAATAGAGTATCGTTCCCAGTAGACAGCCTTGCGCAAATGAGAAGTGATGATTCTTTTCGATAAAGAAGAAATATAGAACACCATAAGACCGATTCTATATTAGAAGAACTTTCTATCAATATGATAAAACAGTTTCCGCTTGAATACATGCATCTAGTATGTTTAGGAACAATGCGAAAATTGCTTCAGATGTGGGTTTCTGGCGATACAAAATCATTGTTAAATTCAGCGCGGGTCAATGCTATATCAAACAAAATAAGTAATATTTCGAAGACACAACCATCTGATTTTCAAAGAAGGTTACGGACATTATCGGATTTAGGATACTTCAAGGCAACTGAGTTTAGAACTTTTTTATTATATGCGGGACCTTTTGTACTTAAAGATAACTTGTCTTTAGATAAATATAATAACTTCCTATTTTTTCATGTCGGAATCTTAATTTTGTGTCATCCAGAAATTTATAAACAGCAGGTGAACTTGGCGAACGAAATTCTGCAAAATTTTATACAAGGAGTTAGTTTTCTATATGGGAAACACCATTTGACTTACAATATGCACTGTTTGTCGCATTTATCAGAGGATGTAAAAGAATTTGGCCCGTTGGACAGCTTTTCTGCTTTCTCTTTTGAAAGCTTTATGTACCGCATAAAATGTTTACTACGAAAACCGAATCAACCACTTCAACAATTATGTAACAGAATTGCGGAAATAAACAACGTTAACTTGGATCAAAACAAACCCCTAAATGTGAAATATCCTATTTGTAAAAGTAGAAAAGTAAAAGATGGAAAAAATATATATTACAAAGTCATCCTTAAAGACACCGAAATTGATTACACTGAGAGAAATAGATGGTTCTTGACTAAGTCAAAGGAAATTGTAAAGTTTGAATATGCAGAACGATTCGATGAAATCACATTTCTGTGGGGTAAATCGATTCCAATTTCAGAACTTCAGGATTTCTATGACTTACCAATTGCATCCAGTAAATTTGACATATATAAAACTTTTGCACCTACCGGTGAATTACTAAAAAAGTGGAGAATAGATGAAATCAAAACCAAATTATTCGCAATGAAAAATGAGCAGGAAAGTTATTTTGTGTTCTTTCCAGTGTTACATTGTTTACAGCAATAAGGTATAGTCTTTTGTCTGTAGTAAAATAATGTTTTTCGTAAATAATATTTTTCCTATAACATAATAGTTAATATTGTTTCATTCTCCTGGAATCTAGAATATTGCCTGCGACAAATTATTTATTCTTTTTCTATCTTTTCTTCTAGATAAATCATGTTTTCAGTCATTGAAACAGTCAATGAAGAAGGAATGAAGGAGGTTTCAGTTGTATGTACAAAATGGATTGACGGCGGTCAAGTTGCGTGGCCAACTAATTATAGAAAAGCTATAAAAAAACAAATAGATCCCAGCGAGGATTGGCAAAAATATAATTGCAAAATTTTAAAACAAAATATGAATTTTGACGAAGCTAAAACTAAAGAATTATATTTTTCCAAATTTTCTAGTTCAGAATGCGACGAATCTGTATATAATCCAAAAAAAAAATTTTTAATTAAAAATTTTAATTATCAGTTTGACAAATCAGCCGCCACAAGCACCGAGCACGGAAATAAGGAAAATGATTCCATAAACTTAAATAGTAATATAAATCCTATTGAAATTTTATCAATTGAGAAGCTTCCACCTATAACGACATCAAACTACGAACAACCAAATGAAGTAGTAAATTCAAAGTCCGATACGGTAGAAATCATTACACATAGTGAAGGAGACTCATTTTTCTTAACCGACCACAACTTGTGCACACCAGTTTTTAGAGCAAACAGTTTTATTGAAACTGGTAATCATATAAATACTGATATAGTCGAAACGGGCAATGAAAATACAAACGAGGAAACACCAGCGGTTTCTAATATAGTATTTCAAAGCCAAAACGGCAATTTCCAATCAGAATATTCTATTCAAAGACCTTTAGAAAATGCAGAAGTTTCGCATATAAATTTCAAATTGGAAAAGACTTTAAAAAAGGTTAACGACGTAAAGGAAAAAGTTAAGCAAAATAAAATTGCTATAAAAGGGATTCAAACAGATATCCTTACAATAAGGGAAAATCAAAAAAAAATTATTGATAATCAGGCTGATATTATGGAATGTCTTCAACTAATTATCAAAGGATTACCCAAACAAACTCAGGCACCTATAATTCTGGATCAAAATTTTATAATACCACACCTTCCAATAACTACAGTCGAAAACTTGACGAAATTGAACAGCAAATTATCCAACAAACACTATATGGATCAAATGGTAATAACCAAAAATTTTCTATCCTTAGTAAATAAAAACTAATGTTAAATTTATTTCAGACCATATATTTATATAAACATAAAACGAATAACATAAATAAGACGGTTAAAAATCTCTTCGAACAGCTTTTTGTGTATGATCTAGTAATTAAATATTCCTGGTCGGGCCAAACGTCATTCGCTAAAGGTAAATATTGTATTATGATTGTAAAATTAAAACAAACATTAAATCTTTCAACACATCACTTTCACGTCTTTTACCGATTAATCTATAAAAACTTTGGTTTAAATGTCGCCTTGTTAAGGTGGTGAAGGGTAGTAGTTATTAGAGGCGAGAAATTAATGTGTTGTGTTGAATCCTCGTATCTCTAAACAGTTTTTGATTATTATTTTTGTTTTTTTCCATCAGATTCACAAACTTGTATTCGCGGAACAGTCCAATATTTTGGAACTATTCAGGAACATCTTTAATTATTTGAATAGTGATAATGTTATCACAATGGACAACGTTAAAAGCAGTGTCCAAGAATTTTTAAAAAGAGCGAGTTTCCGTCATAAAAATAAATTAAAAGAAATAAAATAAAACTTAATTAATAAGTACTATCGGTGAATAATTTTCTTATCATTATAAATTCAAAGTGCCAATGGAATGAAATTAAAAGAAAAAAATAAATGAATTTTGAAAGAATAGAAAAAATTAAAAGTTTTTTCATTTAATTGGGTTTGAAATTGTGCAATGTAGGCATAATTTAAATTTTGATCGATATTTATTAATGCAGTATTGCATGAAACATATTAAAATTAGGAATGGTTTTTCCATACCAAACTTTATCTGGAAAATAAATTCCCAGAGATGTAATCTTATTTTGATAGAAAAAGTATATTTACTTTAAAATCTTAAAAAACAATTTCTCAAGTTCCCTGCAAATTACCAGAAAGGGGTCATTGATTGCCCGGCCCAGTTAACAAACATCGACCAAAATCTAAATTATGTGTAACATTTGGCTAACAATAAACTATAAAATAACCGATTAGTCTTTACTCAGTTAACAAGCACCGCAGAGGATCGGTGTTATGTCTAACATTTATTGGGGGAAAAACTACTAATCAACCGACGGTTTTGGTTGAGACAGCAAGTAACAAGTTACATCCGACTTCTGCTCAACGCGTCACTGACAAAAAACCACAAAATAACCGGTCGGTCAATGTTCAGTTAACTAGTACTATCCAGAGTCTATCTTTTCACTTACATTTAACCAACAGAAAACTGCAAAATAACTGATCGGTATTTTCTCAGTTAACAAGCATGGCCCAAGGTCTGACAAATCGTGGTTATTTTAGTGTACTTGAGGAAATGTTTGCCCGACCAAAAACTACTCGGTACCTCAGTCCCTCATCGGTTGATTTGCATTACTAAAATTGTAAATTGTTTTTCGGGGATGTTTCTTTTCAAGGGGAAAACGTTTGAAACAAAACAAACATAACCAAAAACTTGGAGAAAAAACTGAAATATTATTTATTAAACCTTTGCAGCAAATAAACATATGTATTTCATTTCTGATTTTTCCAATTAGAATGTTTATAAGATTTCTTTTTGGATTTACTTTTATATGGCAATTTTAAAGGTGGAATGCAATATGCAACTATTTTAACTTGATAATTTTAAAATTTTGTGTTGATTTTTTTTTTTGATTATTTTTTTGGTAAGGGAAGCAGTGCTTCCCTTGCTTCCATGAACGCTTCGCCCCTGATATATATATATATATATATATATATATATATATATATATATATATATATATATATTATATATATATATATATATATAAATATATATATATATATATATATATATATATATATATATATATATATATATAAATATATATATATATATATATATATATATTTATATATATATATATATAAATATATATATATATATATATATATATATATATATATATATATATATATATATATATATATATATATATATATATATATATATATATATATATAAATATATATATATATATATATACTCGTATATATATATATATATATATATATATATATATATATATATAATATATATATTGTAACAATTATGGTCATCATACAGGAGGTCCACGTTGTGAACAGCGATAGCTCGGACGGATGGCGCGTGGTATAAACAGGAAGATCGATAGTTCGATGCTCGTCGTAGCAAATGTTCTTATTACGGTTATTTACTGTGGACTTTGAAACATGCTTATACATTCACGCTCAAATTCATAATGATCTAGTAAGGAACAAGAACGTCCGAGACGTAGCGTACCAAGGAAGGCGTGGTTTAGTGATTCAAGAATAAATTAACGACACAAATACATTCACAACACCGCACGTCAACGATAATGATGATTATGACAAGCCATAAACGATATTTCCAGATGATTATGTGTCATAAACAGAATACCTAAGAATGAAGATGATTTATGACACGCAATAAAGGAAATTTCGGGAGCAGTATTAAACTGGTTTTATAAATAAGGCTTGTAAAAACGGGGTACAGTTTTTAGTTTACGTTAAATAGCGTAACAAGTGAAATAAAGCTGTTGTCATATCCCTTACCAATGGCAATTTAAATAAGTAAAGTAAAAGCAAATATTAAAGTGTATAAAAGTAAAGTGAAATAAAGTCAAGGCAATAGACATTAAAGTACAGTGTTTTTAATTGCAAAATCCAGATGAACTCAGTAGCCCAGTTCGTTAAATTGGTGTCCGAAGTGGGGTTTGGCAATCCGGAAAAACCAGGTGTGAAAAATGGATGTCAACAAGATAAGCCTCGCTGAATTAAAAGAAGCTATCGTTTATTTTTGGAAATGGCTCACATTATTGATAATCATGAAATTGTTCCCAACAAAAAGAAGTGATACTGACGATCTTAACCAAATTTATTCTGGCATCATTGATTTTATATCTAAATTCCCAAAATATAAATCGTTTGTAGATTCTTGAAATTCCAAATTCAAAAAGATTGTTTACTAAAAATGTTTTGATTGTAGCCGTCCAATTTGAATCAATTTGTCGTTTGTTGAAAAAGTTGTATTTTGTGTTTACAAATTCGTGTATGACAAGAAAACTCTTCCAATTTATATATATAATTAACGGTAAGTCAGTGTATGTCATGGTATAATTCGTATATGTTTTAATAAAAAATTGAATGTATTGTTAAAACCATGTAAACTTGTACGTGAATTTTGGTCGCAAAATTCCTCACTGCCTCATGAGAATTTTGTATACGTACTAGGCGTATAACATACATTTTGTTGCTGTGTGCTGTCATATTTGTATTAAGTGTATCGTTTTGTGACGGTAAGTATCAAAAGTAAGCCAATCGGTTAAAATCGGTTCAAATTTTTGGAGCTTATGCTCGCGTGTGACAAGATCTCACTTGCTATGAAAGCAAGAGAATTTACAATACTACGTTCATTGTTCAAACAATATGGTAAGTATTTTTTGAATATTCTACTTTTAGTAAAGTTCTATTATTGTATATAATAAAAAAAAAAAAAATCTTTAGTTTTAACTTAATATATTTGTTTATTAATTTTTTATTAATTTATAATAAATCAGTTTTTTATTATAAATTATTAAAAAATTAAAAAATAAAAATATTAAGTTAAAACTAAATGTAACGTAAATTAACGATAATTCGTATTTTTAATATATAATACATTTAATATATAATACATATACATATAATATATAATACATATAAAAGTGCATCTTATAAAATAATATTAACAATCTTTGGTAGTAAGCAGTAGGGAAATATTTTCAAAATAATTTTAATATTAGTTATTTAAAATTGCGATGAGAAAAAAAAACGGAAGAAAACAATTTTTACAGCACAGCTAATCTCTACAAACACCACAAAATAACTAAACGAAAAACTAAAAAGAGCATGAAGAGCAAGAATCATAAAAGAGTATTCGAACACACAGACAATAACTAATACCATCACGATCCGGTAATACTCGCCTCACTAACTCATGAAGCGACCAAAATTCATGTCCTCAAGAAGATAATAAATTTATCGAAACGTCGTATTAAATATTAAGAATTAGTTTTATTGGCTGCTAAGCCCGAAGACTAGAGGAGATATTACAAATGATTTCAAGTTTTTGTTTATGTGAAAGGAACAACACTTTAAGTAGGTATTTTTTTGGTAAATAGTATTTAAAACTTTATACTGTCGATTATACTGTCCACCAAGACATTCAATTAAAAGCAAACAATACTCAGAGTTCTTTAAGCGTCTGGGAAAAAGGTTCATAATAGGTGGTGACTTCAATGCGAAGAATACTCACTGGGGTTCTAGATTAACTACCACTAAAGGAAAAGAATTATTGATTGCCATCAAAGAAAATGGATGTGAATCCATTTCAACAGGTAAACCAACATATTGGCCAACTGACCCAGGGAAAATACCTGACCTGATCGATTTTTTTATAACCAAAAATATTTCTAATAATTTTATGAAAGTTGAAGAAAGCCAAGATATGAGCTCAGATCATTCTCCAATAGTCCTAACTCTAAGCGAGTATATCATCCAAAAAGGGAATAATCCAGTATTAACCAACAAATATACGAACTGGGAAAGTTTCAAAGTACACCTGGAACAAAGAATACTTTTGAAAGTTCCTTTAAAAACTATGGATCAACTGGACATAGAAGTAGAAAAGTTCATTACAGATATTCAACAATCAGCATGGGAAAGTACTCCAGAAATCAAATCAAGGCTAAAATTAAATAACTATCCAATAGAAATTAGAAATCTCCTTAGGGATAAACGCAAATCCAGAAAAAAATGGCACCAAACTAGAGCTCCACAGGACAAAAAAAGACTAAATAATCTTACTCAACAATTAACAAGAGAAATTCAGAAATTAAAAAATGAGTCAGTTAATTTCTACTTAAGTAAGTTAACGAATGATAGTAATACGGATTATTCGCTTTGGAAAGCAACTAAAACTCTGAAAAGGCCAATAATGCCGATCCATCCTATCAGGAAAATGGATGGAACATGGGCAAGGAAAAACAAAGAAAAAGCTGAAGGTTTTGCCAATCATCTTGAAAATATATTTCAACCTCATGAATGTCAATTACGAGAAATATTGGATGAAAACATAACACAAATTCTCGAAGATGTCACCCCTACATCGACTACTGAAGTAGCAAATGAAATTAAAAACAATTTAAACTTAAAGAAAGCACCAGGGTTTGACCTGATTACCGGAGAAATAATAAAGCAGCTACCGGGAAAAGCTACGGTAAAGTTAACTAATATCATAAACGCCGCATTTAGGTTAAAATATGTACCCAAACTTTGGAAAGTGGCTGAGGTCATCATGATTCCCAAACCAGGAAAACCGCCACATCTAATAACATCATATAGGCCTATATCGTTGTTGCCGATAATGTCCAAACTCTTTGAAAAGCTACTATTAAAAAGGCTTAAACTAATAACTGAAAAAAATAATCTAATTCCGAATCACCAATTTGGTTTTCGCAGTGAGCACTCAACTATCGATCAAGTGCATAGAATAACCAATATTATTGAGAAGACTTTAGAAGAGAAAAAAGTTTGTTCAGCAGTATTCCTTGATGTAGCGCAGGCCTTTGATAAAGTTTGGCACGAAGGATTAATCTACAAACTCAAATTAATCCTACCGAAACAGTACAGCATAATACTGGAATCATATATAACGGAAAGATATTTCAGGCTTAAGCAAGAAGATGAATATTCAGAGCTTAAGGGAATAAAAGCAGGAGTTCCACAAGGAAGTGTACTTGGGCCACTTCTGTATTTACTATACACCCGAGATGTCCCAATCCCACAAAACAACATGATAGCCACTTTCGCCGATGACACAGCTATCATGGCAGTAGGTGACAACAACTCAGATACAGCAGAGCAATTACAAAACGCCATAGAGCAAGTACACAATTGGACAAAAAAATGGCGCATAAAACTAAATGAAACTAAATCTGTACATGTTGACTTTACGAACAAGAGATTAGTTCATAAACCAGTATATTTAAATAATCAAGAAATACCACATGCAAACACTGCCAAATATCTTGGTATGACATTAGACGCTAAACTTCGCTGGAAAGCTCATGTAAAAAAGAAAAGAGGCGAGTTGGAATTAAAATACAAAAAAATGTATTGGTTACTGGGAAGAAACTCTCATTTATCAATCCCTAATAAACTTCTGCTTTATAAGCAAATATTGAAGCCTGTTTGGACTTATGGTATACAGCTGTGGGGGTGTACCAAGCAGAGCAACATGGATATTATCCAACGATTCCAAAACAAAGTGCTAAGAAGCATCGTCAACGCACCATGGTTTGTCAGAAATAGCGACATCCACAAAGATCTGGGCATAGAACTCATCAAAACCGAAATTATGAAATTTGCTAGAAGTCATGAACAACGGCTACTTCACCATGTCAACATAGAGGCCAACCAGCTACTGGATAATACGGATTTAGTTAGAAGGCTCAAAAGAGTAAAGCCTTTTGAGTTAGTGTAAATCAGTTAAAATAAATCTTTATCTAGCGCACGACAAAAGCGCGATCAAATCATAAATATCAAAACTAAGGAGTACATCGATGGATGAACCCTTAAATTTCAGTAAAATGTAGTAATTTAAGTTAGAATAAAATTGCTTATTAGTCTTAGACTAGATTGTAATTAAAAAAGAAATAATAAAACAGAATTATTTTCAAAAAAAAAAAAAAAAAAAAAAAAAGTATTTAAAACAAAAAGTTTGAATTTACGATTATTTTGAACTTTAATGAAATTACAACAGTTATGCCTGAACAATTTTATTTCATAAGGGTCTTTATCACTTAATGTCATATTCACTGAACAAACAATAATTATAAATTCCAGTTAATAGAAGGAAACTAAAATACGGTTTTGTGTCTGTGTACAAAAAATTATTTTGCAAGGATTTTAATAAAATCCGATGTCAAGAAAAATAAAAAAATAATTAATATAAATTCAAAAATGTGCTTGATTTGAAGCTTTTATTTACCTTCTATTATCACAAACCTAAATAATTATTAATAAGCATTAATAATAACAAAGACGCATTCACGATTCATAATCCGCACTCCTAAATAAATTAGTTTTATAATATATCATAACTTTGTAAATTATTGTGCTAGACTTAAAATACATAAAAATTTAAAAAATTTTTTTTGTACCTTTTGTGGTATTGTACGAGTCGTTTTCATGGAAGTTGTTACAAACTGGCTCAACGTAAATATAAGAAACAGTTTTGCTATTTGTTTGTACTAGAAATTATAGAAATATCGCACATTTTTAATATTTTTATACTTATCAAAAATATCCATTTAAAATAATTATAAGTATACATCGAGGAAAATTAAATACTATAGTAGCTAATTGTTTTGTAAACTGTTGTAAATGATACTTAAATATTATTGGTTTCTGAAAATATATCAGTTAAAACCATGTACCTAAGTCATACATATATAGGGTTGTAGTCTGCAGTTCTCTCCAAGCAAAATTATTGTAAGTAAATATTATAATATTTCAAAACAATTTGCCTTTCCAACTAAAACATTATAAGTACACCTAACATAATTCAATATGGACAAATTTTCAAATTAAAAACAAGTCGATTTTACATTTTCCGCTATAACTTTTCAGGGAGGTCTCTGATTGGAGTGATTTTTGGACAGGAGATAAATATTGCCTTCACAAATACGCCTCATTAATAGTGGAAAACTAATGTAAGCTGACTTATAATAGTCTTGCACGCGGTTTGCTAATTGGCTATATTCCAGAACTTCATCTTAAAATCATTTTAGAATTCCATTTCCAACACACATGTAAGATTTCACTAAAATCCGTTTAAAAATAGCCAAGTTTCATCCTACTTGGCCATATTCCAGAACTTCGTCCAAAAATCAATTTAGAATGTCATTTACATCGCCCATGTCAAATTTCACTAAATTCAGTTAAGAAATAGCCAAATTTCATCCTACTTGGCCATATTCCAGAACTTAATCTACAAATCATTTTAGAATCCCATTTTAAATGCACATATCAAGTTCCGCCCTACATGGCACATTCCAGATCTTTATCTAAAAATCATTTTAGAATCTTATTTCCATTACAAATGAAATTTACTTATTACTTGTGTGAAAAGTTGAATCAGCAGTTTAAATCATTTTTTTTTATATTTTTTTTTTAAAATTTTGTGATGTGAAAAATAAGTGAAATCGTGATGTTCTCATCTCCGCCTCAAGTAAAAAAGGCTGGGCAAAATCAGCAGACAGCGATGTCCGCAAGCGATTTGCCACCGAACGTCACGACCTCAGATATTTTTAATAAAAATACAAAAGTGCAGCATAGTCCAAAGCGACAACAAACTTTAAATGTTCAAAAAATTACCTTACCAGGCAATTTAAATCAAAGTGAAATTATTAATTTAAATAACATTGGTGTGTTGAACCATAACGAAAATAAAAGTGCATCGTCGCCAAATATTGACAATAAAAAAAACAATGAGAGTGCATCGACATCAGATGACAATAAAATAAACAGTGATGTAGGTCAGTGTTTAGTGCAAACGGGAATAGACCGGTATATTACTGTCACATCAAAACGAAGAAGAAGCCCTAGATCAGCGGCCAGTGCAAGCGCGAATAAATTCACTAAGCTAGCTAGCGTTGAATTAACGCATGGTAATAGGTATTCTTGCTTGGTTGTTGACGAGCCGCCGCCCGAAAAAACTTCAAAAGCTGAGAAGCCACCACCAATCTATTTGAGGGAAGAATCAAATAGAGAACTTACTAAAACGATCGAGTTTATCACTGAAGGTGCATTTTATATTTCCGGGATCAAAAGAGGAAATATAAAAGAAACAAAAATTCAACCGCTCAATACTGATGCTTACAGAGCGTTAATTAAACATTTTGACCAAGTTGGTAAACATTACTACACGTATCAATTAAAGAGCCAAAAAGGATTGGTTGTTGTGTTAAAAGGAATAGAGAGTTACGTGGATGCAAACGAAATTCAAGCTGCTCTCACTGAAAAAGGTTTCCAGTGCAAAACTATTACCAATATTTTTAATCGGGAGAAGGTTCCTCAGCCATTGTTTCGTCTGGAATTAGAACCAGACAATAAAAAGGTTAAAGGCAACCATGCAATATTTGACCTAAAATATCTATTGCACAGAAGGGTTACCATTGAGGAACCCAGGAAAAGAAATGGGCCGGTACAATGCGTTAAGTGCCAAGAATATGGCCACACTAGAGCCTATTGCACTTTGAACGATGTTTGTGTTATATGTGGTGAACTCCATAATTCAAAGGTTTGCAATAAAGCAAAAAATGAAGCATCAGTGAGAAAATGCAGCAACTGCGATGGAAGTCACACAGCTAATTATAGAGGGTGTCCAATTTATCTGGAATTGAAAAGGAGAATAAATCCAAAGCAGCGAGCAGAGCAGCGAATCCTTAATCTTCATTCTTCAGTTAGAAAAGAAGCACGGCCAGAAATTGTAAACAGAAACGCTCGAAATGAAAATCAGTGCGCAACTGAAAACGGCAGCGTGCACCAAGGGGTTTCATACGCAAGTGTTCTCAAAGGTACCGCTCCTAAGGTGCAAGCAAGTGAAGAGGGAAACATCACAACAGCTTTAAACAAATTGACTAATATGATGCAAAGCTTCATGGCGATGATGGAGAGAACCATGGATCTAATGATGCAGAATATGAGCACGCTGATGCAGATAGTCGTAAAAAGCCAAAAATGACCATCATCAAAATAGCCATATGGAATGCAAACGGCCTAACACAACATAAATCGGAGGTACATGCATTCCTCACTGAACACAATATTGACATAATGTTAATATCAGAAACACGCTTCACCAAAAATAGCTATTTCAAAATTAATGGGTACTCTATTTATGACACCAAGCACCCAGATGGTAAAGCACATGGAGGCACTGCTGTATTGATTAAGCGAAGATTAAAACACTACGAACTTACAAAATATGAGAAAGAACATATACAATCAACGAGCATTTGTCTGCAGGAGTGGTCTGGAAACTGCGTCATATCAGCAGTGTACTGCCCTCCAAAACATGCTATAAAAAAACTCCAGTTCTTGGATTATTTCAGCCAGCTGGGTAATAAATTTCTTGCGGGCGGTGATTACAACGCTAAACATACTCATTGGGGTTCCAGATTAACTTCGCCGAAAGGTAAACAACTTTATGATGCCATAGAGGAACAGTTCCTGGATTATTTATCTGCCGGTAACCCAACTTACTGGCCCACGGATAAAAAGAAAATTCCTGATCTAATTGACTTTTGTGTAACTAAGGGCATTCCACGTACATATGCTAAGGCCACTGATTGCTATGATCTGTCTTCTGATCACTCACCGGTAATAGTAACATTGAGTACTGATGTCCTAAGGAACGAAATACCGAACCGTCTTACAAACAAAAAAACTAATTGGGATCAATATAGGAGGTTAGTCGAACAAAAGTGTCTACTTAATATTCCTCTGATCACACCAGCTGATATTGATGCGGCGGCAGAAAATCTAAAAGATGTCATGACATTATCTGCTAAAAGGGCTACACCCGGCATAAGTAGTTCGGGAAAAGTTAATAAACTGTCACATAATATACAGGAACTAATCCAGGAAAAGCGAAAGATTCGCCGTCAATGGCAGCAAACAAAATCACCGTTATTGAAGTGGAAATTAAATCGAGCTATTAAGGCCCTAAGATTTGCTTTGAGCGAAGAAGAAAACCAGCGCGTAAAGAACTACTTAAGTGATCTCTCAGCAACCGAGAGGACAGATTATTCCTTGTGGAAGGCAACAAAAAATTTAAAAAGGCCAACAAATTCGAATCCACCGATTAGACTACCAACTGGAAATTGGGCGAGAAGTGATGAAGAAAAAGCCAATGCTTTTGCTGCTCATCTAGCAACAGTATTTGTCCCACACGAAGAAGATAATTATTTTGTGCTACCCCAGCCAACGGATGATGGTTTATCCTACAAACCTATAAAGTATAACTGGAAGAAAGTTAAGAATACAATTAAAACTTGCATAAGCCCGAAAAAGGCACCAGGACATGATCTTATTACTGGAAAAATGATAAGGGAATTGCCGGATAAATGCATAAAACTAATAACATTTGTATTCAACGCGGTCATGCGAACCAGTTATATTCCTCAAAAATGGAAGATATCTTTGATCACAATGATACATAAGCCAGGGAAAAAAGAAACGCAAATCTCATCATATCGTCCAATAAGCATGCTGCCCACAATCTCAAAGCTATTTGAAAAAATGTTACTAATGAAATTGAAACCAATATTAGAAGAACGGCGCGTTATTCCAGACCATCAATTTGGGTTCCGAAACCAACATGGTACTACAGAGCAAGTACACAGGATTGTAAATGCAATCAAAATCACCTTCGAGGAAAAGAAATATTGTGCTGCTGCCTTTTTGGATATCGCCCAAGCTTTTGATAAAGTTTGGCACGATGGACTAATTTACAAAATTAAGGAGCTTCTACCGAAAAAATTTCACTCAGTTCTGGGAAACTATCTTCTTCAAAGGCAATACATGGTCAAACAAAACAGTGCAACTACTTGCTTAAATGATATTAATGCAGGTGTCCCGCAAGGGAGCGTTCTAGGACCAATATTATACTTATTGTACACAGCTGATATACCTGTAACCAACAAAGTGATAATATCAACATTTGCCGATGACACGGCCATCCTGGTGTCTCACACTAATCCTGAAATTGCCTCAAAGGAATTACAGAATCATTTAAACAAGGTCGCGGACTGGCTAAAGGCATGGCGAATAAAAGTGAACGAAAACAAATCAACTCACGTCACATTCACGCTAAACAAACGCACCTGCCCACCAGTGAAATTAAACGATAAAAATATTCCTCAACAAACGAAGGTAAAATACTTAGGTTTGCATCTGGATAGAAGGTTAACGTGGAAAAATCATATTGAAACAAAGCGCAACCAAATAAAAATTACATTTTCCAAAATGTATTGGCTGATGGGAAGAAAATCTCAGTTGTCATTAGCCAATAAAGTTTTACTGTACAAATCAATAATCAAACCCATATGGACTTATGGTATTCAGTTATGGGGATCCACCAGCGCTTCAAACAGAGAACTCCTGCAACGAACCCAAGCGAAAATACTTCGCAGTATCACCAATGCTCCTTGGTACATTCGAAATAGTAATATACATCACGACCTTGGGATTAAAACCGTTAAAGAAACAATTAAAGAATTCAGTTCGAAATATTATTCAAAACTAGAAGCACATCCCAACGAATTGGCCAGGGAGATACTAAAACAGCCGCGATTTAGACGTCTGAGAAGAACAGATCCACTCGAACTAATGAACCTGTGAACCTGTAAATTTAATTCGATATATACATATAAGTGTAGTCTAAATTAATTAAATTGTGAGCCCTAACAATAAGTATTAACATTGGTTAAGACTTAAAATATGTAATAATTTTTAGCTTAAGATTTGATTACTTCTTGTTAGTTTCTTATGTTGAAAGATTCAAGAATAAAGCCGTTGGCAACATTTAAAAAAAAAAAAAAACAAATGACAATTCTCACTAAAATCGGGTAAGAAATAGCCAAGTTCCATCCTAATTGGCCATATTTCAGAACTTCATCTAAAAATTATTTTAAAATCCTATTTCCATCGTATATGTCGAATTTAATCATAATTGATTACAAAGTGACCTTGTTCCTTTCTAATTGGCCGTATTCCAGAAATTCATTTTGTTTTTTAACCAACAGCGATATAAAATTATCTTGTAAATTCGAATTGTTTCCATTAAATCGGGAGAAATTGAGTTTTTATTGTAATGAGAAATAATAATAAAAATATACATGTATGTACATATGTATGATGTTCTTTTTTATATAAAACTCTTTATTTTGCCCCTTTTAACTTCACCTATGCTTCTTCACCGACCAAACGGCGCAGTGGTTAAAGCTGCGGCATTTGGATCGGGAGGTACCGGGTTTGAATCCCGATAGGGGCGGATTGCAAAAGGGAGTTTCCATTATCTGATTACGATCGGTGATGACGATGAACAAATGACCTCCTTGTTGAGAGTGCAGAATCCATGGGCCGAGCCGCCTTTCATGTCAGCACTTTATGTTGGGTTGAAGCAATGCAATGTGCAGGTGGTTTATACAAAACGAGTCTATAGCCAGCCGAACGTCCTCGATTTGGCTACTACTGCGTAAAGTAGGATGGTAAAAGTAAACTGCGAAGAGTTGGGAGTGCCTTGAGCCCCAGAACAGATTGCATAGATTACAACAAAAAAAAAATTCGTTGTGTGTTTGTTGATGGCAAGCAAATTCAAACCAAAATGACAATTTTTTTTTCTAGTTTACTTGTTTGAACTCTTTGTATGAAACGAAAAATTACAAGCCAAAAATACCAAAAATATATTTTTCGTTTTTATTTGTTTTTTCTGTTTTGTATTTTGTTCGTACTCACAATAAAGGATGTATGTTTGATGCTGAGGAAATTTGTTGCTTCTTTCCCATCTTTCCCACCCTGGTCCCTGGTTAAGAACACTATATTCATATATGAATAATGCCTGTGTGTCTATAGGGATTTAAAGTTGCAACGTAACAAATATAAAACCTAAGTAGACAAATATCTTAATCAAATAAAAAATTTAAATGCAATTTCTGCCGTGCAGTTCTATTGCTGTTTCTAATGCAGCAAATAATAACTTAACCTTAATTGGCAATAAAATTATGATTATTAAAATGACGATTTATTTAACTATGATACTATTCCATTCATAAATTTATTTAACCAATTTAACATTTTTGCTACATTGGTTGGCTATTATTTAACACAACTATTTTACAAAAGAAAAGAAAACATATATATTTCTATTAAGAAGTGTGATGGAATAGTTAAGTTAGATAAATTCTGTGCAGATGTAAATAATTTAATTAAATATTACAATAAAACCATAGTATGTGTGTACTTACGTCGTATAGCTGAGAAGCTCAACTGAGATTAGTGTGATGACCTGATGATGATAAAGAATTTCATTTTTCTGTAAATAAAATATAACTGCTGTTAGCTATTGGGTGATAATATTTGCCATATTTTGTAATTAGATTAATTTTGAGAAATATTCCTGTTGATATTTTTAATGATCTCCTCCATATTGTTACCTTTATACGCAGGGTATTTGACATCTGGTGTAAGGTTTTACAACCTAGCCAAAGGTGATCAACCGATAAATAAATGCATAATTAGACAGTTTCTTGGCCAATTTGTTTCAAAATATGAAATCGTTTTTTGCAATTAAAAAATTAAATTTATTTTCAATGGTAATTAATTTATCGATTAATATTTGAATTTAAATATAACACGGTAAATAAATAACCGGTTATCACCTTTGGCTCATAAAAATTGTGGCGCCTTCACAATTTTCATGTTCGGCGTTTTAAAGGCGAATTTATGTTACATATTTAAGAACAATATTTTGTTACTCAAGAAAAAAATTCAAAATGGTTTTATATTACAATTTATGATTGAATGATGCCATCTTTCCTTTTCATTTCAGACAAAAAATAAATAAAATGCTAAAAATTTTTGATTTTCATGTTTATACGCACATATCATTCTAATTTTTTGGCATGCACCGATGTCTTTAAAGAAAAGGGATCACACAGAATTTTATCTAGAGCGTATAAAAATATAAACATATAAACAGTGGCTCTATAATATAAACAGTGGCTCTATAATAATATAAGGAACTTAATAAACTAAAATTTTAGCAACCGCCTAACCTGCCTTTCATGACCGACCTTATGAATTCATACAATATTAGGCATTCTTCAGTTTTTAAAATGCAATTTTTCCGTTTATCCTATGTGTAATTAATATAATATGCATAACTTAGAAACTTGGCCAAAACTAAACAAACGTTTTATTTATTTATTATTTAATAAATCTCTTTCTTTATCACAGTCTTTAATTTCTTTGGGCAGATTAAAAGACGAAAGTGGAAAATATATTCCCCAAAATTTTTCCAGAAAATGCAACCAACCTTTTAAACGGTTGGTATTGGGAAATCCCGCGCGTTCCTGGAAAAGCAATTACGTATGTTAATAATAGTTACTATGGGAATAAATCTACCTGTTCTTATTTTCCTAACAATCAATTAAAGAAAGATTTCATAATCTACTTAATGGCCTTTTGTTCTCTTGTAATATATATACATTTATGTAAATGGACATATCTGCTAAATTTATTTTAGTCAGCTTTGTATACGCAAGATTCAAATTGAATAAACCACACCACGTACCACATAAAGAATAGAGCGATGAATTGTGTGCGCAAACATATTTAAATAGAACAAAAAATTATGAAATAATAACAATATTTGTTTTCTCAAAACTAATTAACAGAAAAATAATCACGTAATTCTAAATACTAATATTCAGTAAATACGACAAATAATACAGTAAGCTTTACTATTTTTAGAGAATCGTGATTGAATTTAATTTCTAATTATTTTCTACTGTCCAGTCCGCTTATAATATGCAGTTCATTTTGTTTATGATAGCATGGTTTTGTTGCTATTATTTATTAATATTCACACAAAATAACAAAATGAATTGTCGTACTATAAAGACACCTCCTCTAAATAATTTCAAGTATTCGTTAATCTTTCTGGAACCAAATGCATTAACATATTTTATAAGTATGGCTAAAATTAGTAAGTTGCCTGCATTATACTATAATCAATAATAAGATAGACGCATTAAGTAAATTAATCGTTTGTTGAACTTGACATTTCAAGATTTCATAGTTTTCTTGATTTCATCGCTTGACACAATTATGTATCGTGCTTTGTATTTGCGTTAAAATAATAAAGCGCTGTGTAACATACACAAATATATAAGAATATCTTACAGGAGAAGAAGGGAAGATGACATTGAGCTTTTGCCATTCTAAAACCGGTGTTTTTTCTATTTTTTAGATTGCCATTATGTTTTATTTACCATTACCTATCTAACTCTAATTCTAATTTAATTGTATGAATTTTAACAAAAAAAAGCAACAACTAATTCAGATCTTTACTCTTTGTTATATTCAAACGAGGTCTGGCAAGCCAGTTTATATTCATCGTAAATAAAAAACATACTTTGCTTAAATATCTGACGTAGTTGTCGGAACCAAAGATAAGCAGTTCGCAAAATTATTAATATTCGATTTACTTAACATTTAGCGCAATGAAATACACGTAATATTTTCTGTTAATAAAATCTTTCTTAAAATATTGGATCGTTGAAAACATAAATTTGGTATTGATTGTTCTTGAATTAGTCACAATATAAAAGCGAATAATTTTGAAATTAAATACACCCATCCCTCGATTTACACAATCTCTCTTTACGAATTTTCGGAAAATTTACGAAAAATTGGGTTAACGAAATTTTGATTTAAGTGCCATTTCTTCGGATGAATTAGTTCGTTAAGCGAGGGATGGGTGTAAATCGGAATTTCGGTAACTGAATTTTTTGTAAATTTTCCGAAAATTCGTAAAAAAAGATTTCCTAAATTGAGGGATGATTGTAGAATTATTATAAATGTAATACCATGTTTACACCAAGTTGAATAGCAAAAAAGTAGGATGATATAAACGCAAAATACAATACTTTAACACTTTATCGAATACTAGAGAAACTATTATAGTATTTCACTTTGCTTTTGCATCATGCTACTTTTTCACTACACACTTTTATTCTACTTGGGGTAAAAGTGGTATTAGCCTTCATTGTTATAAACCTAGAGTCCAGGGACAGCAATTAGGTGAAGTTTCGATATCTTTTGTATCATTGATAATGGAATTTTCTTAACTTTCTCGTTCCTCAGTCTTTTCAGTTGTGGAATTATTGAGGCTTTAGACCTTGTTAACTTGAAATTTTAAGTAGTCCCTTAAAACACAATAATACGGAAATACGTCCCGAGATAATGTTGTTCATTTATCAGAGGCATTAACCTCAAATCCTAACGTTTTATTAGATAAGTGCGCTGGTGTAGAGTCTCGATGGGAAATTTCATAGCTTGAATGCATCATTAAAACTTTATGCCCTATTATGGTTCTCAAATAAGAGCCACTTGGCGACTTCAAGTTACCCAAATCAAATTTTGGTATTATGGTTCTCGCCGCGAGTGAGAGTAATGTCAAAATTGATCGCCTAATATGTTTCGGTGACTAGTGCGATTTTTTGTAAAGAATAAAGAAATATGTAATGGAATAATAAACTCTACAGTTTTTAGAGGCAAAATACATATTTTAATTAATATTTCCTAATTAAATATTGAATAAAAATCTATTTTTTTTTTTTTAAATCGTATTTTAAAATATTTTTATTGTACATGTTAACAACAAAATGCGTATGTAAGTTGTCAAACATTTTTGTTTCCTTCAGTTTCATTCGCCACAGAAAAATAAATCCACAATAAAGTATCTAATTAAATCTCATAAAATTACAAAATTTATCACAATAAATGTAAATGTGTACAAAAAAACTGCTAAACGATACGTCAAAAAATATAAAACTACTGTGCTGGCAAACTTCAAAAGGAATGGAAATGGTCATAATTAACAAAACCAAAAAAATTCAGCCGCGCACAACCCTCGCCAAAATAAATGTGAGAACTATAATACCAAAATTGAACTCACATGACTTTTCGAGTCACGGCGATTCGTTGGTGAGGTGAGAACCATAATAGGGGTATTATTTACACCATTCTTAGTACACCCTTGAGAAACAACAAAATATTTTAAGATCGGAAAAACTCATGGACCATCGTCCATCACATTTGTATTAAATATTCCTTTGACCATCGGCATCTGCTGTGTAATAATTTTTTATTTATCACAGAACCATAGAATAACTACTATAGAAGCATATTTTGTATGAGGGAAATATACCCAAATAAAATAATTTCAAATATTTTAAGTTCTGGTTTTGTGATTTTATGAGACGAGAATAATTTCTATATGCCTCTCCTTCTATCATTCATGTTTTAAATAAACAGAACGAAATGTTTTTAAAATAAATGAAATATTTACGAAATACAAATACTGGAAACCACACCCCTCACCAAAACCAACAAAAATGTTTATACATTTTTACAAGCATTTTTGTTGGTTTTGTCCTAATAATTTTTATCATTTTACCTATGTATATGTATTTTGGTTTTGTATAAGTAAAACAAAAAATAAAAAAACAAAATAAAGAGTCGATTCAGCGTGTGTATTTTTTAACCCTTTTGTTAACACGACACATCCTAAATTTGATTTTTTTTAAAACTAGAATGAAGTTTTTTTTTATAATAAATTAAAACGACATTTAAATTATGAAATCATATTTATATTATTCGAATTTACCTCCTTTTATGGAAAACTCTTGATAAAATTGTTCCACTTCCCGATTTGTAAGCGTTGACGAGAAGTAGTTTTATAATCGTGCCAAACAAAGGTTAAATAAGCGAAATGAAACACACTGAATAAACATGCAACATTCACACTGACACAACACTTGTAAATATATAACCAGTGCCAGTGTATTAAAGGCCGTTTTAGTATATTGCTACCTATGTATGTGTTATAGGATCACAAACAAAAATATTCATCAAACTTTGGGTCACTTAAAGCACCGCAGACGGAGTATGGTGAAGTAGCATATGTTTTAGTAGCTGTATTTGAGCAAATGTTTAGAAAAAACTGTCATTTGCCAAATATCGTAGCAAACATTTCGGAAAAATGTATGAGTATTGTGGCTCGGGATTTTCCAGGATTTTTGCCTTTAAAAGATGAAGGGCCTTGTTATGACCATTTTAAAATTTTAATACACTTTTTTATTCTTGTGTTGATCAGAAAAAATTCAAAATGGTCTTTAGTAAAAGGTGAATTTCAAAAATTAAAAAATAAACCTAGGCACCAAGCATCTACCCAAACTTTCAAAAAGCTTAGAATTTTAACTGTATAACTAACAATAAAATATTAACTTTTGTTAAAAGAAAACATGTTTAGTTTTATTTGTTATTACTTTCGAAATGAGTGTTGGATTTCTTTTGTGTTAATTTTAATAAAGAATTATTGCAAAAATAAAATGCGTATTTCCCAGGATTTTCTGCGAAAAGTGTTGGGTCAATAGAACATCACATTAGATAGAAACTATCGTGGTAACTTAATTTTTCTTACAAAGTAATCCTAATATTTCAGTGAAACCGATTTTTTATAATCTTTTTATTACCACGTTAACAGCTAACTTGCCAGCGCTATTTTAAACTAACTTGCACATTACATAAATGGCATTCACTGAGTTAACAAAATCCATACAAAAAATATTAAAACGGAAAAAATGTTGCCCTCCAATACAGATAAAATCTAAAAAAAAACAAAAAAGCAGAAGAAATTCATATGTATGTATATACGAGTATGGTTTTTATTCGGTAGTTTTTTAGTTGTAATTTTAGCCGCCTCGAATTTTTTGTTTCTTTTTGTTTCTTAATGGTACGAGTAATTAAAATAATTCGGGGTCATCATTGATTGTATTTTTTGGCAGAGAACGAATTTAAATACTATACAGAATGTATTAATAATCCTTATATTCAAAAATGGACGAATATTCGGATAACGAAATTGAAAAAACACAAAATACAAAAAATTTTGTATTATGAATATACCTATTCGCAACGTGATGAATTTGGAATTTTTAGATTCATGAATTTCATTATTTGACTTGCCTATTCCTTAACCGATTACCATGAAATTCATCATACTCGGCCATATTTAAAGTTCTGGCAGTAAAAACAAATTAATATATATTGTAAATTAGATGGTTTTGGGAGCGAAGATAAATGAACAGAGTCATTTAACTATCACCATGGCCATTTAACCCACCTTACCCCAAAAGATGTACTTTCGCACGTAAATATTATAAAAATATAGATGACTAAGATAACGATGGAGTTCGTACTTTTATTTTAGGTTCACTGCATTCTTCGTACGTTTATTATACTGAATCTTCGATCTTTGAAATACAGTGCTTAGGATTTTGAAATTCATGAATCAAAAAATTCCAAATTCATCACGTTGCGAATAAGTAAAATCATAATACAAAAATTTTTGAATATGTGGATTGTTAATTCATTCTGTAAAGTATTTAAATTATGGTCTTCGTCAAAACCAACAAAAATGTTTATACAAGCCAAACAGTACAAACACTTAAGATATAAAAAAAGTACGTTAAGGCTTAGTATTAGTGATGCATATAAATAAATCAGAAAGTATATATACACAAAACAAATTGTCTGTCGTTCATAATACATGTATAATGTAAAACGAAACACAAAAACAGAAAAAACGAAATACTGTATTTAAAAAAAATGAAAACGCGAAGCTCAAATAAGAACTTCAGTATAATGAAATTCAAAAAATATTCCTGAGCTGAGTATTTGTAATATTTTTATGAAAAGTAGAATACAATAAGTGAAGTTTGTTTGTTTGTTTGTTTTTTAAATTTGCTCAGGTCACATCTTTCAATCCATAAGACCAAATAAGTGAAGTTTTAAAAAGGAAAAAAACGAAAATACATTCACGAAGTTGCAACGGAATGTATATTTTTGATCTGTTTTTTGGTTTGGTTTTAATATATGTATCTAACCAACACTAAAACAATACATATACGATTTATAAACGATGACATTGAAATAAACTGTTTTCCTCTTTCCTTTCTAGTCTAAAAATATCGACATGCTACATATAATAAAAAAAATACATATTAACCCAAAATCATTGTTTACAAAATATTATTGTGTTTGTTGTTAACTTCCTTTTTTTCGAATTTTTTAAGGCATTAAAATTTTGTTAATGCTTTGAACATTTTTGTTGGTATTAATCTAGCATTTGCGTTCGATTTTTTGTTTGTTACATATACAAAGAAGAAAGAATGAAATATTAAGCACCGCCTTTCAATTTTCCATTGTTTTCATTTATAATAATATGGGGATAGGAAACATGAGAAATAGAAAGAGGCAATTAAAATTTATATATTCCTTTCATAATATCACAACTAAAATCTCCAAACGAAACAGAAATTATTTTTCCTTGCATATTTTAGCCATACAAAATCTCTCTCTATTTAAAGTCCTTCCTCAATGACAGAACTACACAATATACTTTTCGTTATAATATTCTAAACTCACAGAAAATAGCCAGTGCACCACCGGTATACCACATTAAATAATATAACCAGCGGTCAGGGAGCACCGGTATTCGAAGCTTAATAATATTTTCAGCAACCAGTGGACGCCGCTGCTCGGTGAATTATTCTGCGTGATATTCCAATGTTCACTTGCCACTTATAGTTTTATTTAGTGATATTTTAGTGGTCCACCGGCAGGCAAACTGTTAATAAATTCATTTACACAAACAGTTGTTACTCTTTTAGCAATACCATCCTGAACATGCCTTAATAAGTTAAATACAATTAATATGAAGAACGAGATTTTGGTTCCGATGAGACAATTATTTGGAAAATTCTATTCAAATTTGTTCGTTTAATACCCGCACATGTATGTAATATGCAGGAAGTTCTAGGATGTAACTACATATAGGTTAAGTTGAAATAATCGAGGCTTTACTTGGAAACTATTTTACCAAATATTCTCAAATATTAGTAGTATTAAATAATCGTTCACTGATTATTTTTTCAAACAATTTGCCATACCAATTTATATTAATTATTCCGATGGTTATTTATATTGCAAAAATTTGAGCTCAAACAGTAAAAATGAACAAATTCTTTATTTTCACAATGGATATCAATTTATTTTCAAAAATTCTGTATTTAGTCTGTCAACTTTTTAGTTTGGTTTAATCGTAATTGGAGACAACTTAAAGTAATTTATGAAAATAAGAAAGAGCATACATTCGAAATTCAGACGCGGTTATTTGCGCAGATATTAAAAAAGTGGATGTTTTGTTATATGCAAGGACTTTAAAATACAATAGATTAGAACTAAACAAACGTCAAGCATGGAAAATTTTGTGCGAAAAAGAGAAATACTAAAATAGTTTACGGCCGTATTTAGAATTTTATTCAGTGGATTGGAATGAAGTGGGTTGCTTAAAATAAAACAATTAAAGATTTAAAAAATTATTTTATTTTAGTTGCAAATACACTTATAATTATTTTTAAATTCAATATTTTTAATAAAATTAATTTTATTATTAAAAATAACTTTCCTTTTCCAGAATGAAACTGGTGGATATTTGTTCAGGTCAACTTCTGATAAGTGACAGATGGCAAATATCGGTCAACGTGGTATTATTTAGGAGATTGTAACACGCCAATTCTTTTCACCAAACATCGTATTTTGCTTCGATTGCTTTAATTTGAAAAGTACTGTTTAGATTTTAATGATACAGGTAACAGGTGTCCTTGTAAAGATAAAATACTAAGCTGTCAAAAAAAGTTGTTTTACGAAAATCGGTAAAACCATTTTAAAAAATATGTCTTTTTGTACGCGCGGAGGTTTGAGTCGATTTAGTTGCTCGGGAGTGTGTAGTTGCTTCCTTATCATGTACCACACGTACAATACCTTTTACCCACCGAAGACGAAAAAAGGTGCTGTTTTGACGAGAAATGCTGCGCCGCAACCAAGAAAATCCGCAATTTTTGAACAACATTTTATGGAGCGAAGAAACATGTTTTAAAAAGGTAGGGATATTCAACAGCCACAATTTGCATTACTGGGTCCGTGTAAATCCAAAAGTTGTGCGGCGTAGTCATTTCCAACATCTATTTGTTTCCATCAAATCTTTTTCATTTATAACATTTCACACAACGACAATAAGCGATTCTCGATATTTCCGCTAGATGATACAGCAGTTGGTTTAAATATTAGCTAAATAAATGATAAAGTAGATTTAGTAAATCAGCTCTCGTCATTGCCTGTTAAAATATAAAATAAATTTTAAAGATAACCAAATTATTTTTAAAACTTAACTAAATTAATTATTTATAGGCTTTTATTAAATAAACGGAATAGTTTTTAATAGATTTACTCATTAGTTAAGTTTAAAGTGAATCATATTATAGTTTCTTTGCACATTTAATGCTAGAAATACAAATTTAGTTTTTATAGTATGTTCTCACCGCCAAAATGATCGGTGAGAAAGTTTTATTCATACGAAAAGATTTTGACGTCATTTTTTCCTTCTCAATGAACATGAACCGGAAATGTGCATTTCTCTAGTTCTTTCTTGACCTCCTGATAAGTATGAGCAAGGTATATACACACTATAGGTACCGGGTGATTTTTTAACCTGATACACTCAAAGATCTCGGAAAATAAGCACTCTACGAAAAAAATGGTAAAACCAAAATTTAATTATTTCCTGGGGGAAATACATTAGTGTTAAAATTAGTACCTTAACCCCACCCCCCCGTCCTTATAAGTAGGCGGGGGTAACGTTGAAACTAAAATATGAACCCCTATTTTTTATTGCAGATTCGGATTCGGCTAAAAAATACGTGGATTTGACTGAAATATTTTTTTGCGATTTATGATAGATGGCGCTGTAATTGACGATATTTTTTTGTCGATTGAAATATGATGAGGCGAGGGGACTCATGTAAATCAAGCACCCTTTTCCCAGTTATTTGAAATTTGCAAAATGAATAAATTTGTTGACGACCAATTTCGAGTATTTACAATGAAACCGTGGTATTTTTACTGCCGACGTATTGCAGAATCGTTTGCGTAGGTTCTCAGTAGCAGAAATCGAAAAAGAATATCGTCAATTACAGCGCCATCTATCATGAATCGAAAAAAATATTTCAGTCCGAATCTGCAATAAAAAATAGGGGTTCATATTTTAGTTTCAAAGTTACTCCCGCCCCACCTACAAGGAGGAGGAGGGAACTAATTTTAACACTAATGTATTTGCCCCTCGGAATAATTAAATTTTGATCTTTACCACTTTTTTCGTAGAGTGCTTATTTTCCGAAATATTTTAGTGTATCAGTTAAAAAGATCACCCGGTGTATATAAATATATACACATATGAATATGTGCGTAAACAAATATAACTTTGGATTCATTTATTTTCCATTTCGATTTCAGTAGGCACATTTTATGGATTGTTCCACTTTAATCAAAAGAGCTCATCATGTAGTTTTGACGGCGACGAAATTCCTCGTAAAATATTGATTGCTTTGGTGCTTGTTAAAAAATGTTGTATACTGTAATTCATTAATTGAAATGTAATAAATTTTATGAATGATGCCAAAATGAAAGACTATTACCTACAATAAGTGTATTGCTTTCAACCAAAATGAGTTAGGTATTTTATTTGGTTAATGGCTGGTCAAAGCAACAGCAAAAATGAACCAAATTTTGGTCTAATTTTTTTTCATGTATTTTCTTGTCAATTTGACTCTTGTGGCAGGTATTGAGACTAAAAATTTGGTTAAGATTTCTTTAACCACTAATTTTTTTTGGGTTAGCTAAACTATTTTTTGGTCTATCTAGTACGATTGTTGTTGTAATTTTTTTATATTTGGTGAAAGCAATACAACTAATGTTTCCTTGTTGCTCGATTGCTATTTGTGTTGTGCAAATGGATTATAGTATATTTGAGCGGCATCGCTGTCAAAACACGACCGTAGATAGCAAATTTCTAGAAATGGCAGAAATAGTTTTTTAAACATTTTTTTTGGTATTGAAACAGGAACGTGAGCGCAGCAGCTGTCAACACGAAGAAAGCTGACAACTAGACTTGAATTATAGGAAAAATTTATTTTTATTTATGTACCACAAATTCAAAATTCTTGAAACAGAAATCTCTGAACGTTTGCCGGTACACATTTGTCACGTTCAAATAAAACTGCATTGTCGATGAAACTGCCTATATCTTTGACCGCTAGTTTGCTATGGAAGGGTATAGCAAATAAAATATAATACCTATAAGGGGCATCGCTATACTATTCCATAGTAAACTGGCGGTCAAAGATATAGGCAGATTTATCGATAATGCAGTATTATTTACTACGTGAAAACTGAGTGCGGTATATTTCTAAAGATGTCAGCTTTAAGAATTTTTAATTTGTGATACATAAATAAAAAATAAAATTAATGTTTTTCTATTATTCATGTCTAGTTGCCAATTTTATTCGTGCTGGTTGCTTTTGTTTACATTTTTGTTTCAATACAAAGAAAAATGTTTTAAAAAAAACTACTACTGTCAGCTTTAGAATAATCCATCTATCGCCGTTTTTTTACAGCGATGTCCCATATATATATTATAATTTATTTGGGGTATAGCGATGCTTCCTACGGTATTATAATTTATTTGGTGTGATTTGTTTTGACAGATGAGTAAATCTGCATTACCGAGTATGAGTAAATCTGCATTATTACTTGTGGTTTATTTCCAATTAAGCATTTAAAAATAAGATGGAGATATTTGTAGGGTTTTAAAAATTCAAATCGATTCGAAATTTAATTTGCATTTTAAATATTTAACCATCCAATTTTTGTTTTAATTGTAAATCGTTTTCTCATATATAATTTTATTTTTTATTTAAAATGTGTGTTTGGGTTCAATGATAAAAAAAAAAAATTTTGTCATATTATTATTTCTAAACCAAAAAAAATCAAACGTGCTTTTTATACAATTTAAATAGCAAATTTGAATCGATGCTGATAAATTAAATTTATGTTGTTTTGGGCTATTTGAATTTTTAAAATGAGAAATAAGAATTCGTTTTGTATAACTTTGAGTGAATCGGTGAATTAAATAGAGTCTGAATCAGCACGGGATTTCCGGAATTATTTTCGGAAATCCCATGAACCTGAAGCAGCAGGCGAATGCGGAATTGCGGACACTAATTCATTTGTTTTACTGAGATATTGGGTGTGTGAATATGATTCCGCCCTTTTTTGTTAAAATAAAACACATTTGCTTGTTTAGAAAATGAACGAATTATTTATTGAAAGTATGCTCCATTTGCAGCTACAACTTTCCCCCATTTTTCAGGCAATTTACTAATTCCCTCTCTGAAAAAATCTTGGTCTTTGGAGGCGATCCAATCATTAAGCCAATTTTCGATCTCTGCGCGAGAACTGAACCGATGTTCAGAAAAAGACGACTGCATCGACCGAGTAATCTGAAGTAGCTATGTCTGGGGAATACGGCGGGTGGGGTAGAATTTCCCAGTCCTGTCCTTGTAAATAATTTTTCACAACGTTTGCAACTTGTGGTTTTGCATTGTCATGCTGAAAAATTAATTTGTTGTGTCTATTAACCCATTCTGGTCGTTTTTCCTCTATAGCTCGCTTCAAACGTATTAGTTGTCGTCGGTACACATCGCCATTGATAGTTTCACCCGATTCCAGCAGTTCATAATTTCCCCACCTTTCTGATCTCACCAGATACAGAGCATAACCTTATTGCAATGGATATCTCGCTTTGGTTGCGATGGGCCAGCTTCACCACGCTTCACCTAAGATTTTTGGCATTTGGGATTCTCATAATAAATCCATTTTTCATCTCCAGTAACTATCCGATGCAGAAAACCTTTTCTTTGTTGTTTTTGAATCAGTATTTCACAAATGGTTTTTCGACGTTCAAGGTCTCTTTCTTTTAATTCATGTGGAACCCAGTTGTTAGCTTTTTGAACCATTCCGATTATTTGTAAACGTTTTGCAACAGTTGATCGATCAACATTTAATGCTACAGCCAATTCTGATTGTGTTTGAGAAGAATCTTCAGCCAATAAAATTTCCAGTTCAGCATCTTCAAATTTTTTGGATGGTTTTCCATGCTCTTTATCTTCAATGCCAAAATCATCATTTTTAAATCGTCGAACCCATTCTTTGCACATTGTATTCGATGGAGCATGCTCACCGTCAATTTCCACAAGCAAACGATAATTTTCCGCTGCACTTTTCTTTGCATTAAAATAATGTAATAAAATTTCCTGGAAATGATGTTTATTTGGAATAAAATTCGACATTTTGAAAGAGTTACAAATACTGAGAGTTACAAAATTGAAATTCAAAAATCTTGAATTTATTAATGCGCGCAACGGTCGCACCTCAAATTAACTTTCTAATCATGTGGAGTCAGCCACAGGGTTATAAATAACGAGCGCATCGATTGCGATTGACAAAACATAAATAAAAAACGAAAAACAAAATAGAACGAAACGCCATTTTGACTTTTTTGTCTAAAGCATTGACCAGCGAGTCTTTAAGCATCCGTAACAAAACCTTACAGAATTTAACGAAAATATATTGTTAAGGAAATTTTGACAGATCGCCCAGCGAATCCGTAACATAATTTGACAACAAAAAACAAGGAATATTCGTAATTGTATTTTGCAATAATTGTTTTGTCACATTACACTACATAATATATTATGTACATATTTGAAATATATATAAAACATTATTTTAATTAATAAAACATAAATAGGCCATGTTTCACTGTTTGACGTTTCTTCCTTCAGTTTGGGCGGTAATTTTCGCTCTTGTTAAAGAATGTTAAATGACAATTCAAATTTAACGAAACTGAACGAAAAGTTCTTAAAGTTTCGCTGGTCAGTAACATGCATGTTCCTATGGTCGCATTCTTACTTAAATTTCTTAAAGACTCGCTGGTCAATGCTTAATTCGTTCTACATTTCTCAACGAGTAACAATAGTGTTGACAGAAATAAATATTTAATAACTACACTCTGTTATAATATATACATTTTTCATAAATAAATTAACAGTAAACTTTATTGTAATAAACACATTTTTATAAATAATACAATAAATATTTTGTCTAACTAAATAATAGTGAAGAGTGTACTCGTCTTATTTATTCAAGGTGTTTGAACAAAAGAGCATTCGTGTAAGAGCGGCGTTATAAATCTTATGTTGAATTCGTTTCACCCAAAAACATCAAAAAAAAAGTGATGTACATCGAAAACCATATTCGTTTCGTCAAAAAACTTCAATGTTTTATCGATGTACATCAATTTTACGAAATGTATATTTTTTCATAAATTTCACCTTGGCTACTAACACCAACAAAAATAGACACGTCAATTTTTAGTTGTCAATATATAAAGATTTGTTGTCTCGATTTTTAATCATTTTAATTGTTGCGTTTAATTATTTTAATTGAATTAAATAAAGTTGTCAATATATAGTTTCTTGCGCCTCTCTTGCGTTGTGTTTAATTTTAATTGTTTCATAAAGCACTCGACTAAACACTACAATCTACAAAAATCGATTTTAAACTTTTAAACGTCAAATGTTCTAAATTACCAATACTAACACAAAACTGCATCAATTTTGGTTTCATGTACTTTTCACACCACAAAATTTACATTGATTTGAAAAAACGACAAGAATTCGACATTAATTAAATAGGTTAAGAGTTGAGTGAGTTTTTTAAGAGTTGATAAGTTCGCTTATGGAGTGATTCGTGGTAGTGTTTTTTTATTCGATTTTATTTAATTTCAATTTTGAGCCTTCCAGAATCTTATCATATATAACACTAATAATATAATACTAATTATTGACTACTAAGGTGTCTGTATCTAGTAAAAGATTGAACCTGCTATGTTTTTATTGTTAAGCTGGAAAATCTATGATACAATTTTAGGACTCGTTCAAGTTATTATTTTAAGGCTAGTCAAATTTAGTGATTATTTGCAGGCCTTGCAATTTAGATGCCTAATTTAATTTATTTTTAGCGAGTTAGGGGCTGATTGTTAAATTAATAATTAATTTTGAAATAAATTAGGATTTGAAGAAAGCAAACGGATTTCTAATTTAAAACTTGCCAATTCTGCCCAGTGCTTCAAGTTCGAGGACTTGTGACGTCACTTTTGAGCCGATTCATCTAACAAATTCGTACTGTCTGGAATAGCTAATTGTCGAAATAATTCAAATTTGCAGGCGCCGTCATGGTTTATCGATAAAGGAAGAAAACCCAGCAAGACTCGGAAATTGCGGTCTAATTGGAGAATGCAGAGATTCAAATGTGGGAAATTCTGATGCAAGAATTCGAGATGAAGATTTGGACTGTCTAATCGAACTGAATGGCTGGTGCTGTGATCCTGGCGTTACGCGACTGCGTAATTTTCATATTATGTTATCCAACTCCTTTAAATAAATAAGATTATTGAAATCAGAGGACCAGCATGGAAGTCTCGTGGTACCCCTGATGTGTAGTTTAGAAATTGTGGTGTCTTGATTCTTGTCTTCTTAATTTAAAGGCAGTTCAGTTCGGACTTCCATACTTTAGGAACTAATTAGTGTTTTATAATTTGGGTTTTGCCTACTAGCGTCATTACAGAACATACAGGACAGCGTCCACAACAGAAAAAACTTCTATAATCTTAGTGACAGGTTCGCGGAAATGCTTTATTTATGATAGTAGTTTGAGCTAAACTGTAGTGTTAAATCGCGACCGTGACCAGTATGGCGGAAATCAGTTGAATAAGTAGATGATACTAATTATATTTATTATGCTAGCTAGTCTCTGTGCTACTGTTTAATAAGTTTTAAGTGCAATTTAAATTTTATTTCAGAACGCAGTTTTAATTTTAATAAACCATAAAATTAGATTAGAAATGTGGATATTGTGTTACTAACTATTGGCTATACTTTGGTGTCTGTAATCGGGTAAATTTCTATCATTACTAACTAAACCTATCCAAATCCTCCTTGTTGTATGTAACAGAGTGTTCGGTGAGTCCCGGCTATCTCCGGGAGGTGGTAATATGTATTGCGTACATAGGTAATTTGTATTTATCTGTTTGGCATAATTATAAAATTATTTAAATTTTTAATTGATTTTTTATATACATACATATTTATGAGTATTAATATATCTTCTTTGCTTTACTGAAGATGATGACCGACTTTCCGAAATACCTATGGAAACTAATTTAGCTTTACAGAACCTTTAAACGTCCAACAGATATTTAGTTAAAAGTTTGTGTCATCTTGTGCTAACTAATTCGCCATATATTAATAAAAAATTACTAACTATCGACTACCTGAGGTATCTGAGACCAGGTCGATTCTTTAATACTAATAAACCTTTCCTATCCTTTGGTTTTGGTTTGTTATATGCAAAAAGGGTGTACCATGGGTCTTCTAATAAGGGATTAATTGCTTCGGTCTCATGTATTTTAAAATAAAGCTTCATTATATATTGTTCAAGGTATTATCCGTCAGAAACTAGGATCTTTGACCAAGCTCCGAGTAGCAAATGGATCCCTGAGCCTTACCACCAACTTCACGACGTTCGTCGCTGGTTTTTTTTTTTGCAATGACTGACAAGAAATTTCAACACCAAGCGAAAATATAAACGGAATGGATAAACTACCATTTCGTGGTACAATTCATTATCTTTATTTAAAAGGCTTATTAGCAACCGACATCAAAAAGGATATGGATCTAAGTTCAAAATTCTATATCACCTCATACTCGCCCGAGTCGCACCAGGCTTTTTGATGAAGAACCAAAAAGAGGTGACAACACCAGAAAAGATCCATGATATTGTATTGAGTGATTGTAAAGTGAAGTTGAGTGAGACTATTGACATCGTAAACATTTTAAAAGGACGTATAGTATGTATATAAAAAATATCTTGCTTGGACTTATGTTTATGAAAAAGCGCAAAGCAAGATGGGTGCCGCGTTGAACCACTTCACAGGAATTGAAAAAAATGTTAGGAAATCGTTGGTTGCTGTATTGAATGTATTAAAAGGAGATTATATTGGAGATTAAATAAAAACTTTGTTAAGGCTTTGCCACAGCTATTTTCGTGCGATGCGATTCGCGTCAAATTTCGCACTGGATGCCACACTTAACAGCGACGCGATTTTGTTCGTAACAACTGTCATAGTCATTGGTTGAAATTATTTTGTAGTTTTTTCCCGAAATTTTAATTATTTTTATTTATTTTATTTATTTAATAATTGTGTATTGCACATACATCAAAATATTTAATTATTGCGAATTTTTCGATCATTTTCTATTGTACAGTTTCATGTCTTCTCAAAAAAGTGAGGTTAAAACATGCGATAAAAAAATTCGTATGTATGTGGAAAGTCTCCAAACGCGAAAAAAGTTTTTTCTCCAATTGCGAAATTTCAAACTTCGCACGATAAAATATAAAATGAATTGTATATGAATAAAAATTATTATATTTCAAAAGACAAATGTATAGGATTTAAAGATTATATTGATATTTGATAGTTTTTTCATATATTTAGTATCAAATCTATTTTAATTGCAGTAGAATTTGGAAAGAAAAAATCAATCGCATCGCACGAAAATTAGCTGTGGCAAAGCCTTTAAAAAAGTTACAGGAAACCGAGCAAACGGTGCAGTGATTAAAGCTGCGGCGGTTGGATCGGAAGGTACCGGATTCGAATCCCTATAGGAGCGGGATGCAAAAGGGATTTTTCATCATCTGATTACGATCGGTGATGAAGATGAATACATCTATGACTCTCTGTTGAGAGTGCAGAATCCATGGCCGACCCACCTTTCATGTCAGCACTTTAGGTTGGCATGAAGCAATGCAATGTGCAGGTGGTTTATACACAGAAACGGGTCTATATCCATTTGTCCTCGATTTGGTTTAACTGTGTAAGGTAGGACGGTAAAAGGGAACTGCGAAAGAGTTAGGAGTGCCTAGAGCCCCAGAACAGATTGCAGAGTTTCAAAGAGGAAAAAAAAAAGTTACAGGAAACTTTTCAGCCCTTGTAATATATTTTTATTTTAAAATAAAAGTAGAGATTATGGTAATACCGTGAATTGTAAATATTCAATTACTGAGACCTAAGTAGTTACATGTGAACTCTGTTTGACACAATAAAATAAAAAAATAAATCGCATCACTGTTATAGTTGATCTCGTTTTTCATTCTCTTTTAAAATAAAATAATTTTTTTAAACTAATAAACTTTCAAGTTCTATTTCTGTCAATTTTCATTTTGAAAATTTAGAATTAGAAAATTCATTACATTGATTTTGATTAAATTGAATTACATTTGATTCGATGCAATTTTTTCTAAACGAACTGAACTAGATTTTCTAATTTGGAAATTAAACATGAAGTGCATAATTTTACAATTCAAGTTTTTCTATTTGACGTTGTTCGGGATCTTTTCAGTTAATTTAAAATCAAATATGCATTGTAAAATTTTTAAAGTAGATAAGATATATTTAAATGTCTTCTATACTAAACAAAAAATAATAAAAAATATTGGTTAGATTTCTTATTCCACCTTTGTACTACATATTATGTTGCCACTACATTAGGCGCATTTCAGCACACGAAGATATTCGAATATCAAAGTTTACATTCAAAACAACATTCGAAGCTGAAATGCAATAATTTTTGTTTTTGTTGAGTTATCTTATACAAAATTACCAAGAAGGACGATTTTGGTCCGAAAATTTAATGTTATGTAATGTTATTTTTACAATAAATTTTTACAAATCCATGTAAGAAAAGAATGTGAAAATAAATAACATGACAAAATGACATGTATTTTAACATTACAGAATCGGTGCCAACATTTGATTATAAATTAGCTAAATTCGATTAATTGCTATTGCGATATCGAACGAAACGCATGAAAGATCAACGTGCGACGGAAACATAACATACCAAAAAAACGTATTACAACTCCATCGGACAGAAACATTTAAAAATTCAATGAAAACATTAAGAACTCAATATATCGTTCTTCCTACAAATCAATAAGTCACAGAAAAATTATTGCAAAGGAAAGAGTAGGTAAGTCAAGTAGTATTTATAAAGTAGTATGTGTATACAGCGTATAAAACAAAGACTAAAATACCGTAAAGTAAACTTTTGAATAAACTATTTTTTATTTTAATTTTTAATATTTAAATTAAATAATTTAAAAATCAATTCACGAAAGTACATACTTTATAATGTTATATGCATTTTGACATAGTCTCATGATGATAGTTTTTTTATGTATTATAGTTTTCTGTATTTATACATATGTAAAATTACGCAATCGAGGAATAGATAGATAAAATAATAGTAAAAAAAAATAATTTACAAAATAAATAAAATAATAAAATACGAGAGGGTTCAATGTACGAGCGCACTCGTCTTTAATTTAAAACGTTTTCGTTCTTTACGCACATAATCAAACTAACCGATATAATCATCATCAGCAGAATCGTTGGAAAAACAAATTTATCGCGGTAATCGCATCAACTAGTATAGTGTGAAATATATTGTATTGGATAGATAGACTTCCTTAGGAATTTTAATGTTTGTTATATGTATATAGTATGTTATATGGTAAATTGAATTTGTAATTGAAAGGATGGTTTGGCATGCACACCTAGAGTCCTAACCAAAATTATTTGTACCTGCTAAATTTTTCATGCAACGTAACATTGGTTTTTGGCATTATTATGCTAGCCTCCATCTTGTCGTTAAAATATTCGTGTGATTAATTAAACTTGCTTTTAGTTGTGAAATAAGTTGTGATTTGTTGTGTTAGTGTAAAGTCATTTAAAAAGAATACTAGTACACTTTTTAGATTTTTCAAAAGATTTTTTTAGATAATTTTAAAATCCATGAAAATGTCGAAGAAAACATTTTTGAACTGTTTAGCTAAGCAAAACCTGGCTTGTAAAAATGATATATTAAGATATCAAAATCTGGATTCTTTCGCACGATCGGACACATCAGGATCTATAATAGATTTGAATTACACAGATAGTCGTCACACTTTTAAACCTATTTCAAAGTTTCAAAAAAAACAAAAAAAAATTATTTCGAATAATTCAATTTTGAAGTAAATCTGGAGTTTACCGTTTGCTAGTTGGCCAAAATTAACTATTTGCCGTAATCTCGGGAAGTAATTATAGTGGATGATCAAGCAACATAAAAATAAAACTGGCACTTAAACAGTATTTAGACGAAAGCGTTTGAGGGACTAATTTGGCGGTAGAATGCAGTTTTTGCTAAAGTTTACTATTATAAATGAGCTCCGACTCAAAATAGCAAGTATACAATAAAAATTATAAACAGATAAATAAATAAATAAAAGAAATATTTCTTCCAGTCAAGTTAATGATGTCAATAGTCCAGAATCCCATAAATCTTCAAACGGCTGTTCTAATCCAGAAACTGACGATCAATCTAGTTTTAGCTGCTGTGGTAGCATTTGAAGCTCTGAAAATAGTGATAATCTTGATGCGAAAACTGTTATTCGAAGGAATCTAAAATTATGGGTATTAAGAAATAAAACACCGCATAATCATTTAGATGATTTGTTGAAAATATTAAATGATTCTGGTGTGAAGAACCTACCGCTAACAGCAAGAAAACTACTGAAAACTAAAATTAACGTTGTACCAGGAGAATATTTTCACTTTGGAATACAGAATCAAGTAAAATCCAACAAATTTAATTTTCTTTGGAAAAATACCCTATCTTAATTGATATTGGTATTGATAGACTACAAGTATTTAAATGTTCCCGATAGAGGCCAACAATTGGAAGATTTTCAGAATTCCCAGATGAACTGCCATTTGTAATTGGGTATTATTCAAGTTTTGAAAAACACTTCTCAGTTAATGATTAAAGCCATTCTCATTCAAAATTTTCTGTGAATTGCACAGTCGGGGACTTTAAGGAAATTTAAAATAAGACTGTTTGTTTGTGATAGTCCAGTAAGAGCATTTATAACTGCAACTCAGTACCACACTGGAAAAAAATCTGCCCAAAATGTTGTCAAATTGGAAGATATGCTAACAGAAGAATAATATTTGATACTTAAATTAGAGAAGAAAGAACGGATATTTCTTACAGCGTTAGAAGAGACTAGCTTAATAACTATAAAAATTATATAAATAATAAACTTTTTGAAAACATTAATTTTAATTCAATAAATTTAATTACCCTGCTTTATTTTTCAACCAAATTTTTTTTTAAATTTTACTTCTAAGAGAAATTACAGTTAATTTAGTTTTTGCCAAAATTATTTGTACCCACAAATTTAAGATTGTTTTTGGCAACTAAATAATGATATAGTCACCCATGTTTTGTATGCATATAGTAAGTTTTTGTTTAGCCTCTATAACATCTGGCAAACGGTTCAAAAATTTCTTGTTAACATTACCGAGAATCTTATCCCACTCAGTTTTTTTGGTACCCTGCTGCAAATTTTTGGTCTTGCTAGATCATGAATATCTTCCACTTTAACTTAAACCTCCGCAAGTTTAATCGAAACCCTGAACTGGCCGAGGCAAATAATTATAGGAATGACTCTTCTTTTGTACGGGAGTATTATTGTGCTGAAGAGCAAATTGAAGACCGACTAGTTTTTAATCAACCAGGAATGTTACCTCATGCAACAAATCGAAATTGAACATTGGCCTTGAATAGTTCAGTTTGTACAGCCGTGTAACCTTTTATTTGTTGCCCAAGGGAAACTAATCGAGGCAGTATCCACACTAATTGATGCTCGATGTTTATGTAATAAAAAAAATATTTCCGATATTATCAAATTAGGACAAAAACGCACTAATTTGAGCATAAAACAGTTCTCTATAGATCAATGGGCTTATTTTGTGATGCCGTTTACGTTTTGTTTCCCGACTGTAGATCATATTCCGTTTTTGTGTATGCCCTATAAACTACAACTGTTCAAGACCATGGTACAGTTTTGGTGTATTGCATGAGGTAACATTCCTAGTTAGTACATTAGTCGGTCGTCAATTTGCTCTTCAGCACATTAATGATCCCATAAATAAGAAGATTCATTGCTGCGAAATTATACAAAAATCTTCAATATAATTATTTTTATCGGCCAGAGCAGGAATTCGATTTAAGCTTGCGGAGGTTTAAGTTAAAGTGGAAGACATTCATGATCTAGCAAGACCAAAAATTTGTAGCAGGGTGCCAAGAAAATCGAATGGGATAAGATTCTAGGTGATGTTAACCAAATGCTAGATGTTATAGAGGCTAAACAAATGCTGACCATATGCATACAAAACATGAGTGACTATATCATTATTTAATTAGCCAAAAATAATCTCAAATTTAATTGATTTACTATTTTATTTTTATTTTTTCCATATTACATAAATAATAATTAGAACAAATTTGTGGGTACAAATAATTTTGGCCAAAACTAAATTAACTGTAATTTATCCTAAAAATTTTGATTGAAAAGTAAAGCAGGGTAATTAAATTTATTGAATTAAAATTAATGTTTTTAAAAAGTTTACTATTTATATAATTTTTAAAGTTGTTTGCGTTACGTTGCATAAAAAATTTAGCAGGTACAAATAATTTTTTGTTACTGTATATAATATACTTCATATTTACTTAATACTGATACTTGATAAACAAAATTCAAAATGTAATGGTTGTAATATGAGTTTCGTATCGATTTCGATAGAGTTTATGTCCCTTGTTTCATCGTAAATAAAAATTTGGGTGATAAAAACCTTTAAACAAAAGCAGAAATAGAATGTGGTTTTATTCGAATAAACTGAGATCGCGTTAGATGCTTGTAAGCATAATTGAAAAATCGAAACAGAGCGTAATTTTATTTATTCTTAATACAAAGAGACAAAACTCTATCGAAATTGAATCGAAAATGATGTTACAAGCCCAAATGGAAGTTGTTGTGTATAGAGCAGGGTATATTTGGATCTTTCTTAAAAAAAATCTTTGGAACTCTTGAATCCGTCAAAGAAATCTCCAACGCTTATTGTAACACAATCTGCTAGTTGTTTCGCAATGAATTTATCTGCAATTTTAAGCTGGACACATTTACTGGGCTCGACCTTCAGATCCTAAATCCAGATTTGACGCTTTAGTACACTGAAACCAAACTTTCACATAAAATCTTACGACGAAAACCAATATGATCCAGAAGCACTGCCATTTTTGATTCAAATACAGGGCGCAGTGTAATTTCATAGATGTGATGTCGATAAGGAAGATGTAATAAACTTCATTCTAGTTTCTTCTCTAAAGTAACAGTTGCATCATTCTTTCTGCCAGAATTTCAATTTGTTGTATCAAAGCAGGCCGACACAATACTTTCTATTGGTCCCCAATCGATTAAGATTTCGAAAACAGTCTCCGCCAATTCCAAACCAGTTGATCTTGATAATTTGGAAACACCCAATAATTGCTCTCATATGAGAAATTATCATAACAATCATAGCATTGTAATTAGCGACCACTATATTTTATGATGTCTATAATAACTATCCAATACAATTTGGGCTGAAAAGAAATGTCAAATAATGTTTTTGTTTGATTGAAGATGAAAAATTGAGAACGCCAAATTTCTAGAGGGTAGCGCGTCTAGAGGGTGTATCTACAGGGTCTTCCGTGACTTTACATTTTTCCCAGTGTACAAACTAGGACCAACCTAATACGTACAGCTATTATTATAGATTGATCATAAAAAACGTACATTAGTTACGTACTTAGTGCAGTTCCTGATTGTATGACGCATTTTAATGAACAATAAAGTAAGACAAAACCATCGGTTACAATGTTCGGTTGCACCTCAAAAAGTGCACATATTCTTCAATTTTCAATTCGCCATAATTTTGTTCAAAATTATCTAAAAAGCTGTGTAATCTCACTTCGCACTGCGACTTAAAAGATCTTTTGTCCTTGGATCCTGCTTAATTATCCGTCCAGTCAATATTCAGCCTCTTAATGAACCTGATAATACTGCCGCCCGGTACGCGATCATACTATCTGGGCTCATTGCTCTCCCTCCTAGATGTTTACTACAGCACGTAGTTCTGCTAGAAAGACGGTAGCATTCGAAAGGGCAGTCCCACTCCTGTATATTCCTACATCTGCCCCGTATTCCGTTTTGATTTTACTTTTACGAGTTGCTAGGAATTGAAAGTTACTTGAAGGTCACCCCGCTTTACTACAGGAAGGCTAAATGAAACTCAAGGGTGCCTGGTATCTAGAGTCTGGATACTTTGGACTGATTAACCTATCTGCCATTCATCCATCGGCCTACGCTGCTCCACCTTAGATTAGGTTTTTTTTTCAAGGATTTCTCCTTTAGCACAGTACCTTAGTCTGTGCCAAATGGCCAAAACGTGTCAAATGGCCTCAGTTACCAGTGGTTAGCACGAGGAGGCAGCAAATACACTTGGGAACTGTGACTAGGTTACTCCTTACACATTTGTACCCATCACGCAGCGGCATTATACATGACTAGAACAGGTTACGTGATATTACATACTGAATCAAATTGTTTTCTAATTAATTTAATTAATATTATAAATTATAAGTTGACTAAATAAATAAATAAATAGATAAATAAAATGCGAATTTAGAAATGTTGGTTTAAGTTAAATTAAGATTTGATTTTTAACACAAAATGACGAGTTCATTTATGTGAAGAAAGTGGAATTATGTTAAATCATTTTGGAAGGCTAAATGTTTTTGAGTTTAATGGTTGTCTTAATGAATTTATTGAAATTTAGATGGTGGGATGTACACACAATCGTCAAAATTATGTATATAACACATCGATACATTTTTAAGAAAGTAATGGTTCATTTTCATTGCATTTATTTATTGTTTTAGTTACTTTGCATGCTTGATTTGGCAGGGAATGAGGTCCGTGAACTGAGTTAAAATTTTGGATATATTTATATTTATTTATTAATTAAGAGATCAAATTTCTGAATTATTGATTAGGTGCAGGATTTTGGTGGCGGAGATCTCTTCAATAGGTGAATGATGCTAATTGGATTTTTATTTAGGTAGTCTAATTTTTTATAAGTTTTATTTTTGAGTTGCGAAAATGACTAAGGTGAAGGAAATCATTTGAATATGTACACTATCAGACATAAATATTTGGACGACGTCCGGGATTAATCACTGGAGCTGATTTTGGGTAAGCTGATTTTGCTACTCGTGCAAATTACCGCTCAGTTGGCTTAGATAAAGTCGTGGCGTCTACAACGTTGCTTATTTTGTTGATCCGGTTTCAATAAATTTCTTTTTATGAAACTGATGCTACCGTTTGATATTACGTATTGTAGGGAAATATTTTGATAAGTTTCTTGTCGTTGCAATGCTTTTATTATCAATTTTTTAACGCTTTCAACTATTTCTTTGGAGAGGCTCATTTTTCAACCCCTAAATTAAACTTTCGAATACATAGTTAAAATTTTTGTTCTAAAATATCAAAAATATCTTCTGCTAAAATCAATCACTTTATTGGTATTAAATTGTAATTTATATTAATGTTGCTGTTTCGTTAAATATTTATGTATATAGATTGAAATATTATGCTAATTAAATGAATAGCATCGTACGTTATCTAGGATAAGGGAAATTCCCTTTTATATGATATTGTAAACTACATTGCATTGCAAAAATATTTGAGGTATTGTCATAGTTTGTTCGGGTATTTTTGTCTGATGGTGTAGTTTATATAAAGTATATTTATTTATATAAAATTGTTAGATCATCTCCAAGCTACAGAAATGTTGGTGAATTCTCGCTCAACATCCAGAAACTCCAAGCATCCAGCAGTTAAATAGCGTAGAAAACGTATTGTTCTTGTGATATCTATTCTATTGTATTTATCACTAACTAATTTTGATAAATAAATTTCTATTAATTAAGTAGTAAAGCAATTTAGTTTTCAGTGATACCTGGGAAACTCTATTTGAGTTTTATTAGTAAATATCATATTGTAGGTACATGTAGTACTTAACTAAATTATTGATATTCTAGACTTTTTTGCGTAGCATTATGATCAATGTTTAAATTATATTATATACTTTTATAAATAAATAATTAATTTCAACATTATTAATTTCATTTTTCTAGATCTGCAGGAAATTGCCGATTAGTTTAAATTTAATAGTATGGTTAAATATATATTTTCAATTTTTTTATTTTTTATTTTTAAATCTAGTTGCAGTAGGTAAACAATTAATTAACTATTTACAGGAGAATGGTAACTAATGGAACAAGTGCTGTGAATTTAAATTATAACTTGATAATTTACAATTTTTAAACATTCTTTTAGAATTTTAGCTTAGAAGTGGGAGCGTTTACATATGCAATTTCATAAAATGTTAATTTTTGTAATACTCAATATATTGTGTTTTGCTCATTAATATACATTAATTAATTTAGTTTAAAGAATATTTAAAGGTTTCTCTTTCTTAATTTGCTAATAAATAATTCAATTTTCAGAATATAACATAGTTCCAGAATCAATCATTATTGTGGGGATTAAAATTAATCCTGAATTTCAGAATTAAATTTTAGTTTGGTATTATGGTGATTTATTAATTAAAATTAGTTTTTAGAGTTGCCTGGGAATATTTATATTAATTTTATTTGTTGATTCTTGATATACTTATAGTACCTAACTGAATTATTGATGATTTTAGGCTGTTGTGGTGCTGTAACATTATCATTTTTAAATTAGTTACTATAAATTTTATAAAATAATTGAATTTTTAATTATTTATTCTCTTTTTCTTGATCGGTAGGAAATTTATGATTAGTTTTAAGTAAAATTTTATGTTTAAAATGGTTTTAACGTTTATTTTCATTCTTGTTGCAGTACGTAATATTTAATTAATTAGATATAGAAGGACCATGAAAAATAAAATAAGCGCTGTTTTTGTAATCTTAGCTTAGTAATTTTAAATTTTCTTAAATATTTTATCAGGTAAATTAATGAAAGGCGGACAGGGGGGACATTACAACATTAATAATTTTTTAAGTCCTGATTTAGATTTAGAGAGTCCTGAGTATGCGGCCATGGATTCCAGAGAAATGATCATCTAATAATGTAGTTAGATTGTGCAGTCTTGTGCTAACCTATTTATTATATATGGTACCAATAATTTACTAACTATCGATCGCTTTGGTGTCAGTAACCGGGTCGAGTCTGTCCCTACTAATAATCCTGTCCAATCCTTCGGTTTTGTTATGTAAAAAAACACTAACTGTCGGCTTTATTAGGTGTCTGTAACCGGGCCGAGCCTGTCCTCACTAAGATTCCTTCCCCATCCCTCGATTTTGTTATATGTAAAAAGGTGTACGATGGCTGCCTGGCCAGGGGCGGATATCACACTATTAGACTTATGTGGTTATCGATGTGGCGCCTTTCTTTACTGGGTGAATATTGTGATGTTTGGCTTCATGAAAAGCTGAGTATGATGATACATATTTCCTTGGTGAGGGAGAGTTATAGTGTCGTGTTGTGACATGGGTATAGTGGTGTGGTATTCGCATTTATAATACGGGAGACTTGCTTAATGCTTGATCGTACATTGAAATCAATCAATCAATCAATCAAAAAATTCAAAAAAAAACCAATTTTATGTTTAGTCGGCCGCCAAGCAAAAATCCGTCCGTCAAAATATAAAATTGGGGTTTTTTAAATGAAATTAAATCAATTTTAATAAAGTTTTCTACGAAGAAGGTAGAACTTATACATTCGAACTATTTTTTAATAATTTTGATATAGAAAATCAAACAATTTTGTCAATAATTGGATTTGACGGTTTGAAATGCCGGTTTGCCGTTTCTGCATGTGGCAATGCCTTAAGGCTTATTTCAAATAAGTCAACTTATTTGACTTATTCAATAGGGCGGCAAGGAATAAGTCATTTAGTGGTTCAATTAAAACCGAGACTTATTTCAACTTAAGCATACATTTGAGAGGAATTTTGTGAGCCAAAATAAATATTAAAATGAAAAGACATTAGCGTTAGGAGGTACACTAATGATAAAATGCAAAAATTAAGTAATTTTTCTTATATTTTCTTGTTTAAATTACGTTGCCGCTCTGTAAATACCACAACCTATTATCAATTTATTGGTTGTGAAATTTATTGAAATAGCAGCAGCAACGTAATTTAAGTCAGAGAATAATTTTAATATACCGCTGTTATTTTTGTGGAAACTCCCCCAAATAAGTCAAAAAAGTATACAATAAGTCTTCTCGTGAGGAAACTTATTGTAGACTTTCAAATAAGTCAGTCTCCACAAAATAAGCCGGGAATTGGACTCCAGCCTAAGAATCCAATTCGATGTTATTCGTCTTTTTATAAAGTCAAACCAAAGTTCTAGAACAATCATGATTTATTCAGTAAGATTATGTAGAACAGTGGTGTAACAGTTTAGCATGGATATTTATCTTAGTAGTACAATTAATTGTAATACCCTAACCTAAGTTTCACCACTAAATCACTTTATGCTATTAGACGTTTTTGGACATAGGTCCTGATTAACTTCAGGTCAAGTTTTAATTTTTCTTATCTTGGTAAAAAATAATCCAAGTTATCCATCACTTTCAAAAAGTTAAAAATAAATTTTGGTATGAAAGCGCCCATCGATTCTCAATGCATTTTGAGAGATAATTCAAAGAAATACAAAATTATTTTTCTGAAATATATTCATATTGGGCCTAGTTATATAATTGATCCTTTTTATTTTTATTTGGGTTTACAGCTAATTAAAAAAAAAAACATAACATCTAAATTAGCTATCTAAATCATCACAACATCTAAATCAACTTCTAAATTATCTCATTCGTTCCTAAATAGATTGATAAGTTTGATGATCGAAAGTTAGCCTGAAGTTATTTAGGATCTATTTCCGAAAACGCCTATTATATAACTTATTTTGTTTTGACTTACTTAGGTGTTACCTAGGTATGTTTTAGGGATTCCCCGAAAATTCATGGAAGCACAATTTTGCGAACAACATATCAGAGTACAACAATTTTACGAAATCACAATTCTTCGCAATAACAATTCATCGAAAAATAATTCACCGAAAAATTCATATTAAAAGTTTCAAAACATCCATAATAAAATGATTTTGTCCACAACTAACGTATAATATACTCATTATGCGTTTGTTTCTTCAACTATAATGATATCCATTATTCACTGTTAGTTTATCTAGTAGTCCCTTCTTCCATTATTCACTAATACCAAGTAAAAATATCATTTGTCCACGACTAACGTATAATATACTCATTATACGTTTGTTTCTACAATTATAATGATATCCATTATTCACTGCTAGTTTATCTAGTAGTCCCTTCTTCCATTATTCACTACTAGCAAATAAAAATTTCATTTTTCAAATTTTATCTAGTAGTCTCTTGCCATTTTCATTATTATTAAATTGGGACGTCAAAATGTCGACGGAAATTATTTTAGGTTTATTTAAAGATTTGATAATAAAACACAATTTTTTATCGGTCATGGACAAAGTATCGTATTCTACTCGCATATAATGGCTGTTATTCACTCAGATGATTTACGATACTCGCCTATCGGCTCGTGTCGGTAAACTTCATCTTCGTGAATAACAGCTATCATTATATGCTCGTTGAATAATATACTATTAGTGTGAGATTTCGTTAATTTTTATTTTTTTGAATTGATTACTTATTCTTAACAAGAATAATTGTGATGAAATTATTTATTTATAACAAACAAATTAACAATACAATTATTTAAACATTTTTTTTTTGTTTTTTTTTGTTTTATTTTACATAATAAACAAAAAGTTGCAAGAGCTGCTACATACATATATATAATTTTATTGCAAATGGAAGTTACTTTATTTACTATTTATTTATACATTACATACATACATAAAATTTTCCAGAATTACAGATATTTTGTTCAATGACCGTCTTCATAATATATATTAACTAATTACAACTATTTAGTGATTTGTTGAGTAGAGAAAATCCTCTAATTGGAGCTTAAATTTGACTATGTTATTTATCGATTTTAATCGATTTTATTTGTGTTGGCAGTTCGTTATATTTTATAAAACCGTGGTGGAAAATATTTTTTTTTTGTCATATTTAATTTTACGTTTCCAATATAGAAATTCTCATTTCACCTAGTGGGATAGGAGTGAATTTGTGAAGCCTTTTTTATCGACAGATTACATTTTATTAAATTAAGTCTAGTTTTATGTACAAAAATTAAAACCTTAAAGCTCGACATTAATGTAAGTGGTAACAGTCTTGAGTTATATAAGTTAACTGAGGGTGTTAGCCTCGGAAGGCATCTAATAAATTGTATTGTTGATATTCTCGAATTGAGTTTCATACTGGTTGGCCTCGCGCTGGGTAAGAATTCCAAACATGTCTCCTAAGATAATGCCTGTTGTGTCTCCTAAATGCTAGTGCAAGATAACTTACTTTTCTTAAATTCCTTGCTTATCTGTGAGGCTGCACTCTTTGGTTTTGGTTGTCTTTTCCGGGCAGCGGTAGTCTGTTTTCTATAGACTGCGGAATGTTCATCTGCGTGGTTGTTCTTCCTGGTCCTGTTTCGTCTAGGCTTTGTGGGGTTGGTAGTTGTTGAGTTGTGCTTGAATCTTTAGTTACTACTGCATGAATTGGATCATTCTTCTTGTTTTACATGTTAATGTAGTCCTTTGGCTCATTAGATATCGGTAGGCGACATATTTTAGTAATATTCCTTTTAAACGTATTTTTCCTGTATTTGAGTATGACTACTCTAACAAGTCCATCTTGCCCTGGATGAATTTCAACGACTCTTGCTAGTAATCAGTGCGTAGGAGGTAGTTGTTCGTCTTTGAGGATTACTAGTTCTCCCAATTGGATGTTAGGTTGTTTTTGCAACCATTTTGGCGTTCGTTGTAGTCGTGAGAGATATTCCACATGCCATTTTTTCCAAAATCCTTGACTGAGGTTGGTGAGCAAATTCCATCTTGTAACGGTTTGGATACCCTCCATATCAGGATGTGGCATTGATGTGATGGCTCGCCTATCAGGAAATGTGCCGGACTTAAAAACCCGTCATCATCTGAGTCGTTTGAGAATGGAGCTAGTGGTCTAGAGTTCAAGCATGCCTCTATTTGAGCTAGAAGTGTTGAGAGCTCCTCAAAAGTTAATGTAGGAGTTCCAATTACTTTGCGCAGGTGTTGTTTTGTTGACTGGACTCCGGCTTCCCATATTCCTCCAAAGTGAGGACTTCCCGGGGGTACAAAGTGCCACTCAGTTCCCATCTGAGCTATTTTATCCTTAATTTCTGCTTCCTGTTGCTTTGCCTGCCTTTGCAGTTGTTTGTCTGCTCCAACAAAATTTGTGCCACAGTCACTGAATATCTTCAGACAAATTCCTCTTCTTGATATGAATCGTCGGTATGTGGCCAAAAAAGCATCTGTTGACAAATCACTTACAAGTTCTAGATGAATTGCCTTCGTGGCTAGGCATATGAAAATGGCAATGTATCCCTTTGTTGTTTTGTTACAGCGGCCTTTCCACAATTTTGTATAAATCGGACCAGCATAGTCTATTCCGCTGTTAGTGAACGATGGTGCTGGTGTTATTCGTTCTTTTGGTAACATAACCATTAGCTGGTGTGACGCCAGTTTCCTTGCTCTCGTACAGACTTTACATTCATGTATAGTGTGACGAATCATATTTTTGGCATTCATTACTCAATACTGCGTTCTCAGGTGTGCTAAAGTTGCTTGATTGCCACCGTGTAGTGTTTTTATATGAGCTTCTTTGATAAGCAAACTTGACAATTTGTAACCTCTGGGCATTATTATCGGATGTTTTTCTTCAAATGGGAGATTAGAATTTGTTATTCTACCTCCGACTCTGAGTAGGTCATTTCCGTCTAGAAATGGAGTTAGCGTTACGATTGTACTATTCTTTGGTAGGTTTTGATTCGCTTTTAACTTCTTTAATTCTGATTATCGCCCTTAGCGATGCGTTCAGTTCCTCTGGTTTGAAATGGGAGTTGTTTTTAGTTTTTGATTTTTCATTTGATGGAAATCGTAGACAGTATGCAATGCTATGAACAAGCCGTTGTAACGAAGAGAATCTATCGAATTTAATCACAGGTTTTTTCACTGTTATTATAAATGTTCTTATTGATTTTCGTTCCATGCTGGCCGCTTGTTTCATTTCTTCATTATTGATTTTTGTTATTGGATAGCTCAAATCCTTTAGCCAGGTTGGCCCTTCCCACCAAATTATGTGGGTTTAATAATTGAACTGGATTGCTAGAGATATTCCTCGAGATGCACAGTCAGCAGGATTCTTATTAGAGACCACGTGATGCCATTGGTTAGGATCGGTGATGGCTTCTATCTTTGTTATTCTGTTCGCCACAAAAGTCTTATGGTATTGTGGGTTTCCTTTTTTCAAACCCAAAACTACTGGGAAATCGCTCCGGCAATGTTGATATATTGTTTTTGATGTTCAACGCATTTTTGACGGGGGGCGAGTAGCAGGGACAGCAGAGACGCAACAATTTCAATAACAACGTCAAGCAATTCAATAACAACGTCAAGCAACACTACCTACAGTTAGTACAAATTTGGGTGACATGATGATGGAACGAAATCATGGGAACATGATGATGGAATGAAATCTCGCCCCCCACCCCTCACAACCGCCGATGGAAAAAATGGTGGAGGGAATAATAATAGTTGTTTACAGCTTTTCAGAAAAAAGAGTTTGCGGCACCAGGAAATTTGTGTTGTCATTGTGTGTCTTCTTACAGGTTGGAGCAGTAGATGAACATTGTATTTTGTCTTGTGCCTAAATAAATTACTAAAAAATATAATTACTAAACAAATTTACTAACTATCAACTACTTAGGTGTCTGGAACCGGGTTGAGTCTTTGCATTCTTTTAAGTACTAATAATTTACTAACTATCGATCGCTTTGGGGTCAGTAACCGGGCCGAGTCTGTCCTCACTAACATTCCTTCCCCATCCCTCGATTTTGTTATATGTAAAAAAGGTGTACGACGGCGGCCTGGCAAGGGGCGGATATCACAACTATTAGACCTTATGTGGTTATCGATGTGGCGCCTTTCTTTACGGAGTATTGCTATGTTTTGGCTTCATGAAGAATGGGTGTCGTGTTGTGACATGGGTATAGTGGTCTGGTATTCGCATTTATAATACGGGAAACTTGCTTAATGCTTGATCGTACATCGCAATCAATCAATCAATCAATCGATGTTCAACGCATGTTTGACATTTTTGAGCAATTTAGAAAGTAGGAATTCGGCTGTCAGCTCTTTTCTTGGTAGGGATATTGTTTGGTTTAACGGTGCAACCATTGTTTTAGCTGCAATTATTGTGATTTGGTTGTTTATTTTACTGTATACCACTGCAGCATATGGTGTCACAGAAACCATTTTGGCGTCACTGTTGTAATTTATCCAACGGTGAATTCTGATTTCCTCTAAACGTGGTAATTCCATTTTGTAGTTTAATCATCTTTTTTCAAGATTTAAGTGGAGTTTCTCATCCCATCCTACACCGGAAGCCCATAAATCTTAAAGTAGAATTTTTGACTGGATCACCACTGGTGCTAACCATCCCAGCAGATCGAAAAGCTTTGATGCCTCTGATAAGATTGTTCGTTTGGATATTGTTGTTTTAGATCCAGGCAAAATAACTTTGAATTGAAAGGTGTCTGTTGAAGAGTTCCACAGGAGTCCAAGTGTTTTCACTGTATCACTAAATTCTATAGTGTGGAGTCCTGTTCTTTCAGATTTTCTGGAAGCTCTTCTAATAACGCCTTTTCATTGCTGGACCATTTTCGCAGCGATTGCTTCTGCGATTGTGTTAGCTCCAGATAGAAGATCATCCACATAGAAATCGTTTTGAACAATCTTTGAACCAATTGGATATCTTGACGCTTCATCAATGGCTAATTGTTGTAACGTTTTTGTAGCCAAATAAGTTGCAGACGCTGTTCCGTATGTAATAGTTTTATCTCTATAACTGCTCATTGGCTTATTTATCTCAGATCGCCAGAGGATTCACTTAACGATGACGATCTGCAATCATTTAACGATGTTTTTTCCATCTGATCAATATTGCCGTTAAGTTGTCTTGTAATGTTGAACCTACATGCATCATTTTATTTAGTGATGTCCCTGTTGTTGTTTTGGAGGAAGCGTCCAAAACTACCCTCAATCTCGTAGTTGTAGAAAGTTTTGAAAGTCTCTAATCTTGATATTGCTTCTTTTATGACAGAATGGTGTGGCATGTAGTAAACCCGAGAAGCATCTTTTCCGTATCATCTTTAATTAGTTCCATGTGGTTCAACTGGATGTACTCGTTCATGAAATTGTGATGTTGATTTTTAAACTCTTCATCCTTCTTGAATATTTTTTTCAATTTGAAGCAATCTAGGTGCTGCTTTACTTTTAGATTCTAATATTCCCACTTCTTTGAGCTTGTTGTTGTGAAGCGGCATTCGAACTTCGAATCGCCCATTTGTTAATCGCTTGTGATTCTCTTCATAGTACTGCTCACATTCGATCTCTTCAGCAGTTAGGCTTCGTTTAGGATCGTTCTTCGGATTCCCAGAAGCATTTTAATTGCTTGTCTATCTCTGCTAACGTGACGTGGCTATTTAACCGGGTGACTGAAATGCTGCTGGTTTGAGTTAGACGACCAGATATGATCCATCCTAGCTCTGATCTTTGCGCTATGCACTTATGATGCGGATCCCTTTTAATGCCTTCTAACATGATTTCTCCATATATGTCGGCACCTATTAAATTGTCAATAGGTCCGGGAGTATCGAAGGTAGGGTCGGCTAAGATTACTTCTTTTTGTAGTTCGCTGTCTAAACCCAATGAGTTCTTCTGGAAGTGGTTTAGTGATAGTTCCCAGAAGTAAAGCATTAACTTCGATCTTGAAAATCGATGGAAATCTTAAACTTATTTCTATCGCTATCTGTTGATGGGCTTGTCCTTTTGTTGCTGAAATTCCGGAAATTTAGGTTAGAACCCTTGGCAGGCTTGTTATGCTGTTTGCTCTGTGATGAAAGTAGCCTGTGAGCCTGGATCGATCAGTGCTCGTAGTAGAGTAAAACTACCGAACATATTCTGTACTTTTATTAGGGCTGTTGCTAAAAGTACCGGGCCACTATCCTTGTCGAGTGTTGAGATGTTCAGCTTTGCAATACTGGTTTCTTGATTTTACGTGTAGCAACGTATGATGTCTGCCATTGCAGATAAAACAACTCAGTTTGATGCTGCAACTTGTTGTCGAATGGTTTGGCTGAGACAATTTCTGCACAAATTGTGCAGCATGACCATCTGATTTCTTGCAGAAATGCTTAAATCTTTGAAACGTTGGCATGATTCGATCCTGTGGTTTTTCTGACAGCATACGCAAATATTACTTGGTTGTGTGGCAGTTACGAATGCGCGTCTTAGCGGTTGTGCTTGAAATCTTACTTGTTGGGTTAGTATTATCTTGTTGTTACCGATTGCTTCTAAAGATTGGAAACGCCTTTCTAGAAACTTCAAGAATTGGTTTGTTTCTTGAAATTCTCTTGGGTTTTCTAGAGAACTCTCGTATAGCCGTCGTGACTCGTTGTCTAACTTTTTTAACAAGCATAAGATGATGAAAGGACTCCATGTTTCAATATTTATGCCTGTATGCCTTATAGCGTATAGGCACTCAGTTGTTGTGTCGTGCAAGTATTTGATCGCAGCAGCCGACTTCCAGCTGACCTTTCTACGTGACTTTTAAGGTAGTTCATTTTAAGTGTCTGGTGAGCTGATTATTGTTATGAACTAAACGTTTGAATGTATCAGAGAAACCTACCCACTTCGTATAGTCCCCGTGAAAATGTGGGATTTCTAATGATGGTAGACGAATTTCTACTGGTTCTATCTTGCCTAATTCCTCTTCTTCCAATAATGTTGTTAATTGTATTACAATCTTCTCGTGGTCATTGTTTAAATTTTCTTAGTGTTGGTCTACGAAATATTTTGAATTTACTTCCTGTTCTTCGGAAGTCTCCATGCATATTTGTTTATGAAGGTCCCTGATCTGAATCATCATCCTATCCATGTTTTTTAATTTAATTATTAAAGCTGGTCTGGATCTGTTGTTACTAGACAGTATGTCCTCAGCTAATCTAATTTCTCGATATAAACCCAGCATTCGGATGTCTTGCTGCTTCAACTGTTGCCTGAATTTTGGCAATTGGCTGAATGCAACGTTTAACTAAACGGTCGACGCCTCGGGTAGTTGGCTGTGCTTAACTTCACTTGTTGATGTCCCATGCTCTCTTGTGTTATTGTTGACCAATTCAGATGGGATGAAGTTAAATTTTTCATTTGTTCCTGCTGCATCTGATGTTGGAAGTGGTGTCGATGGCAAACTTGGTATGATAATGCGTTCAATCCTTCAATGGTTGTTGTGTATCTGATCGAAACCGTTTCTCTATCCTTGAAGTATTGATGTGTTGATGTCAATGGATTTTGAAATTCTCTAATCTTGTTGTCTTCATCAACATATTCGTTGTAAGACTTGTTCAACGCTGCGATTTTCCTCTCAAAATAGGTTTTTGTTTTCCGCTACGCTCCATCTTTCTTGTAATTTGAGATGAGTTGCTGTATCTCTTCTGCTTTTTGTTTTTGTTTTCTTAGCAGTTCTTCCATATTTATGGTTGTACTCGAGAAAGCTTATTAGGCGGCAAGTGGCAGGAACAATTTCTAATGCGAACTAGTGTTTTGTGGTGCAGCTTCTATGGTTGTTGTTTGGTATTTTACTTGGTTTTGCCGGTTGTTGCTTGGCGTATTTCTGTTGGATTCCTTTGGGATCGTTTAAAAAGTACGATGTTTTAAAATGCTTTTAAATGGAATAACTGTCAGGTTAGTCTTCCAGTGCGAATTGATATCCCCCAAGCGAATATTGAATACCCTGTTTATATTTACATTAGGATATTTTTGAAACAAAATTAACACAGCTAGAGTCGCTAAACTACATAATAACGCAGAAAACAAAAAGAAATTCTTACTTCTTCTTAAGTCTTACAGAAAATTATGTTTAAAGATATACTATATGTATAAAACGAAAATCGTGTTTTTGATTAAAAAGATTTTTTTATTTTAATTTCAATTTATTTATTTGTTTTTCCTGTATTAAACTTGAGACTTGCTCGTATTAGCTTTAAAATATTTTGTTTTTTTACGCTTATTCATCTTCAAATTTTATTATTATTATTGTTTAGAGATCTGGTTTCGTTACACTAAATTAAATATATTCCTTCAGTTTGTGCGGATACTGATATGTACGTACATTTGCTGCATATAATTTAGCAATTTAAAAATTACTAAGATTCCAAATCTTCAAGCATTTTAGAAATATTATTGGTTAATAATCGTCTTCATCGACTAAAAAGCATTTAATTTATTCCATCTTCAATTATATATTTTTTGTCTCTTGTATTTTGTCTTTAGAGAATATAGAAAATACATATATTTTAGTATAATGTCCTTGGCACTCACAAGGTTAACTCAATGATACACTAATATTTTGAAATATAGCGCGTGATTGTGTTTGATATTTTGGTTTGGGAATTTTTCGCATTTTTGTTGCTGCTTTAAAATGTTTTGGGTTTATAATATCTTTATTATTGGAAGCTATAAGTTAGTGTTGTTTTTATTATGTTGGTATTTGTGATGGTGGTGTAGTGGTCATGTGATTGAATAAAATTTGATTTCCATGCCACCGAGCCAGACTAATACACATCTCTAAATTTGTATAATACGATAGAGTAAAGTTTTGATTTAAAAAACCGATACTATTAAATAAGATACGAGTATGTATATAATATGTACATATACAAAAATTTTATCTTGTCGAATTTTTATAAATGAGCTACGTAGTTGTTGTCATCGCAAGGCTATTGTAAAATTAGGAATACAAAAAAAAAAGTATTTTTATTATCCATCTAAACCATATATGAATACAGCGGGGCTTTCGCTCGATGACCTTGCCAAAATGCCAATAGTAAATTGTGTGATTTAGATTACTAAACTATATGATGAGATTTTATTTTTTTATTTTTTGTGTAGCGCATGAAATTAAAGATTAGTTTATAAACTGATATAATTTTTGTCAATGTGCATTTTGATTATTATTTTAATATTATGCTTGTCGTTTAATTTATTTTTATTTGTTTGGCTGATAAGCAAGAGACGATCATTTTATACATTTCAAAAATGAACTTGTGTTTTTGTGCAATTATAGTGAATAGTCCAGAATTTACAGAAGAGAAATTGAAAGATAATAAAATGCTTTTGCAGACTAACGACCTATTTTGATGAATTTGATTATGCAAAACTTAATTTAAACCTTCTTTTATGCTTCTAAATCAAAAAATAATTAAAATTCTTTTGAGACTTTTGAAAACGTGTTTGTTGGCAGTTTTCAATTCAGACCTGTAAAATACGAGAAACTAAATTTCGTCACTTTCTAACATATGTACCTATTCTTTGAGGAGAGTTGAACGATGTTTTTAAGGATGTCAGTCATTTACACTCGCCAGACAAGACAAAAATCTGGGTCTGAATTTTATGGAGTGCGACACGGTGATTTTTCGATTGTATGAAATACTTTCAAATCAAAATTTAAAATTTTTTCAAATACACTGTGCTCAGATCTTGCTAAAACTATAGAATCAGACGAAAAACTAATTCAAGCTGAGAAGTTAAATAGACATTTTGACAGATGTCACGTAGTGGAGACAATAGGGATATCAACATATTATAATTGTAATGGTTATGGCCATCACAGTAATAAGTGTACCGGTAAACTATGTTGCCCAAGGTGTAGTGGTGATCATAAAATAAAGGAGTGTAAAAATCAAAAGAAAGTATTACAATTGCGTTGCAATAAATATCAAATTGAACATGAACATTGCTACTAATCACTCGACTTGGGAAAGTTCTTGTACGGTGTATCAACGGAAGATGAAAACATTGAAAAATCAAATCAACTACCAATAGCAATTCATAAAAAAAGAAATGCTGTACACTAGCATTCGAAGCTTACCCTCGAATATTTGCAAATGTTTAAAGACTATGAACCGGCGATAACATTTCTTATAGCAAATGTTTAAAGACTGTGAACCAGCGATAGAATTTCTCAGCGAAACATGAACAACGGGAGATATGTATGACTCAGAATTTTATATTGAGAATTAGAAATGCGTACGGTGCGATTCGGATAGTCGGCATACAGGAGGTGTTATTATGTACATACATAGACATAACAATAAAAGTTTCAAAATAGTATTTAATTGCGAAAGGGACAGCGCTTAGTTTTTAGCTATTCAGATAATAACAGGATATACGACTGGTATCTCTGGTGTAATAAATAGATCATTCCAAACAATAAACTCAATATTTTTAAATAATTTAGAGAAGTGGTTTGAAAATGCAATCAATCAGAATAAACCAAATCTTATATTTGGGGAATTTAATATGATCTCAAAAGCAACGATTTGTACAGTTTAAAATTAAATCAGCTAATTAAGGATTATAGATTGATACAAATAGTTCAGGAATACACCACAGTCACGCAAACCAGCAAAAGTTTGTTAGATCTATTAATAACCAATTCAACCATCACTCAGTCTGAAGTTAAAACATAACAACAAATAAGCGATCATTATATGATAAGTGCGAATTTAAGCAGTAAACAATCGAAGTCATTAGATGAATGGATGCAGAATGAAAGAAATTAAATCATGGAAAAATTACTCTGAGGATAAGCTTAACTGTATTTTAAATCACCGATTGCGGCAATTTAGAACGCAGTGTCCTAAATGCTGATGGCTTGTTATTGAATTTAAAAAAACAGGTGGCTAATGAATTAACTGAAATAAAAATTAGTTAAAGTAGGAATACAATAACTTAGTTCTCAGAAAACTTAGAATTGCTGAAGATGCGCATTTTTAGTGTTATGAAAATTATAATTCAGATGAAACTTGGGAAAGCTACAGGTAAGTTAGAAATTAGTATAAACATTTGTTGAGAAGAAGTTCATTGAAAATCAATACAATCCAAAGAAATTGTGGAAAACGCTTAAATCCATCTACAAGTCTAAAAAACGACGCAATGGTGTATCCAATTTAACAACAAAACATTCATCGATAAAGAAGAGTTAGCAGAAGTGTCAAATGAGACATTTGTGTCCAGCGTGATACTTATTCACCAGAACGTCCCTGAGAACGTTCATGTTTTCGTCTCCGAAAACTCAGCTTTCAAGAAATAACTCACCAGGGCCCGAATTCCGGATCAATGACAAATGAGAATGAAAAATGACTTTATGTTTTATTTCGCCTACTCTAAATAAAAATGCAACTGACTAGTTGAAATAAAAAATCAAGTCATTTCTCATTATCATTTGTCACCGAACCGGAATTCAGGCCCTGGAGATGTCAAAAATAATAAGTAAAATAAAGTCTCAATATTGTGACGATTTTGGGCGTCATTTAACGAGTTCACATTATGAACAGCGATAGCTCAGACGGTTGGCGCATAGTATGAACATAAAGGTCGATGGTCCGATGCTCGTCGTAGCTCATGTTTTTATTACAATTATTTATTGTGAACATCGAAACATGTTTATACATCAACGTACAAATGCATAACGATCTAGTAAAAACAAAAACGTCCGAAATATTGTAAGAGAATTTTTATCCCAGTTTCAAAGTTATGGGACAGTGATTATGAAAAAATCAATCATGTAGCCCATAGCGACTATAGACTGATAGTAACCACAATTTACATTCTATATATACAGAACACACTGAATCAGTAAAGTCTTTCAAAAATGTATGGAATTTGCAGAGGTAATTTTCTTCCAAGCGTGCGTTCATTTTGTGATATCTCGGTATCAAAATATATTACAGACAATAATTTTGAATCGATTTTACAGATTTGCTCTAGCTACCGTTATTTTTTATATTTTTGAGAAATAAAATATGGGCTACACGATTAAAAAGGCTGAAATAAAATGATATTTTTCTGAATTAAAATGTGTCTTTCTTAAATCATTATAAAAATGAATTAAAAATGTGTTCAAAAATGAAATTAAAAAAATAAATTTAAAATTGCCTTTCTTAACACGTTTTGAAAATGAATCAAAAATGTGTTAAAACTGCCTTTTTTAATTCAGTTTAAAAATAAATTAAAAATGCACCAAAAAATAAAATAATTTTTCTATTTTACTCTAATGTGAATTAATTATTTAAATTAGAGTAAAAAAGAAAAATTATTAAATTTGCTTACAGAGGAATAGAGCTGTGTGAATGTAACGAAAAAAAATTGTAAGAGAATTATACTGATTTTCCATCGTCATAGTATAATAGTATTATACTATTTTACTATGACGATGGAAAACCAACGTTCATAGTATAATAGTATAATTATAATATTTCGTTGTACTAGCTACCAAAAATATAATAAAAGTAGCAAATTGTGTTTTTAATATTGTAAATTGACAAATATTATTTTGACAAATCACAAAAATAGCATTCGATTTTTTTTGTGGTACCTGCATAGCTTGTTTAAATATTATAATGGAATTTACAGTTATTTTTTTGAGATTAACATTGCGAAAATCGGCATTGATTTCTAAAAATCACGGAATTAAATAATATCAATGTCAACATTTTCAAAATGTGAATCTACGTTCACATAAAAAAAAACTAGAATTGGTGCTACCTTCATCGTATGCGATGGAAAACCGACAAGGAATAATAGCATAATAGTATTATACTACTATGCTATTACACTATTGACGATGGAAAATCGTTATTAGGTTGTTTTAGTATAATTCGCTAATACAACCTGTACAGTACGTTCCGTAAATATAAAATGAAAATTGTGGAACGATCAGTCCAGAGGCTGCGGTCTGATGAGAAGATTGATATTTTCATAATCATAAGCTCATCAGTTCGAAACTAGATTAAATTCTCTTACAATTTTCGGAAATATTAGCTTCAAATAAATCCAAAATTAAAAAATGAAATAAGATATCCATCTTTTACTTTATTTTGAAAAAGAATTAAGAAAAATTAATTAAAAGTGTGTTTAGAAAATAAAATAAAAACATTACAACTATGTTATTAGAAACTGAAAATGAAATAATTATTCATTAATGTTCATTAAGGGAGTAAACCTGGTGAAGAATGCAAAAAAAAGCACTTTTTGTAAATTAAAAAAAATAAAAAATCTGTTCAATATATATTGTTGCAATTATTAATGATTATTGCAGGGGTCGGAAAACCCTAAGATTTCGTTACGTTATTGGAAAAAATTCCCAAATTTTTTTTGATTACGTTATAACGTTATTTAGCCTTAAATCATGTGAAACGTTACGTTACGTAACGTTACTTAGCATTAAATAATATTTTTAACGTTATAGAACAAATAATGTTAACTATATTAACCTTTTCTTTAGTAAGGTTTTAACACTAGAACTACCGACCAGTCAAAATGAGGATTCAAGAATGAGGAAAAAAAGTGAATTCAATAAATGTGCAATCCGTCATTTGACCGGTAGTTCTAGTGTTAAATAATGTTACCAGGAAGAAAAACATTTTTCATAAGGTTATTTCATTTGGTTATATCTAAATTTTATAAAGTTATCGGTTACGTTATAACATAACCTAATAGGTTTGGTTACGTTTTCTTGAAAAACTTCACAATTTTAGCGTTTTTTAACGTTATTCGGGTAACGTTATATAACGTTATCCGTCCCTGGTTTAATGTGTACATATTGTTCAAGTTCAAATTATTTTTTTAGTATTATTATATGAAAGTTTAAGCAAGTTATTAAAAAAAATATGAAGGTGCCTCTGACAATTCTTTCTTCACGGCGTGCAATCTAGCACCTCGTAGAATTATCCGAAATAAAAAATATATATATTACTGAAATGTTTATGAGTGTAGTTTGTAGATGTACCTAACAAATTATTTATTTCATTATAAAAAATTACAAAAATCATGATTTGAAAAAAAAATCCGGTTTTGCATAAATTTTGCACGTTTTTTTGTTTATAACTTTATCTTAATAATGTTTTTAGGACAAAATGTGTGATATATATTCAAGACAATTAAATCACCTTTAATTTAACAAAGAATTATTTTTATTCATCAAGAATTTTTTGAGTTATCCTGTACGCCAGTTTCAAAAACATGGTTTTGAGAAAAACACGTTTAAAGTTTCCGAACAAGGTAAAGGTACTTTTCAAAAACCGTTATTTCGTCATTTTTCTTTTGGGGCATATTCCAGGGATAATATACTATCGATTTAAGCAAGAAAGATCCATTTTTTGAAGCCGCCACACCAGGTTACCCCTTAAAAAACTTACAAAAGAATAATTAAAAGGTTAACAAATTTTATTTTTATATAAAATATTCTCATTAATGAAAGCAATAATTACAAAAGTTTAAATAAAATTAGAAATTTTTACAAATAACCTAAACACTTTTAATTCGTTTTAAAAATGATTTAAAATGAAACTGATGAATTAAGATAAAAGGAAATAAAATGAGACTTTTTTATTCATTTTTAAAAATGAATTAAAAATGTATTGAAAATTGAAATAAAATATGCATTTTTTAATACATTTTGAAATTGAATTAAAAAAATAAAATAAAATATGTCTTTTTAGGAAAAAGTACCATTTTACCTGCTGTAGAACCTGGTTGCTATGTTTATTTATTTTTTTTTTTTTTGGAAAAGGTTTCTCGTAATTTAAATTTAAAATTGAGTTATTGTTTAATTTAACTCCTTCATTGGGTGATTTGGCGTCTACTGGAGGGGGGGATCAAAGTTTAGTAGAGTAATCTACCAGCTCCGTAACCTTTCGGTAGGGTGCACATTACGCGAGCTGTTCTGGTCATGTTTTAGGCAGCTGGCGTGATGGGTACAATTGTGGAAGGGGTAACCTGGTCACAATTCGCAAGTGTACGTACTGCCTCCTCGTAACTGAGGCCCCTTGGTACTTCTGACCATTTGGCACAGGCTAAAGTACGGCGCTAAAGGAGAAACCCTTGATAAAAAACCCTAATCTAAGGTGGAACAGCATATGCCGATGGATGAATGGCTGATAGGTTAATCAGTCCAAAGTATGAGGACTCTGGATACCAGGCGCCCTCCAGTTTTATTTAGCCTTCCTGTGGTAAAGCTGGGTGTCCCACAGGCGACTCTCTTTTCCCAGCAACTCGTGGGAACAAAATGTCTAAACAGTGCAAAAATAATAAGGATGATGACGCTCCTAAAGCGTCATATACCAGCGAGAGTTCCGCGATGGTGTTCGAGGGCCTCGGTCCTCTTTCCGCTGTGGGACTCTCGATGAGTGGTCTATCGGATGGGGAGCTCCGTTCGACGATTGAGAAATTAGTTCTCAACTCCGGCATGGACACCTCAGGAGATGAGAACTCGGACCCCGTAAGTGGGGGTATCGCCTCTGTGAAAGCAGGAGGGAGCAGTCGTCGGGGAGGACCCGAAAGGAACTGTCAGCAGTACTGACAAACCTTCCGCGGCTCCTCGCGTGAAAATGTGTGGGGCCGCGAAGAAGCGGTACAGGAGGCTTCTTGCTGAGGGCAAACCGCCCGGAAGCGAGACAAGGCTTCTGGCGATGCGGCCACAAAGGGAGTCTTGTGCTCCCGCTGAGGTCCCACCGTCAAAGAGGATCCGCTCGGATGAAGGTACTCCACCGGCACAAAAGAAGGCCAGGGGAGAGGAATCTGTCCCGACGGTCTCGGGTTCTGCGGTCCGGTCTGGATTTACCTTCAGGCAGGCTGCGGAGTCGGAGGCAGTTGGGATCTTGCCCACTGGTTTTCCAGAGGTTGTCCTCACTGGAGAGCAGCTAAAGGCTGTCCAGGAGGGCATCCTAGATAAGGTGCTAGAGCAGGAGACCAAGGAGCTTAAACCTAAGTTCCTTGGCAGTCAGCTTCGGCCTGGTTGGCTGGTACTAACCTGTGCTGACCGGGCCACTGTTCAGTGGCTCAGGGAGGCCATAGGCAGTATCAAGCCATGGGAGGGTGCGCAGCTGATCGTGGCCGAGGCGGAAAACCTGCCTCGAGCCAGGATTGTGTTCGGCACCTTCCCAAATAGTGCTGAATTGCCCACAGAGAAGCTTTTTGGTTTTATAAAAAGCCAAAATGAGGGCATGCAGGCGATCAACTGGAGAGTGATCAGGAGAGAGGCGAAAGGCTCTTCGGCCTTTTTCACGTTCTCTATGGACCACTCTTCAGTTGAGAAGCTCAAGCGGGTTGGCTTTAAGGTCAACTATAAGTTTGGGACTGTACAATTGCATCCCAAGGGTGGTCAGAGTGGAGCTAAGCCGGCTTCTGTCGGCGGGACCCAAGTGGTGAAGCCTGTAGAAGCTACGGTAGCGGCACCTATAGCTAAGACCACCGGGGTGACCGCCCTCTCCAGGAGACAGGTGAAGAGGCGGGAAGGGAGAAGAAGGCGTCAGGGGTTCCGCGGGGGAAGGTCTCACAAGGACTCCTCCCGTGCAAGCCACTGGTTAGGCCGGGAGGCTCTCAGGCAGCGGGGGCCAGCAGAACGGCGATGGAGGACACTGGTCAGCCATCGGCCGAACAAAGAAAGCATGCGGGTGGTGGCGGTGCTGAAAAGGAGGCTGAGCAGGGCCTTCGGTAAAGTGAAGGCACACATCACCTGCCTGCAGATAAACCTGCATCATGCAAAGGCGTCTTCGGACGTCCTTTGTCGCAGGTTTATCTGCCAAAACATTGGCATGGCTATAATACAGGAGCCATGGGTGATTGGTAACCAGATTAGAGGTATACCAAATCAAGTGGGTAAGTTAATTTATCATAACGGAACTCAGAGTCCAAGAGCGGCTGTGTTGGCCAGTTCGCAAATTAATTTTATTCCCATTTCAGAGTGCATCTCCAGGGACTTGGTTGCAGTAATGGTGGAGGTTCTGGGTGAATGAGGCAAACAGGAGGCTATAATGGCCTCCGCCTACTTTCCTGGAGACTCAGAGTTAATACATCCATTGAAGTTAGGCGGCTCATAGCTCATTGCAAACGCAATGGGCTGGCCTACCTGATTGGATGCGATACAAACGCGCACCACACGGTGTGGGGTAGCACGGACATCAATAACAGGGGTGAGTACCTTTTTGAATTTCTGATCTCAAATAATGTAGACATTGTCAATAGGGGAAGGAAACCTACTTTTATAAATGCGGTTAGGCAAGAGGTCCTAGATCTGACACTTACTAGTCCGCATTTTAGCGACTTGGTCAAAAACTGGCATGTGTCTGAAGAGGCCTCATTATCGGATCACTTGCACATCAGATTCGATTTGGCGGCTGAGACCATGCAGCGGCAGGAAATCAGAATTTCAAAACTGACCGACTGGGACTCTTATAGAGTCTCACTCGAATCAGAAATGCCCTCGGTTGTGGGGAACATAGAGTCTCCAGAGGGTTTGGAGATCTGTTCAAACCAGCTGCATAATTCTATACACTTGGCTTACGAGAACAGCTGCCCAGTTAAGCGAAGAGAGTCCACAAAGATGGTCCCTTGGTGGAACGGGACGCTGGGTAAACTGAGGAAAAAATCGAGAAGATTATTTAACAAGGCTAAACGCACCGGTGAATGGGGCGAGTATAAGATGGCCTTGACAGAATATAATCTCGAACTAAGGAGATCCAAAAGGGCTACCTGGAGGAATTTCTGTGAGGGAATCAATGAATTGCACTCTGCAGCTCGTCTCCAGAAAGTCCTTTCCAGGGATCATTCAAATGGTTTAAGACTTCTCCAGAAGCAAGATGGGGGGTTCACTGAAAACCGGAAGGAAACCTTAGAGGTACTGTTAGAGACCCACTTTCCGGATTCAGTAGTTGTAGGAGCCCAAGAGGACTCGTATGATCCTTCAAGTGAGGTGGCCTATTCGCCTCACAGTAGGATCTGGAGCCTCTCTGGGAAAATTTTCATACCCAGCAAGGTTCGATGGGCTATTGGGTCTTTCAAACCTTTCAAATCCGCTGGAGGGGATGGTATCTTTCCAGCTTTACTTCAAAAAGGTATTGAGGAAATACTCCCAAGCTTGATCCAGATGTTTCGGGCAAGTTATGCTTTTAATTATATTCCGAAACTGTGGAGGAAAGTAAATGTGGTCTTTATACCAAAGGGCGGGGGTCGTCCAGACACCCAGGCCAGGGCATATCGGCCAATTAGCCTCACATCATTTCTTTTGAAGACGATGGAAAAAATCCTGGACTATCAAATAAGAAGTGAGGTCCTTGGAAAGAATCCGCTGCATCGGGACCAGTTTGCGTATCAAACTGGTAAATCCACGGTTATGGCCCTTAGCGGGCTAGTCACGAGGATTGAAAAAGCAGTGACATATAAAGAAATTGCCCTTTGTGCCTTTGTGGACATTGAGGGGGCGTTTGATAATACCTCCTATGGATCTATAGAGAGGGCAGCAATGGGAAAAAGGGTTCCACTTTCCACAATTAGGTGGATCCGTTCCATGCTGGAACATCGTGAGATTACTGCCAGACTAGGTGGCGAATCAGTAACCATCAAGGCCGTAAAGGGCTGTCCCCAAGGAGACGTACTATCTCCTCTTTTGTGGTCATTGGTTATTGACAGACTACTGGTCCTTCTGAGTAGCCATGGGTTTGATGTCCAGGGCTATGCGGATGATGTGGCTATCATAATCAGAGGCAAGTTTGATGAGGTCATTTCTGATCGCATGCAAAATGCACTCAATATAATATGGCAGTGGTGTTACCAGGAAGGACTCAGTGTCAATCCAAGCAAAACTGTCATTGTTCCTTTTACGAGGAGGACAAAGCTTTCGCGTACAGCTCCCTCGTTAAACGGTACTACTGTGCCTTTTTCCAGCGAGGTTAAATATCTAGGGGTTATCCTAGATCAAAGACTGAACTGGAACCAACATTTGTTGAAAGTTCAAAATAGAGCCATCAAGGCTCTCTGGGCCTGTCAAAGACTCTATGGGCGTACTTGGGGACTACAACGAAAAATGATCTACTGGTCATTTCTTACAATCATTAGGCCTATGGTCACCTACGCATCGGTTGTATGGTGGCCTAAAACTGAGCAGAAGACAACGCAAACCTTATTGAATAAGGTTCAGCGTGTAGCCTGTATCGGTGTTACGGGCTCAATGAAGTCATGTCCAACCGCGGGGTGGAGACACTTCTAGGACTGACACCGTTACACCTGCATATTAAAAAGGACGCTGCAAGTATGGCCCTGAAAATGCAGGCGGAAGGAAATATCAAGCCAGGCAATATGGTGGGTCATATGGAAATACTTAAGGAATTTCAGACAGACCCTACCATAGGAATGCCTTCCGACTGTATGCCAGCTAAACTGGACTTCCACAAACCATTCTGTGTTAGGTTACCTGACCGGGATGTGTGGAGGGCAGGTGGACCATCATTTAAGCTAGGGTCCATGGTATGGTTTACAGATGGATCAAAAACGGAAGATGGGGCGGGGATAGGAATACACGGGAGTGGCACTGCCCTCTCGAAGTCCTTGGGTACCAATACTACCGTTTTTCAAGCAGAAGTACATGCTATAGAACTTTGCGCTAGGATAGGCATAGCAAAAGGCCTAAACGATGCAAAGATTTATATTGTATCAAACAGCCAATCGGCCTTAAAGGCTCTTAGGTCTTGTACCGTTGAGTCAAGGCTGCTATGGGATTGTCTGAAGGTTATTAAACATCTGGCAGGCTCAAATAAGGTAATACTTATGTGGGTGCCAGGTCATACTGGAATCGAAGGAAACGAGGCAGCTGATGGCCTCGCCCGTGAGGGTTCTGCCTCTCCATTTTTTGGACCAGAACCCTTCTGCGGTGTCACTAAGGGACACCTTAGAGCAGCGGTAAAACGCTGGGAGGATGTTCAAAAGTCCTCCAACTGGCGCAGAATTCCAGGTTTACGGCAGGCGAAGAAATTTATATCACCTTCGTCTGTCAGGGTTAAGGAGTGTCTTGAACTTAGGAAACCTGAGTTGAGGCTGCTTACTGGCTTCCTCACAGGTCATGTCCCCTTAAGGTATCACCTTAAGAAGATGGGCCTAAGTACGACAGATGGATGCCGCTTCTGCGGTCTGGAAGCGGAATCAGCGGAACATGTGCTGTGCCATTGCCCAGCCATTTTCCAGCAAAGACTGCAACATCTAGGAGGGAGAACAATGAGCCCGGATAGTATGTATCTTGTACCGGCCAGTAGTATTGTCAGATTCATTAAGAGCCTGAATATTGACTGGACGGATAATTAAGTAGGGTCCAGCACAATAGATCTTTTAGGTCGCGGTGCGAGGTGGCTTATCGCCCACATGGCCCTCCAGTAAATAATAATAATAAAAACTCCTTCATTGGGGTATTTTGGAACACACACGGTTGGACTATTCTGGGAATGCACCGAATACATGAGAAAATAAATAAATTATATTATAAGACGATAAAAAATGCATGGAATAAAATGGGTGTACAATCACTGGCCAAAAAACTGGCACACCTGTTCAAACCACATAAATATTTTTTTAAGTCGATTACACTGTTTAAATTTAAAAAAATTGCCCTGTTTTCTGTTATAGCACTATAAGACTGTTGCCCAGTTTCAAAGAGAGCGGTTGCAGCAGATTAATCAACAAGTAGTATTACATTAGTGTTGGTTTTGCTTGAACATAAAAATGTATGTAAAATATTTTTCTGTTGTATAACGTATATGTACGAGTATGTATATTTTTTAGTGAAATTTTTTCCCTTGAAAATGTTTTAAAAATATGAAATTCGGCACAACTTTTATACAGATTTATTAAAATGACATAATTTGGTCTATAATTAGCCACTAATAAAAAAGATTATAAAAATCGACAAAAGAATGGCAATCAATATTGGAATAGGATAATTTACCACGAAAAATTAGAATTTTATTTTGACACCAACGATATTAAGAATAAAACAAAGAGACGTGACGTATTAGTAAATTTGTTAGAGAACGACGTATTTTTGTTACTTCGTGGTTTATGTGTCCCGAAAACGCCAAAGAGAAAACGTATGACGAATTGTGTGCTCTTTTAAAAAAAACATTACACACCAGCAATCAATCAGAACGCAAACAATTTTTTGCAGCGATACCGAAGTCTGATGATAGTGGAACAGTTTTACGCAAGGTTGATTGGTTTGGCTGGGAATTGTATGTTTGAAGATCATTTAAAACATAATTTATAAATCAATTCGTAATGGGGGTAAATACATAAATGTAAACAAAAATATTGTGGGACAAAGATGAGAAACTAACAATTGACGTGGCATTAAAAATCGCAGAGAAATGGAATCAAAAGAAATTTTTTTCTTCCTCTTCAACAACGGTAAATTACGTAAATAAAAACAAGGCATCTCCAAAATCAAAATATAGTTACATGAGTGGGGAAAATGTGAGTCGAAACCATATGGATATGGGTAATCGGAGGCGAAGCCTCAGTAAACATCAGAGCAGAAATCCTGCAGCAGAAGGCCAAACGATAAACAAATTTTTTCGATATGAAAAACATAACCATAAACCGGAGTTGTTGGTTCGTGAAACTAAATTGCCATAGTTGTAACAGGGGTTTTTACAGTTCGAGAGGGTAAATTTTAAAATAATTTTAATTTTGTAGAAGTAGATAATTGTAATATTAAGGAAAATCTTAGTAAGACTGACATATAAAGCAGAACATATTTACGTAATTAAGATGCTGGTGCGGGTGTACAGACGATTTTCAAAGCTCTCTATATCAGGGGTTATTTCCGAACATGCCTTTAGATAACGAAAACATAATTTAAAAACATATTCAGGAGACTTACTTGAAGTAGTCGGTTCTTTTTTAGACTAGATATGGAGTATAGGGAAATGGTTAAGGCTACGGAATTAATTGTTTTAGAAAATGAGGGACCACCAATAGTAGGACGTCATTTTCTAAGAAAAGTAACATTGGTTTGCCAAACTTCATTATAAAGCTAATTTGCTTAAACTTTTAGAAAATTATGAGGAATTATTCATAAAGGACATCTTGAATTCCAAAATCCGAAACCAATATTTTTTCGACCGAGAGCTGTTCTGTTTGCTCTAAGAGATAAAGTAGAACGGGAGTTCGATAAATTATTCAAAGGGGAAATATTAACACCAACCGAAACCTCTGATTACGGAACACCATTAGTTCCGATTTTAAAATCCGGTGGTCATATTCGAATATGCCGTGTCTATAAAGTAACGATTAATAAGTTTGTTAAGTATTCTAATCATCCATTAACACGAGTAGATAAGATTATGACTAAATTGCAAGGTGGAAAGAGGTTCATGAAGCTTGATCTGTCATGTGCGTACAATCAGCTTGAGTTAGACGAGGAAACCAAGAAGTTTGTAACTTAGAGTACGCATAACGGAGTGTTTCAAAAGAATCGCTTGCCATATGTCATAAAACCAGCAAGTGGAATTTTTCAGTTCACTATTGAGAAGCTTTTGCAGGTTGTACCTGGGGTAGTAGCGTTTGCCGATTATATCGTTGTCACGGGGTCGGATGGCGTCAGTCACTTATAAAACCTAAAACAAGTTTTTCAACGTCTGCAAAAAGCAGGATTAAAGTTGAATATGGACAATTGCCAATTCTTTAAACGAAACATTAGATATCTTCGATATGTATTTAACGAAAAAGGCTTATTTAAGACACGTGAAATTGACGCGATCTTACAAGCCGAAAGACCAACAAGTAGAACGGAGGCAAGATCTTTTTGCGGTCTTGTAAACTACTATGGTAAATTAGTAAATGGTTTAGCTGAACTGTTCTATCCACTTTATAATTTAACAAAAGAGGCGGAAGATTTTATATGGACAAATTTGGTGCATTTTCACCAAAAAACACCAAAAATCCTGACGTGCGATGCTCCCAGAAAGGCATTCGCTATATTAACGCTATATTCGCTATATTAAGCCGTTGTTTCCTATGCACCATAGGCGGTAATTTTGTGGTAATGCACGATAAAGCGAGGCCTCATGTTGGCAGAGTCGGGAATGAATTCTTGACAGATGTATATATTTCGAAGATGACATGTCCAGCAAGGAGTTCAGGCTTAAATCCTATAGAACATGTTTGAGACACTCTTGGTAGAATAATTCGGGTTTGTATTCCAGTTCCGAATTCGATGGAACGACTCCGAAGCGCGCTCTTAGAGCAAAGAGAAAATATCTCACAGTGCTATATCCAAAAGATTACAACGCAATACACGCTACTCAATTTTTTTTATTGATTAATTATGATTTTGTTATTGTGATTATGTCTGTGAAAATTTAAGTAAAATTTCCAAAATTTTCCTCAGGTTTGGTTTTTGCTTGAAAAGTCAAGAATGCTCAAACAGATTTTTAGACATAGTTCATTTTACCCACCTTTTCGAAAATTGTTTTGCATGACCTAGAAGTTGGTTTTTGTTTGAAGTTTCTAGCTAGTGTGATTCAAGAGGTATTCACATTTGAAAATATATAGTTATAAGCCATGTTGTGGGACAAGTAAAAAAAATTCAGCCTTTAGTTTGAATTACCTTGAATTTGGTTTCTGTTTCAAGTTTCCTACCGCTACTGCGGGTTCAAACAATTTTGCATCAATAAACATTTTTTTATGGTGCCCGTTTTCAGCAAATAATACGCAAAATCTTCTTCAAAACGTTTGTGTATTGCTATCGAAATCAAGTATGCTTACAAAGTTTGTTTGAAAGGAATCGCTTCGGTAGAAGTAGATGAAAAATTGATTGCAAGATTTGACCTAAACAGAGGTTTGAAGTTACATAAAAGTGTTTATAAATAACAATAAACATAACTATTGTGTATAGGCCGCTATGATACCTTTTGTAATTCGCACATTTACATTTATTTATTAAAACAATTTATTGCATTCCACCCATTTTATTTCATTACGTTAGTTTTCACTATCACAAAATGTGAGACATGTAGTTCCTCCAAAATACTTGTCCTTAGTTTGTTGGGAATAACAATTCTACATACATATAGTAATGTATTCTGTTCGACAGACAATTCGTCTTTGATCCTTACATAAGGTAAAATATCAGCGCCTTTCCAAATACTTAACGCCCCAATGTTGCTCTTTCTACTACCATTGACAAAATAGGCAGTCCTTTCTTCTCTCCAAATATTGTAAGAAGTGAGTTATGGTCGGTTCTTAAAATAAATTTATTCCCTATCAAGTACTGGTACAGATTTTTTACTGCAAAAAATATTACCAGAGCTTCTTTGCTGGCACCCTATAATTTTTTTCAGCATTGCTCAAAATGCGTGATATGTTCGCTATTGACTTTTCATCACCATTCTTTAACCTGTGAGATAAAACTGCACCTACTGAAAATACTTGTAGAATGCATAAGCCCCCAAATTCCACCTGTGAAAAAGAGAATCAAGGGTTGAGGAGCTGTTAGAATCTGAAATCATTTAATATGCTCGGTCTAAACCCGGTCGAGGTCAGGCAAGCGAGTCTTAGATACGCCAGCCCACATATTTAAATTATAACCCAGTTCTGTATGATACGCATATATTTTATAAACCTGTAAAAGTTCCGACAAATGAAAATAAGATTTCCATAACCGAGATACCTAGCACCCACGCTTATTTATTTGATTGGCCCAACAAGACATTCACAATGGAGCCACCAATCCCAAAACATAAATCACTTTTGTTGTTTGTGGAATTGTATTTAACCGTGTTTGCACCCCATTGGAGAATTGGAACAAGATCATGCTCAAGCCATGCATTTATAGTAAATCTCTCTGCGGGAAAGTAGTTCCACGATGAAATAGAACGTAGGTAAATTAAAAGACTAAGAGAGTGTGCTGCCATTAGCACAAGAATATCGGATAATATATCAATAACGAAAACAGGAAAAAGTGTGTGGATGGGATGAATACCCGAGATACTGCTGCGAATGTCGAAGGACCGCATTTCAAAGGGCCGAATGTGTCGAAAGGCCGAATGTCGAAGGGCCGAATGTCGAAGGGCCGAATGTCGAAGGGTTAATGGATCGAAGGGTTAATGGGTCGAAGGGCCGAATGGGTCGAAAGGCCGAATTTTTTTTTTTTTTTCGTTTTTAGAAATATAATTTTTTAAATTTGCTATTTTAAGGAATATTTTGTAAATTTTTTTATCAAATGTAAACTAATTTCTTATGAATTTATGTATTTTATCGATATAAAATATTGCATTTCAAAATGTTACATTAACATTTTTTGTATTATTAGGGGGGGGGGGGGCATGCGGGCGATCAGCCACTTCGCACTGCGACCTAAAAGATCTATTGTGCTGGCCCCTGCTTAATTATCCGTCCAGTCAATATTCAGGTTCTTAATGAACCTGACGATACTGCCTCCCGGTACGTGATACATACTATCTGGGCTTATTGCTCTCCCTCCTAGATGTTTACTACAGCATGTAGTTCCGCTAGAAAGACGGTAGCATTGGAGCTCAAGGACCTCGAGAGGGTTGTCCCACTCTCGTATATTCCTACTCCTGCCCCGTATTCCGTTTGATTTTACTCTTACGAGTTGCCCGGAATTGCAAATCACCTGTAGGTCACCCAGCTTTACTACAGGAAGGCTAAATAAAACTGGAGGGTGCCTGGTATCCAGAGTCCGCATATTTTGGGCTGATTAACCTATCAGCCATTCATCTTTCGGCATATGCTGTTCCACCTTAGATTAGAGTTTTTTGTCAAGGTTTTCTCCTTTAGCGCCGTACTTTAGCCTGAGCCAAATGGCCAAAAATGTGCCAAGTGGCCTTAGTTACCAGTGGTTGCCACGAGGAGGCAGTACGTACACTTGCGAATTGTGAACAGGTTACCCCTTACACAATTGTACCCATCACGCAGCTGCCTAATGACAAGACCAGAACAGCTCACGTGATGCGCACCCTACTGGAAGGTTACGGAGCTGGTAGATTAATCTACTCAACTTTGATCCCCCCCCCCTCCAATAGATGCCAAACCACCAGGCCACCAATAACATAATATTGCTTTTTTTATTAATCTTGGAACTACAAAATGTTGCAATTACAAAATCTTGCATAACACAATAGTGCAATTATTTTTCTTTTTAGTAGGTGTCACTAATAGATTCTAGGCTAGCATTGGTTTTAGCTGTCTCAGTCAAAGTGGCGCCATTTATTTCTTGGTGTGGAAATATTAATAACTAAAAATCGCTGTTTATTTAATTAAAAAAACATTAAATCTTCCTTTTCCAAAATTTGCAAACATAATACACAATTGAATAGTATAATATAATATTAATATAATATTAGTAAATTCCTATTTTAATTTAAAAACAAATTAAATCTTCCTTTTCCAAAATTTGCCACCGTCGCCTGTCAAGTGAGACAGCTAAAACCAATCCGTGCCAGATTCTATATAATCTGGCTCCTACGCTCCCGAAGTTCAAATCTAAAGCCAGCCCCCTCGGAGGACTAAGGGGAGCGCAGAACCGAAGCCGTTAGGCTCTACAATTCTAAGTTAAATTAGTCGATGTGATTTTTTAATTTATTTTCCTCAGAATAGAGAAAAAAAATATAAGGGAAATTGTTATGCAAGATTTTGTATTGAAATATTTTATAATTGCAAAATTTTGTATGCGAAATTTTGTAATGCAATATTTTGTAATGCAAAATTACATACTCAACCCAGTTTTCCTATGTCCCTTATTTTAAGTTGATTTTTCACATGAGCAGATTCAATTAATAAAAGACAAATTATAATAATTAATTTATACACAAATTTTATTTAAAATTATAATTTCAGAAGTTAGTTTCTCTTCTTGAGATAAGTTTGAAAAAATATAATAAAAATTAAACTAAATTTAATGGATTTATAAAAATTCGTAAGAATTTAATTTATATTTGATATAAAAATTTACAAAATATTCCTTAAAACAACAAATTTAAAAAATTACATTTCTAAAAACAAAAAAAAAATCGGCCCTTCGACCCATTCGGCCCTTCGTACCCATTCCAAAAATACATACTTAAACAATTAATTATTATTTGTGAAAAACTATCAAAAAAAAAATTAATGAAGCGTTTAATCAGAAAATGTCTTAACAATACTCGTAACAAATTACCTGGAATTTCTTTTCATCGGTAAGTTTTATTCTGGTTTATATATATATAACAAAATTAAAATTGTGATGTTTTGTGATAAAAAAATTGCACTTTTAATTTAAATTTATTTCATAATTATCAAAAAACACAAATTTTATTGTTGTTCGATGCTTACGAATCTTACGATTTCTTTGCAATTATTTTTACCAGGTCCGCACTAAAAGTGTAAAATAAAGTCTGTATTCCACTATGAATAATTGATTGAATTGACTTCAAGTCAAAAGAGGGAAAAAAACTAATCCATTAGAGTGACAAGGAAAAGCATTTTTTTTTTTATCAAGATTTTATGGTTAAATTTTGACATCAGACAAAAACATAACCAACAATTATTAAACAAATTAAGTATTAGCATTAATTCGATTATTTTCACATCTCAAAATTATCTAAAACATTAATTATTATTAATACTCATATCAGAATTATAATTTTTCGAATATTTCCCGTCATATAATAAAAAATTAAAAAAATGTCTACCATAAAATCACCATGCTATTAAAATTATTAGTGTGTGCGAGAAATATTTTTCATCGTACACAATATTTATGCAGATGATTTCGTTTTGTGTTTGATGTTTGTCTTTATCTCCCTTTATTTTGACTGACAAACTTTTATTCGCAATGGAATTCAGGCTTAATACCGTGTGTTTAGTAAAATTATTTTGAATAATAATATAAGTTTTCGGAAATATATTCTGAATAACTTCAGGCTAATTTTTCTTATGTTGGTAAAAAATTATCCAAATTATCCATCACTTTCAAAAAGTAAAGAATAAATTTTGGTATGAAAGCAAACTTCGATTCTCAATGCATTTTGAGAGATAATTCAAAGAAATACAAAATAATTTTTCTGAAATATATTCGCTAGCGAAATTTCTTGAATTTAATATGATTTATGTTCTATTAATATAATTTGTCTAAAAGCCAAAACCAACAAAAATGTCTATACAAGCCATACAGTAGAAACACTTAAGATATAAAGAAGTACCCTATTTTTGTATACATACATATACAAATCTTTTTTTGTTGTTTCAAAAACATCTATAATTCCAAAACAAACTATTTTTTGTCATTGTCTGGTAATTACTACTGAAGGTAGTATTGGTGACTAAATCATGGCGGCAATGTCGCATATTACTTTGCATTTATTTTCATACAAACACATATTTACTTTTTATTTGTACACTCTTGACAAAAATATTGTACCTTTTTGAATTCATTTTTGAATTTAATAAAAAAATTATTAAGATAATTTAAATTTAAAAGGTGTCTTAATATTAAAAATCGAATTGTGTCTTAATATTTTAATATTTAACATGTAGTAAAGCATTAAAATATGTACGCTTATTCGTATTTTTTAACACAATGAAATGTGCCAATTTTTGGTCTAGAGTGTAATAAAAATAGGTTAGGTTAGGTTATACAATGTGTACGACCATTGTTGTTATTGTAATTGGTATTATTTTCCAACACAAAACATACACATAAATAGGATTTGTTTTTACACGATATTATTAAACGGCGTTGCCGTGATGTATATTGTTGTTGTTTCTTATGTATTTTTTTTTTTTTTTTTTTTCATATTTCATAGCACAAAACCAAAACAAATTAGATTAGTGTTGGTTAGTTTTTTTTATTGAAGGCTTATATGTACACAACTAACACTATGGGCAGTCGTCACTTTGTACCTTTAAATTTCGTATAGTTCGTCTTGGAATTATAGATGTTTTTGGTTGTTTTTTAAATATTATATGAAAGAAACCAATAAATAAACAAATATAGGGTGTTTTCTTTTAATCATTATGGATATTCCGGACATTCCGAAAGTATCGTAAATCCTTCTTTTATTCGTTTCATTCCTTTTTTAGTCCATTCTTTTATTTATTCGGAATATTCATAATGTATTCGTTTTGTACTATGTACATCGAAAGGTGGAATAAAAAGAATATTTCGAGTGTTTTTTTTTTTATTCATTCCGAAGAATGGAATAGAAGGAATGGAATATTGGTCACGTGACTTTGGAATATTCCAAACGGAATGTAATGAAAAACGACAAAAGGAAGGAATGGAATATTATTATTATTATTAATTATTATGTTCAATTTATTTTTAATTTTATACGGGTAATTATTTATGTCATACGGCAATACACAATGACGAATAATTACGACGCACTAAAAATATTCCATTGATTCTACCTTATCATCTAGTACGAAAAGAATACGTTCGGAATGTCTAGAATGAATTAAAAAAAGTACAAAACAGGAATAGAAAGAATGGAATGAATAAAAAAACATTTTATTTAATTATTGGGATGAATATTTGGAATGAATAAAAAAACACGCTTCATTTGACGTTTTGTAATTATGTTCGGATGTTTACAATTCTGGATTTTACAATTAAAAACACTGTGTACTTTTACTTCACTTGACTTGACTTTAATTTCACTCTACTTTTATAGTCTTTAGTATTTGCTTTTACTTTACTATTTAAATCTGTCCGCTTACACTGGTGGGGTGGGGAGGGGGGGGGCTAGGACAACAGATTTATTTCACTTGTTTCCCGATTTAAAGTAAAGCAAAACCTGTGCTCTGCTTATCATCGGTCGTGTTTATATATCCAGTTTAATACTGTTCCCGAAATTTCCTTTGTTGCGGTGTCATAAATCATCTTCATTCTTGATTATGATGTTGATGACACATAATTATCTGGAAATATCGTTTTATGCCTTGTCATAATCATCATCATCAATAATCGTCGACGGGCGCGGTGTTTATGTATCTGTGCTATTGTTCATTTTTGTTCATTTATTGTTGAATCAATAAACTACGCCTTCCTTTGTGCGCTACATCTCGGCCGTTCTTGTTTTTTACTATATGATTATGAATTTGTGAGTAATTCTAATAAAAACATTGGCTACGACGAGCATCGAACCATCGACCTTTCTCTCCATACAACGCGCCAACCGTCTGAGCTATCTCTGTTCATAATGTCGACTATACAACTAGGCGATGGCCATAATCGTTACAATATTATGGAAAATGAAATTATTAATTATGATACAATTAATCGTTTAAGGCGTATAATAAAAAAATTCTCGAAAATATTTGTAGTTTCATTACATGAAAATAGTTTTATATAGAGCTTGGCGGATACAAAAAAAACCGGTTATATTTTTTAAGATATATCAATTAAAATTAATATTACATTGTGTGTTTTCACGTACAAATTATTTGCAACTTCAATTAATTAAAATGAAATTATTTATTTAATAAATTTAATTTATTTCCTAACTTTAAACTTAAAAAAAATCAAATTTTTGTTATAGAAAATGTATTCATTCCATTTATTAAAATCCGTTCTTTTATTACATTACGTACGGAGTATTCCGAGGTCAAGTGATCAATATTATATTCTTTGTTCCTTCTGTTCTTTCCGTAGAGTTAGACAAATAGAGTGGAAATAAGCAAACGTCAAGCATCGAAAATTCTGTGCGAAAAAGAGAAAGACTAAAATATATTAGGGCCGTATTTAGAATTTTATTCAATGGTTTAGAATAAAGTGGGTTGCTTAAAATAAAACAATTAAAGTTTAAAAAACATTTTTATTTTAGATGCAAATACACTTACAATTATTTTTAAATTCAATATTTTTAATAAAATTAATTTTATTATTAAAAATAACTTTCCTAAAAACGCGGTATTACGTTACACTTTTAGTGCGAACCTGGTAAAAATAATAGTAAACAAATCATAAGAACCCAACAACAACAACATTTGTTTTTTTGATAATGTTTGATAATTATGTAATAAATTTAAATTAAAAGTGCACTTTTTTTTATCACAAATTATACATTACAATTTTAATTTCGTTATATATAAACCACAATAAGATGGGTGAGCATTTCAATATCCAGGTAATCTGGGTCCCAGGTCACTCGGGCGTCATGGGAAAATGCAGGGCGGTGAACTTGCTAGGCATGATACGACTCTCCAGCTGTAACCGGAAACGGCAAGTCTGGGGAGCCCTATCACAGCGCTGAGACAAGCACTTGGGAAGCAGGCGCTATCCTCAGCGGGGGAAAGGTGGTCTAACACCCTCACCTGTAGAGTTGCAAGACAAGTTGGGCCAAAGCTGGACTTGGGGCGCACTAGGGCATTAATATCCCCACGCAGATGTGAATTAAGAACGGTCGTAGGAATTCTCACAGGACACTGCCTTTTTGGAGAACATGCAAGAAGGCTGGGTCTAGAGGCAAATGACTTCTGCAGAAGCTGCTTGGACGAAGAGGAGGAAGAGACGTTGGTCCACTTCGTTTTCTCGTGTCCAGCATTGGCACTCAGAAGGCACAAACACTTGGGTAAGTTCAGGATGGACTGCCTCTCGGATCTCGAAAACATTAAAGTGCGGAACGTCTTGCACTACATAAGTAGCTCGAAATGGTTCCAATGGGGTAAAGGGGATATATTCTGTGGTATCACAATGGACCGCCACAGGTCTAAGTGTGCCTAAGCAGCCACTCCAACCTAATCTAACCTATATAAACCACAATAAAACTTATCGATGAAAAGAAAATCTAGGTAATTTGTTGGACATTTTCTGATTATACAGTTCATTTTCATACATTTTTTTTAATAGTTTATCATTATCACAAATAATAATTAATTATATTTTTTTTAATTGTTTTATTTTATTTGATAAGTTTTAATTTTGGTGAAACTACGCACAACTACTTTTTAACAACAGTAAAAACTAAATGGTTTGTTTACATAAAAGAAAACGCAACCATGTATTATTCGTAAGAACCCATATATACCCGTCCTTCTCCAGCTGTCTACGCTTGAAATAGAGGATACTATATGGGAAAAAACTTTGTTTCAAATCTAGTGTTTAGATCTATGGCTCTTTCTTTGGATAAAAAAAAGAAAATACTCATAGAGTACATCGACAATGTGTTATGAGCGATCTGTTGTACATAAAGATTTTTATTGGATTTGCTAAAACACATTCATATTGATCCTAATAATGTATTCCTTTTTATGTTTATTTGTATTTACGGCTAATTCAAAACCATTACCCCAAGCCTGACTGTCACCAATATTATAAATTTATTTTGCGCTTATACATGAAAGCATTGTTGATCAACACACTGTACAAATGACTGAAAATAAACATACAAATTGTACAAATTGTAGATGAAACAAAACAAAAGAATTTTGGAGAGAAAATATGGGATAGGTATAGGGATTAGGGATATATAATAATGTAAAAAAAAATTATATTCTCCTTTAACACACAGATTATATTTGTCACACATAAATGCAAAGTCTCTCCCGGCGCAAAAATGTATACAGAAAAAATGTACAGCGTACGAACAGTTTACGAAAGCTTTTTTTTTATAATACACTACTACACACATTCCATTACACAGCCATGTCAATTACAGATTATAGAATTGTAGTCCACCATTTTACTAAGCACCCTCCCGGCGCATAAATGTATACAGCAAAAATGTACAGCGTACGAATAGTTTACGAACGTTTTTTTTATAATATACTACTACATGCACATTCCATACACAGCCATGTCAATTACAGATTATAGAATTCTAGTCCACCATTTTACTAAGTAAAGTTGACAAATGAAAAGTTAAACTGGTGCGCATTTTATAAAAATTTATTATAAAATAATTAACAACAGGTCAGCAGTATCTAAATTTTGTGTAAATACGTGCAAATAAACATTTTGTTTCAATTCTATTTCTATTTAAAAGCTAAACTGGTGTGTATATTATGTGAATTTATTTAAATAGTAATTATTTTCTGTATCTAAATTGTGTTTAAATTCGTATAAATAAACATTTTGTTTTTTAAATAAAATATAAAAATGTTGAAACAAAAACAATACAGATCAATAAGGAATAAAATTATTAATATTTGCGATAGCGCAAAAGTGATTCGAGAAAGTGCTTCTGTGAACAGTACTTCTAATGTTTTTTCCTGCCGAGAAGCATAAGAATTTTTATATACATATACTTATATACATACTTATTTTAATAAGGCAGAATTTATAGTCCTTAGTCTTAAGACTCTTACATGATATTCTTACATGAGACTTAAAGAAAGTCTTTCCTTACTTAGATCATTAGTACAATAATAAATAATTGTGATTTTAATAAGGCAAAATATAAAGTCCTTAATATTAATTTATTTTATATGTATTCATGTAAAAAAACAAACAAAACTGTGTTTTTAAATTTTTTGATTAACATTATAAAAAATCTTAGTTATAAAAATTTAGTTTTATTGCTTAAAATTAAATGGGGCGATTCGCACGATACCGTATGTAAATGTTTCGCCCAAGAGGCTCATAAATGTCACGCGTAATTCCTCAATTCCACTGTGTATCAAAGTTTGTCAGTAAAAATAACGAGATAAAACTATAAAATCGGTGGTTGTGTGAACGAAACACACAACGGAGTCAGTCAAGATTTTACTTACAAAAAATGTGTGTTAGTGCACTGAGATCGAAATTAAAAAAAGTATCAAATTGAGAACATTTTATGCCAGTCCAACTAATCCATGTAGATAAATATTGTGTACCGATGAAAAATATTTCTCGCACACACTGATAATTTTAATTGTTTGGCATTTTTATGGGAAAGAATTTTTTAATTTTGTATTTTATGACGGAAACAATTTGAATAAAATAATTCTGATGAGTATTAATAATAATTAATTTTTTAGATTATTTTGAAATGTGAAAATAATCGAATTAACAGTATTTCTTAATTTTTCTAATAATTCTTGGTTATTCTAGGTTATGTTTTCGTTTGCTGTCAAAACACTAAGCCAATTTTAAAGTTTGAAATCTTTATGGTAAAGTCTAATGTGTGATCGAAAATATTCGAAAAAATAATTCTGATATGAGTATTAATAATAATCAATTTTTTAGATTATTTTGAATCGTAAAAATAATCGAATTAACACTAATTCTTATTTTTTTAAAAAACTCATGGTTATGTTTGTAAATTTGCTATAAAAAAAAACAATAACAAAATAGTTTGTCTTTGTCTCTCTGATGGATTATTTTTTTTTTTGTCTTCCAACTTCAAGTCAGCTCAGTCAATTTTCCACAGTGGAATTGGGGCTTAAAGCCGGTATTCCACTGTGAAAAAATGTTTATCAGCAAAAATATATTTAGATAAAAATATAAAATCGGTGGTTGTGTGAATGAGACACCCGACTTCGTCAGTAAACATTTTTATTACAAAAAAATTGTGGCTGTGTTAGTGTGATGCCATAATTATTGACAAAAAGTATCAAATGGAGTAATTTTTATTGCAACCCTCTAACACATCTACATAAATTTTGTGTACGGATGATAACATATTTCTCGCACACAATATTAATTTTCTTAGTACGTCATTTTTATGGTAAAGATATTTTTTATTCTGTGACGGAAAATAAATGAAAAAAAATAATTCTGATATGGGTGAAAATAATATTAAATTTTTTAGATAATTTTGAGAGGTGAAAATATACGAATTAAGAATAACGCATAATTTTGTTCATATTTGTTGGTTATTTTTTTGTTTGCTGTCAAAATTTATCCATACAACTTTGCTATAAAATAAAAAATAAAAAAATTGTTTTTTCTTTGTCACTCTAATGTAACATTTTTTTTTTGTCTTCTTTCATTTTTTCCAGCAGTCAGTAAATTTTTCATAATGGAATACCGACTTAAGGCGTCACATTATGAACTATTTAAACTAATACATATACAAATCTTCGTAAATTTGTTTCACTTCTCATGTAACAAAATTAAAAACATCTATAATTCCAAGCCGAACTATACAAAATTTAAAGGTACAAAATGAGGTTATAGTGTTAGTTGTGTACATATAAGCCTTCAAGAAAAAAAAACAACCAACACTAACCTAATTCTGTGGTCACAAGGCGTAACCGCTTAAGTCAAATTTGATAATTTTTCTAGAGACGTAGAAAAAGTTGAATATTAAATTCATTTTCGTTTATGCCGACTGAAGCTGCTACGGCTTGCGACCACAGCATATGGCCACAAGGCTTTACCACTTAAGTCAATCATTTAGTGAAGTTAGAAAAGAGCTAGAAAATGTTACACACTGCAAATTATTTTTGTCTTAAGTCGACTTCAGCGGTTACGCCTTGTGGCCACAGAATTTGTTTTGGTTTTTTTCTATGAAATATGAAAAAAAAATTCAAAAAATACATAAGAAAGAACCATTTACATCACGGCAACGCCATACAATAATATCAATTAAAACGAAAGCTATTTATGTGTATCTTGGAACAATAAAATAAATTACAACAATCAGCATATTTTGTTGAGAAAAAATTGTAATGTATGGATGGAATTCCATTGGTAAATTATTGTTTTTTCAAGAATATAAGTCGAGAATTATTATTTCGATTTAATTTGTAGCTTTTATGTTGTTAATTTTTCTATTTTTTGGCAAATATTTACGATTTTTTTTTTGTTCGAGTTTGAATTAAATAATTTGAATTATTTTTTGAATTACTTAATTTCTCTGCCTAGTGCAATTGTTGTTGTAAATTTCTCAACAAAATAAGCTAAATATTTGTTCTTCATTCGTCATATTCGAGATTCGAGATAAATGTTTGACATTTGAAGAAAAACAAAACCAACAAAAATGTTTATAAACATTTCTATAAACATTTTTGTTGGTTTTGGGAAAAAGATCTATAACCTATCTTTACAATCGTAGACAAAAAAATCTCATATTTCATTGTTTTAAAAAATATGAAACATTAAATATAAAAATATTAAGGCACAATTCGATTTTTAACATCAAGACACCTTTTAAATTTAAATTATCTTAATAATTTTTTTTATTAAATTTAAAAATGAATTTGAACATGTACAATATTTTTGTCAAGAGTGTACAAATAAAAAGTAAATATTTGTTTGTATGAAAATAAATGTAAAGTAATATGCGACGTTGCCGTCATCAATTAAGTTACCTACACTACTTTCAGTAGTCATTTAGTAAAGATACATGTTAAACCGAAAGTGATCTGACTGAAAACGTCCGAGATAAATTCAACATGTAAACGGTGACTTGACTGAAAGTTATCTGAAAGTAGTCTGAGTTCGGTCAACTTAAATTTGGTTGGTTGAGTCAGTTTGTATATTGAGTTAAACATGTAAACTTTAGTTTAGTTGAACTGACAGATTTTTTCATACTGTTAAAAGGGCAAAATGTTTTTATATATTTTCCAAGTGGTTTTTAAATTATTTTAAATAATTTTTTAATAATTTAAATGTAATTTTAGAACAAAGTGACATTTGAACTGTCAGCTCAGATCAAATAAAAAAGTCCCATGTAAACACCAACCCAAATTTTCAGTCAGATCACGTTCAGATAAAACTCAGTCAGATCACTTTCGGTTTAACATGTATCTTTAGTAATTATCAGACAATAACAAACAATAATTCGTCTTGGAACTATAGATGTTTTTGGACAAAATTATCGTTTATGTTACATTTCCGTTCAGTTTTAGCGTACTTTAGTACTTGTGTATGTATTTTGCGAAATGTACTAAAAAATGTCTCGAGAAATAAAATGGACTACATTTTTTTGTCAAGAGAAAAATATAAAAGTGGAGACCAGCCATAACAGTTTAGGTAATAAATTAAAATTAAAATTGCACTTATTCATTAATTTGTTGCGACTATTGTTACGATATTTTCTGATTCTTCTGAAGTATCGTCATGTGAACTCAAATTTAAATATTTAAATATTTTATCACATAGTTTTTTGATATTTCGGTAAAGTATTAGTATATTCCGTTGTAATGTGAACCCTGACTAATAACTATATGTTAATGTCATCCGTAAATTTGATGTCAAAAAAAAAAATTATTACGTTTTTTGTTAAACTACAATTTCAGGTGTTAGGCCCTTTCCGAAAGTTAAACTTATTTATTTATGCTGTGTGCCTTAGAAGACTTTTCAAACTAAACTTTTGTGAGACCCAGTAATTCATGCAATATTTAAATAGATGTCACTAGGTTAAAAGTATACAACTGTGCCTTATACCAAACTAAACTTTTTATATGTACTTATATTTAATTTGTGAAGGTTTGTTACAGTATTATTTTTATTTTATTTGTAGGTAACAAGAAACTAAAACAAAACTGAAATTTACAAGCATATATTTGCTAATGATAATGCTTATATCCGCAAAAACTTGAGTGTCTGCTAATTCGCTTAATAAAATTTGCGGTCTCTTCGCTCAACATCAAACTTTTAAAGGTTTCAAATTCTAAATAAAATTCCATGTTTCTGTGTTCCTATATTGGCTGGCCAGTTGAAAGCGGGCTATAGGGTCACTGGTAAAATTTTCAATATATCAAGATATTCTGTGAGAACAATTGTTCACAAAATTCTTGATGTTTGTAAAGCTCGCACTAAAGTTTGTCAAATTGCCAAGTTAAATTCATATAGTCTTATCGGCAAACAATTTAATCGACGATTAGCCACTTCAATATTTTCGAAAGCGTTAAGTGCTATCGATGGATACCACTAAAAAATTGTTGTACCGCAGATCATTAATTTAATGGCAGTATGCGATAGTTCTGGTAAATTTATTAACATTTGTTGTGGATACTCGGGTTCTGTACATGACCATAGAGTCCAACGGAATAGTCAATTATATCGCAAACAAACATTCCCACCTCGTGGATTATGCCTATTAGGTGACAGTGAATACAAATGTTTATTAGACCCGGTAGCTATTATCACACCATTCGTAAGAAAAGGCAACTTAACCGCAGTAGAAAGAAACTTTAACGTTATGCATAGCAAAGCACGAAGCATTGTGGGAAATGCATTTGTAATAATGAAAATCGATGACGGGCGATTTATTTTAAATCACTGGAACTGAACATTTTTTGTTTTTCAATTACATTTACATACTACGCATACTACATGTTTTAAACAATACGTCATACAAATTGAAAATTCGTCGAAAAGTAACCTCGTAAATTGACTTTTCATCTAGCATCTATGAGGAAATAGCGAAAGCTTCAAAATTTGAAAAGTTTGGTTTGAAAAGTCTTCTGAGGCACACATCATTAGACCAGAAATTATGGGAATATATAAGATAATTCTTGAATGGTAATTTTTTTGTAGCGACACACAATATATTCCAAGTTTTGGAACTACGATGATCGTCGCTATTATATACGGACGAGTGACGACCACGTTAACAACATAAAAAATACAATACATAAACAATTGTAAAATTGTGTTGACATTGAACACATATACTTATAGAATTTATTTATGTTTCAACTTACATACGAAAACAAGACACTACATAAAAGCAGCTAGAAAGGAGTAAAAGAAAATTATTTTATTTTGGTTTTTAATGTACCAAACAAAACCGTTTTTGTTTTATAAAATGAATTGGATTCAAATGTTTTCAAATCCAAACCATGTAAATAATAAAATTGAAGATATCCCTATTTATTTACTTCGTTTCTATATTTTTACAGTCGGTTCTGGTCGTAGATACATATGTATGTATTGTATTATATAACAAAAAAAAATATTTAAGGAAATTTTCATTGTGTTTATTTTGTTTTGGTTTTTAATATACCTAGCCAGTTTGACGAAATATCCATATAAATATATTTAAACAAATTACAATTATATAACCAAATAGGATACATTTAGCAGTACAGGTGCAAAACAAAATATTTTGTATTCGATTACATAATATTACATATGCATAAATACATAATACATCTGTATGCATTTTAAGTTCGTAGTTCGTAGTTGCATACCAAATTTTTACTATTTATTGAATTTTGGATTATTGAGCCGTATACAGGGTGTCCGGGTTTGGGATGCTGATCCGTCATGGGGTGATTCCTTGGTTCATTCTGAGAAACAAATCGTATGTGGAGGGGGGATCCATTTTTGATATCCTTTGAGATACAGGGTGTTTAAAAAATTTGGTTCAGAAAAAAGTACACCCAAATATTAAACTGTAACTTCCAAAATATTTATCGGAGAGCAACCAACTTAGTCTTATTTGGTTGGTAATCGTATAGGCTATTATTAAGGTTTAAGTGGTTATCTTGTATCTGCATCCGTTTGAGAGCTATGGTGATTTAAAGTAAAAAAAAAATATTTGTTTTTTATAAAATCGAGTTTTTCTCAAAAAAACCCGTTATAATTTTTTCTTTTGTTTATTTAATTTTAATTTGTCATGATCTCCTCTACAATCCCTCAATACAAAGTTTGGGTCGAGGAGTTATAAAAGGTGCTCAAAATGTCCTCCTTGTGATTGAATACATGCTAATATTCATTTAAGTATGCCTTTGGTTATTTCAATTCTTGGTAATTCTTCCCTTATCTGTTGTGCTGCTGTGTGTATTCGTTGTATAAGTTCTTCTTTTGTTTTAATTTCTTTGGAGTATACAAGCGCCTTCATCCTTCCCCATACATAAAAATCCAATACCGTAAGATCGGGGGATCTTGCAGGCCAATGAATTGGACCATTTCTTCCAATCCAATTATTTGGATAATTTTCGTTAAAAAAATTCCTAACATTATTATGGTAGTGCCAAGGTGCACCATCATGTTGGTATGTATGCGAGAATCTACTTAAAATGGGAACATCATCAAAAAGGAGTGGCAAATCGTTTTGTAAAAATTGTAAATAACGTTCACCATTTAATCTAGGTGGTAATATGAATGGTCCAATTAATTTATCGCCAATTACACCAGCCCATACGTTTACACTGAATCGGTGCTGAAATGATATTTGTTTTTTCGAATGAGGATTTTCAGCAGCCCACGTGTGTAGATTGTGAAAGTTTGTTATGCCATATCTTGTGAATTGAGATTCATCCGTCCATAGGATACGTTTCACAAAACTTGCATTGTCCAAATTCCTTTCTATCAACAAATTACAAAACTCCAATCTTGTAGTGCGGTCTATCGGTAATAGTTGTTGAACGGGTGTTGTATGGTATGGATGAAGATTCTCCTTGTGCAATACTTGATGAATTCGATAGCGAGAGACGTTTAATTGTAAAGCGAGCCTCCTTATGCTAATAGAAGGATTTGCTGTTACATTACGGATTATACCTTCGTCGACATCCAAATGGTTTGGTGAGACTGAATGGGGCTCCGCCCGGGTATTCGATCTTGTTACGATATTTGGTAGTTTCCTATGAATATTTATAAATACTCTTGCGTCAGGAATGCGACGTGTTGGAAATCTGAGTTGATATTCATTGCGAGCTCGTGCTGCATTACCATCGCAAAATCCGTAAACAAAATGGATATCAATGTACTCCTCACCTGAGAACTGTGCCATTATAATATTAATTTTATTAAATTAATTAAAATTTTGATTCACAACATTGATACAACACTAGATAATATCTCGAAACTAATGACTGAATCTGAAAATATTTAGTTTTTGTTTTTTCAACATTTAAACAAATGAGTTGATAATCATCGCCTACTGTTTTACAGATCAAAATAAAATTGGTAAAATATTAACACTATAACATCTCTTAATTAGATTGAGAATAAACGGAATACGAAGAATGAAAAATTCAATTTTTATGAATTTTGACAGATGTCCACATCCATTTTCCACATGTAGACATCTGTCAAAATTCATAAAAAATTAATTTTTTCGGTACTAAGGGAATATTTCCGAATGGGTATAAGCATGTGGAAAAAATCCCCATATTGGAAAATGTCCATGCCGCATGTGTTTTATATACGAATTACAATTTTCGAACGTTTTGTGTGAACTTTGACAGATGTCCACATGTGGAAAAAGGATGTGGAATTCGAGAATAGGCCCCCTGGTCCCCGAAATCATATAATTTTTTGAGGAACAGGTGGAATTTCGATTTACCATCTAAATCTTTGCTTATATGGTGGCAACCAATAAAACATTTTTTCCCAGGTTCAAATAATGTACAAATTTTAAACAAATTAAAAGAAAAAATCGGCACTTTAGATATTTTTGTTAAACAATGCTGTTTAGGTTTTTGATGAAATTAAGATTCGAAAGGATTTGAAATATAATTCAATCCGAGATTATGTAGACGGATATGTTGACTTGGGCGACGATTGCAGAGAAGCTAAGATTGGTAGGTATGTATATTTGTGTTTTCATGGTTCGCGGTATTATTGGAAACTGGAAAAACATTTTATGCTACTACGTGTCTGAGAATGCCATTTCATCAAATACATTAACCAATTTAGTAGAGACCAACTTGAAATTGTGTAATTCCTTATGTCTAACGGTTAAAGCTGTTATATGTGACCAAGGATCGGAGCAATCGAAAAGCTCTGAATAATTTGGGAGCTAATATTAATAATCCAATTTTAAGCGAATTTTAAGCTCTTCTCAAATTGTAGGTTTATTTGATCATTTATTTAAATCTTTCCGAAATTGTATGCTGAAATCTGATCTCGAAACACGTGATGGTATTGCGAGCTGGCAAGTTGTTCGTGAGCTGTATACATTAGAACAATCGTCCTCCACGCGAATGTGTCCTAAGAGGAAAAGTCCAACCCAAATTCATAGCTTACCTCATTGAAAATTACTTTTCCTTTGAGGGCCAAAACCAATCGTCAAAAAAATCGTATTGTTGCTTCGTCTCCTTATCAACAATGTTAATGATTTTACAAAAAAAACAAGAAAAAAAAAAGAAAAATGTTGAATATATCATTTTATGTTTTATGGGTTTTAAATTAAATTTTGAAATTTCAACCAAGAACACAAAATAAATTGTTCTTAAATGAAATATCTTAAAAGTAACCAATATAATTTTTTTCGATTCATTCCGAAGATACGACAGACAAATAATGTCACCATGTTCTGATTTTACCTAAAAAATAAATTTTTGAAACTCTGCGATTGAAAGCGAATACTATACATCAATAGCACATAGGTATTACATTTACAATTTATTGAAGAAAATATAATATAATGTTTCATTATAAATTTAGGTAATAGTTTCATTGAAGAAACGGAAGAAAGCTTAGTAAATTAAACCAAAGTCTTCGGACCAGATGAAAAGAATTCAGAGTGGCCTATAAAAATATATTTTGAACATTTTTATTTACAAATATAAATAATTTGATATTAAATATATCGCAATGTAATTTGCGAACAATTTTGATTGAAATTAATAATTATTTAAAATTTTGCATTTTTATAAAGTTATTTTTTTCTCAAAACATCATCATGCTTCGTGCCCCTTTAAACAATTTATGTTTCATTTGCGTAAAGTAATAAAAATAATCGTATACATAGTAATCTACGTACGAAATGAAATTTTAAAGAAACACGAAGCCTGACTATGTTTGAGAATAAAAATCAATTTACTAAAATGCAAAATTGTGAATTAAAATTTTATTAATTTCAATTAAAATTGTGTACGAGCTGCAAATTCAATATATTTAATTTCAAATTATTTATATTTATAAATAAAAATTTGAAATATTGAAATTGAAAATAAAGACAACACAAAATCATGAATTTTAAAATCCCATATGATTTTGTTTTCGTGTCGTAGGAAAATAAAAATCTTTATTCCCTTCTTTAATTTAGAGATTTGCCTTTTTTAAAAGAATGTGCATTTTTGAGTGCGTACACACACAAATAAAATATAATTCGAAAAATAAAAATAGTATACACTGACAAAATTATCAAAATAAAAAAAAAAATAAAAAAATCTATAAGCGAATGGTATGGTATGGAAACAAAACCTGCTAAAATTCTCTTTAGAAAGCCGAATGTATTGTATACTATTGCTGTAAAATTATCTAAACCACTGATTGTATTAGTGAAACGTCATCGTGTATAGATACGGTTGTGAATACAGTGTAGAAAACATAAACATTCGCATACTACGAAACTAAAAGAGAGTAAAATCTAAACCAATAAAAACGAATCATGTGCAACAGTCATTTTATTTAAATATTTTAATTTCAGCTTTAAAGAAAACCCAATATTTAATTTAAAAAAACTTAACAGTTTTTAACCTTATATTTCGACTTGTTGGTCAACTTCTGAGGCATTAAAAAACTATTTTTGTAATTAAAAAATCTTAGAAACTATTTTTGACAATTATTTAATTTTTAAACTATAAACAATGTATGTATACAGAAAGAATTTTTCTTTTAAATTTTTTTGTAACGATTGTTTTATTATTCTCATATTATTTTATAGCCGTCTTACTTTGGTAACTGGAATATTAATTGGTATAGAAATTAAAATGCAAATTATGCTCAAAATAAAAACCGAAAATAATTTGCCATTTTTTCGGCACGTAATATTTCCAACTCGTGCGATTTTAATTTCCTTCTCCGTTTATATTTTCGTGGCTCCGTCTATAAATATAAAATAGAATACACATTGACATGACAAATATTATAATTAATTCTCCACCGTAGTAGTAAATGGAGTAAATGGAGTACTTACAATCGATTGTCTCTTCACGGCCGTATTCATGTCATTGTGTTGAATCAAATGTTGAATTAAATCTAGTGACATTACAAATAACTCTTGACAAACTTGGCAGTAATAAGGTGTATGGGAATTTCCCCTTTTGGTGTCAGGGCTCGAATGATGTGATCGTAATGTTCTCGCAATACAACTCGCAGATTAAAGGCTCGAGGGCACACTGAACAAACGTAAGGTTTTTCACCTGTATAAATCCTTTCATATTTTCGTAATGTCCCACCATCAACAAAAGCTTTCCAACAATAACGGCACCCGTAAGGTTTTTCACCCGTATGAACACGTATATGAATTTGTTGTGAACTACGCGAACCAAATATTTTGCCACACTCGCGACAAGGGAATTGTCGTCCTGTAACATTCGTATGCGAATGACGATGATTCATGAGGGAGCGTCCATCGGGAAATTCTTCTCCGCACATATCACACGTAACAGTTTTATTTCGATGCGAAACCATATGCCGAACAGGAATAATTTTTTTCGCTGAAATGTTCCCATAAATGTTTCGATAGGGTTCGACTATCGCGACACAATTTACCATAAAGGCGGCACGAATGTTGAGTTAATTCGTTTGCGTGCACGATACGTATATGAGATTTAATAATTGATTCCTCGAAAAATGATTCACCGCATAACATACATTTCGTGTATGGACTTCTTTGTATTTTCTTCAAAACTAAAAATGGAAACTATAACAGCACATATAAAATTTTAAATCACGTAAACTAATATAAATTACTTTAAAAATCATTTAAACTTACTTTAATTTCTTGTAATTAATTAATTAATGGGGTTTAACTTCACGATTTCTGAGTTTTGATCATAACCTCCTGAATTTTAGCAGGTTATGGTTTTGATTTTGACATTTCGTAAAATTAAGTTTTGTTGTAGAAGAGCAAAAAACAGAGAGTAAAATGCTCAATTGTTAGTTGATATTAAGTAGTGTGTGATATCAACTGGAATTAGTAGTGGTAAGAAACAAAAAAATTTGAATTTTTTTTATATGGTTTTTCGTAGTGACTACTACGGCTAAAGGTTGATATGTATAAGTATGTGTCTGCGTATCAGAAAAACCATCAGGCTTTCTAAAGAGAATTTTAGCAGGTTTTGTATGGAAACGATCGTTCGTTTCTTAATATACACACATACTAGTGAAACTTAATCATATGGTTGCGTTTTTTATTGTTTCGTTCATTCATAAAGTTTAGTTTACTATACTCGTATAGTATAAAAACGAAAGAATCTCCTTTGTTTTTCTTCACAATAATGTACAACAAGGATAGGAACATAATTAAAACTATATGTTGGTCGCTTTTTTTACTAGAGCACATACAGTCAGTCCATAATTATCTATAATAATTCGTATAAATTTCTAATCATAATTCGAATACCATTTTAATATATGAAAAGAAACATTCTTGTATCCTTTTCTGTGCTGCAACTTTAACTTTAACATCACCAATTTGTAAATAATAATAATAAATAAAATTGTGCACTTACACTTATTCATATAACTTGAAACTTCTATACTGTCAGTGTATAGAAGTTTCAAGTTATATGAATAAGTGTATTGTATTATTGTATTATTGATTGTATATATACTTATATATATATATATATATATATATATATATATATATATATATATATATATATATATATATATATACTTATATATACTTATATATATATATATATATATATATATATATATATATATATATATATATATATATATATATATATAAGTATATATATATATATATATATATATATATATATATATATATATATATATAAGTATATATATATATATATATATATATATATATATATATATATATATATATATAAGTATATATATATATATATATATATATATATATATATATATATATATATATATATATATATATATATATATATAACACTTTGTGTGCGCACGTGGACGTATTAAATAAAAAAAAAAAAAAGTTTGGATGGATTGTTGGTTTTAATTCTATTCTTTTCTAAGAAATTTCAATAAAGTATTTTTTTTTCATTTTTCTTTATCCATTTACTGGCTATGTTTTTCATTCTAGTTTCTATATGCATAAACCTCCATACACACAAATACAAATTTAAGTATATTGTACAATTTAAATGTATGGTAGTATAAGTCATGCGACGATCAACGATTTTAAATTTTTTACCGCTGATTATTTTAAGCGCCAGTTATATTCTTACTCTCTCTTGTATATTCCTATACTTTCTGTTTAGACACTTATTTGCCGCTATCTTAAATAAGTATGTAAAATCATCCGAATTGATTTCACATACTTATTTTTTATTTTGACTATTTCGTAACTATAAAATAACTTTTTTAATTAAATTTTTTATAAAACTTAATTACTACATAATATCACAATATGTATGCAATGAAATTAACAGAATTTTGGTTTTCGTTTAAGATTTTTTTTTTGTAAGAACATACTTATAAGTTACCTCGCCAACATACTTATTTAAATAAGTAGGTCTAAATAAATAAGTATAACTTTCGGAAAGGGCCTTAATCAAATAATTATATTAGCTATATTTTGTTGAGAAATTTACAACAACAATTGCACGTGGCAGGAATTAAATAATTCGAACAAAAAATTTGAGTTATTTAATTCGAGCCCGAACAAGTAAAATACGTAACTGCTTGAATGAAAAACAGAAGAAATCCAACATAGAATATAAAAATTAAATCGAAAAAATATTTCGCGGCTTATTCTGTTAAGAAAAAAATAACTCCAAAATAATTCGAATTAATTTTTTCTCAACAAAATACAGCTATTGTATATACTGAGAGTCGAGTCGAGTTTAATCCTAGTTTAACTCTCACTGAATACGTTTATGCTCAGAGTCGAGTCATCTTTTAAGTAGTGTTTTTTTATTCGCTCCGGATAGCTGCTATCGAGAGCCGTCATATGAAAAGTGGCTCCGGATAGCGCTCCGTATAAATAGGTAGAGCCAAATATTTTTTATATCAAGTTTTCGCTAAACAATTGAATTAAAAATGATAGTTTGATGTTAAATAAGTTTAGTTTACCAATAAATAGCGCGTCAAATTTAAATTTAGGCGTATAAAAATGACGGCTCTCGATAGCAGCTATCCGGAGCGAATAAAAAAACACTACAATAGTTAACTTTGAATCATCTTGTAGTTATCTTTTTTAGCGTTTATACTGCAGAGTCAAATCGTAGTCGAGTCGAAACTAGGTTGAAACCGAGTCAGAAACGTCAAAAAAAAAATCATTTACTATCGTATGTTTATATGTTTTTCTTGTATTATTTTCTGAATTTTATAAAAATAAAATAACAAAGTTTTATTGCCACACAAAAATCGAAGATGCACACACGAATTAAGAAATCAAAATGGTGTCTTTTTATTACTATTTTTTTGTTGTTTTTATTTTTCGGCTCGACTCGAAATTAATTTTAATAATAAATTTTTATTTTTTTAAAATCATTTCGGTGTTCTATCCCGTAATTTTCATCGAGCTTGATTGAAAATTATAAATTACAATTTTTTAGATATAATCGCTGGAAAAATTACGGATCTCGAATTATGATCATCTGAAATGATATTTTGGTCCATTTTTTTTAACGCGGTTTCAATCCTATTTGAACTCGGCATATTTTTAACTCTGCAGTATATACACCTAGAGTTCGTTAGAAAATAACTCGACTCCGTATATAGTGAGAGTTAAACTAGGATTAAACTCGGCTCGACTCGCAGCATATACAATGAGTACGTTTATGCTCAGCGTCGAGTCATCTTTTAGTTAACTTTGGATCATCTTTTAGTTGTCTTTTTTAGCGTTTATACTGCAGAGTCAAATCGTAGTCGAGTCGAAACTAGATTGAAACCGAGTCAGAAACGTCAAAAAAAATCATTTACTATTAGTTTTTCTTGTATTATTTTCTGAATTTTATAAAAACAAAATAACAAAGTTTTATTGCCACACAAAAATCGGAGATGCGCACACGAATTAAGAAATCAAAATGGTGTCTTTTTATTATTATTTTTTGTTGTTTTTATTTTTCGACTCGACTCTGTTTATAGTGGATGTTTTTAGAGTTAACTCGACTCGATCCTAAAAATTTTTTAGGTCGAGTTGAGTTAACTACAAGATGAATCGACTCCGTTTATAGTAAAAGATAACCTAGGTTCAAATCAGGTTGAGCCCTAAGCATAAACGTACTCAATATAAATTTACCGACAAATCTAATAGAGTTTGAGAAGAATTTCACAACACATCCCAAGTATTTTTATTTCCGAAAATTTTTGTATTTTCCTGACATTTTGCGGATTTCATCACCGACTTTTGTCAGGATTAATGTCCGACTTATTATAAGATTTACTATGAAAGTTGTCGCAAAAACTCGGAAAATGATGGCAAAAATGTTAGATTATGGTTTAACATAATTTTGACACCCCAATTTCCATAGTCGTGTCATATCAAGTGACGTGACTATAGTCGTCTAACGTCACTTGAAAATTGATATTCTTGAAGGCGAACCAAGTGACACGACTGCAATTCGATATATATTACGTAAATAAGAAATAAAATCGTTTTAAAATAACAATATTATTATTTTAAACAATAACATATTTAAAAGATTGCACAAAATTATTCAAAAAACAACATTTGAAAATATATAAAATAAAATAATTGCGTCTCTCCATTTTGTGGTATTTGTCTGTCACTTACAAAAATCAAGTGACATCTGTCGTATAAAGTGACTTTAGTCGTAATAAACGGCTAAGAGAATGGCAAAATTGATGTAACGTGACTATAGTCATCTAAAATGACGTGACGCGACTATGGTAATTGGGGTGTTAAATTTGGTCACACATACATATTTAAATAAAAATAGTTTTTTTTTTTTAAATTAAGAATACTTTTCATTACATGTATAAATTATAATATTACAATATTACATTTATTACAATATATAAATTTTAACTCCAGCTAAGAAAAGCGATGTGGATGACTCCTCTTTATATCGTAAATACATTTTTCTATCTTCATCTACTGCGTGCATCGTATGTTCAACTTCCTGAGGTGTTTCACGTTGGAGAGCTGCAGTAATTTTGAACTTAGTCCTTTTATTTGAATAGTCAAGATTCAATTTAATTTCGGTCGAATCTTCTAATTTCTGCAGAGAAAAAAAGTGTTACAATATTATATTGTATTCAAGGTACAAGACCTAGTAAACAAAAAACCAACCTGTCCCACACAGCAACAATTTTGATTCAATTAAACTTTGAATATGCTTTTGTAACGTTTCATTATTTAACTGCAGCATTTCTTGTATATCCTTACGTCATCACATCAAATGTCTCAAATAACAATAGGATAGCCATTTGAAAAGTTTGCATCGTTTACGATATAGGGTTTCTTGAGATATGAGACTTTGAGTTCACCATGACAAAAATGATGTAGCCACGTAAGTTTTCGACCACTAAAATTTATTTTGATGAATTTGAATTTGATTTTTCAAACTCCTGAGGTATCGCAAATGTGTAATTATTTGTAAATTCATAGCCACACGCCTGTTTCAAGCGATTGTTCATTGATTCCTCTGAGTCCATACTGTGCGATTGTTCATGAATTAATCTTAAAACAAAAAAATAACAAAAAATTGACAAATTAAATGAATTGTTTCAGTGAAAGTAGTATTAAGTATTTGAGCACCAATTTATGTTTCTAAACCAACATAACGATTACGTATCACAACGTTGCACTCCATAAAAACACACTCACCTTTTCACTAACATTTTACTGTAAAATTTTTGATAAACATCTTTATCATCGATATACTTAAATATCGTAATGCTATTAGCTAATTTCAGATCAATCTCAGTTTCAGTCGATTTCGATTTTTTTAATAAACAATCACATCAACTATTTACGTATAAATTGACTGACAGTTAAAAAAAACGAAAAGAGAAAAACCATCTTATGCACTTATAAGGGATAAGGACAACGTTTTTTATTTTATATTTTATTTTACAGCAAAATTGTTTTCTATAAAATAAAACACGTTGCCTTTGTCTCTTATATGTGGCATCAGATTATATTTCTCTTTTCGTTTTTTTTTTACTGTCAGTCAATTTTTCTCATGGAATACAGGCTTAACGTAATCGTAATGGCGTCTACAGAAAACAAAAATACATTTGTACTCCAACGCTGCATGTGTTGAAAGTTGGAAACCAAATTTCATCATTTTCCGATTTTTTCGTCTGAAAACTGGACAAAAATTGATAACCGGTTGAAGTTTTCAGTTTTGTTGTACTTGGGATAAACTGAATTGCATACACAAATCTATTTGTCAAAACAACAAACTTTTATAGTATGCATTCACACCATAGAAGAATTACTTAGTAATTCTTCTATGTTCACACTACAAATCGCAAAGCTAGTGCGAACCGCAGCGGAAAAATAAATAACAAGAAAGTACGTACATACAGGTACGTATAATGTAAACGTGGTATAAGCATAGACAAATTACTTTGATCAGCTGTTTTTTTTTTTAAATAATATTAAATTTAAAATGTTTTTTAAATATAAGTGAAATGTGGATTTATCCAATTTGTGGTATAAAGTAATTAGTGTATTTTGTGTATTGATGTGTGATATATTGATTTTTTGCTTTTAGATCAACGACAACATTGTTATGCGTGCAGAACCCGATGATTTTGAGAAATCAATGGGCCAAACGTATGCGATTTGTTTATTACAGGCGCCCGTGAGGTTGAATTTAACAACAAAAAGGTTGAGTACGATTTCTTAAGTTAAAAATGTTAACTAATTGGGATTAATTTTTTTTTTAGGGAATCATTATTTATGTTATGTTCCAATGCCAAAACAAACGGCATTCCAAAAAACCACATTAGTACGTGAATTAGAAAAGAAATTGTCCGGTAAACATGTTGTATTCATTAAAATTTGCCAAAGCCAACACGTAAAACAAGAACTCAATTGAAGCAAAAGCGCCCACGATCAAGATCATTGACGGCTGTTAATGATGCTATCTTAGAAAATTTAGTATTCCCAGCTGAAATTTTAGGTAATCGCATTCGTGTCAAACTAGATGGATCGCAGGTTTACAAATTTATAAATCAGGATTACCCGCCCTTGTGTTTTTTTGGTAGATCAAACCAAGTTTACTAAAAGCCGAAAAAGTCGCAAAGTAAATTTTGCAGACAAACATTACTGAGACGTATAGCTAATATTGTCTTGGATATAAACTTACAGAAACATTTCATCCAAAATTCTTTAACTTTCTTGTTCTGGTTAATATAATTTGGACTAATGATTTTTTTTCTACTTTTTCAGGTTGAGACATTTACATCAGTAAAAAGTTAAAAAATGTAAAAAAATGTAAAAATTATGTAAAAAGCTAACAGGGCGAGTTGTCATATTCGAATTCTTTGAGCCATACTTATTAAAAAAATTTTTTGATTAGGATCATAAGTGTTAATCGCTAAAGAAAATACAAAAAAATTAAAAACTAGCATTTTCTCTTTAATTTAATAGCAGTTTTGTTGTTTAAATTGCTATGAAATGGAACAATTTTTTCCGAAAATTTAGTACAGGTACTTTGGAAAAAATAATACATACAAAGGACACTAAAAAATCACAATAAAAATAAATCAATTCGCAATTCCTTAGGAAAACCAAAATAGTGCCATGATCGGAATACATAGTAGTACTACAGATTTTGTTTACAATTTACAAACGAATTTTCATTGTTTACTAAATTAGGTAAGAAAATTGCTAAAATAGTGAAAACCGAAAGTTTCTAATTAACGATAGCTAAAATATCGTGCATTTACTAAATATCAAATTTTAATAGTTTTAATAGAAAATTTCAATCTATTATTGATAATTTTGAATTTAAGATGATAAATTGAAATTTTGTATTAAACCTGTTAAAATTTTATATATATTATATAGTAAAATGCACGATATTTTAGCTATTGTAAGTTAAAAACGTACGTTTTTCACTATTTTTGCAATTTTCTTACATAATTTGGTGAAAAATGATAATTCGTTCTCCATGTGTACCGGCGTTTTAAGTAGAGTTTGACGTATAAAACCAATTTTTTCATTTTTGGCTGTTCGGTCAGGTTTGACGTAATATTTAACGAGGTGAAGTTAGCAGGAAATGAGTTTGACGTAAAATATCGTGATTTTTTTTTTTTCATTTTGGCCAGACCGAACACGTCCATTATAAGAATACATGTAATGTTAGCTAACATCGCTGCCAAATACGCTCTTTGTATGAGTAGTGTCTGATCAAAAGTCGCTATTTACATTTTCCAAAATGATATTTTTTTTTCTATCAGGGCAGAATTTTTTAAGTGAAATAGACCAAAAGTGGTTATTTCCAGCATGGACCAAAAATTGCCAATTTCTCTATGAAAGATATTCCGAAAATTCTTGACTTTGGTCAAAAAAAATGGAGGTGTGGCCAACACATGACTTTCTTTTACGAACAGAGAATTTTGAGAAATTTTATTTTTTTTCTTAATTTTTTTTTTTAATTTTTAAATTTTTAAATTTTTTTTTTAAGATTTTTTATTTTTAATTTTTATTTGTTTTTAATTTTTGGAAACATTTTATATTAAGTAGTTTTTTGTAAACCTTATACTTTTTAAGATATTTGCAAAATAAATTTTCTGGACCAAGGGAGTGGCCACTTCCGGTTAACCGATTTAGAGTAAAATTCACTGGGACCTCCCAATTTATCAAAAAAACTTAAATCTGAAGTTTCAGTTCGATTGGTTAAACCATCTGGGCTGTAGAGAGGACACAGACAGACTGACAGACTGACAGACTGACAGACAGACAGACAGACACCATTTCGAAACCCACTTTTTCGGACTCAGGGGACCTCAAAACAAATAAATCCCTAAAAATCTCGAGGTCCAAAATTTTCATGATTACTATACTTTATTTTACTAGAGTAAAAGAAAGTAACAAGCTATTTACTACAAAAAAGTGATGAAAAGTAAGTAGCAAAAAGTAAGATGTAAATAGCGACTTTTGATCAGACACTCCTCATATACTAAAGATACATGTTCAACCGAAAGTGATCTGACTGAAAACGTCCGAGATAAATTCAACATGTAAACGGTGACTTGACTGAAAGTTATCTGAAAGTAGTCTGATATTAGTTTTTCACCATAGATAGTATAATAGCAAAATAGTATAATACTATTTTACTATCTACCGTAGTCGGTTTTACACCACATAAAATATGCATAAAAAACAGAAAATTAAAACAAAATAATGAAAAAGTATAATTTCCGAATACACATAAATATTTCTAAACTAATTTATCAACAATACACTGCCATAAATTTTCCTTCTACAATAAAATAAAATAAAATATTACCATGTTTCCATGAACCGAGTTAATGTAGGTTTCAGTTTCGTTGAGTTAAGAACATGGCGGCGTTAACCTTTGTCGTTTTCATGAACAATTTGCTTTTCTTCAAAAATTGAAAATAAAATCTTACATTCGTTGTTATTCCAATACCAGTGAGACGACATTTTGCTGTAATAGATGAATGTTAACTAAATTACGCATTAAAACAATTTAAAAAAAAAAATGGCATTTAGAATCTAACCCAACCACAATAGTTTCGTTGAGTTTATTTGGGTTTAACGAAACTCAACCCTAATTTGCATTTCCATGCATATAAACCTGAGTTAAGAGCTAACCAGCGAACATTTAAGAAATATAACAGAATTTAACGAGTTTTTTCTTATAAAAAAATGTGACAGGTTCGCTAGCGAAACTTTAACAAAACTTGTCAATTGCTTTGATGGTGACGGTAGCTCGTATTAATATTTTTAAAAATTTTGAACTGGCGATGGAATTGGAGCAACTTCGAAAATTATTTCAATTATTAAAAAGCCTTAAATTCTTAAAGGACATAAACATAAATAATAAAAGACACAGATCTTGTGGCTTAAGAAAAAAAAACGAAAATAAATAAATTTGAAAATAAATAATTTGATGTTACAATTTATAAAGTCTTTAAAATTCGGTTTTCAATTTACCTACATGAACATAAATAAATAATTTTGAATTTAAGCTTAAAATGTACAATGAACTCCCACAATAAGATTTGCACAAAGAGCAATTTGGATTTTTGAGATTTCCTTCAGTTTTGCACGATAATTTTCGCTCTGTTAAGTTGACACTTTAATTTAACGAAACTGAACGAACATTTCTTAAAGGTTCGCTGGACAGTAACATGTAAAGTAAATATACCGCACTGTTACGTTAAATTACTTAAATGTTGGCTGGTTCTCTCTTTAACCTAGGTTAACTCTATCATGGAAACATGGTATATAATAGGTAATAAAATTTGTTAGCTATCAAATCAAAATATTATATATTATTTTTGCTAATATACTATCAAAATATCGGATTTACACCGGATAGCAAAATAGTATTATACTATTTTGCTATTATACTATCTACGATGTAAACTCGGTATGAGTTCGGTCAACTTAAATTTGGTTGGTTGAATCACTTTGTATGATGAGTTAAAGATGTAAACTTTAATTTAGTTAAATTGACAGATTTTTTCATACTATTAAAAAGGCAAAAGGTTTTTATACATTTTCGAAGTGATTTTCAAATTATTTATATAATTTTTTAATAATTTTAATGTAATTTTAGAACAAAGCGACATTTGAAACTGTCAGCTCAGATCAAATAAAAAAGTTCCAAGTAACCACCAACCGGTATGAGTTCGGTCAACTTAAATTTGGTTGGTTGAATCTCTTTGTATGATGAGTTAAACATGTAAACTTTAATTTAGTTAAATTGACAGATTTTTTCATACTGTTAAAAAGACAAAAGGTTTTTATACATTTTCGAAGTGATTTTCAAATGATTTTAAATTATTTTTTAGTAATTTTAATGTAATTTTAGAACAAAGTGACATTTGAACTGTCAGCTCAGATCAAATAAAAAAGTTTCATGTAACCACCAACCCAAATTTTCAGTCAGATCATTTTCAGGTAAAACTCAGTCAGATCACTTTCGGTTTAACATGTCGTCGTGTCCAAATAAGAGTATTACATCTACAAAACGCTAATTTTTTGCAGAGGCTTGTAAGTTGTTAATGCTACTTTCGGTTTAATTTTTTTTTAAATAAAGTCCTTCCCACAATATGTGGCAAGAATTTTATTTAAAAAAAATTAAGCCAAATTTAACATTAAAAACTTGACACGCCCCTCCAAAAAATTAATGATTTACAGATGTAATACTCTTATTTGGACACGACGATGTATTTTTAGTAATAGCGAGGCGAAGAAACTTGAGCTAAGATAGTTTGCATCGCTCAAAACAAAAAACATAACTAGCTCGCATAGTTTAGCTCAAGTGTGCAACGTTCCATTAAAACTCTTTATTTACAACCGAAAACTATGCACATAGCCCACATCGCGTAGCTTAGCTTATACCGAGTTTACACCGTAGATAGTATAATAGCAAAATAGTAAAATACAATTTTTCTATCCGGTGTAAAATCGATGTTTTGACAGTATGTATAATAGCAAAAATAAAAGATAATATTTTGATTTGATAGCTATCAAATTTTAATACCTATTGTATTTTATTTTATTTTATTGTAGAAGGAAAATTTATGAAAGTGTTGATAAATTAGTCTATAATTATATATGTGTAAGGGGAAATTATACTTTTTCATTATTTTGTTTTAATTTTCTGTTTTTTATGAATATTTTATGCGGTGTAAAACCACAGAAGAAAGATTAACCAGAATAGACATTGCGTGGATCAAATTTTTTTTTCATCTTACTTATTTTTTGGACATTGAAGTATAATTATTTTCGAATATTATGAATTTTTTGAATATTTAATACAAATTATGCTGTCAAAACAAAACTTGTCAAATAATTTCACTAACTATACTGTTAAGGATTCTCAATTTTTATTATTTCAAATAAAAACCAGTAAACCAAAGAATACATAACCCAACTTTCTCTTACCTTCGGCAAATCAAGGTCAAAAAAATGAGTCCAAATTTTTCCATACAAAAACAGCGTTATGACTATTCTGGTTAATCTTTCTTCTGTGGTAAAACCGACTATGGCAGATAGTAAAATAGTATTATACTATTTTGCTATTATACTATCTACGGTGTAAAGCCGGTATTAGTCGAAATGTGCAACGGGCCTTATAATCGTGTTATGGCAGACTGAAAAAAATAACTACATAATCTCAAATTCGCGATTAGCTAGTTTGCGTCTGTCAGGGTTATAAACCCCCGACAGACACAAACTAGCTAATCGCGAATTCGAGATTATGTAGTTATTTTGCTGTCTGCCATAACACGATTTTACCGAGCAAACGGCGTAGTGGTTAAAGCTGCGGCGGTTGGATCGGGAGGTACCGGGTTCGAATCCCTATAGGAGCGGGATGCAAAAAGGATTTTTCATCATCTGATTACGATCGGTGATGAAGATGAATACATCTATGACCCCTGCTGAGCGTGAGGAATCCATGGACCGTCCCACCTTTCATGTCAGCACTATAATAAAAGCAAAATAGTATAATACTATTTTATACTATCTGCCATAGTCGGTTTTACACCGCATAAACACATAAATATTTCAAGACTAATTTATCAACAATACACTTTCACAAATTTTCCTTCTACAATAAAATATAATAGGTATTAAAATTTGATAGCTATCAAATTAAAATATGTATTATATTTTATTTTTGCTATTATACTAACAAAACATCGGTTTTACACCGGATAGCAAAATAGTATTATACTATTTTGCTAATATAACTACTATCTACGGTGTAAAATCGGTAATAGGTAGGTTTATTAAAAAGAAAGTACATGCCTATTAGGTTCGTAACGAAAATGTAGTACAAGTAAAGTTTAAATACTTATAATAGGGGTTGGATATTAAATCTTACTTTTCACAAAAATCTTACTTTTGTAACTCGTGCAGCCCTTTTTGGGGGTTTGTTACCCAAAGTGTTTCATGTTGGGGTTTGAGAAAAAAATTTCGATACGCTACCCTTATTATGATTTCAAGAAAGTAGGATTCGTCAAAAAGTAAGATTTTGGTAAAAGTAAAATTTTGAGAATTAAAAGTTCGATGCTCAACCATATAATATACAGCAAAAGTGAATTTAATTACATAACTACTTAATTCCGCCAGGCGGAAAGAAAGGAGGGAACCTAACCATCATAGTAATTCAGATTCATTCGCCAATAACATAAATATTAGGTAAATTCTTTCGCAATCACTTAACAAAAACAAAATCGATTCGCGATACTCCACAACATTCTATCGGCCGCCAGACAACGAAATAACCTCAATATAGAAATCGAAAGTGAAGATAAAAATACTTAGTATGTATATAGAAACACAAATTGCATTTTTTTTATTTAACTTGAATAACAATAATCATAATAAATCTAATTATAATTTGTACTGTGAATTGTGTATAAAAATTGGGGTAATATAATTTACGATTGAATATGATTGTATTACAAGCAGAAACAGACTCACCTTCAGCCAACTTGTATTGTAATAATAATGAATACTAGGTAGATCTCTAGTTATTACGCAGTTTTTATTTTTTTTGGGGCACTAACCAATTTTTTACAGTAATAACAATAACCCAATATAATTAATAAACCCACTGCCAGCAAAGAAATATAATACGATTTTGCTAATAACGATAAAAAAGTAACGTATATTTCATTTAACGAACTTTCCACATTTTCACTGCCACAACAATTTTGCATTTTCAAACAAAATTTATTCAATTAAATAAATTAGAAAAATAAATTAAATATTTTCACTATAAATTAAACTAAACAATTTCGACTCATTGTTTTTCACTTTTGTTTTCAACACACCGCACCACAAGGCAACGACCAACAACACTGCGGCGGCGAGACACTAAATTTCGGTATGGGGCTTGCTGTATACAAATATAAAATACCTCGACCGATTACATAAAATATATGTTTCATTAAATAAATTGTAATTTAAATATTATTGTAATTAATCAAAATGAGCTTAAATAATTAATTTAATTGCGTTAATAAAATTTCAATTTTTGGGCCAACACAAAACTGACAGTGCGGTAACTACCCTTTCGAAACACTACCGACATCTGTAGCCAGTAGTCAAATAAATTATTTTATTTCCACAACAGATGCCAACAATAATAATAAAAAGATTCAATTTTCTAAACAAATTATTTTATTTTCTTAAATCTTCCGAACTAATATTATATTTGGTTTTAATTTTATCCAGTTCTTCTTGCTTTTTATCGATATCCAAACGTTTAAATGCCTTATTCGACTGATAGTACAAAACAACCAAATAACGATTGCAAACGTTAAATCCACTTAAATGATCGCAAGCATTTTTCGCATCGAATATATCTTCATAAACGACAAAGGCAGTACCTCGCGTTTCGGGTGTATTTCCAACACGAATTTGTCGTATAGCACCATATTTACCAAAAATATCATACATCTCATCCGAAGTGATTTTATATGGAAGATTCCTAATGTAAAGCACACGATTTACTTCTGGCGGAAGCCTCACCTGTAAGTTATATTTAGTATTAATATTTGTAGCTTAAATAATTCATACTTTGTAAATACTTACATTGTTCCGTTTTTGCATTGCTAAAGCCATTTTTTTGTAATTAGCTTTGGATATTTGAGAATGAATACCACAAGTGCGTTGTAGTTGTAAACAAAATGAGACTGTCAAGTGTTTGACGTTTATCGTAATGAACAAGGTGGTGAAAATGATTGTAGGTACGATAATTTTGTAATCACTGTGTTCCACTGGAAACAATTTGCTACTGCCAAATTGCCAAGTACTTGTGAGTAGATGCGCAATGGCACGCGAATTTTTGTGATCGTAGTAAAACATAACCTCAATTTAAATAAAACTGCTAGAATTTGACAAAAAATACGTTGTTTCATTAATAATAATAATTTATTATGAATTTAAATTGTTTGTCTGTAATCATTTGATTTTTTCGGCGTTTTATAGACAAATATATTAATTGTTCATGACATTCCTAATATTTTCGATTTGGTAAATCAGAAAAATAAAGAGGCTAATCCCTCATAACATATCTACTAAAAAAAGTAGAAATATCATTCCCTCTCCCTGTACTTTAACCCAAGCGCCAAAAGCTATACAAATGAATTAATCTTGAAAAATGAGAACCCTCCTTGAGTTCCTATTGAGAGTTGTATTTTTGTGGTTTGGTCGTAGCTACCTGACGAGTAGACCAACTTTTCAGTACGAAACCAAACTACCAAAATAGAAACTCAATGAGGGTTCTCATTTTTGAAGATTAATGTCAAATTCTTTTCGCCAAAAAACATCAAAAAAAATTGATGTACATTGAAAATCATGTACTTTTCGTCAAAAAACATCAATGTTTTTTCGATGTACATCAATTTTACGAAATGTATATTTTTTCATAAATCAACTACAACAACAAATTAGAAACGTCAATTTTTAGTTGTCAAAGTTGTCTGATGTGGTTTTCTATTGACTTTTTCAAAAAATCTCAATTTTCGTGTCTCAATAGAAGACGAAAAAATATATCAATTTTTTTTCATTGTATTGGTGATTTGTTTTGATTTTTACGATTTCCGCCATATTGAAATGTATACAATTTGTTTAGAATTTGATTTAAATTTGTGCTAGTTTGTCAAATACAATTTAAAATTAAACAAATGGACATTGATTTAAACGATTTCACAGTTTTGTTGGGCACCAACAATGAAGTCATGCTCGAAGACGGGTTTGTTATACTAAAGAACACCAATAGTAAGTACAATATTTCAAAAATATAAATTATTGAATGAGCTATAAATGTCTTTTTGACATTTATCATTTATTGGTGTTAGTATTTGGTGATAAAGTGGGGGTAAATTCATCAAAAAATCTCAATTTCAGAAAATCGATGTACATCAAAAATATATCAATGTTTTTTGGTCAATAGAAATTGAAAAATCAATGTTTTTGACGTACATCAAAAATGTTTTGATGTTTTATGGTCAATAGAAAACGACATTAGTTTTTGTGTCTTAATTTCATTTTAATTGTTGTGTTTAATTATTTTAATCGTATTAAATAAAGTTTTCAATATAAACAGATTTTTCCGTCTCGATTTTTGATCCTTTTATTTGTTGTGCTTAATTATTTTAATTGAATTCAATAAAATTGTCAATATAAACAGATTTTGCCGTCTCGATTTCGAATTGATTTTTATAGCGTTTTATGTCGAGTGTATTCAGTGTTTTGTTTTGAAATTTGAATAAAATAAATATATAATTTATAGAACAATCATGGAAGAGGTAATTGCGGAATTGGTGGCATCTTCATCGTCAAAATTATAATAATTAAACACAACAAACAAACAAAAGAAAAAGAAAAATCGAGCCGGATAAAACTGTTTATATTGATAACTTTATTTAAACGATTGAAATAATTAAACAACAATTAAAATGATTTAAAGTCAAGACACAAAAAACTCGTATATTCACAATTTTGACAAATAAAAGTTTGTTTGTTTGTTTTTAAAATTGCTCAGGTCAGATCTTTCAATCCATAGGACCAGTGAGTTATATTTTTCCAGAAAAACCCACAGAAATTTCTCAAGGGAAATCCTGGGGCACTGGATAGGTTATATTTTTTCACAAAAAGTATTATTGTTATATTTTTAGTTTTGTTAATATTTAATATGTGGTAATTTTTATATTTACTATAGGTGTGAGTTATTATAAGTGTGATCACGTTGTAAAATGACGCAGGTTCATATCGTTAGTGCACGATGAATTATGGATTGCGTCAATTAATACTGAGCAGATCCTGAGTCTTTTTTACAAACGTATTTTTTAAAAGTCGCAAAAAATGTGATTCCTTCGCTCAGTGTACGAAATTATGGGCCTTATACGGAATTACGCAGTTCCCGGAACCACTTATTGCGACTTAATTTATTCACTTTTTTTGGTCCGCTCCGTAACGCGTACAAAACGAGACTAAAATTGAAGTTTCTATTTTTGTTGTTGTTAGTAACGTCAAAAAACCACATCAATTTGTTTTCATGTACTTTTCGCACCACAAAATTTACATTGATTTGAAAAAACGAAAAGAATTCAACATAATATGTAGATTTGTATAACTCGGCCGTTGGGCTAAAGTATGGGGAAGGGGAATGATATTTCTACTTTTTCCAGTAGATATGTTTTGAGGGATTAGCCTCTTTATTTTTCTGATTTACCAAATCGAAAATATTGGGAATGTCATGAACAATTAATATATTTGTCTACAAAAAGCCGAAAAAATCAATTAACAATAATAAGTAATAAAACATTAAACAACAAGACAATTAAAATATTTTTAAGATTTAACAATTGCCGCGTCGTATCACAAACATAAACAAAAATTATTTGTTTTTAACCCTAAACAAACCCTAATCCTAAACTAAATCCTTCTGACGTTGATTTTATGAATAACTATACACCATCATTTGAGTATGAGTGGTTCCGAGTAGTTACAAGTACTTGTGAGTAGTTTGCTCACGCCAATGGAACATGCTTAATGTTTGGCGTTTTCTATGTCAAGGATATTTTATCAAATATTTGGGGTGCGATTATCTACCTCTCATATTACGAGTTTCGAGGACTCGAAATATGTTAACAAATTTTCTTTAAAAATAATCTTTTTAAGCATTAAGAGTTGTCTGTCGTACTTAAAAAGGTGTATGAGTACAACAAGTCTCAATTTCGAGAAGTCGTAAAGTCTTAGACATAATCGCGTTTTGTCGCAATTTTTCGAAACTCGTAATGAAAATCGTTTTTTTATTAGATCCGGATAAATTGTATCCGGAGCACCTAATTTTCTGAAATAAAACTAATGTTTGACAAGCTATTTATGATTATAATTAATTTATTTAAAGCTAATCTATAATTTTTCATTCAACTTTTTAACTAAAAATCTATGAAAAAATGTTTAGCTCTACCTATTTATCTGGAGCTGCTATCGGGAGCAAAGGAAATTTGAATTTTTTTTGGTTTTTGTACAACCCTGGAAATTGTGGCAAACTTCATTTTGGTTTAAAAATGTTGATTTGTAGTGACATTTCATTTCACCAAGGAATTGGAATTCAATTTTGGTCAAAAGAAATAACCAACCAATTCTCGTGATTTATTTTTAAATTTTGGTAGTGTTTGACATTTATAATACTTTCATTGTTTTCTGAAAATCAAACAGACGCTATTGCGAACTATATAATAATTTTATTTAATAATTTTTTGTACTAAATATTAAGCATTGTTCAGCAAATACTATGAAGTACTTTTCATACAAGGCGCCTCGCCTCGAAATATTTAGTTACCACAAATGCGAGGCTGAGACCCTTTCATACCGGTGGCGTTGGCTTTGAACTTTCGGTTGCTATCAAATATTTTATTTAGGTCTATTTTACACGTGAATTATAGCAAGAACTGAGATATTCTACATTTGTAACGTACATATGAGCTAGATTTTTTGGTAAGTATGAAATATTTGTGCAAAAAATGTGTTTTGTAGGTTATGTTGACAAAGCACTTCGCTTTATACTACTTTAAAATCTCGCAGTCAAGTGTGGAACGCATTGCCTTGGCTTTGTAGATAACTTCATTCCAATATATATAGTGTTTTTTTTTTAAATTATCACTTAAAAATAAATTATTTTTCAGCAAATTGAATTTATTACTATAAAATTAAACGGTATCAATCGAATAAAACTAATTTACATAAATAAAAAACGAAATAAAATTTTTTTATTTACGAAGCTCAAAGCCGAGGCGCCTGGTATGAAAAGTACTTTATGATTCACAAATACGAAAACTCTGTTGACAAACACAGTAAGTATAAAGTGGAATTGGAATTAGCTGTATTTTCAAGATAAAAATTTAATTCTAATTATTTTTGAATTATTTTTTCTCATGAAAACATATCATAATTTTTTGGCGGTATAAAATCGACCATACAAATTTTGATTAATATACTAGTTTATTGACACTAGTTCATTTGTCAAAACTTTGGATTTTCCGTTTAAATTGAAAAATTTTCAAACGTAAATTTTATTTTATTATTAAAATTTAAAAAAATAAAATAAAGCGCTATAAAAATTTCGTAAACCGCCATTTTTATTGTGTTTGTTGCTGTAGTAACAATACTATATACTCGAGTCGAGTATATTTTATAGTCAAATTTATTTGTATAGTAACAATTGTTAGATAAAAAAGGAAAAAAAACCAACAATATTTTCTTTGATTATACATATTTTTGTTCTTGTCTAAAGCATGGTTTCCACGATGGCGAGGCGAAAAAATTAGTCAAATTAAAAAAAGGAAGGAATAATAAAAATAACATAAGAGTGAATGAAACTGCAACAAGTCGTTACTCCGAATTTTTATTTATTTAGTTTTGACGTTTCAATTATTAAAATTACATTTTGTTAAAAATGGATACTGGCGAGTAACTAATTAAGAACCAAAATAAAATATTCTTCAAAATGGCTATTTCATCGCAAAAAAAAATGTTGATTCTATTTACATATTTTGTTTATCTGAAACTTCAAAATATTTGCATATAGTGTTGTCTACACTACCCTTCTCTGTTTCGCTTTACTAGTTTTGCAGCACTTTATTGTACTTGAAAAAAAGTGAGTATCATACAGCCATTAGCAACATAACGTAACCAAAGTGCTTTACAACGAAGGATTTTGGTTCACAGAGTACAAATTTAACCCGTAGTACCTAACTTCGTGGTGTACATTTTTTCACTAGGGGTGACATGTTATAATGTTGTTGTTTCGACAGAGTAACGGTATCTTACAACTGAATTGTTTTATGTAAAAATAGAATATTTATATATTTATTTTTTTTATATTTTTAGAAAAGGAATACCGTTATTCTATCGAAAATGCATCGAAAAATGATAGTTATAACATGTCACCCCAGAATTGTACCATGGACGCAGTTAAATTATTTCCAACTACCCTCCCGGCGCAAAAATGTTTACATCAAAAATGTACAGCGTACGAACAGTTTACGAACGTTTTTTTTTTTTTAATACACTACTACACGCACATTCCAGACACATACACAGCCATGTCAATTACAGATTATAGAATTCTAGTCCACCATTTTACTAAGTAAAGTTGACAAATGAAAAGTTAAACCGGTGCGCATTTTATAAAAATGTATTATAAAATAACTAACAACAGGTCAGCAATATCTACATTTTGTGTAAATACGTGCAAATAAACATTTTGTCTCAATTTTATTTTTATTTAAAAGCTAAACTGGTGTATATATTATGTAAATTTATTTAAATAGTAATTATTTTCTGTATCTAAATTGTGTTTAAATTCGTATATATAAACATTTTGTTTTTTAAATAAAATATAAAAATGTTGAAACAAAATCAATACAGATCAATAAGGAATGAAATTATTAATATTTACGATAGCGCAAAAGTGATTCGAGAAAGTGCTTCTGTGAACAGTACTTCTAATGTTTTTTCCCGCCGAGAAGAATATAAGAATTTTTATATACGTATACTTATGTTAGAGATATGTAAAACAATGAGATATAAACCAAAGTGAAAACATAAATAAAAAATGTATTTTCTATTAGCGCCGAACTAGGCACTCTTTGATATTCCTTTTCTTTTTCTTTCGTATATTACGTTTCATAATTGGGCGCTAATAGAAAATAATTTTATTATTTATGTTTTCACTTGTTTTTATATCTCATTGTTTTATATATCTCTACTTTCAGCTTTGACTTTCGTGTCAGCTACACGTTTTTATTTTTATTTTAAATTATTATGAAAATTTAAGATTATTAAAATTTTTTTAAATATATTTGTATGTTACGAGCAAGCAGCAATTATTGATCTATGGGAGACCCACACCCTACTAAGGCGGTTAGCAAAATAGTACTTCAGTAGCGAGAAACCAAGATACCAAAGTGATTGATGGGCTTTGCTGAGTGATGTAGTATGATACGCATAGATTTGCCGTAACTTCCGTAACTTCAACAATATGCAGTTATATAGTAAATTTATTATTTATTACATCAAAAATATTGATAATGAGCCTAAAGGCTCAAAATATAATGTAATAAATGATTAAATAAATAAATAAATAAATATGTACATACTTATTTTAAAAAGGCAGAATTTAAAGGCCTTAGTCTTACGTGGTATTTTGATAAGGCAGTCTTAAAGAAAGCCTTTCCTTACTTAGTTCATTAGTACAATTATGAATACATAATTGTGATTTTAATAAGGCATAATATAAAGTCCTTTAATTAATTTTATATGTATGCATGTAAAAAAACAAACAAAACTGTGTTTTTAAATTTTTTGATTAACATAAAAAAAATCTTAATAATAAAAATTTGTTTTATTCTTTAAAATAAAATGGGGCGATTCGCACGATACCGTACGTAAATGTTTCACCCAGGAGGCTCAGAAATATCACGCCTAATGCCTCAATTCCACTGTGAATCAAAGTATAGTGCACATTATGAACACTTTTATTTATATTTCTAGTGTTCAATCGGGCAAAACTGATAAAAAATATCATGATATTTTTTATCACATTTGGCATTAAACGCACTCATTTATCACACAAAAAACCAACTTTTTTGTTGGTTCCAGCTGTCAATTTTAAATTTATTTTCTTTATGATATTTTCGGTACTTAAATTAAATTTACTTTTTTAAGATATTTATATTATATTTTCACAGTCACCTGTTTATTTAAACATAAATAATAATTTATATTTCGAAGTTTTGTCTGAGAACACAAACACAACAAAACTCAAACTAAAATTATTTGTGTCTCCAATAATTGGATAAAAACCAAATAGTTTCAATATCAAAATAATTTATAAAAAAAAATAATTAAGAAATATATACATTTAATTAAAAACCTGACGAAAAACGAGGTTATTGAATTTTACAAAGCGATTTAAAACAAAATGTAACATTTAAAATCAATTTATTATTTTTTATCAATTTTGGTTGTTCAACGGTTTGGTTTGACGTACAGTATTACGAAATAAAGTTAGGGTGGGATAAAATATCATGATATTTTTTATCATTTTTGCCCGATTGAACACGACAATTAATACCTATACTGCCGTGCTAAACAAGTTTTACTGATCTACATTTTTGGCGAAATTGAGTTATTGATGCCAATTAAAAGGTATTAATATCCTTTATATTTTATATAAATAAATATAATTAAATCTACTTTAATAAATGCATTATTAAACAAAATAAATTTTGTTCTAATCGAAAAAAGTAGCAAATTTGAAGTAACACCGACTTAACTACTTGATATTAAACATGAACGCCTTATCTATGGCACAAATAAGGTCATTTTCTTTCAAATATGTAAGTTAAGTTACTTTTTCTTATTTTCATAATTGAAATTGCATTTAAGGCAATTTAAGAATTTTCATTTTCAATAGCAAAATTGACTTATTTGAAATTTTCTATACGTGAATTGAATCAATAATAACTTATAAACAAGGACTTTTAACTTATCTTCATGTAATGTTATTCTGTACTACAAATGAACCACTTAATGAATTTACCAATTTCGGATCCTCCGGCAATCGGTATAGATTGAATTGTTTTAATGGATCGTCAATTATTATAAGTCTTGAATTTTATTCTTGTGATAAAAAATATTAATTTTTAATTCAATTTGATTGAATTTTTGTAATTTTTCAGTTGACTGACATGTTTTGAATTTATTTTTATAAAAAAGAAATGTTATGAATTAATTTAAACTACATACTAGATTTTTAAGCTATTTAAAAAACGATCTTATAAATAATTTTATGATTTCAATAGTTGTTGTTTTTTATTTTCTTATAAATAAATATAATAAGCTATTTAAAAAACTATTTAAAAAACGATCTTATAAATAATTTTATGATTTCAATAGTTGTTGTTTTTTATTTTGTTATAAATAAATATAACATAGCAATTAAACTAGTATTTTGTTACAAAAGTTTTACCAAATCCTATTTGCAAATCGTATTTCATAAAATCCGAGAAACTAGGGTGTTTAAGGTCTTACATCATAAAGTTTAGATAAAGTATATATTTTTTATATATAATAAACGATTTCAACTTCTCTTTGTAGTAAACACGACTTTGATAGCATTTAAGGTTGTATTCTACAGTTTATTTTGAAAATAAATGTAACGATAAACTAAACATAAATACCTTAAATGGCAGATAAGGTATATATTCTTCTTATTAACACAGGATTTTAGTTTTTCTTTTGTGATATAAATGACTTAATTGCACTTAAGTTATTTTTGTTTAGTACCAATCGATTATTTATAAAGCCTATTTAAAGTAAAAGACTAATTCTGCAAATTATTAATTAATTATGTATAAATTATTGATATTTTCTTGAGAAACATATTATTTATGATCTAATGCATAATTTGAAGGCTTTGAAAGTAAATTAAATCCGCTTTTAAGCAAGTTATTCCCCAAATATTTCGAAAAACTTTAACATCAATTTTCTCGAAATGCGATTTTTGCAGATCAGTAAAACATGTTTAGCACGGCAGTATACTCGTAGTCTTCGTAAATTTGTTTCACTTCTCATGTGACAAAATTATCGTTTATGTTACATTTCAGTACAGTTTTAGCGTACCGTTTACGAATACCTTACTATAACAAAGTTTTTGTAAACTGTGCGTTTATGTTACGCCTGGTGAGGAGGGTAGAATAAAAAATTGACCAGCCCAACCAACATAACGTAAACAGATAGTTCACAGGGCAACAATTTTGGTACCCAGGGCAGACATTTAACTCGCAGGGTTGTAAACCTGGCAACCAATTGCCCTCCTGACCAGGCGAAACATAAACGTACAGTTTGCGAAGACTTTGTTATTCTAAGGTATGTATTCGTAAACGTTACGCATTTACCACAAACACATAAGCGGCGCTCTACGCCTGAATTCGCTTCTCTTCGTCTTTATTACTACGTTTCCATGATGGATTTAACCGGGATTATCGTGGATTATCTCATCATGGAAACATGTCGAGTTTAGGATCTTCGTTAGGTTTCTTAATCCAACTTAACTCAACGAAAGTAGTAGGGTTAAAAGGGATTATAACTGTCAAAAGCGAAAAAAACAATTACATATACCAATTCAAAATGGCATTTCGAGTATTCTTTTCTCTCCGTAATACTTTATAAATCATAAAAATCACAATAAATATTAAATTTAACAATTTCCACCAAACAACTAAAATTTCCAAAAGTGACTTTAAATTTTGTGAATTGTTAAATTACACTAGTATTTATAATTGCATGGAAACGATGTGGATTAGCGCCGCCATGTTATTAACTCAACGAAACTTTTTAATCGGGTTAACTCTGTCATAGAAACGTAGTATATGATTTTAATCTTCGAGATTTTTTTTACAATTACCTTTCTCATATGCCTATTTGAAAGTTATATTCAGCTAAAATTTGGATGTAAAATTCAGCTAAAATTAGAGGTTTCCAAGCATTTACTTTAAAAACAACAATAATAAATTTAAATTTTATTCATCACCTCAAAAAAAACAAGCTGCTAGTTTGACGCCGCTCTATGTGTTCGCTCTTATGGAAATACTTGTATTCTAATTTAGCGCCTCTGTTCGACGGAACAATGTGTATTATTTCATTTATTAAAAAGCCTTAAATTCTTAAAGGACATAAACATAAATAATAAAAGACACAGATCTTGTGACGTAAGAAATAAAACCAAAATAAATAAATTTGAAAATAAATAATTTGATGTTACAATTTATAAAGTCTTTAATAATTCGGTTTTCAATTTACCTACATGAACATAAATAAATAATTTTGATTTTAAGCTTAAAATGTACAATTATACTGTATATGCTGCGAGTCGAGTCGAGTTTAATCCGAGTTTAACTCTCACTATATACGGAGTCGAGTTAAACTCGACTCGACCTAATAATTTGTAGAGTCGAGTTAAACTCTACTCTAAAAAATGCACTATATACGCATAGAGTAGAGTTAAAAAAATAACAACAAAATTAAAGAAAAATTCATGCATCAATATAAAGGGCCAAATCGATAGACGCAACTACAACTTTTAGTTGTATTTACAGTTTTTTCGGAATTGAATTCCGAAACTGGTATTTTTAAACGACATTAAAACAGCGAATTTAGTTGGGATTTTAATGGAATTTTTAAACGTAAATAAAACTATAGTTTTTCGAACATGAGCTGCCAACATGAAAAAAATAATTTTCCTTTGTCCCATAGAAAGTACAAGCAAATTTATTTTGTGATGGAAACAATAAACAAAACAATAGTTTTTTCAGATGTGAGATTAGCTGTCAAGAGAAATTTTGTTTATATTATTAATAAGGAATATTTAAAATGGCAACTATGAACTTTTGTGGCTATGTAGTCGTAAAAAATATAAATAATTTTGTAATTTTTATTCATGAATAGCAAATTACAAATCTGGAGTCTCGTTTGTTGTTGTTATTATTATCACAATTGCAATTTTTAATTTTACTGGAAGAGAGGTGGGGGTAAATTTATCAAAATATCTCAATTTCTCAAAATTGATTTACATAAAAAAACATCAATAATATTTTCCCACAGGTACGCACAAAATTGCTGTAAATAATTATTTATTGATTTACAGCAATTATTTTGTACCATAGAATTCCACATAATAAACAGCAACAACAAACAATTTATGTTCCGTTAAAAAAATTCGGTGTTATACGTCAGTTGTAAGAACTGTTTTAGTCAACGATATCCATGACTACAATCGTAACTAGAAATTAAAATCGACACTTTAATGTGGTTCAAAAATACCAAAAACAGACACTATAGTCGTAGTTGCGAATTAATTTGCGTTTATCGATTTGGGCCTTATTTTGTGATGGAAACAATAAACAAAACAATAGTTTTTTCAGATGTGAGATTAGCTGTCAAGAGAAATTTTGTTTATATTATTAATAAGGAATATTTAAAATTTCAACTATGAACTTTAGTGGCTACGTAGTCGTAAAAAATATAAATAATTTTGTAATTTTTATTCATGAATAGCAAATTACAAATCTGGAGTCTCGTTTGTTGTTGTTATTATTATCACAATTGACATTTTCAATTTTACTGGAAGAGAGGTGGGGGTAAATTTATCAAAATATCTCAATTTCTCAAAATTGATTTACATAAAAGGAAACATCAATAATATTTTCCCACAGGTACGCACAAAATTGCTGTAAATAATTTTTTATTGATTTACAGCAATTATTTTGTACCATAGAATTCCACATAATAAACAGCAACAACAAACAATTTATGTTCCGAAAAAAATTCGGTATTATACGTCAGTTGTAAGAACTGTTTTAGTCACCGATATCCATGACTACAATCGTAACTAGAAATAAAAATCGACACTTTAATGTGGTTCAAAAATACCAAAAACAGACACTATAGTCGTAGTTGCGAATTAATTTGCGTTTATCGATTTGGGCCTTAGTAAAATATTAGGAAATGTCATAAAAAGTTGTTTTGTTTTGCCGTTTGAAATTGCTCTCAAGCTGACAAAATGTCTTTTAATACGGAAAGTAAATGCGATTAATTGATTTGTACCGAAAAAATGAAATATTATGGAAGATAACCCATAAAAATTACAGACGGGTCAACATAAAAAATTCAATTTTACAAAATATAGCTTTTCGAAATGGCCGTAAAGCATGGTTTCCACGATGACGAGGCGAAAAAATTAGTCAAACTAAAAAGAGAAAGCAAAAATTCAACAATAGTACGATAGAGAGAAAATACCATATTGACAGAAAAATTGGGACGTCCAGTTTTTAAAATTTTAATTCAGCACTCCAAAATAGGACGTCTAATCCGAAACAAAGATTCGAAGAATCATCTTTTTTCGGATTAGTCGCTGATTTTCGGAATTTATATTGTCAATTTGAAGAAAATTATATATTTCCCTGCCGGCCACGCGTAACGCAAACGTTCATTTTACGAATAGTCTCTTCTACTAAAGTGTTCGTAAACGTTACGCTAAAAATGAGTAGAAATGTTAAATAAATGATACTCTTGTCACTTGAGAATGTATTGGTTTACAAAAAAAAATATTCGTAATGTGTACACCTTTTACGTAACATTCGTGAACTCACATGGGCGTAACGTTTATGAGCCTTCTAAAATGAACATTACGTACGGTTTGAGTATTATTCCGCAATTAATTTTGAATTATTAATGAAAACAAAGTATTTTATTTTATTTTTAGCAAATATATGATTTTATTTATTTGATATTATGTCAATTAATTATTAATTACACCTATACTAAATTTTATCACATATTTATTTTTACTTATACTCATAAGTGACAAGATTAGCGCTTTTTTATAAAACATTAGATATATCACATTTGAATTCTGTTTCAAGTTCAACAAATTCATTAAAATATTAAAATAAAATAACATAATACGTAAATAGAAATAGCTAATAATGTATTATAAATATTATAAATGTCGTCGTCACTATCATTCACTAAATTGTATTTAAAAACAACAAAAATTAATATCAAATTAAAAATTTACTAAAAATTAAAATTGTGGACCACGCTTTACTTTATCAAAAATCACATTCTGTTTAGAGATGTAATGAAGAAAACTACACGGTTTTGTAAATTCATATATGAAATCTGAAATTGTGAAGTAGTAGTAGTGTCGCATATAAGAAACCGTTCGTAAACTGTTCGCAAGTGGTTCACTTTTTATGTATACTTTTTTGCGCCGGCAGGGTTAGGACATGTTCGAAGTTTGTGATAATTATTCCAGCTGTAATAATTTATACTGAGTACGTTTATGCTTAGGGTTCAACCTGGTTTGAACCTAGGTTATCTTTTACTATAAACGGAGTCGAGTCATCTTGGAGTTAACTCAACTCGATCTAAAAAATTTCTAGGGTCGAGTCGAGTTAACTCTAAAAACATTCACTATAAACGGAGTCGAGTCGAAAAATAAAAACAACAAAAATTAATAACAAAAAGACATCATTTTGATTTCTTAATTCGTGTGTGGCGCATCTTCGATTTTTGTGTGGCAATAAAACTTTGTTATTTTGTTTTTATACAATTCAGAAAATAATACAAGAAAAACATATAAACATACGATAGTTAATCATTTTTTTTAACGTTTCTGACTCGGTTTCGACTCGACTACGATTTGACTCTGCAGTATAAACGCTAAAAAAATAACTACAAGATGATCCAAAGTTAACTAAAAGATGACTCGACGCTGAGCATAAACGTACTCACTAGTCACTGTATATGCTGCGAGTCGAGTCGAGTTTAATCCTAGTTTAACTCTCACTATAAATGGAGTCGAGTTATTTTCTAACCAAAGCTGTATTTTGTTGAGAAATTTACAACAACAATTGCACGTGACAGGAATTAAATAATTCTAACAAAAAATTTGAGTTAATTAATTCAAGCTCGAACAAATAAAATACGTAACTGCTTGAATGAAAAACAGAAAAAATACCAACATAGAGTATAAAAATTAAATGGAAAAAATATTTCGCGGCTTATTCTGTTAAAAAAAAATAACTCCAAAATAATTCGAATTAATTTTTTCTCAACAAAATACAGCTCAACTCTAGGTGTATATAAGCGCGTTTTTTTATTCGCTCCGGATAGCTGCTATCGAGAGCCGTCATTTTTCTACGCCTAAATTTAAATTTGACGCGCTATTTATTGGTAAACTAAACTTATTTAACATCAAACTATCATTTTTAATTCAATTATTTAGCGAAAACTTGATATAAAAAATATTTGGCTCTACCTATTTATACGGAGCGCTATCCGGAGCCATTTTTGATATGACGGCTCTCGATAGCTGCTATCCGGAGCGAATAAAAAAACACTACATATACTGCGATATACTGAGTTAAACATATGCAGAGTTCAAATAGGATTGAAACCGAGTTAAAAAAAAATTGAACAAAATATCATTTCAGATCGCCATATATGTTATTGTCATTTTTCCAGCGATATTATGTCTAAAAAATTGTAATTTTCAATTAAACTCCATGAAAATTACGGGATAGACCACCGAAATGTTGGAGTAATTTTTTCGGAAAAATAAAAAACTAAAAACCAAAACAAAAATTTATTATTAAAATTAAGGCCCAAATCGATAAACGCAAATTAATTCGCAACTACGACTATAGCATATATTATAAAGTATAGTATACTCTATAATATATGACTATAGTGTCTGTTTTTGGCATTTTTGAACCACATTAAAGTGTCGATTTTAATTTCTAGTTACAATTGTAGTCATGGATATCGTTGACTAAAACAGTCCTTACAACTGACGTATAATACCGAATTTTTTTCGGAACATAAATTGTTTGTTGTTGCTGTTTATTATGTGGAATTCTATGGCACAGAAAAAATTGCTGTAAATCAATAAATAATTATTTACAGCAATTTTGTGCGTACCTGTGAGAAAATATTATTGATGTTTTTTTATGTAAATCAATTTTGAGAAATTGTTTTTTTTTGATAAATTTACCCCCACCTCTCTTCCAGTAAAATTGAAAATGTCAATTGTGATAATAATAACAATAACAAACGAGACTCCAGATTTGTAATTTGCTATTCATGAATAAAAATTACAAAATTATTTATATTTTTTACGACTAATAATATAAACAAAATTTCTCTTGACATCTAATCTCACATCTGAAAAAACTATTATTTTGTTTCCATCACAAAATAAATTTGCTTGTACATTCTATGGGACAAAGGAAAATTATTTTTTTCATATTGGCAGCTCATGTTCGAAAAGCTATAGTTTTATTTACGTTTAAAAATTCCATTAAAATCCCAACTAAATTCGCTGTTTCAATGTCGTTTAAAAATACCAGTTTCGGAATTCAATTCCGAAAAAACTGTAACTACAACTAAAAGTTGTAGTTGCGTCTATCGATTTGGCCCTAATTAATTAAAATGTTAATAAATAAGATATATAAAATAAAATAACAAATTTAATTGAAAAAATTAAAACGAATATTTTTTAATATTGGAGCACGAATTTTTCTTTAATTTTGTTGTTGTTTTTTTCAACTCTCCTCTATGGACGTGTTCGAATTTTGTAATAATTTTGTTTTTGTAATAATTTTGACAGGAGTGAAATTATTTTCTCTCCCATATTTTGTAATAAGTTTTATTTGTACTATTTTTTTAGAAATAAATTAAATAATAGAATATTTTTTAGTAATACGGTTTAATTATTGTTATTGCGCGCTTTTGTTTATGAATATTATTACAGAAATGTCAAATTTACAACACGCAGTGGCTGTAATAATTTGGTTGCATACAAAATAATGTCATAAATACTACCGCTGGAATAATTATCACAAACTTCGAACACGTCCTATGCGTATATAGGACGTGTCCGATTTCTGTGCGAAATAATTTTTTTGTGATAAATTAATGTTAAACTGTACGCAACCAAATTATTACAGCACCGGTGTATTATAATTTTGACATGTCCGTAATAATTCTTGTTTCTGTGCCGGTGAAGTAAACAAAATAAGTTTTACGAGTATTTAATTTAATTTAAATAATATAATAAGTTCCAGCATTTTCTAGTGGCCATCATTTTGTGAACAATATCACAAACTGTGGATCTTGATATGTTCATTGCTGCACCTACAATTTTATAACTAGTCCCACTTGTCAGCCACAGCAAAAATATCATTAGTTCCATTTCCGGTCCCCAACCATGGTTTTTATTGGGCAAGAATTTGCTAATAGCGATGAAAGTGTTAGACGATATCCTTAAATACATTCTCGTCACAGGATCATTATAACTAGGTATTGAATTAACAATACTGTTTGTTGAGGGAATTGTGTACATTATTAGTCGCTGCAAGAAAGAATTTTGTTAATATTTATAAATACTAGAGAGCAATACCTAACATACATACCTGCAAGTTTAAATGTATTATACCTGGGAGTTTAGGAGATCCATTATTAAAGGTCGCGTAAAGTTCCATGTTCTTCTCATTAAACACATGTAACCCGAACTTAATAGAAATAATACCATATTTGGATCAAATTCTTCTTCTATTATTTTATATTTACACTTTTAAATAACTCTCTATGTACAATTTGTCGTTTGTTGTATTTCCAAAAGTCAATTATATTATGTCAAAATTGTTTCAGTATTCGGACAGCAAATGAACTTATTTCAAATATGGAAGAGAAAATTATTTCACTATTGTCAAATTTATCACAAAAAAATTATTTCGCACAGAAATCGAACACGTCCATAGTGCATTTTTTAGAGTACAGTTTAACTCGACTCTACAAATTATTAGGTCGAGTCGAGTTTAACTCGACTCCGTATATAGTGAGAGTTAAACTTGGATTAAACTCGACTCGACTCGCAGCATATACAGTATAATTATGTTTTATTTTAAGCAACCCACTTTATTCTAAAAATCTAAACCATTGAATAAAATTCTAAATACGGCCTTAATATATTTTAGTCTTTCTCTTTTTCGCACAGAATTTTCGATGCTTGACGTTTGCTTATTTCAGCTCTATTTGTCTAAAGGTAGATCCGCACGACGTGTTTTTACAAGTACTTTTACAAATGTGTCACCAGTTGTGACAATTTTTTATGGCCACATGTTGTATTTTTGCTTTTGTGATTGCATATGTTTCCACACATATGTAAATTTCAAAAATGACTTTTGTCCATTTTGGCATGTTTTTACACAGGGTATAACCTCAAAAAATTAAACAAATGTCATTAAAAATGGTTTTGACCGTAAATGTTCCTTCTTTTTAGTTTAATTGTAGGTATTAATAAATCTACAGAAATCAAAGTCGCCTGGCCAAAGATATTAATGTCTATTAATCTATCACATATTAATATTATGTCGAGTTCGATTGGGCTGTCAAAAAAAACAAATTTTTGATGCCCAATCGTACGCACAAGCAGCATGTATGTGATTTCTTTTTGAGGTTATGTTAACCGTCAGTAAATCTTTAGTTTGATTATGGACAAAATTACACAGATTTTGTCACAAAAATTATTTTAATAACACAACTTATTTATTAATAAATTACGAACTCGTAAAAATTCTGCAGTGATTAAAAACGATGAATTTCTTGACGTCTTGAATTGTCACAATTGTGATTGACATTTCTTTTTTGTTGGAATTGGTAAATCTTGTAAAAAATCTCGATTTGTCAAAATTGATTTAAATCAAAAGATAAATGATTTATTCTGCCCAATCGTACGGATTTTTGACAGTAAAATGATTTATTTTGCCCAATCGAACTCCACATTACAAAACACAAATGTTTTTAATGAACGTGTGGATGTGATTTTCAATTTCACAAATATTTGACAACACACTTGTATTTTCTGACATATTTTCGTTTGTTAAAACATAACTGAAAACACATCGTGTGGATCGACCTTTACTCTATGATACACATACCTAAAATGTTTCTCATATGGTGAACACAATACACAACATCTGGCAGTACTGTAAACTGTTCAGCAATTCGTCGCTTCAGCGCAAAACCTTTTCACAAAATATTTTTCTCTTCTATCAAAAAGTCGTCGACGTCTTTAGAATCACATCTATTCGTTGAGTGTAAACTAATTTCGATATTTTATTCAAATTGGTTTGTTTGTAATAAATTTACAGTAAGTGCAATAACTTAAATTACATAATTAATTTATTGTGTAATATATGGATAATTTAAATATAAGCATTTAATATTTTCGAAATGGCGAATTTTCAAGTTCAAAAAATGTGTAGCGAGATGAATGTTGAATTTTTTTTGTTGCTTTGCCTATAAGAAGAGAACATGTGCCGGAATAATGATTTTTTTTCCTTTTGCGTTAAACAGCGCGTTTAAGTTATATATCGATTGAAAAGCCATATATATATATATATATATATATATATATATATATATATATATATATATATATATATATATATATATATATATAAATTTTTTCCTTTTTTTTGTAATTACGTGGCATTTATTTATTCTTCTCTGTTAAATTCAGGTTGAGAAATGGCCTGCCCACTAGCAACCGAACGTGTTTGGACTGATAAAGTTCAGTATCATGCAGCCGAAAAGCAGTATCATGAATATTTATCAAAGGTAAGTGTTTTTTGTACTAGTCCCGGAATTAACGATTTAATTGTAAAAAACATGTAGGTAGTAAGTAGATTTTAAATATTCGGTTAAATAATAACTTTAAGGGTGGTTCTCTAATCCGTGTAATCATTTTAAAAATTAAAATTACAAGCTGCATAATACTGGAATTAAAAATGAAACTAACTCAGAAAATGATAATATTAGCCAAGTAAGTGAAGCGGATGCTCGATTTAAATCTCCAGTAAAAAAGATTAGTAAAAATCAGAGAAAACGGCAACAACGCGTTTCGGCGGTAGATGAGGATGCAAATCTAGAAGCAACCGTGTCCGATACATCAACAACACGAGAGGTGAAAGTAGAGACAAAGAAGAATAATAAGAAACAGCGTAATGTGGCATCAGTCAGTGAGTCCGCTGTAAAGCCAAAGGAAAAATCTAATGGTGCCAAAAATAAGCCCCAGAACTTGTTACAACAATCTTCCATCGAGGATGAATCAAGGATTGAATCGATTGCTCTTGAGATCAAATCTCCAATGAAAAAAACTCGTAATAATAAGGGTAAAATACAGTCACAGTCGTCGGCTGAGGACAAAGGTTCCATCGATTTAGTAGGAGTTGGGTCACCACAGAAACCGCAAAATAAAAATGCAAACCAAAATCAGTCGAAGCGTGTACAGCAACAACGTGTCAATAATGATTTCAATGACTCGGTCGATCAAAAAAATGGGCAAAACAAAAAGGAATCAAATTCTAAACCGAATGGAAATGAAACGGATTCAATGAAGAGACAAAAGAATAAACAGAATGCCAAAAAGAATATCTGGTCGGATGACGACCGAAATCTTCCAAGCACCACCGAAGAACCAAACGAACAAACATCTCCTGGGTTCGAAAGTAGCCGGAAAATGAGCAAAGAATTTTTCTTTTCAGTTAATATCGTTATGTTTCTGTTTCAGCACAAGCTCACCCCGATGATACCGAAAATAAAAATGATTCAGAACAATTTATCGAGGTTCCGACTAAGCGTAAACGATCCCGCCGTGCCAAAAAAGATAAACAAGCGGTGCCATTCGCGGCTTTTGCCGCTAATGATGGTAAAACAAATAGTTCACGGAGTGAATCAATCTCAAGTATTGACATTCAGAGCGTTGATATTGTAGTTGTCGAAGAGGTATCAGATAAAACCAAAGATGTCAAGGAGTTCGAAAATGTTGTGCACAAGAAAAAATCGTCTGACAATATTGCACTCCAGGAGAGTAACGATAATCGAATTTATGATACGGTCGTTAACGTTGTCGATAACATTCTTAAAGAACAGGTTAAGGTGCACTAAACAATTATTGTGTTTCGTAGTTTTAGCATTTTTCCTTTGAATTTAATTAATTTATTGGTCGTTTGGTTTTACATTAATTAATCCAATTCAATTTTTGTATTTACAAATTTAGAATAGAGGTGCTGGGCCGAGCTCGCTTGCTTCCGAGATTGCAAAAGCAAGACAACATATTAAAAATTCTCTTGAACGTGTGAGTGATTAATTTATATATATTTATTAGGATGGTTTCGTTCCCCGAATCGTTTTGGGGTGACGGGATTGCCCCAATTTATATTAGAATGAATGCCTTTATGATTGGTTCCTCTAAATTATTTTCATACAGATAAAACTATAATTGCTTTATCGTCTTTAGGTTTTAATAAAAAAATTTCTTGAATTCTAGATGGATGGAATTGCTGCGTTAGCGTCAACTCCAAGCGCTGAACTTCTCGATCGTTTGTCATCGGTAGAAAAACAAAATGCTCAACTTCAATCAACCGTAAACAATTTACAAGATATTGTTGAACAATTGCAACAAAAAATTCGCACTCTCGAACTGGCCGGTGGCAAACCCACAGTACAAACAGCCAACACTAGCTCACAGGTAACAAAATCACCACCAGGTCAAACTGCAGCCGCCAAATCGAATGAAGATGATGATGATGGTGTTGATCTTTTTGGCTCAGACTCCGAGGATGAAGATGAGGCTGCTGCCAAAGTTCGCGAACAGAGATTAGCCGACTACGCGGCAAAGAAATCCAAGAAGGTAACTTTAATCGCCAAATCAAATATCATCCTCGATATCAAACCGTGGAGTGATGAGACCGATATGAAACAGATGGAAAAAGAAGTTCGAGCTATAAAAATGGAAGGTTTATTGTGGGGCGCAGCTAAATTAGTACCCCTTGCGTATGGAATTCACAAACTCCAAATTTCGACAGTAGTCGAAGATGATAAAGTATCAATCGATGCTTTACAGGAGGAGATTACAAATATCGAGGAATTAGTACAAAGCGTTGATATTGCCGCTTTTAATAAAATCTAAAAAAAATCTAATTTAATAAAAAAACATTCCCCGTGATATTTTTTGTCATTTCCTTTATTTAGATGAAAATTCAAGTATCATAAATGTCGTAATCATTAAATATTCTCGTCGTCTTAATCCTTATCTTAAATTGAATATAATACAAAATCTAAATTAGGCAAAGAACCTTAAATATTATGGGAACTGTGTAAGTCTGCATTGAAAATAAATAAAATATAATCATAATTTTAATTGAAATACATTCACCTTGATTTTTCATTTTTCGAATTCGTCTTGTTAGTCCATCACAAAAATTTAAAAAAAATGTTTCTCTTATTAGAGAGAAAATTGCTACACGAATTAAAAATATTCATACAATGGTGATTTTAGTATGAAGAATTGGAGCCAATCTTAATTCATTTTGAATAAATAAAATCTATTAAAAATGTTTTTGACGAAAATTAAAAAAATGAATTAAAAAAGGTGCTTTTTTAAAAAGACATTTTATTTCATTTTTTTAAATTCATTTTCAAAATGAATTAAAAAAGGCATATTTTATTTTATTTTTCAACACAAAAATGAATCAAAAAAGACACATTTTATATCGTTTTATCTTAATTCATTTTCAAAGTATAAGTAGGCATTTTCAAAGGCACATTTTTGTTAAATTCTTTTGATTTTTTTATTATTTCCTTGTTTTTTTACTGTAGCGGAGAGAGCGGACGGTTGTTGTTACAAGTTACAACAACAAAGCAATATTGTTTTGGTTTTGCTCGGTCTGCTCTCTCCGATCGAATATTCGATAAGAAATTCGTTTATTTCACTTGTAAATACAGTCCGAACCAAAATTATTTGTACCTGCTAAATTTTTGATGCAACGTAACGCAAACAACTTTAAAAATAATATAAATAATAACTTTTTGAAAACATTAATTTTAATTCAATAAATTTAATTACTCTGCTTTACATTTCTATCAAATTTTTTTTAAATTTTAGTTCTAGGAGAAGTTACTGTTAATTTTGTTTTTGCCAAAATTATTTGTACTCACAAATTTGTTCTCAATATTATTTGTGCAATATGGAGAAAATCAAAATAAAATAGTATTTTGCTAATTAAATAATGATATAGTCACTCATACTTTGTATGGAGATGGTCAGTTTTTGTTTAGCCTCTATTGACGATTGTAAAAGTAGAGAAAGCGCCTCTCGAGGAAAAAAGTTAAAATGAGGCAACCGCCAAAATGACATTTCTCATAAATGTGACGAAAGAAATTTTTGCAATCCGGTAGTTAAAAATAGTTGTTATAATCCAAAATTGGAATTATTTACAATTACTATCAATCTGTGGCCTTATTCTGGTAATTCCCGGGGAATAGAAATTTTAAATTTTATTGCAGTATTATTCCCTTTTTCCCAAAGTGTATTCTGGTGTTTGGGAAAGATTTTTTATTGGGAAAAAATTATTCCCAATTACAGCAGTTTTGACGTTTGTTTTTCCACACCGATTTTATGAAAGAATTGATTGGAAATAGATTTTTAACCAAAATGTTTGTTTATATGTAGTTAATATTAATAATATTAGTATAGTTTGTAAGGGTTAAATTACCTAATAATTTTAAAGATAGTATTTTAATAAATAAGAGTTATTATAATAATTTTGATATAACTAAATTTATTTCCCCTGTGTATTTATTCCCCAATTGACAGAATCCACTTTTGGAAAATGGGGAATAAAAAGTTGGAAATATGTATCTGGGAATAACTGCTGTAAAAAAAAAAATATTCCCCGTTCCCCGGGAATTACCAGAATAGGGCCACTGGTAGGTAAAAATTGTGTTTACAGTTCAAAATTGGAATTGTTTACAATAATTTCGAACGTCAAATTAGCAGCTACCTCAGTTTAAAAATTTTCCACTAGGTGGAATCTGTGATGCTCCAATCGTCAGTTGACGATTGGAGCATCACAGATTCCACCTAGTGGAAAATTTTTAAACTGAGGTAGCTGCTAATTTGACGTTCGAAATTGTTGTAAATAATTCCAATTTTGAACTGTAAACACAATTTTTACCTACCAGATTGATAATAATTGTAAATAATTCCAATTTTTGTTTTTAAAAACAATTTTTAATTACCGGATTGCAAAAATTTCTTGCGTCGCATTTATGAGAAATGTCATTTTAGCAGTTGCCTCATTTGAACTTTTTTCCTCGAGAGGCGCTTTCTCTACTTTTACAATCGTCAATTGACGATTGTAAAAGTAGAGAAAGCGCCTCTCGAGGAAAAAAGTTAAAATGAGGCAACAGCCAAAATGACATTTCTCATAAATGCGACGAAAGAAATTTTTGCAATCCGGTAATTAAAAATGGTTTTTATAATCCAAAATTGGAATTATTTACAATTATTATCAATCTGGTAGGTAAAAATTGTGTTTACAGTTCAAAATTGGAATTGTTTACAACAATTTCGAACGTCAAATTAGCAGCTACCTCAGTTTAAAAATTTTCCTCTAGGTGGAATCGGTGATGCTCCAATCGTCAATAAGATCTAGCAAGTAGTTCAAAAATTGGTTGTTAACATCATCTAGAATCTTATCCCGCTCAGTTTTCTGGGCACCCTGCTACAAATGTTTGGTATTTTTAGATCATGGATATCTTACACTTTAATTTAAACCTCCGCAAGTTTAAATCGAAAACCTGCCCAAGAGTCATTGCCACGAAATTCTACAAAAATCTTAAATATAATTATTTGTCTTGGCCAGGGGAAGGTTGCGATTTAAACTTGCGGAGGTTTAAATTAAAGTGTAAGATATTCATGATCTAAAAATACCAAAAATTTGTAGCAGGGTGCCCAGAAAACTGAGCGGGATAAGATTCTAGGTGATGTTAACAACAAATTTTTGAACCACTTGCTAGATCTTATAAATGCTAAACAAAAACTGACCATCTCCATACAAAGTATTAGTGACTATATCATTATTTAATTAGCAAAATACTATTTTATTTTGATTTTCTCCATTTGCACAAATAATATTGAGAACAAATTTGTGGGTACAAATAATTTTGGCAAAAACAAAATTAACAGTAACTTCTCCTAGAACTAAAATTTAAAAAAAATTTGATAGAAATGTAAAGCAGAGTAATTAAATTTATTGAATTAAAATTAATGTTTTCAAAAAGTTTATTATATATATTATTTTTAAAGTTGTTTGCGTTACGTTGCATCAAAAATTTAGCAGGTACAAATAATTTTGGTTCGGACTGTCCATACAACATAAACAAAAATTAAACAACATAAAATAAATAAAATTTTCACAGTAATTCATTGGTTTATAATATGTTATGCTATAGCTATACTCACGGTAGTACAAATAAAAATTTGCATCACCCGGTTTATTCATAGTTAATGCATAGTAACATTCAAATTATGTTCACTTAAAAAATGTGTCTATCGTTGTTTGCTTAATAGTTTTTAATTTTTCGTTTAGTAATTTACCGTCAAAGGTTTCCAACATCATGACATCTAGTTGGCTTACAAACTCTTTTTTCAGCGAAATCGATGACTTGTTGAATATTTGTTATAGCTTGACTAATAGTGAAGACACTATCTATAGATTCGACATTATTTGAATCGGTATCCTCCGATGATTCAGATGACTCTGCCGTGCTGTTCACTTCGGCTATAATTTCCACGTCATTTAAACAAGCAAACGTAGAAGCTTCGTTGTTTTCATCCAACCATACTGATATTTGTTCATTATTATAATAATCAAACACTTCCGCTGTGTGAGCGACTTCCTCTAAATTCTTTTCGAAGTTACATGCATCATTATCATTGTTCTCTTCATCAGTTTGTTCTTCAAATAATTCAGGCCAAAGATTTTTCCAGGAATTTTTTAGGGTGCTTGTGTTATTTCTGCCCAAGCACGATTTATGCTATAAATTAAGTGTTTGATCGTAAATGCCTTCATCATTTCTGAAATATTTCTGTTAAATAAATACAGGAAAATGAATTAAAAAAGGTGCTTTTTTAAAAAGACATTTTATTTCATTTTTTTAAATTCATTTTCAAAATGAATTAAAAAAGGCATATTTTATTTTATTTTTCAACACAAAAATGAATCAAAAAAGACACATTTTATATCGTTTTATCTTAATTCATTTTCAAAGTATAAGTAGGCATTTTCAAAGGCACATTTTTGTTAAATTCTTTTGATTTTTTTATTATTTCCTTGTTTTTTTACTGTAGCGGAGAGAGCGGACGGTTGTTGTTACAAGTTACAACAACAAAGCAATATTGTTTTGGTTTTGCTCTGTCTGCTCTCTCCGATCGAATATTCGATAAGAAATTCGTTTATTTCACTTGTAAATACAGTCCGAACCAAAATTATTTGTACCTGCTAAATTTTTGATGCAACGTAACGCAAACAACTTTAAAAATAATATAAATAATAACTTTTTGAAAACATTAATTTTAATTCAATAAATTTAATTACTCTGCTTTACATTTCTATCAAATTTTTTTTAAATTTTAGTTCTAGGAGAAGTTACTGTTAATTTTGTTTTTGCCAAAATTATTTGTACCCACAAATTTGTTCTCAATATTATTTGTGCAATATGGAGAAAATCAAAATAAAATAGTATTTTGCTAATTAAATAATGATATAGTCACTCATACTTTGTATGGAGATGGTCAGTTTTTGTTTAGCCTCTATTGACGATTGTAAAAGTAGAGAAAGCGCCTCTCGAGGAAAAAAGTTAAAATGAGGCAACCGCCAAAATGACATTTCTCATAAATGTGACGAAAGAAATTTTTGCAATCCGGTAGTTAAAAATAGTTGTTATAATCCAAAATTGGAATTATTTACAATTACTATCAATCTGTGGCCTTATTCTGGTAATTCCCGGGGAATAGAAATTTTAAATTTTATTGCAGTATTATTCCCTTTTTCCCAAAGTGTATTCTGGTGTTTGGGAAAGATTTTTTATTGGGAAAAAATTATTCCCAATTACAGCAGTTTTGACGTTTGTTTTTCCACACCGATTTTATGAAAGAATTGATTGGAAATAGATTTTTAACCAAAATGTTTGTTTATATGTAGTTAATATTAATAATATTAGTATAGTTTGTAAGGGTTAAATTACCTAATAATTTTAAAGATAGTATTTTAATAAATAAGAGTTATTATAATAATTTTGATATAACTAAATTTATTTCCCCTGTGTATTTATTCCCCAATTGACAGAATCCACTTTTGGAAAATGGGGAATAAAAAGTTGGAAATATGTATCTGGGAATAACTGCTGTAAAAAAAAAAATATTCCCCGTTCCCCGGGAATTACCAGAATAGGGCCACTGGTAGGTAAAAATTGTGTTTACAGTTCAAAATTGGAATTGTTTACAATAATTTCGAACGTCAAATTAGCAGCTACCTCAGTTTAAAAATTTTCCACTAGGTGGAATCTGTGATGCTCCAATCGTCAGTTGACGATTGGAGCATCACAGATTCCACCTAGTGGAAAATTTTTAAACTGAGGTAGCTGCTAATTTGACGTTCGAAATTGTTGTAAATAATTCCAATTTTGAACTGTAAACACAATTTTTACCTACCAGATTGATAATAATTGTAAATAATTCCAATTTTTGTTTTTAAAAACAATTTTTAATTACCGGATTGCAAAAATTTCTTGCGTCGCATTTATGAGAAATGTCATTTTAGCAGTTGCCTCATTTGAACTTTTTTCCTCGAGAGGCGCTTTCTCTACTTTTACAATCGTCAATTGACGATTGTAAAAGTAGAGAAAGCGCCTCTCGAGGAAAAAAGTTAAAATGAGGCAACAGCCAAAATGACATTTCTCATAAATGCGACGAAAGAAATTTTTGCAATCCGGTAATTAAAAATGGTTTTTATAATCCAAAATTGGAATTATTTACAATTATTATCAATCTGGTAGGTAAAAATTGTGTTTACAGTTCAAAATTGGAATTGTTTACAACAATTTCGAACGTCAAATTAGCAGCTACCTCAGTTTAAAAATTTTCCTCTAGGTGGAATCGGTGATGCTCCAATCGTCAATAAGATCTAGCAAGTAGTTCAAAAATTGGTTGTTAACATCATCTAGAATCTTATCCCGCTCAGTTTTCTGGGCACCCTGCTACAAATGTTTGGTATTTTTAGATCATGGATATCTTACACTTTAATTTAAACCTCCGCAAGTTTAAATCGAAAACCTGCCCAAGAGTCATTGCCACGAAATTCTACAAAAATCTTAAATATAATTATTTGTCTTGGCCAGGGGAAGGTTGCGATTTAAACTTGCGGAGGTTTAAATTAAAGTGTAAGATATTCATGATCTAAAAATACCAAAAATTTGTAGCAGGGTGCCCAGAAAACTGAGCGGGATAAGATTCTAGGTGATGTTAACAACAAATTTTTGAACCACTTGCTAGATCTTATAAATGCTAAACAAAAACTGACCATCTCCATACAAAGTATTAGTGACTATATCATTATTTAATTAGCAAAATACTATTTTATTTTGATTTTCTCCATTTGCACAAATAATATTGAGAACAAATTTGTGGGTACAAATAATTTTGGCAAAAACAAAATTAACAGTAACTTCTCCTAGAACTAAAATTTAAAAAAAATTTGATAGAAATGTAAAGCAGAGTAATTAAATTTATTGAATTAAAATTAATGTTTTCAAAAAGTTTATTATATATATTATTTTTAAAGTTGTTTGCGTTACGTTGCATCAAAAATTTAGCAGGTACAAATAATTTTGGTTCGGACTGTCCATACAACATAAACAAAAATTAAACAACATAAAATAAATAAAATTTTCACAGTAATTCATTGGTTTATAATATGTTATGCTATAGCTATACTCACGGTAGTACAAATAAAAATTTGCATCACCCGGTTTATTCATAGTTAATGCATAGTAACATTCAAATTATGTTCACTTAAAAAATGTGTCTATCGTTGTTTGCTTAATAGTTTTTAATTTTTCGTTTAGTAATTTACCGTCAAAGGTTTCCAACATCATGACATCTAGTTGGCTTACAAACTCTTTTTTCAGCGAAATCGATGACTTGTTGAATATTTGTTATAGCTTGACTAATAGTGAAGACACTATCTATAGATTCGACATTATTTGAATCGGTATCCTCCGATGATTCAGATGACTCTGCCGTGCTGTTCACTTCGGCTATAATTTCCACGTCATTTAAACAAGCAAACGTAGAAGCTTCGTTGTTTTCATCCAACCATACTGATATTTGTTCATTATTATAATAATCAAACACTTCCGCTGTGTGAGCGACTTCCTCTAAATTCTTTTCGAAGTTACATGCATCATTATCATTGTTCTCTTCATCAGTTTGTTCTTCAAATAATTCAGGCCAAAGATTTTTCCAGGAATTTTTTAGGGTGCTTGTGTTATTTCTGCCCAAGCACGATTTATGCTATAAATTAAGTGTTTGATCGTAAATGCCTTCATCATTTCTGAAATATTTCTGTTAAATAAATACAGGCGCGTTTTTTTACTAGCTCCGGATAGATTGTATCCGGAGCACCTAATTTTCTGTGATAAAACTAAAGTTTGACAAGCTATTTAAGCATATAATTAATTTATTTAAAACTAATTTATAATTTTTCATTCAACTTTTTAACTAAAAATCAAGAAATATTTAGCTCTACTTATTTATAGGGAGCAGCTATCGGGAACAAACAGCAAAGGGAAATTTGAAAATTTTTTGTTTTTGGTACAACCCTAGAAATTGTGGTAAACTTCATTTTAGTTTAAAAATAAGCGTATTTTGTTGAGAAATTTACAACAACAATTCCACGTGACAGGAATTAAATAATTCGAACAAAAAATTTGAGTTATTTAATTCGAGCTCGAACAAATAAAATACGTAACTGCTTGAATGAAAAATAGAAAAAATACCAACATAAGCTCAGTATGCAGCTCGCGCTAAGATAAATTTTCCATACAAATTTGACGTAAAATTTAGCTAGCTAAATAAAATAATTTTTTTTTAGCTGACAATTTCGTTGAGCGGTATGCACCTTTGCGTGAAAAATTTGAAAAAATATCAGTTGTTTCATTCAAATCTAGATTGCGCCACCATAAATTCTCCAAACTTTTTAGCTGCAATTTATCTCACAAGGACAATAATTTGAAGATAAATTTTGACGGTTTTGAATTTTGATTCGTTTTATAATCGAAGTAGCCACGAATTAAATTTTTATATAAAAAAGACAAAAGTCAAAATGGCCGACCAACATTACGAAGTTGAGTATTTAGAAGATTATTTGGGCGACGATAATGCTGTGTATGGATATAATAACCCAAAGCATTGAAAGCAAATCTGCAAAAACATTAACAAAGAAAAACCAAAAGTCGAAAAAAAGTGAGTTCAATTCAGTGGAAAAAAGGAAGTTATGTGCACTAGCGAAAAGCAATCCATGTATTTGGAAATTAGAAGACAAACTTCATAAAAATTGCACCATGCTGTGGCCGGTGCTTGGTCCCAAATAGCCAAAGAAATGGAAAAACAACGTAAAATAATAATTTAACTTATTGTAATAATTATACATATGCATGCTAAACATTTATTTTATTAAATTTAGTTGAAGAGTGCAAATCAGTCTGGAAATCTCTAAAGGATAGCCGACACTACCATAAGTTAAAGGCGAGAAAACCATCAAAGTCCGGAAATCCAGCTCCTGATCATGACATGGATATGGATGAAGAATACTTGTTTTTCAATGTGGATGAAATGAATGATTGGGAATTCGAAGGGGACATATCATTCATATCATTTGCATCTTCAGATAGCAGGAGACGGTAAGATTTACACTTAATGTCCATGACAAATTTTTTTCTAAAAACTTGTACGTCATCTTTTCAAAACGTTTTCTACCAGTACACGGGATGAGGACTCACAACAACATGAGAGTGGCATTGAAGACAGTAATGCTTCAAATTATTCCTATGTAAGTTCGTATGTATTTCCAAAATTTTATTTTTAATTCGCAAATTATTTATTCAAAATATATGGGGAAAAGAAATTCAAAAGCTGCGGTTGCATTGAGCAGTGCGGAAAGCTTAACAAACTCCCTCAATGAGTTTATAAACATGAAAAAAAAAAAAAAATGCCATCGACTTCTCGAGATTCTGTGCGTTACCAACAAAAACACGAGGTCATTTTAAATAATTTAGACAGGATGCTGCAGAAGTTACCTGACGATGTAGTTGAGGAATTACATTTCAAATTCCAGGAACAGATGCTGGAGCAAATTCGAAAATTAAATGGACATTTGAAATAAGAATTTAAAATATATTTTTGTTTAATTATTAATTTTATTGTTTAATTACATAGCTATTTCATTAGAAAACTGAATTTAAAAAAAATATTATTCCAAAAACACGGACCTGCGTTGCCATTCCAATGCGCCGACTTCCGAATTCACGTAATCTTTTACGGCGTTTCGTACAGCTTTGCCAATATTATTCTGCCTACCGGCATTAACTGAAATTCTGCTCGAGAATAGAGAACTTTGGTTGATTTTGTTTCGCCGAACTCCTTGTACCAGCTTTCCATTCTCATAATAATCGGCGTAATTGGCTGGTACATAACTAATTTTATTTGATTTTATCAAATAATTATGCAGATAGCAGCAAGCTGTTAATATTTTTTGTGCTCTGTCAGGTCAGCAAAACATTGTTCTCTTCAGGCAAAGCCACTTTGCACATAGAATGCCAAAAGCATTTTCCACAACGCGCCTTGCTCTACTGAGTCTAATTAAATACGCGTTCTTCGTCAGTCAAGCGCTGTGGCCTGCGAGGTACGTATGGCTTCATAGTTCGTTTATGCAAGGGGAATGCATCGTCGCCGACAAAATTTGGTTGCACTAAATACACCAGCATCACCTTCGCTGCCATGTGCTCCAATATCTAAATATTGAAACCTGTAATTTCCATCAGCAACACCCATCAAAATAATACTATGGAACTCCTAAAAAAAGAAATACGTTTAAATTAAATTTTCGCAATTTATTAAATGGCTATCTTTACTTTATGGTTATAAAAAAGGCTCCCGGAATTAACCGGACATTTTAACGCAATGTGCTTACCATCAATTGCATCGAGGCAGTTTGGAAAGTTCCAACTGGCATTAAATTGATTGGCTGTGTCCAGAAAAGAACCCTTACTTAATTTCGGTATTTCAGCTTTTAAAGCAATGGAAATTGCATCGCTCACTTCATCTAATATTTTACCAAAATGTTGCTTGCTGATACGGTACATTGCTGACATATGCCTTTGTATTGTACCGGATGCAAAATATCTGTAAATAACAGGCATATTATTAATTTTTTGTATGCAGAAATCAATACATAAAGCTGCATTGCCAATATAAATGACTAAAAGTGTACTTGAACAAAGAAAGATGTATGTAGCTATTTATTTTAAAATACAATAAGTTGAAATTTCTTACTCCAAAACGATAGTGAGCTTCTCTTTCGGACTGATTCCATCATTTGGTCGGGATTGGATTTTGGGCATCAGTAATGGCTGCAACATTTGGTACAAGTTGTCAAAATCTAAAACATTCATATGGAAGTTTTCGTAAAAAATTCTCGAGTTGGCTCTCATATCATTAAACTAGATAAATTAAGATAAGAGCAAACATCAAAACAATTAATGAAATAAACAAAACAATCTACCAAATTAATGCATACTGCATACATCTTTAAAGCGTTCCATGTTTCGCCTGTCTTGTAAATAAGGATAACTCTATAAGCAGGTCTTCTTCGTTTTACACCGTATTTTATTAATTGAACAGCAACGGCTGCAACACCAATAAAAATTATATCCTCTTCGACACTGAATACGTTTATGCTCAGAGTCGAGTCATCTTTTAGTTAACTTTGGATCATCTTGTACCCAGCAAATTTTTTGTCTTTAGTAACATGTCTTGCCTTTGTCTGAGAAAAAGAAAAATATACGACTTATCGAAATTGGAAAAGGGACAAAAGACATTGGTAACATGAAGGCAACATGTCTTTAAGTTGTCTTTGGTAACATTCTACCAACATGTCTCAGCATGACATACAGCGTTCGTATCGGTGCTATTTTAAAATAAATTTAACTTGTCTTGTGGTGGTCTTCTATATGTTACTAATAACACGTACAAGACATAATATAAATTTACTATCGGTTTAACAATTGTCAGATCAAAACGTCAAATAGAATTTCTGTATCGCTGTGACTGAGAAATCCAGGTTCTTAGTAAACGACAAATTTCTTTAGGCCGTGAGTGAAATAGTTTAAAATATTGTTAAAAATTAAATTTTTGACGGAAAACTCAAATTTTTCTTTTGAACAAACAAAAATTAAATTAGTTTTTCCGTCTTTTAATTCTTAATAATTTTTTTAACTGTTTCACTCACGGCCAAAATTAATCATTTAAAATTTTGGCAATATCGAGTGGTAATTTACTGAATAATTACATAAAGGAAAATTAATTGAAAAATTCAAATTCAAAATGATTATTGTTTGCGATTTGAGCGCTTCAGGCGGTATTACCTTCAAATGCAACAATGTAGTTCGTGCATGGCCCACTTTACATAAAGGGCGCTTTAATCTAAAAATCGCCATTTTGTACGTCATTTTTATATTCGTCATATTTTTTTTTTTTTGCCATTATCAAATCAACTAGTGTTATGATAGTAGTGTTAAAAGTGAATAAATATTTTAAAAAAATCAATTATTAATAAGACACTATAACCAATAAGACAATTATATATTTATAAATTGGAAACCGTAAGTGTTTAGTACTGTATTTTGTATTTTGTATTGCTATTAAATAGATCTGTTTCATTTTATGATATTTCCCCATACTACGAGATTTTCTTTTTAACGTTTAAATTCAATTTAATTTTATTTTATTTTGTAAAAGTGATGGATAACATATCTAGGGCTAAACGTTATAGAATTGTTTCCGAAATGGCAGAAAATAGTTTCAATTTAGAATTAAATTTAAATAAATCGGTACACACGGCTCAACGACAACCAATTGAAATTGATCGCGAACATTTTGAATCTGTTGGTGATCCATTATATGATGATTTTTTGTTTGAAGATGCATTAATTTCTGATTCATCCGATGATGAGTCATTACACAGTTCTGAGTATTTAGATCCTTCCAATAATATTAATATTTTAAAAACAAAATTAATTAAATGGATTATTTTACATAATATATCCGTAAATCCTATTAGACAATTGTTAAAAATCTTAAGAGAATTTGGTATTAATCTTCCAAAAACGAAAGGCGCATTATTTCGATGCACTAACCATTCCTCCGATAGTTTTGTGCCACGTGAGGTCCCACCTGGAGAATATGTCCATTTTGGAATCGAGAAATCTATTAACAGGTATGACTTAAGTTTTTTATGTAACTTACAAGAAATTGTATGTGATTTCAACTTCGATGGATTACCCCTATATAAAAGTTCTCGAAAAACGTTGTGGCCCATTCTTGGTTCGTTCGTTAATTTTCGTAATCGTTCACCTTTTATTGTAGGAGCTTGGGTTGGCGAAGGGCACCCTATATCTGTAGATATCATGTTTAAAGATTTTGTTGAAGAATTGTTGAAATTAAAGACTGAAGGTATTTTTATTGCAAACAAATTTAATAAGCCTTTTATTTTAAGGGCATTTACTTGTGATGCTCCTGCAAAATCTTTTTGTAAATCAGTTTTAAACCACAATGCGATAAAAGGATGTCACGAATGTGATCAAACCGGGTTTCGTGTCTCTAATACTCCCGTTTATAATATCATATCCGGAAATTTACGAACTGATTTTTCTTTCAGAAATCGATTAGATGCTAAACATCATCATAAAGTCGAGCCAAATATATTAGAAAAAGCTGGGATTGACATGGTTGCCCAATTTCCGCTAGACCCAATGCATTTAGTCGATTTAGGAATTGCAAAAAAAATTTTAACTCTTTTGTTAGATAAAATAAAACCGGATACTCAAATATTAATTTCCAATTTGTACGCGTCTTATTCTAGATATGCACCTTTAGAATTTTCTCGGAAACCAAGGGATTTTAAAGAAATTCCGAGGTGGAAAGCAACGGAATTTAGATTTTTTATATTATATGGGGTAATTCCGCTTTTAAAAGATTTTGTCGATTCCAACATTTATTATCATATTTTGCTTTTAGTCTCCAGTCTCCGTCTTTTATCAGATAAAGAATCTTTTAAAGAAAATATCGATAATGCTCAAATACTCTTGAATGAATTTGTAATACTGTATCCGCAAATTTATGGATTAAAACACGTAAATTACAATGTACATAGTATCTTACATTTGCCAGGTTACGTTAAATTATATGGCCCATTAGATTCGTTTTCTGGATATATTTACGAAAATTATTTGCAAGAAATAAAAAGATCTATTAAAAAACCTCAAAACATTTTGAAACAATTAGCTAATAGAATTTCCGAACGGGAAAGTTTAAATAATTTTATCTTAGAAAATAAGCTAGAATACGTTGAAACATTCGAAGACTGTAATAGGTATAAATCTTATAAATTTGATTTGTATACGTTTAAAATTAACTTTAAAGATTGTTTTTGTTCTATTTTTGATCAGGTGGAAGAAATACCATTTTTTATTGAATTCTTCGAGACAGAAAATAATAACCAAGTAGTAAAAGGTCGAAGGTTTCAAAATTATTCTTCATATTTTGAAAAACCATTAGATTCTAAAACAGGTCTTGGCATACTGGTAGTTGCAGATATCGCAGAATTCAATGAAGTTTTCCCTGTTTCACGAATTAAATTTAAGTACTGTCGTTTACCATTAAACATTCCACAAAATAAATATCTCTTAATACCAATGCTCCATGAAAATAGTTCTTGTCGGTTAGATTAAATGTTATCGATCATTTTAAATCTTTTATTTGTATCCAAAGAAATTAATAGCAATAAATCAAATAATAAAACTACATTCTAAACACATAGGTAATCAAACCGATTTAAATTACGATGACGACTTGCGATGAAAATGGTAAGAATTAAATATTAATTGATCAATAAATATGATTTTGATTACAAATCGTCATACTTATTATAGACGCATCTATTATCAATATCAACCTAAATAAAAATAGGAAGAGAGTGGATTTTATCAAAACCAACCATATTAAAAAAATGAAATTAGTAAAAGTTCATCGCAGTCTATCTTCTAATGAAGACGGTATAAATAAATTGATCTAGTTCTAAAAATGTATATTTGTTTGATTAATATGTATACGATTTATTCAGATACTGAAATAGTGATGTTTACGCAACCACCATCTCCACCTATAACTGTTAATGACGATACTCTTAACACAGCTGAAATGTTATCACAGCTTGGACATAGTCCTGGCACATCGGAAAATATATTTTCAAAAAACCAGAAGAAAGCCATTCCAGGGCATGTAGAGCGTATTTGGCGTAAGCTATTTTACTTATTTATAATGTATTTATAAGAAACTACAATTTTTTTTTATTGCATGTTACCCACCCGCCAGAACCATCATATCAAAACATATCAAATGACCAATCCTTTATAGACACGGAGCTACCCGAAATGGAACAACAGCAACAAAACAAAAACTCAAAATTAATATGTAAGATATATAAATAATAACTTAATTTTAATTTTATTAATTTAAAATATTTTATATTTTGACATAAATTTGGAGTACAGGTTATAAACAAATTATAACCATAATCATAGATGCTCAAAATACAAAATGTTACTTGATCAGAAAATCTAGGACAAACTTGTTTTGCTATTTGTTTTTTAACGCAAAGTGTCTGACACGTACTCGTAGTAGAATATATTATAAAGACTATAGAGTCATAAGAGGAAAAACAGTAATTCCGGTAATTTATTTCGTCGGTAGTTTCCTAATTTCATTTTCAGTTTAATTGAAGTAACGATTTCCTTCTGATCTTCAGAAATTTTGGTTTAGTTTTCAAATTAGATCATTTTCAAGACGATACTTATGTATTATAATTATTAATTTTAGTTCGAATCTGTAAAATTGTTCTTGTTTTAAAATTTAAACAAACAGTATATACGTGTATAAACTCTTTATATGTACATACGAGTAGTAAACTCGTCGTATAAAGTAAACTAAAACAATTTATCTTTTAGTAACCCCAGAGCTAAAATACATTAGTCGACAGCTAGCATCCATAAAACTGGACCTTACGCAAATCATGAAGCATATAAAACCGGCCAACAAATTTACTATAAATCTACCAATACAATCAGAACAACAACTTAATGAAATTGTATCCCAGTTAGAAGACGAAGAGTTTTCTGCAAATTTAGTAAGTATTTGCAATAACTATTTACACATATAATTAGAAATTATATAATGGTTTTACGATTTATTTACAGACAAAATATTTAACACCGTTTATACCAGTAGAGGGAAAGCACCACTCAACCGGGCTAAGCAAAATAATCACCGACGGGTTGCTTAAGAAATATAATTGGGACGGAATGAGTTCAAAGGAACCGCTAAAAGGCATGACACTTTTCAACAAAATTCTCTTTGGTAATTCGGAATTTAATTACGTATTATAATTTAATTAAGTAAATGTCATATTTAATTATAGATGCCTGGAGAATTAATTTCAATACTTTTGCCGAATACGAAAAAAACATAAAAAAACAAATATTTGATTCCCACAACAGGGAAAATAGACGTAAAAGCAGAGTACGAGAATTAGTTTAGTTTTTTAAAAATATTTTTTAAATATTGAATTTTTTTATTTTTGATTTATTTTTTATTTTTTAATAATGAATTTTATTAATTGTGATAGTTTTTTTTTTAAATATTGAATTTTTTTTATTTTTGATTTATTGGAGTATATGTATTTCTTAAAGTCTGCAATGTCCTAAATAAATGGATTAAATTAAAACAGATTGGATTGATTTTTTTTAACCATCTTACATTTGATTAACACCATCATCATATAATTTACCAAAGAAGACCAACATATTTGTTATCAAAGACGATTTCCTTAGTGTTACCAAAGACGACTCAGATTATTATTACCAAAGACGATTGCCATATTTGTTACCAAAGACAAACACTACAGTTGTTACCAAAAACGACTCCCATTATTGTTACCAAAGACGACTCCCATTATTGTTACCAAAGACGATTGCCATATTTGTTATCAAAGACGAACACCATATATGTTACCAGTGACAACCTCAAGACGCATTACTAACAAAAACCATAAGACATGTTGCTAATATCGACTAATATAAATGTTACTAAGGACCACCACCAAACACTTTACTAGAGACAACCATAAGACAATTTACCAAAGACCACCACATAACAAGTCTTCAAAGACGAGTTGTCTCACAATACACGTAGTTGTCTTTTAACTGTCTTATGCTAGTTACTATTACGTGTTACTTGGTGGTCTGATCAGTGTCTTGCAAGACACGTTTGCTGGGTAGTTATCTTTTTTAGCGTTTATACTGCAGAGTCAAATCGTAGTCGAGTCGAAACTAGGTTGAAACCGAGTCAGAAACGTCAAAAAAAATAATTTACTATCGTATGTTTATATGTTTTTCTTATATTATTTGCTGAATTTTATAAAAATAAAATAACAAAGTTTTATTGCCACACAAAAATCGAAGATTCGCACACGAATTAAGAAATCAAAATGATGTCTTTTTATTACTATTTTTTTGTTGTTTTTATTTTTCGACTCGACTCCGTTTATAGTGAAGGTTTTTAGAGTTAACTCGACTCGACCCTAGAAATTGTTTAGGTCGAGTCGAGTTAACTACAAGATGACTCGACTCCGTTTATAGTAAAAGTTAACCTAGGTTCAAACCAGGTTGAACCCTAAGCATAAACGTACTCATTGGAATCCATTATTTTGTATACTGTTTATAAACCGTTTAGCAATTTTCAACAATTTTTTAGAAGTGTCAAAAAGTAATAAACTAAAAAAAACTTCATTAAAAAACAAACGAATAAAAGTCAAACAAAATCAACAAAATTTATCTCTACACGAATTTTTAGCTTGACGATTTATCTGTAATTAATTGGAGACTTGTGGAGACCGCGCTAAAATTTATCTTAGCGCGAGCTGCATACTGAGCTATAGAATATAAAAATTAAATCGAAAAAATATTTCGCGGCTTATTCTGTTAAGAAAAAAATAACTCCAAAATAATTCGAATTAATTTTTTCTCAACAAAATATAGCTAATGTTGATGTATGTCAAATTCAAATGTCATATCGACGTGAAAAGATTTGTTTGTTTTTAAATTTGCTCAGGTCAGATCTTTCAATAGTCTCGTTTTGTACGCGTTATGGAGCGGATCAAAAATAAGTAGATAAAATTAAGTCGCAATAAGTGGTTCCGGGTACTGCGTATTTTCGTATAAGGCCCATAATTTTGTACACTGAGCGAAGGAGTCACCATTTTTGCGACTTATAAAAAAACACGTTTGTAAAAAGACTGGATCTGCTCAATATTAATTGATGCGATCCATAATTCATCGTACGCTAATGATATGAGCCTATGCCATTTTGCAACGTGATCACACTCTACAACCAAATTACTATAATAAATATAAAATAATAACTATTGTGGTGTATTCGGGAAAGTATATTTGTATAATATGACAATGATTAAAATGAAACACTCCCCTGCCGGCGCAAAAATGTATACATAAAAAATGAACCACTTACGAACAGTTTACGAACGGTTTCTTATATGGGGCACTACTACTACTTCACAATTTCAGATTTCATATATGAATTTACAAAACCGTGTAGTTTTCTTCATTCCATCTCTAAACAGAATGTAATTTTTGATAAAGTAAAGCGTGGTGCGCCATTTTAATGTTTAGTAAATTTTTAATTTGGTATTAATTTTTGTTGTTTATAAATACAATTTAGTGAATGATAGTGACGACGACATTTATAATAAATACAATACATTATTAGCTATTTCTATTTTCGTATTATATTATTTTATTTTAATATCTTAATGAATTTGTTGATCTTGAAGTATAACTAAAATTGAGTATAAGTAAAAATATATGTGTTAAGATTTAGTATAGGTATAATTAATAATTAATTGATATAATCAAATAAATAAAATCATATATTTGCTAAAAATAAAACAAAATACGTTGTTTTCATTATTATTTCAAAATTAATTGCCGAATAATACTCAAACCGTACGTAATGTTCATTTTAGAACGCTCATAAACGTTACGCCCATATGAGTTCATAAATGTTACGTAAAAGGTGTACACATTACGAATATTTTTTTATTAACCAATACATAAATAAGTCTTCGCCAATTTGTTTCACTTCTCATGTGACAAGAGTATCATTTATGTAACATATCTACTCATTTTTAGCGTAACGTTTACGAACACTTTAGTAGAAGAGACTATTCGTAAAATGAACGTTTGCGTTACGCGTGGCAGGCAGGGTCCTCGTTCTTTTTATGTCTTTATTTCACAAGCGTTAACACACCAGTGTGTTCCTTTATTATAATAATTGTTAGGTCTTGCCTGATTTACATAAGTATATATTTTACATCCCTATGAACCAATGATTCATAATTAATACATACAGCACATACGTCTATCCTTAAAGTTATTACATATTAATTAATTATTTCAATAAATTTTAATCTCTATACTTCATAGGTTTATTAATTTTATTTCTAGGCCGTAACGAGTGACTTCATCGTCGTTGACACCAGAACTAATTTCCAGATCCGTAAAATTTGGAATTACATCACCAGATGTATTATTAACGTTTGAATTATCTGTTACCAGATTTTCACTTACTTCATTAGTTTCAGGAATTAAACTGTTATTCTTAATCTTATATCTAATCAATACTCTATAGTTACAATTTTCATTGTTATCAAATTCAATAATTTTCTTTTCAACATTTTTTTTATTTACATTACTTCTCTCGACAACCTTTTCCATGCCGACTGGGTGACTATTTTCTACGCGAATATGGATTTGATTAATATGCCGTTTAATTACTCTAACACTACCCTCCAATACTGCCGTGCTAAACATGTTTTACTGATCTGCAAAAATCGCGAGAAAATTGATGTTAAAGTTTTTCGAAATATTTGGGGAATAACTTGCTTAAAAGCGGATTTAATTTACTTTCAAAGCCTTCAAATTATGCATTAGATCATAAATAATATGTTTCTCAAGAAAATATCAAAAATTTATACATAATTAATTAATAATTTGCAGAATTAGTCTTTATGTTTAAGGTATTTATGTTTATTAGTCTTTATATTTAAGGTATTTATGTTTAGTTTATCGTTACATTTATTTTCAAAATAAACTGTAGAATACAACCTTAAATGCTATCAAAGTCGTGTTTACTACAAAGAGAAGTTGAAATCGTTTATTATATATAAAAAATACATATGTACTTTATCTAAACTTTATGATGTAAGAAGACCTTAAATACCCTAGTTTCTCGGATTTTATGAAATACGATTTGCAAATAGGATTTGGTAAAACTTTTGTAACAAAAGACTAGTTTAATTGCTATGTTATATTTATTTATAACAAAATAAAAAACAACAACTATTGAAATCATAAAATTATTTATAAGATCGTTTTTTAAATAGCTTAAAAATCTAGTATGTAGTTTAAATTAATTCATAACATTTCTTTTTTATAAAAATAAATTCAAAACATGTCAGTCAACTGAAAAATTACAAAAATTCAATCAAATTGAATTAAAAATTAATATTTTTTATCACAAGAATAAAATTCAAGACTTATAATAATTGACGATCCATTAAAACAATTCAATCTATACCGATTGCCGGAGGATCCGAAATTGGTAAATTCATTAAGTGGTTCATTTGTAGTACAGAATAACATTACAAGAAGATAAGTTAAAAGTCCTTGTTTATAAGTTATTATTGATTCAATTCACGTATAGAAAATTTCAAATAAGTCAATTTTGCTATTGAAAATGAAAATTCTTAAATTGCCTTAAATGCAATTTCAATTATGAAAATAAGAAAAAGTAACTTAACTTACATATTTGAAAGAAAATGACCTTATTTGTGCCATAGATAAGGCGTTCATGTTTAATATCAAGTAGTTAAGTCGGTGTTACTTCAAATTTGCTACTTTTTTCGATTAGAACAAAATTTATTTTGTTTAATAATGCATTTATTAAAGTAGATTTAATTATATTTATTTATATAAAATATAAAGGATATTAATACCTTTTAATTGGCATCAATAACTCAATTTCGCCAAAAATGTAGATCAGTAAAACTTGTTTAGCACGGCAGAATAGACATAAATACATTCGCGGACCCAACACCCTGCTCACTGTTGCATTACGCCAACCAGGATGATTAGGGTCAGTATAATCACGTACAATTACCGTATCATTTACTTTAAAACAACGCTCTGAATACGTTCGTTTCTTCACAAGTACCTGCTTCTTGTTATAATTTTCACCTAACTCACCAGTAATCCTCTCAGTTGGTCTATTAGCCTTAACTGGCCTAAGTAGATCTAATTTAATTTTCGGCGTAAAATTTAAAAGGGCCTTGGCCGGCGAAATGCCCAACGTACAATGAGGTGTTGTACGATAGTCCGAGAGAAAACGATTCAATATATCTTCTATACCAATCTCGTTATTGTCAAAACGTGCCCGCTTAATTGCATTCTTAATTGTTTTAACGGCATTTTCGGCAGCACCGTTAGTAGCCGGATAACCTGGTGGTGTAAGTGTGTGATGAATTCCATTTTGTTTCGTAAACTCCTTAAATATATCTACCGTGAATTGGGTTCCATTATGCGAAACAATTTTGTCCGGCAATCCGTATTGCGAAAATAATTGTTTTAATTTATTAATCGTAAACACTGACGTGGGACTATTTGTCACAAATGCCTCTATCCATTTCGTCTTCGCATCAACAATTATTAAAAAGAATTTACCAAACGCCGGTCCCGCATAATCTCTGTGAATTCTGCTCCAAGGCCTTTCTGGTATCTCCCAAGGTATGTTAACCACCTTGGAAGGATTTGTCCTAACCGACAGACATGCATCACAACTTTTGATCATGGTTTCTATGTCCTTATCGATACCAGGCCACCATACATATGATCTCAATAAGGCCTTTGTTTTAACAATTCCCATGTGTGACTGATGCACTTCATGTAAAATGGAATTTCTTAATAATTCGGGGGGTATGATTCTGTATCCCCTCATCAAAATGTCGTCCTCAACAAACAACTCGGACCTTTTCATTATATATGGGCCAAATTTACGTCTATCTAAGTTACTAAAATTTCCAGAATAAACTGCTTCCTTCAATTCTAGCAAAACTTCGTCCTTCTGAGATTCTATTTGAATAGCCATCGTATTTAAAGGGATATCAAAATTTTTGCTAACCAGATGTAAGTATGTTGCAGCATTATTTTCTTCGTTATCAAAATCGTTTTTCGATGCAACAGGAAGTCGCGAAAGCATATCAGCACTGTTACATTCTGATCTTACGTGCTTAATAGAATAATTGAACGCTGATAAATGGACAGCCCAACGTTGCAAACGACTAGCTGACATTTGAGGAATCCCTTTATTTTCCCCGAAAATTCCCAACAACGGTTTATGGTCCGTTACTTATGTAAAGTGTCTCCCTATCAAATATTGGTAGAATTTTTTTGTCCCAAATATTATTGCTAATGCTTCTTTCTGAATCGTCGCATAATTCCTTTCGGAACTTTCCAATAGTCTGGATACGTATTCAATGGAACGTTCTGTTCCGTCTGGTAGGGTATGCGAAATAAGCGCCCCTATTCCCACCGAAGATGCATCGCACGTCAGATTTAATGGTAATTTTTCGTTATAATGAACCAAAACATGTTCCGACGTTAATTCTTTTTTTAATAAGTTAAACGACTCTTGACACATGTCAGTCCACTTAAACGCTTTATCTTTTTGCAAGAGTTCGTAAATAGGCTGCAATTTAGTAGCCAAATTCTCGATAAATTTACCGTAATAATTTATCAACCCGCAAAACGCTCGGATTTCGGAAACATTTTGAGGAATTGGCGCATTTAAAATGGATTCGTTTTTATTTAAATTGACCAAACCATCTCCTGTAATTATATGTCCTAAATACTCGATATGAGGCCTGGCAAAGACACACTTGTTCCTATTTAATTTTAGTCCGGCTTCTCTTAATCTTTCAAAAACTACAACAATACGTTTGTTATGTTCAACCATATTTTCTGCCCCTACGACTATATCGTCGAGAAAAATCGCTATTCCTGGAATATTTGCCAAAATTTTCTCTAATTCCCGTTGAAAAATGCCTGTGGCAGGCTTTACCCCAAATGGTAAACGGTTCATTATAAAATTACCTATATGGGTGCTCCAAGTTACTAAATGCTTTGAGTTTTCGTCTAATTCTAATTGGTTATACGCTGGCTACGAGTGGCACTTTCATCAATATCCAATTTAATTTTTACGTTTTTTAAACACCCAATTCCGTCACTGAAAAGATCGTCGAATTTGTTTACAATATGGTTCAATTTCGTTTCTTCCGAACATATGTTATTCACTGATATCTGTTTAATACCAAAATCTCTAAAAAAATTACACCCTACAATTGGAATTTGTGCTTTGTCTATTATTAAAAATTTAGAGGGCCCGCACCATGGAGTGCTGGCAAGCAGCTTGGGAAACAGAAAGCAGAGGGAGATGGACAGCAAGACTCATCGAGAGGGTGAGCGCTTGGACTGAACGGCGGCACGGGGAGGTGGGATACTATTTGACCCAGTTTTTGAGCGGCCACGGCTACTTTCGGTATTACCTTCATAGGATGGAAGGTTATTCATAGGAGGAAGGTTACTTCGGCGGAATGTTTATACTGCGAAGGTTTTACAGAACACACGTTCTTTTCGTGTCAGAATTGGGGGGAGCTAAGCAATTCGCTGACGAGGGAGTTGGGACTATGGTCAGTACAGACTGCCGTAGAGATCATGCTCCGTGGAATATACGAGTGGGAACGAGTGGCACACTACATGGAAACCATCTTACGGCGGAAGAAGACGGATTTGGATAATAATCCATGGCCCAGGAGGTAGCTCGTAAGGTAGCATAAAAAACAAAAAAAAACTAGCTTGAAGTAATGTGAGCAACGGTTCCAGGCTAGTTTTTGGAGTATGGGGAGGTGTTTTTAGTCGGTAGTCCGGAAACGGGAGTCCGGCACAATGTGCGTAAACGCATTTTCACCTCCCCTCAAAAAAAAAAAAAAAAAAAAAAAAAATTATTAAAAATTAAAATTTTTGAGTGACCCCATTGTAAGATATAATAGGTGAAAACCCACCAATGACCTTCAACGCGTCTCCACCATAACCTCTTACAATCGTATCATCCTCAATTAACATTTTTTTATCAAAATACTTTAAATACATTTACGCAGGTATTGCAGAAACTCCTGCTCTTGAATCGGCTTGAAAACTTATATTTCTACCAAATATATTTAATTTAATATCTAACTTATTATTCCTATATTCGACCATGTATAGTTCTTCGCTTTCCGTGGTCAATCTATTTAAATTTTCATTTGGAAATTCACTTACCGCATTGCATGGTTTACCTGTTGTTCTGCATAACGACTCCATATGCCCTCTGCATTTGCATTTATTATAGATGACATTTCTGTACCGACATCGAAAATCCGCATGGTTTTTAAACCCACAATGCTTACAACTTTGTGACGTTTGCGTTTTCCCTTGTCTAATATTTCCATTATAATTCTGCCTCATGTGGTAACTATGCTCCGGTTTACGATGAACTACATTAATTGGCGCCTCCAGTGTATCCTTACTTTCGTATTTAAGCGCAATTGTCATTGCTTTATCCATAGTGAGGTTATCTTCCTCACTCAACCGATCGAATACTTTCCCCGTCATACTAGTGAAAAATTTATCGACAATCATATCACATAACCTATCTCCGAAACTGCATGTAGATGCCTTACTTTTTACTCTTATGCCGAAATCTTTAATGCTTTCGTCTTGGTTTCGTTCAATTAATTTTTTTATATCGAACTATATGTAGTTTGATCAAAAGCAACTAAATTAAAGTTTTATAAAAATGAATGAAAATTACTGTGATACGAACTGCAAAACAAAATTGTTGATTAACAAAAGACTAATTATTATATTTTTAAGTTAACATAACTAGAAAACCCTTTGGTTTATTATAATTTCATGCTTAAACACCGACCATTATTTGTATTTTGTGAGGTTATGTCAGATGGTTTATGTTGATTTTCGTTTAAGAATTGCTTAATTTTTGTCCATTTCTGCTAGGAGGATGATTTTTCTTGTGAAATTTGTTATTCTAGGCTACTAGAATGGTTCTTTTAACATACAATTTACTACACAAAACTAAAATAATTGTTGATTTTTAAAAATCAACAATTGAGGTTACGTAGGAAAGTCAAATCATCACTTTGATTCATTACTTTCCCCTTAAATTCATTTTGCAGTGTTGTCATTTTGTGATAATATATCACATTTGGCGATACTGTGCGAAAAAAAATTGTCGTAGCTAACTACGGTGTTGTCATGGATAAATATCGTCACGTCGCATAATGATTTAAATGAAAAAGACCACAACTTCTTCCGTCTTTTACAAGTGGAAAAAAAAAATTATTTTGTTGTTTACATTTGTTTTATATGGAGTTTAGTTAAAAAAGCTCTAATAAAAATATCAAAAAATTAATGAAATTTACATTGACGCGAAATAGAAATGAATGATATTTATTAACAAAATTGTGAGGTGTGCTACTGTATGGCACGTGCGACTGTAGGGCAGACAACGCTACTAGAAAAGGTAGCGATGAGTAGTGGAAGGAGAGAGATGTCAAACCAGTAGAAGCAGACTAACGAACAAAGTTACACGTGTAAAGTGTTTTAATGAAATATATAAAGATAACCAAATATACAAATATATAGAGTTTTATTCCGGACAACCGAAGTTGTCACAGTGGCGATGAGGAGAAGAACCGAATCCACGAACCGGATTCTAAAACCTTTTTGTTACCAAGGTTTTTTTTCGTGTTTGAGCGTTTAACCTCAAAATCCAAAAAGTCCAGCACTACACGTTTGAGCGTTTAACCTCAAAATCCAAAAAGTCCAGCACTACACTATACGTATAAAAATGGACGCAAACCAGATAAAAGAATTGATGGAAACAGTTTTGGCTGCGGCTGATAAACGGGCCCAAGCAGAACGTGAAGCAGCCGAAAAACGGTTCGAAGCAGAACGTGAAGCAGCCGAAAAACGTTTCGAATTATTGCTGTCGAAACAGCAGCCCAACATTTGTGTCAACGCAAAACTCAGCCGGATCACCGCTGGTAGTGCAAGGGTTCTCAGTAGTCAAAGATTTGTCTCCCTCGAAGATGCTTTGGTACGCGAGGTACCAAAGCATCTTCGAGGGAGAGGCCAAAACGCTGCCAGACGCGACAAAAGTCGGACTATTATTGCAAAAACTCTCGCAACTCGACTACCAAAAGTTTGCGAACACAATATTGCCCGTGTTGCCGATGGAGCTGTCATTAGGGACCGCAGTAAAAGAACTCATCAGACGAATTTTTGGGTCAAAAGAGTCGCGTTTCGCGCTCCGTTATAAAGTCTTCAAAATAAAAAGAGAAAGAGGTGAAGACGGTTGTTGGGGGAGTAGTTTTAGGAGTCAAAGCTTTCTAGGATATGCGATTCTCATAAGACTTCTTCCTAGTGTAGTTACGCCTCCTCGTGGCGACAACCGGGCAATGCATCCTAGAATGTAGCCAAGTAACTTACACGACCGTGCAATGGCGGTAAATCCATTGCCCCAAGCTTTGGTGGGACAACATACGCTGAGAGCTGCGTGGCTAAGGGGGAGCTTAGTCTTTAGTATGTGAACTCCGGGTACCAGGCGACCCCCGGTTTAAAGTAGCCTTCCCACAGTATACCGATCTCTGCTGTGGGTGACCTTCATTTCTCGGATACTCGTGGGATTCAAATGGAAACCGAATTTAAAAAAAACATAGAGGGTGATGCCTCTTTAAAAGCATCAACTTCACCAGCTATTGAGTTGGGTCTCCTAAGCTATGATGGAATGGTAGATGCCACAAGGGCCACCACTCTTGATTATCTTAACGTCCGGACCAAGGAAAAGGTGGAACAGTCCACCTCTTCTACTACGGACACCTTCTGTGATGACAACATAAGTGTAATCTCTCAGTTATCGGGCACCTCAACCATTGGTGTTGATATTGGGAACATGTCCCTCAACGCCGGGGAATGGGTTAAGCTCAACTCCTTCGAAAGAAGGCGTTTTAAAAAGGGGCTCAAGGAAGGCAAAACTAGAGAAGAGGCTCTAGCTGCTGCTAAGTCCGCGACCCCTCTGAAAGCATCCTCGGGGCCTGTTGCTCCTACCCTAGACAAGAGGTCTGGTGGTAAGCGTGAGAGGTCTTTCGAGGTTGCTCCGGAACCAAATAAACCACCTGCCAAAAAAGCAAAAGAAGGGCCTTCTCCGGTAAAGCCCTCTTTCAGCCAGGTAGCAGGCAGTGTTAAGCTGGGCATCGTACCAGGTGATCTCAGTGGCAATCCTCTTAGTATGGAGCAAATGGCAAACATACAGGAGTGTGTCATTGACCTCATTATTGGGATGCAAGGCTCAAACCACAAGCCGCAATTCCTTGGCTGTTTCCGGAGAACAGGTTGGCTATTTTTTATATGTTCCGATCATTCCACAGCGGAATGGATGAGGAACAGTTTTGTAAGCCTAAGGGAAAAAATTGGTCTGAACATAACTTTGGTGGAAGAGGATGATTTTCCTCGGCCAAACATCGTTAGGGGGTTCTTTCCACAGAGCCTTAGCTTAACTAGCGAGAAGATTCTCGCTACCATGGCCGCGCAGAACGATGGTCTCGCGGCCAACTCATGGAAGATACTGCAACGGACGACAACTGGCGCACTCGTCCATTTGGTTATGGCCGTAGGCGAGTCTTCCATGAAGAAACTACGCGAATCCAACGGGAACATCGCATACCGCTTTGGTAGGATAAAACTCCTTCTCAAGAAGGATTCCCCCTCTACCAACCCAACCACTGGAGTCAGCTCCAGTAAGGAGGGTACTTTACCAGCCCCAGTAGTAGGCACAATCACAGACGAGGAGGCATCCAGGAACAGCAGCGCTATTGAGCATTCTGTTCCTGCTGCCTCTTCGTCGGGAGCACGATCAACGGATCTCTCCGCAACTCCTACTGTGGGATCGAGTAAATCAGCACTCACCCCGAAAACTAAGCATATGGGCGCTCGGGGTGTTACTGGGAAAAGTGGCAGAAACAGGCCAAGTCCCGCAAAGCAGACGGCTGGCAAGCAGCCAGGAGCGTAGAGCTCCTTTACCCTAATCATCCAGTATGGCTGGTACTATTAGGGTACTACAAGCGAATCTGAATCACGCAAAAGGAGCTTCGGATACCTTTTGCAACAGGTTCGCGAAACAACACTTAACCCTTGGCCTTATCCAGGAACCTTGGGTTAATGGAGGAAAAATCAGAGGCCTCTACCTCAAGTCATGTAAGTTGATTTACGATCGAAGGGAGGAAGTTCCCCGAGCAGCAATATTTGTTTCATCTAATATTAACGTTCTTCCAATTCCAGAGTTCACCACTAAGGATTTGGTTGCAGTAATCCTGGAGGTTCCGACTAGCAGGGGAATGCAGGAGACAATATGTGCCTCTGCGTACTTCCCTGGTGAGTCGGTTAGTGCTCCACCTGTAGTTGTACAGGATCTGGTGGATTACTGCAACCTAAAAGCAAGCATTTCATCATAGGCTGCGATGCTAATGCACACCATATCATTTGGGGCAGCAGTGATACAAATGGCAGAGGTGAGTCCCTTTTAAATTATCTTATGAGTAGGCACATAGACATTTTAAATAAAGGTTCGAACCCCACTTTCATAAACTCGACTCGGCGAGAGGTGTTGGACCTCACTTTGTCAAGTCAGTTTATTTCCAACTCTGTTGCAAACTGGCATGTTTCAAGCGAAGCTTCTCTGTCGGACCACATGCACATCAGGTTCGATATACCGGGAGTGATCATACAGGCAACAGAGCGTCGTATCCCTTGTTTTACAAATTGGAAAACATATAGGGATATTTTATTTATCAAAGCAGACATGCTGCCAACATCTTTGAGTTCAATTAGTGACCTAGAAACCGCAGCTGGTCTGCTTAATGACGTGCTCCTATCTTCCTACGAAAGCAGCTGTGTGGTGCGTAACGTTGTGGTTAATCGCAAAGTTTCATGGTGGAACGAACAGCTGGCTAAACTTCGTAAGAAGGTTAGGAAATTATTTAATAGGGCAAATCATTCCAATGAGTGGAATGAATATAGGCAAGCCCTAACCAGTTACAACACAGAACTAAGGCGTTCCAAACGCCTCACGTGGAGGAAAAACTGTGGAAATATCGAGGATATACCTACAGCTGCTCGACTCCATAAAGTTCTAGCTAAAGATCAGTCCAACGGGATTGGGCTTCTTCTGAAATCCGATGGTAGTTATACATCAGGTCGCAAAGAGTCGCTCGAAACCCTGTTTCAAGTGCACTTTCCGGGCTGCACTGTTTGCGACACAAATACAATCACTAACTCCATATCTGGTACATACATGGGTGTAAATATGGGTTGGGTTAATAGTTTATCCGGTAAGCTTTTTACTCCGGATAAAGTCAAATGGGCCATTAACTCTTTTCAGCCTTTCAAGGCTCCAGGAGGGGATGGAATCTTCCCAGCCCTCCTTCAAAGGGGCCTGGACTTGATTACCCCTGCTCTGGTGGCCTTGTTTAGAACTAGCTTCAATTGGGGTCACATACCACAGGCTTGGAGTCAAGTAAACGTGGTTTTTATCCCAAAGCCTGGCAATCGGCCATGTGAACTTCCTAAGTCCTTTCGACCTATCAGTCTTACATCGTTTATTCTCAAAACCATGGAACGACTTATAGATCTTCATATCAGAGACTGGTTAACTGCAACCAGACCTCTAAATCCAAATCAATTCGCCTATAGGAAAGGCAAATCCACAGAGGGTGCGCTGCATCTACTTGTCACCAAGATTGAAGCAGCCTATCGCTCGAAAGAAATTGCTCTGTGTGCATTTCTGGATATTGAGGGAGCTTTTGACAATACTGGATACGACTCAATTGCTAGGGCAATCAAGCGTAGAGGTATTGACGATCCGACTAACCACTGGATTAGTTCCATGTTGGTTAGTAGGAAGATTACATCTAAATTAGGTAATGAGTCAGTCACGATTACGGCAGCAAGAGGGTGTCCGCAGGGCGGTGTCCTGTCCCCTTTGCTGTGGTCACTCGTGATCGACGAGTTGCTTGATAATTTACATCTACTTGGGTACGATGCCATTGGTTATGCGGACGATTTGGTTATCATAGTCTCTGGAGGGCATGAACGTACGATGTCCGCCAGCATGCAACAGGCTTTGCTTGTTATTTCGAATTGGTGCACTGGGGAGGGCCTTTCGATTAACCCTAGCAAAACAGTCCTGGTGCCCTTCACCAAAAGACGTGATTTGAACCTTGGTTCAATTAGTCTTAATAATATAAATATCGGATACTCCAATGAAGTCAAATATCTGGGTGTTGTCCTAGATAAGAAACTAACTTGGAACTCTCATATTACTTCAACTACCGAACGCGCGGCCAGGGCCATGTGGGCCTGCCGGCGTATGTTCGGCAGGACATGGGGCCTGAACTCAAAAATGATCTACTGGATGTACATCATGATAGTGAGGCCAATTGTAACATATGGGGCAATAGTTTGGTGGCCTAAGGTACAGCAAAAAGTTATTATGAACAAGCTGACCTCATTACAGAGACTAGCATGTCTCGGAATTACAGGTGCTATGCGCACCTGCCCTACGGCGGCAATGGAAGCTCTCATCGGGCTCACTCCACTTCATATCCACGTCAAAAAATCAGCTGCTACCTGTGCAGCTAGATTGAAGCTCGTGAATCAATACAGTCATGATGACCATATGGGTCACTTGGACATTTTGAATGAACTTCCAGACCTGAATATGTTTTTTAGTGTCCCGGACGTTATGCCGAAAGAACTCTGCTTTGGCAGGAATTTCGTGGTAACAATCCCCGATAGAACAGACTGGGATACTGGGTTACCGCAGATGGAACCTAACAGCCTAGTCTGGTACACTGATGGATCAAAAATGGATAGTGGAGTCGGCATTGGTGTCTTTGGACCCAATCACAAAATATCGAAATCACTGGGTACTTACCCCAGTGTTTTTCTAGCCGAAATTCACGCCATCGAAATCTGCGCCTCTATTATTATGACCAAAGGTCTTAAAGGCGCATCCATCCACATTTTGTCTGACAGCCAAGCAGCACTGAAAGCATTGGCTTCTAACTGCTTGGTTTCCAAGTCGGTTCAAAGTTGTTATAAACTGCTACAATCTCTCTCTTGTCAAAACAAAGTAAGGTTGTGGTGGGTGCCTGGTCACATGGGCATCACTGGAAATGAGTTAGCCGACGAACTTGCACGGGCAGGCTCGTCGACTACACTCATTGGCCCTGAGCCTTTTTGTGGTATCCCGTGGGCTTCTGCAACCTACACAATCAGTAAATGGGAAAAAATACAGTGCTTGACTTATTGGAACTGTATTCCCGGCCTTAGACAAGCCAAATCTTTGATCAGACCATTTCACCACAAAAATTTGGCGATCAATTTCAGCAAAGAAAATATTAGGAAACTTGTGAGTTTTCTCTCAGGTCACTGTAACCTGAGATATCATTTGAACAAAATGAACCTGTCCACAGAGACGGAGTGCCGACTCTGTTTGGAAGAGACAGAAACCGCAGAACACATACTATGTGAGTGTGTTGCTCTGTGCACACGGAGGTGGATTCATTTTGAAGAGAGGTATCTGACCCCGGAGAAATGTAAATTGGCCTCTATAAACAGCATTCTCGCCTTTATTAGAGAGGTGGAGAAGCTCCTGGAGTAACAGTACCCAACAGCACAAAAGATCTTTTAGGTCGTAGTGCTAGCCGCTTTTGGGCAGGGACGAAAAAAAAAAAAAAAAAAAAAAAAAAAGAGGTGAAGACGATAAAAGTTACGCAGCCCGAGTCACGCGCGAATGCGTGAAATTCGAAATCACTAAATGCAGCGAAGAAGACCTAAAGATGCTCGCGTTCGTTCAAGGTCTTGTCGATTCGGATGACGCGGCAATTCTCAAGAGGCTGCTCGATATGCTGGATTTACATTATACGCAAAGCGAGGCAGCCGACGATCCTGGAACAGCGCCCAAACTAAACCTGAACACACTGGTCAGCACCTGCGAACGGATGCGAACCCTCGAAAAAGAGAGGGCCATGGTCGAGCATCCGGAGACGGTACAACAGGAAGTCCTGGCCGTACGCAAAAAACCGCAATCTGAACGAGATTCCACGTCACAACGACAGACCTCACAGCAAACTATAACCAATTCTACGAGCGCACCAAACCCATTTGTACCGCCGAGGCCGTGTGCTCACTGTGGGGGAAATCATTTCCACAAAGATTGCCCGTTTAGCGGAAAGACATGCACGCTGTGTAATGGAATTGGACATAAAAGTGAGGCGGGGTTCTGCAGCAGCTCGCGCATCAGGAGACAGCTCCAACAACAACGACGGAAAAATCCACGTCGTCGAAGTAACGCGGTCAGCACCCACCAACAGAAATCAACGAAAAAATTCGTCACAGCAACCGTGGACGGTATTAAAGTAAAGCTGCAGCATGACAGTGGTTCAGATTTGACCATCATCTCGCAAGCAAACTGGCTGAAGCTTGGCGAACCAAGTTTAAAACGGTACAATGGAACTGCCGTAAACGCTTCTGGCGAGCCTATCCAGATCTTAGGATGTTTCGACGCGGCTTTGACGATAGGCGAGTACGAAGCTATCGGGACAATTTTCGTCTCACCGTCATCGCTGAACCTTTTCGGCAACGAATGGATGACGAGATTGAATTTATGGGATGTGCCACCGTCAGTATATTGCCACAACGTCAAGGCAATCGACAGCGGTCCACGCACACTCGAACAAGTGGTTGAAGCGAATTTTCCACTGCTTTTCTCCAAAACCTTGGGTTGCTGTAACCAAATGAAGGCGTCGCTCACGCTTAAGCCCGAGGCAAACCCGATCTATCGCCGTGCACGGCCGGTGCCACACGCAGCCTCAAAGCCAATCGAGGACGAACTGTTTAGATTGCAGTGCCAGGGTGTCATCGTACCAATCAGCTACGCGGACTATGCAGCACCAATCGTGGTAGTGAAAAAGAAAGACGGGCGCATACGAATCACCGCCGACTACTCCACAGGACTCAATGACGTGCTGGAACCGAATAAATACCCGCCCCCAACGCAAGAGGGAATAATGGCTAAGCTCGCGGGAAATACAATTTTCACTGTCATCGACATGTCGGACGCTTTCCTGCAGGTGGAACTCGACGATGCTTCAAAAAAGCTGATGCCGATCAACACCCACTGCGGGCTGTTTCAGGTTAATCGCTTGCAATCAGGCGTTAAAACGGCCCCCGGCATTTTCCAACAATTAATGGACACTATGACAGGCGGCATCGACGGTGTTTTTCCGTGGATCGACGACATTATCATCGGAGGCAAAGACGATAAACAGCACCGCGAGCGCCTTTCCAACGTTTTAAGCCGCATGCAAGAATATGGTTTCACTCTCAAACCATCAAAATGCTCGTTCGGTCAGAAGTCCGTCGAGTTTCTGAGCCACATCATTGACGAAACCGGCATCCGGCCAAACCCAGCCAAGTTGGAAGTCATACAGCAGCTGCCACCGCCATTGGATATTACCCAGCTGCGCGCTTTTTTGGGTGCGGTAAACTGGTATGGCAAGGTATTCCAATATACACCGCAAACCGCCTACAGCGATACGCAGAGAACCTTCTTGCTTACGATTTTGAGATCAGGTATGTGGACACAAAAAGTTTCGCATATGCCGATTTCATTTCGAGATTAATCGCAGCGCAACCGCTGCTCGAATCCGAAGATACCGTCATCGCAACCGTCGATGCGGAAAATCATGATTGTTTCGCGATTGACACCGCTAAATCGCTGCCAGTCAACTTTGGGGACATCCAAAAGGCGACCGCAGAAAGCAGCGTGCTTCAAAAGGTCGCGCAATACGTCACATATGGCTGGCCACGCCAGCAGAAGCTTATTTCCGACTCAGCAGCAGCACACTTCTTCAATCGCAAGTCGGAGTTGTCGGTGGAGCAGGGATGTCTGTTCCTCGGCGATCGAATCATCATTCCAGACAGATTCCACAACCAATTGTTGAACGAACTACACGACGGGCACCCAGGGGTGGCACGCATGAAGCTGCTCGCGCGAAGCAAGTTTTTCTGGCCGGGTATTGATGGAGCGATCGAACAAGTGGTACGCCAATGCAGCGAGTGCGCAATCAATGCAAAGTCTCCAACAAAATGTACGCTTCAGGCCTGGCCGAGTCCCAGGGAAGCTTGGTCACGAATCCACATCGACTATGCCGGCCCAATCAGTGATGCCTACTATCTGGTCATCGTCGACGTTTTCTTCAACTGGCCAGAGATTTTCAAGATGCGCAGCACCAGCGCAGCTAAAACAATCGATAATTTGTGCGAAGTTTTCGCACGCCAAGGCATCTGCGAAACTATCATCTCCGACAACGGTCCACAATTTGTCTCGGCTGAGTTCAAACGGTTCTGTGAGGCGAATGGCATCAAACATTTGACATCAGCGCCCTATCATCCTCAATCAAACGGGCGCGCGGAACGTTTCGTCGGCATGCTCAAAACCGGCCTAAAGAAACTCGAAGGCGAGGGCAACGCGGAACAGGTCCTGCGCAAATTCCTCACGTGCTATCGCTACACACCATCACCAGCACTCGGGGACAAATCACCGTTCCAATTGATGACCGGGCGAGAAATGCGCACCAAGCTGGACTTGATTAAGCCACCACCAGTGCACAACGATAAACGAAATGTGGAAATGGAGGAGCGATTCAACGCTCACCACGGCGCGAAGCACAAAGAGTTCAAGGCTGGCGAGAGGGTGTTCTTCAAGTGTATGAAGGGCAACGATTGGATCTGGCAGGCCGGTACAATCATTGAACGCCGAGGGAAGGTCAACTACGTGGTCCAAGCACAGATGAAGAATAGCGAACGAAAGGTCACGTGCCACGCCAACCAACTGCGAACGCGTCTCACGGCTGCGCCACCATCAGAAAAAGACAACGTCTTGATGGACACTTTCCAGCTGCGACCAACGCGACGCGTAGTGGAACCAATCATTGTTCCGCAACAACTACTTCCAGAGGAGGAACCAGGGCCAGCACTAGGTGCAGAGCCACAGCACGATGCAGAGCCACAGCACGGTGCAGAGCCACAGCAACCCCGTAGGTCCCAGCGAACAACAGCTGGAAAGCTACCGTCGCGTTTTGCTGACTACGAGTTGGCGCCGACGGCCACTCTAAACGGGGAGAACTGTGAGGTGTGCTACTGTATGGCACGTGCGACTGTAGGGCAGACAACGCTACTAGAAAAGGTAGCGATGAGTAGTGGAAGGAGAGAGATGTTAAACCAGTAGAAGCAGACTAACGAACAAAGTTACACGTGTAAAGTGTTTTAATGAAATATATAAAGATAACCAAATATACAAATATATAGAGTTTTATTCCGGACAACCGAAGTTGTCACAAAAATGATCATTTATATATTTTTGAAATAAAATTATGTAATGGGTTAATGTTAAATTTACAAGAAAAACGAAATACAAAAATCAATAATTATTTTAATTTTGTGTAGTAAATTATTTGTTAAAAATAACATTCTAGTTGCCTAGAATAACCAATTTCATCAGGAGCTCATAATAGCAAAGGACAAAAACAAATTCTTAAACAAAAATCAACATAAACCATCTGACATAACCCCATAAAATGCAAATATTGGTCAATGTTTAAACATCAAATTCTAACAAACCAAAGGCTTTTCTAGTTATGTTATGTTAAAAATATATTAATTGGCCTTTTTTCAATCGATAATTTTATTTTGCACTTGGTTTCATGACAATTTTCATTCATTTTTTTGAAACTTTAATTTAGTTGTTTTTGATCAAACTCCAAGTAGTTTGATGGAAAACAACTAAATTGGGGTTTTAAAAAAACGAATGAAAATTCTCATGAAACCAAGTGCAAAATAAAATTGTTGATTGACAAAGGACTGATTATTATATTTTTAACATTTTATTTAAATAATAAACACCTTTGCATTAAAGTATTACTTTATCACCACATAAATAGCACTTCGGACCTTTCCGAAAGTTATACTTATTTATTTAGACATACTTATTTGCCGCCATCTTAAATAAGTAGGTAAACTCATCCGAATTGATTTCACATACTTATTTTTTATTTTGACTTTTTTGTAACTATAAAATAATTTTTTTAATTAAATAAAAGTTACTTTAAAACTTAATTACTACATAATATCACAATATGTATGTAATGAAATTAACAGAATTTTGGTTTTCGTTTAAGATTTTTTTTTTTGTAAGAACATACTTATTTTCAGTTACCTCGCCAACATACTTATTTAAATAAGTATGTCTAAATAAATAAGTATAACTTTCGGAAAGGGCCTTATAAAATTTTCATATAATGTCATTTGAGGTTATGTGGAAACGTCAACTTATCACTTTGATTCATCATTTTCCCCTTAAAATTCATTTTGCAGGGATGTGTTTGTAGACTTTCTCCATTTTTTATATCACTAAGACAAACCTCTTTTACCTCGATGTACTACCATAATGCTTCTAACATTCGAGGTAAAGCTAAATTATTCTTGCTTGGCGCGCTTGGCAACGCTTACGATATGATCATTATCTCGGAAACATGGCTTACTAAAAGTGTAAATACCGCGGAATATTTTTCACCTAACTACGTCGTTCATAGGAATGATCGACATTATTTTTGTACCATCCTGAAAGGGGGAGTTGTGTTGCTCGCTGTTAAATGTTCGATTTCGAACGAGCTCATTGCGTGTCATCCAACTTATGATGTTATTGCTGTACGTATTAATGTAGCCGGCGCCTCCATCCTCGTGGTTTCCTGCGGATCTACTCTGGAACATTATCTTGGAATTATTAATTTTATCGATTCTGCTGTTGCGCCATTGGTTCGTGTTGGTGAACAACTAATTGTTACTGGTGACTTCAATCTTCCTGAGATTACTTGGATTGATGTTGATGGAGTTTTCACGGCCTCTTCCATCGACGAAAAAGGTTTAGCAGTCACTGATTGCTTTGCTAGCACAGCATTGATGCAGGTGAACCGAATAAGCAATAGTCGAGGGAAATTAATCGATTTTTTTTTTTCAACTGACCTTATGTATTTGGAGCTCTCGCCGTGTGAGGACTTCACTGGAAGTACGAGATTATATCATACTCCAATTATGAAATATATTTTTCAAGAGAACTGTAATACTATGTGTACTTTTAGTAATTCTTTTCATTCCGATTTTAGACATGCTGTTGAAATTTCTTGCCGATTTGGACTGGGTATTTCTAAAACGAGGAGGAGACTTGAACGATAGCTTTTTTTTATTCAACGAGCTTCTCAAGTCTGGTATTGAAAGATGTGTTTCATCAATGAGAAACGAACCTCGGTATTGAAAAACGCCGTAATAAGTTACATACTTTATATAAGTTACACGGTGTTAAGTTTTATTCTAGCTTCAACACTGCTCGTAGGGAGTTTAAAACTTTAAACTGGTTCCTTTACAAAACTACATTTTACAAATCGAAGATGAATTAACTTCCTATCCTAAGAATTTCTGGAATTTGATAAATGGTAAAAGGAAGGTTGCTTTTCAGAACTATCTCGCTAGTCAGCCCTCTGATATATCCAATTTGTTTGCCAATTTTTTCGAGCCTGTCTATGAAGAACCTGCGGTATCATGTAACAAGCCTTTAACTAACCGCAGTCTTTCTGATTTTATCTTTTTAAAATTTACAGAAGCAGAAGTCTATGATGGGTTAGAGGACTTGAAGTTGATAAGGAGGCAGCACAAGATAACTTGCCACCCATCCTTTTTAAGAATTGTGCAGAGAGTCCAGCCCCTCCACTATAACAATAGCCTACGTACTTTCATCCGTCCGATTTTCAAATCTGGCAAAAGAAGTGAAGTCAGCAACTATCGTGGAATCGCTATTTTTTCTGCTACACCAAAACTATTCGAATCCATGGTACAGAAATTTGTAGTGATTCACTCATACAATTAATTTATTCCAATTCGTTTATCCCTACAATTATTCGAAATGCAACTCATTTCGACTATAAAATATAATTGTATCTGAACAGCCTTTTTCAGCTTAAGTAGTCGTGACAACTACAGAGTGTATTTTGACTTACTCTATGGTTGGAATCCTTGCTTAAATATATTCCACAAATGTATATATTAGTACCTAGAGTTCACTACTTTGTACTAAGAAAATATCTTGGACACCTTAGTACAACACTCAAAACAATTTCACCACTATCTTTTGTGGTTATTCGCAACTAATCAGCAAATTATCACTGTGTTCCATTGGAAACAATTTGCTACTGCCAAGTACTTGTGAGTAGATGTTCAATGGAACGCAAATTTTTGTGACAGTAGTAAAACATAACTTCAATTTAAATAAAACTGCTAGATTTTAATAAAAAATACATTGATCTATTAATAATAATAAGTAATAAAACATTAAACAACAAAATAATTAAAATATTTTTAGGATTTAACAATTGCGCGTCGTATCACAAACATAAACCAAATTTTTTTGTTTTTAACCCTAATCGAACCAACATTTTTTTGTTATGTTAGTAAATTCAAATTCTAATCAAATAATTCACGAAAATTTTTCAGAGAATGATTAGATATCAAGTACGTTGTATGGAAATGTTTCAAAATAAAATACATACAAGTTTATAACTAAATTAACATTATTTTAAAAATCAATGCATTTATCAAACGAGCCAAAAAAGCACACCTTGGTTGGATTAGGGTTAGAAAATGACGTTTCACACAACCAAAATTGGTATAGAGCCATCTATTAGAATTTTTTAAACTAAACTCCCTCTTTCGTTAATTATATGCGTAACTCATGCTGAAGTGATGGTGTAGTTGTTCGAACACCATCACTTGAACATGAGTAGTTGCGAGTAGATACAAGTACTTGTGAGTAGTTTGCTAACGCCAATGGAACACGCTTTATGTTTTAGCTGAATTTTACTTTTATTTCAGTGCGCTGTTTTACGTACTTAAAATTCATCTCATATATTTTGGTTCATCGTCTTGAACAACATACTTCATATATATACTCTTTTATTAAAAAAACTTGAAAGACACACATGTCACAATTTTCAAAGAAAATAAAATAAAATATCTTGTTAGTGAAATCTACATCAACATTTTGTTTCGCGATTTAATTAATTTCCTAATTTGTAATACAAGTGGTGGTGGTGAATCTTACACCCCAATTACCATAGTCGCGTGACGTTATTTTAGATGACTATAGTCACGTCACATCAATTTTGCCATTCTCTTAGTCGTTTATTACGACTAAAATCACTTTATACGACAGATCGATGATTTTTGTAAGTGACAGACAAAACCACAAAATGGAAAGACACAATAATTTTATTTTATATATTTTAAAATGTTGTTTTTTGAATAATTTTGTGCAATCTTTTAAATATGTTGTTGTTTAAAATAATAATATTGTTGTTTTAAAACGATTTTATTTCTTATTTACCTAATATATTTCAAGTTGCAGTCGTGTCACTTGGTTCGCCTTCAAGAGTATCAATTTTCAAGTGACGTGAGATAACTATAGTCACGTCACTTGAAATGACACGACCATGGGAATTGGGGTGTTAGTTAATAAATATTGCACATAATTGAAAATTATAAATATAAAACCGGCTCTTATACGATAATTGTGCAGCCGTCAGTATATTCAACTTTTTGATTTCTCATTGGCGACACGCGCACAGCTCAACAAATTTTTGTGTTTTTCATTTAAAAGGAAGTCACATTGGTCCGCTTTTATTTTCATTATTTGTAAATGATGTTGTTGAGTGTTTTGAATTTGGTCATTGTCTGCTTTACACAGATGATATGAAAATATTTGCTCCAATTAATGAGGTTGCTGATTGTGTGAAATTGCAAGGTGACTTTGAACAACTTTTGCAGTTGGTCGTTTAATAACAAATTGTCGCTGAATGTCGGTAAATGCAGGATTTTATCATTCTCTCGGATGCGCTCGCCAATATTCCAGCAACATTTTTTATACAATATTGTTGTTGATAGAGTTGAGTTCATGTCCGACTTAGGCATCAATATATTCTCCCACCTTATAATGATCGTTGTTATTTATTTAAAAATACAACGTTTGGATCACCGACGAGACGTTGCATCTGCTACCTTCGTTCACGATGTTCTGACTTCCCGAACAGATTGTGACAAATTACTTGCTCGTTTCAATATCTACGCTCCTACACGCTGTTTGCGCGGTCGCCGTTTGCTACATATTGATCCTGTTTCTGAGAATTTTGCACTTTTGGAACCAATCTTGAGAATGTCGCGGCATTTTAATTTAGTTTACGACTGTAGGTCACCCAGCTTTACTACAAGGAGGCTAAATAAAACTGGAGGGTTCCTGGTATCCAGAGTCCGCATACTTGACCGGACTGATTAACCTATCAGCTATTCATCCATCGGCATATGCTGTTCCACCTTAGATTAGAGTTTTTTGACAAGGGGTTCGCCTTTAGCGCCGTGCCAAATAGGTAAAAATGTGGCAAATGGCCTCAGTTACCAGTGGTTGCCACTAGGAGGAAGCACCTTCACTTGTGAATTGTGACCAGGTTACCCCTTACACAATTGTACCCATCACGCAGCTGCCTTATACATGACCAGAACAGCTCACGTGATGCGCACCCTAATGGAAGGTTACGGAGCTGATGCATTAATCTACTCAATTTCGGTACCCCCCCCCCCCTCCAATATACGTCAAACCACCTTGTGTAAACGTAACGGCAGGACATACTCTTTTTTTTACAAAAGACCACACGAATATCAAGGTGCTTTTTTAGAAAAATATTATGTATCAGTAAATTGAAGCGTCGTTCCGTTTTTTGATGGGTTTTAACTAGTTTGATTAATATAATAAATATTGAAAATATAGATTTAAAAAAAATGATATTGAGAAAATATTAATTTAAATATTTTCTTTTATTTCTAATACCGAATTTACACAGTAAAAATGCTATTACTAGTAAAATACTATTTTGATAACCGTATTTACAACAAATAAGAAAATTCTTTTATCCATGATGAACAAAATTATTTTATTTTGATAAATTGTTTATTTATTATTAAGCATACAAATTATAAAAAAAATTATATTTTTTTAACAGGGATTAACCTTAATTACCGCCTGTTCGCTTTCTGGCGTACTACACACAAGACTTTTAGATATTTTTTTATATTTCTCCTGTTTTCCACACATCTTCGTGGAGTCCAGCAATTTTGTATTGGGTTAAATCAGAGGAATTGCCAGACCAGGGAAGAATCGTTATATTTCTATTACAAAGGAAATTATTCACTAATCTTGCAGTATCGCATGGCGCGGCATTATCTTTTATAAAGGTGGAGTCGCATTATGGTTGGAGTAAGGAATTCATAAACAGGAGCAGGGTGCTCGATAAAACAATTATGTGTTGATCTTTGCCCGTAGTTTCACGGACAACGTATACTGGATCAGCTCATTCACTCGTTCATCACAAATACAGGCCCAAATCATCACTGCTGCTGGATGTTTTACGGGTTTGACCGCACAGCCTTCTTTAAACATTTCACCAGACCTTCTCCTAATGAATTGGACTGACTCCGTCATTGGTGCTAGAATGCCTGTAAAGAACATAGTAAACAAAACAAATTTCTCGAATACGTATATGTACATATATATTTATATGTAGTGGAAATAGTAATTATACGCCTGAATGTGGATAAAGAAAGTAATTACCTAATAAATTATAATACAATTCAGTGACGATTTTTCTTCAATAAAGAAACCAAACACGATTTTCCTTGAATATCCGAAGTATGGACTTGATGTAAAAATTATCAAATGGCTGGTCCCTGGGGTCGGCCATATAAACTACAAACTTTATTTTCATCAAATGTTGTACGATTTTCCGCGACGAAATTTGTTCAACAAAAATCAAAAGTTCCAAAGTCAAATGATTTTTCTCGAATATCCCATGAGTGCATATTGAAGGAAAAATTATCAAATGGCCGGCCCCTTGGGTCGGTCATATAAATAACAAGCAATATTTTCATAAAATGTTGTACGCTTTTTCGCCGACGAAATTTGTTTAATATAAATCAAAAATCAGAAAGTCAAATGATTTTTGTCGAATGCCCGTTCTATGGACTTGATGTAAAATTATGAAAATATTGTTTGTTATTTATATGGCCGACCCGAGGACCGGCCATTTGATAATTTTTGCATCAAGTGCATACTACGGACATTCGAAAAAATTCATTTAACTTTGGGACTTTTGATTTTTGTTGAAAGAATTTCGAGAAAATCATACAACATTTTATACAAATATTGCTTGTTATTTATAAGACCGACCCTAGGGACCGACAATTTGATAATTTTTGCATCAAGTGCATACTACGAACATTGGAGAAAAATCATTTGACCTTGGGACTTTTGATTTTTATTAAACCAATTTCGTTGGCGGAAAGCCATACGACATTTGATGCAATTATTTCTTGGTATTTATGTGGCCGACCCCAGGGACCGACCATTAGATAATTTTTGCATCAAGTACTACGAACTAATACTACGAACATTCGAAAAAAATCGTTTGACTTTGGCAATTTTGATTTTTGTTGAACAAATTTGGTCGGCGGGGAATCGTACAACATTTCAAAACAATATTATTTGGTATTTATATGGCCGACCGCAGGGACTGGCCAATTGATAATTTTTGCATGAAGTTCATACTTCGGACATTCAAAAATAATCATTTGACTTTGGGACTTTCGATTTCTATTGAGCAAATTTCGTTGGCGGAAAATCCTACAACATTTGATGCAAATATTGCTTGTTATTTATATGACCGACCCTAGGGGCCGGCCAATTGACAATTTTTGCATCAAGTGCATACTACGGACATTCGAAAAAAATCATTTGACTTTGGGACTTTTGATTTTTGTTGAACGAATTTCGTCGGCGGAAAATCGTACAACATTTGATAAAAATATTGCCTGTTATTTATATGGCCGACCCCAGGGATCCACTATTTCATAATTTTTGCATCAAGTACATATTACGGCCATTCGAAAAAAATTGTTTCACTTTGGGATTCTTGATTTTTGTTGAACCTAGTTCGTCGGCGGAAAATCGTAAAACATTTAATAAAAATATTGTTTGTTATTTCTATGGCCGACCCCAGGGACCGGCCATTTCATAATTTTTTCATGATGTGCATACTTCTGATATTCGAGAAAAATCATTTGACTTTGGGACTTTTATTTTTATTGAGCAAATTTCGTCGACGGAAAAGTCCACAACATTCGATGCAAATATTATTGCTTGTTATTTATATGACCGACCTCATCGACCGGCCCTTTGATAATTTTTGCGTCAAGTGCATTCTATGAACATTCGAGAAAAATCATTTGGCATTGGGATTTTTGACTTTTATTGAACAAATTTCGTCGGCGAAAACCCGTACAATATTTGATGCAAATATTGCTTGTTATTTATATGGCCGACCCCATGGATCAGCCATTTGATTATTTTTGCATTAAATGCATAATACGAATATTCGAGAAAAATAGTTTGGCCTTGGGACATTTGATTTTTGTTGAACAAATTTCGTCAGCGGAAAATCATACAACATTTGATGCATTGCCTGTTATTTATATGGCCGATTCTAGGGACCGGCCATTTGATTATTTTTTCATAAGTTCATACAACGGGCTTTCAAGGAAAACCATATTACTTTGGGGTTTTTGATTTTTGTTGAATAAATTATGTCACTTCCATCGTGTGTTAGGCGATACAAAATCCCCTTAATGTATACTATTTAGTTTACTCACACTATTACATTTTTTGTTATTTGCTAAGAATTTCACTTCGTTTAAATATAACCTAAATTTTTCTAGAAATAGTTTTACTTGGTTGCAATTATTTACTTTAACGGAAATACTTCATTTTAATGAATATTTTATTTTATAACTTTGCTCTCTGGCAAATTGGTTATTTTAAATAAACCAAAAGCTTGTTATCTTAGCTTGTTATCTAGTAGTAAGACGTTTCTATTTAAATCGCGCGGGCTTGTCCAAACGTGTAGTTTTTTTTATTTCTCAGGTTGGTAGCATCCTAACAGACATCTGTGTCAAGTTTAAATGTACTACCATGTTCTGTGTGACAATGCAATATCCAGAGTGATTGGTTTTGGTTGGTATAAGTTGCTCAAAGAAGATAGAGACGCATTGAAGACGATGACATCTTTTTCGTCCTTCGACGTCAACCGAACGCCACGTCAAGGAAGTCAAGTATTTGGTGCTCAAAAATCGTCGACTAACAATTAGAGATTTGTTTGACATTACGCAAATATCATTTGGGTCGATACAATCGATTTTGAAAGACCATTTGGACCTCAAACGCGTCGTGTTGATGTCTGTGAAACAATAATTTCAGATTACCAGAATGTCATCAAACTGTCAACCAATCATTTGAATATCATGCCAAAGATGAGCCAAGATCGAAAAAACACGACCATGAATTCCTTCTGCCGGGCCAAACTGTTAACAAGGAATATTATTTGAGCGTTAAGCGTCGTTTGCGTGACGCCATTTACCAGAATTATGGACAGACAACTCTTGGTTTTTGCATCACGATAACACATCGCAGAAGACTGGAAGGCAGCTCGTATCTGTTCACTTCAATAAAAGGGAAATTGGTTAAACTATAACAACAGCTTAGCTAAACACAGGCTACAAAGTTTTGGCCAACGTAGTCGTGATAAAGTTGTCAACTTATAGGGAACGGATCTTGGGTGATTGGATATCGAACTTTTACTCTGAGGACGGTGTTGGAGAAGTGCTATGAAATGGACATCCTTTTGCACAATCGTACAATAGCATTAATATAGGGAACGTCGTATCCTACCTGGGCATACCGTCAAAATTGGTTTCTATGTTCCAGCTTTTAATGGGTGGCTCAATATGGAAAATGCTAATAGAAGGCAATATTTGGGGTGCTTGCGAGACTACATCTGGCGCGCCACAAATAAACCCAACTGTTCAAACTCACTTTAACCTTTTAACAGCTGCCTTTATTATAAATCAACCCAGCTATATGTGAGCATACGCATTCTGGATCGCAACATCATCTCCCTGAAAGAGGTCTTTCTTCTGTTGGAATTAACAGCCCAACAAATTGACCTTCAGATCAACGAAATGAAGACTAAATACATGGTCAGGGCGAGAAGGCAGACGCGCGGAGATTTCATTTCAGGAGATACACATTATGAGAAGGTGAATGAGTTCAAATATCTAGGATCATAAAACAGCAAAAAACATCCAGAAAATTCTTTTACCTGAGCGTCAGATCATCAAAACAAAACTCGGTCCCATCAAACAGGGAGCCACGTACATAATGCGAATGAACAACGAGATTAGAAACGATCTGTTGACATCATTGGATGTCATCAGATAACATTGGAAATATCAAAAGTTTATTTTTTTCGTCTTTCTACTAAAATAAGAAATCTATGATAAACACGTTGTCTCTGATAAAATACTGTAGTTAAACAACCTTAAACATATAAATCCTCTCTGCTCTGTTCCTTTCAAATTGGATACTTGAAACAAGACTTGAATTTGTTGTGTTTCAACTCTCAAGTTTCGTTTTTCGAACAAAATTCTTGCTCATAGGATGGATTTTAAGTACATATAGTATGTACATGAATGCAACTCTCAAGTTTGATTTTACGACCAAAATCCTTGCTCTGAGGAAGAATTATTTCCGATATATTTAGCTTATTTTGTAGAAAATGATTCTTGGAGGAATTCTTTGTCGCCCTTCCTGTCGCTGCCTTTATTTGTTTTTAAATTTTGAAAATCTCAAAATTGGTTTTAATTTTGACACTTCTCAGTTTGATTCCTTATTATTCATAGGGACTAGGATTTATTGAGGAAGATTGAAAGCAAAACCTTTTATTGAAAAGTATGTAGAACTATAGTTAAAAACGATAATAATTTTAATTTACACAAGAGCGACAGGGCCCTCCACGCAAATAAGAACACTAAAATATCAAATTACATTATATTTTATTAAATCTTATCTATATCTCTTTTTGATGACTTAAGAAAGTTTTTATATGTATATCACAGCAAAAATTTCAACAGGTGTAAGGCATGAATCCCGAACATTAGGAAATGATCTTAATAAATCTTATTGGAATCACCATATTGTTGGTTTGCCTCAAACGGAATAATTTAATTTATTCAGAAACTAGATACCAAAACATGCCCCCTCAATGGTTAACAATTAGATCAAATCTTTCAAATGTATGATGTGTTTGTTTGTTGCTATTTTTTATTTCTTTAAACAAAATATGTACATATGTATATACTATATGTACATACATCAGAAAAAAAATCGAAAACGAGATGATGATGCTGAGCGCGTTTCGTCAGTCTGTAAACAAAAAAATTGTTTAGTTGTTCATGTATGTATAAGAAACAAAGTGGGCGATTCAATACACCTTCTTAGTCTTGAATATATTCCGTCGGTAGTTATTTATTTGTACAGCGAACTATATACGATTATTAATTAAACAAATGTGTATTGACTTGATATCCGCTCAATTTGTATTTATAGCCTTAATTTTAAATTTCGAGCTATTATTTAACAAGCAATTTTATGCAAAAAAAATGTTGCACATATTAGATCTGCGCTCAAATAAATCTCTGCATGTAAAATTTATGTTTAGGTTTTCTTAAATAAATAATAAAAAATTTTATGAGTATAGTGGTGGTTAGTGTTACAAAAAAAAAACTGTAAAAGTACTAAATTTAGAAATTCTGACATTGACACACCTAAAACTTAGATTGACCGTATTTCGTTTAGATTTTTTGTTTTTCATTCAAATCAATTAAAATAAAAATACATAGAACATGGTTTGCCGGTGATTCTGTCGTATCATGCCATTTATGAAATAATACTCGTAGGAAACTATTTTTACATAATTAGAGCAACATGACTTTTTCAATGTCAGTGTTAAGTAGACATATTGAAGCTATTTGGTAAAATTCATACACTCACAAATAAAACTATCGACCAAAACCATGTAGGCTAGGTTAGGTTAGAGCTGTTAGATCTATCGTTTAATAAAATAATCTACGAAATAAATAAAAATTATCAGGAAAGTGAAGATATTGGTGTTACGATCGAAGCACATTTCCATAGGGAGTACAAACTTTACAAGATTTATTAAATTATCAAACAATAATTATTGATGCAGGCTACCTAGTCAGTGATATTCATAAGAGAAGTGTCAAAATTGGTAAATATTTAAAATTGGTCAAGATTGGGTTGGTTAGATTTTCATACGTTTAAATATCAAAAGTAGTAAGAGATATGGGTAAAAATTATTTGTTTGAAAAACGAATATGACTAAAAAAATTCTGAAGATTGGCGATAGTAAGTGGCGACTCACCGGAAGAAAGACTTCCAAATTTCTTCGGGTTATTAAATTCTACGGCATGTTGTTTGTATCACCATCAAACTAACCGATATTATTTTGAATTACACAAACTACTTTTATAATTTGAAAATTCATATTTAACCTAAAACCAGAGCTATTTATATAAACAAATTTGTATGACTTCATTTCATTTCCTGTAAGCCGCCGAGGGTTAGCAAATATACTAATGTTGGAACAAATACAACGTCGTACAGTCAGAAAATTCAAGTTTTATTTTCTTCAGTTATATTTTAGATTTACAGTCTTAAAGTCGTTTACTTTTCGCGTGTGCTGTTTGAAGTTTTGCGTCTTATACAATTTAATCGTTAAACGTCGATTGTGATTTGTTATAAACTGTATTAGGTGCCTAGTGAAAAAATTATAAAAATAAATTTAAATAATTTGGTTAGGTAATCAATCTTTATATTTTAGATAATATAATAATTTAGTTTTTAGTGTAATTTAATAGTGATTCATATACCTGTGATAGTGTGAGATATTTATAAATAAAATTCTATATGTGCATATTTTAGGATTTTCATATGTATTAAAGAAAATATTTTTTTTTTTTAATGAACGAAGCATTTATATATGCATATCCCAAAACCTGAATGAATAGCAAAAATATACATTTTAAAACTATATTGCGATTAGACTAAGTGAAGCGATCACCTTCGGCTTTTAATATAAAATTAAATTTACGTCATATTTGATAGTAGCATAATAATAGTAATGTTTCTTAACCTTGATCAATGAGTATATAGCAGATTTTTCTCAGTAGTGCTTATAAGGCAATATGTTGTAAATAAATTAATGTAGGTAGTTTTACAAAATGTATGTTGCTCACATCACCAACATTAGAATACATACTAAAGAATGTGGTGTAATTATATACACAGATGCTCGTATTTAATTATGTAAACGACCCTTGTCAATCAAAATCTTCAAAATAAAAAAAATAAAAATTTATATTATTTTTCGTGAGCACAAATTTAAGGTCAAGATTTGTTTATACCATGTTATGAGTAAAGACGTGATAAGGTATATCGCGCAAAGAAAATACACGACTACATGTGTAAGCCTACACAAAATCGCGCGATGAATGACGTTAAGTTATCTAGATCAAAATATATATAATTTCTAAATTATAACCGCGATATTGATGTGATGACATTCCATGTAACATTCAGCTCATTTTACCAATTCCGTTATCTGTTGTGGGTAACGCGTATAAATTGAGTAACTGTATATGTAATTCAATTTCCAGAAAACATATAAAAATATTTTGTATGCGGTTGGTCTGGTTTTTGCTCCGAAATTCTATAAATACTCTTACAAAGTTTTAATTATAAAAAAAATCTTATCAGATTAAACTTCAACTAAATTAAACAAAAAAAAAAAACTCGAACTGTATTTACAACAGTTACAGTAAACAACACACATGTTTTGTAGCTTTTCAATAAACTTGTGCTGGATTGCAAAATCCGACTGGATATATTGAAGAAATTGTAAATAAATACACAATAAATGTTTATTATTTTATCTCATCAAATTATGAAATTCCGGTTATTAAAATTTGTTACTAACGATTTGTATTTATGTACACACATAATATACATAGGTACTACAAAATGGTATAAACAACAGACAGAGCACAGAAGTAAACTACAAATTACGATATTACGTAATTTATGTTATTATTTTGACTTAAAGCTAAAACCTATATACATATTGCTTTAAAATAGTTTATATATTTATATATATATATATATATATATATATATATATATATATATATATATATATATATATATATATATATATATATATATATATATATATATATATATATATATATTGTTTATTTAATTTGTCGTTTTTCTTCTACAACATAATTATAACTCGTTAAGAAGCCGTGAATACGTAAGGTAATTGCCTAATGGCAACTAATGCCTACGTAGCATTATTCAATTGATAGGCATTTAAGACATGTGTATATATGGTCGTTTCATCAGAATATTTAGGTAGAGCAGGAGTGGAGTTATTATTCCACTGGTTATATTGACAGGAGTGGAGTTATTATTCCACTCGTTTCATAACATAATAATTTAATGCATAGGTTAGAAACAATAACATAAAAATAAGGTACTTAATACGTACATTTATCCAGTATATCAGTGCTTTCAGTTAAAAAATCCAGAAACGAATAAGTAAAATTTGATTTCTACTCTCTCGTAACTTCGGATGAACTTTACTTATATACTATATCGCTATTCAAAATAGTTTTGGTATTTTCAGTTTAAAATTTGAAACTTAAAATTTCGAGTGATCAACAAATTTCCAAAATTCAGCGTTGTTTGTTTATTTAAAATTATATAATGCCACATTTGGCCTAAACCAATGCTCTAACCCGGCCACCCACATATTGCATTTTCGAATTCCATCTTGAGTTATTAAATTCCAAGAATCCTCTAAGACTTTACGTAACTGCCTAAAGGTATTAATTTGGACATCGTTACTTTGAATGGTTACGCTCACGCTCAAGCGTATCCCAGATATCTTCAAAAAGATTTAATTCAGACCGTCTTGCCAGGCATGCTATACTAGTGGGTTTGAAATTAAGGACATACGTATTTATAATTTCGTCAATTAGTGACCTTTCCTGACTCTTCGTTTAAGGTATTGGGTTTTGTATTATTTACATAAATGCAAAATATAAGGTAAACATTAATTTTAATTAAACCTATTTATTTGCATAAAATTTCCCATTAAAATAACAAACCAAAACTGACTCAATGTAAAATCTTGAATATAAAAACTTAAAAGCAGATAGTACATACATTCTTCTAAATTTAGAAATTATGCTCGATGCTCATTAACGCCAATCCAGGAAGTTTTTCTTGCAGTATTGTCTTGCGAGTATAACTTTTATTCTTTTCAGTGCTGAGAAGCTTCGTTCCACCTGAACTGTATAGTTGACCTGACGCATTTCTTTATTTAAGATTATTTTAATAATATCCAAAACTCTTTTATTCTGGAAATTTTTCGATTTATGTACCACTGGTAACTCATTTTGCAATTTGCATAGAATATAATGTACGCGATAGAACTTATTTAAGGACAGCAATAAACCAATAGGAAAAATTTGATTTTACAATGTTTCGGAAATTCGAAAGAACTTAGAATTTCTACGAAGATCAGTTTCCCTAAGCTTTCAAATCTGGCAGTTAATAGGACTAAAATTATGCCAATAATTTCACAATGAATTTGTTTATAAAATAAGTTTATATTGTCAATTTTACGTCGTTTGGTTGGAGGTTCAAATTCCGAAACAGCATCAGATTAAATGTCTATGAACTTGTCTCTTAATTCTAAAATGTACACTTTGGTTCTTTGAACATCTCTTAAACAAATATTTAAATTAAAACTATTCCTTTGCTTATTTGAAAATAAAATATCTGTGACAGTTCACAATTTTGAAAATAGTTTCAAAAATAAAATGGTTTAAATGAACTCAAAAATTATTCCAATCAGCTTTGTGAATATTAAAAGTAATGTCTTGAAAAAAGGTCCACCTGATTGCAAGGCGTTATTTTACTGTTTCATCTAGAGCATTTGTTCTTTTAGTGGAACGCCCTAAACATGTTGATGTGCCTGACAGAGTTTTGAAGAATTGTTTTGCTTTCTTAATGAAGTCCAAAGATCTTGATAAAACTAGGTTCAAAACATGTGCATTAGAATGTTCGAATTTCGAACTAATATTTGAACAGCATTGTGATATCTCCGGACATAACTGCACACCATCAGATCGCAGCCCATATAATTTTATTCTCAATTTTCAAACGTTTGATGTATTTTATAACAAGCTCGAACAAGCCAAGTGTTGATCTATCTGCATAAATATCGACAAACTTGTAAAATCTTTCAATGATTTTATCGTTTAAAATATAACGAAAACTGATTGAGATTTTAGAAAATATCAGTATGGCTTGCTTTGCAAAATTTCAGTTTCAATTATTGGCAACATAACATTGCCAATGCTGCGTAGTAATTCGTTTCATGCAACTACCGAACTTTCTTTGAAAACTGTTGTTCTCGTAAATGTTGAGCAAGTGGTTCATGATATTTTGCAGTAAAGTATAAAAAAGCTCCTTTTAATTTTCCTGATTTCTAGGATTAGCTCCTTCGTCGAGGCCTCTAAACGCTAGTTCTGTCTATGCAATAAAGTAAAAAATAAAAGTATGTGGCTATTGGCTAAGTAGGTTCCAAATCCTGGAAGAATTCTCCCTGTTTAGAAAGCCTGCTTATTTTGTTAGCACGCAGACCCAAATTTAAAAATATCATCTGTTAAGTGTATTGGTATTACAAAACACAATGACTTATTTTTACAGCAATAGTATTGGGTTTTCTATACAGAGAGAATTTTCGAAGGTTTTGCTATAGTCATTAATTTATAGATAATTAATTAATTTAATTAAAGTTAATAAGAATTTAAATTAAAATATTTTATTCTTTTATTAAAATTTATTTTTATTTAATTAATTTAGTTAACATTTAATTTTGAAATTTTAAACCACCATCACGCGTATTATAAATATGGCAGACGGCCAACACAAACAGCGACGAATTGAAGAACGACGTGTTGTCGCGTTGATATCCGAGGCGATACTAATTAATTTAATTTTATTTTGTTTCCCACCCAATTGTACTTTGCGTGAGCATTAGCAATCGTAGTAAATTATAATGTTCGCATTTTTTTCGGGCTATTTTTACGAAATATGCTATAAAGTGATGATCACGGTGAGGTAAAAGTAAAAGAGAGCATCACCGTGATTGATCATTGATCGCTTTAGGAGCGCTCAGTCGTACAACAGAGTTTGTGTTTCGTTTTTATTTTTCGTCGCGCAGTTGGTTTGGTATGTCTGCACCAGTGAATAGGTGTATTGTTTTTGTACAAACAGGTGTATTTTTTTGTGTGGATGAATTAGTTGAAGTGGCGAGTGAACAAATGTATGTGAGCCAAATGAGTGAGCCGCCACATGTTCTTTAAAAATTACAAACCATACTCTCTCCTCTTTAGTTCATTTCAAGCGGGTATATGAAATGTCTATGTGTATAAGTTAATTGGGTTCGGTTGGTTTTCTGTTCAGAAAGCAACATGAAAAGTTTTAAATAACGAATTTCCCAAGAATTTTTATCTCAACCTTCTAATTTTATCCTATCTTTGAATCCTTTTGTGGAGGTCAAGGTACTCCCGACTATTTGGCAGTTCACATTTAATGTGCTTACATTACGCGGTATCCAAAACGAAGAACCACGTCTATAGGCCCGTTTTGCGTAGACCACCTCCATATTGCATTGCTTCGTGCCATCCTTAAACAAGATTTTTTTTGGTTTTATCTCTCAAAAAATATAGTTTTTTGTTTATGCAAAATAAACTAAATTAATAATTTAAAATAATTTCAATATACTGAAAATATTTAAATAGTTTAAAACACTACAAAAAACTGTAATTAATTATGTTGAAAAAAATCTCTATAAATTAAATTGTTTGATGTTTATTTTCCATTTTTATTTTTCAAAAATTGTTTTTCATTAAAAAAAAAAATTAAAAAAGTAAAATTAGCTTACACAGAAATAGAACTGTGTGAATGTCGTGAAGCAGAAAAAATTGTAAGAGAATTTATCTGTATTAATATGATTCGCTAGTACATAACGGACAGTACATTCCGTATATATAGAATGTAAATTGTGATATAATCAGTCCAGTCGCCGAGGCCTGATGAGAAGATTGATTTTTTCATAATCATAAGCTCATCAGTTCGAAACTGGATTGAATTCTCTTACAATCTTCGGAACATATTAAAATCATATAAATTAAAAATTAAATAAATAGAATTCTGTCTATTAGTCGGTTTCGTTGAATGATTGTTTTTAAATACTAATATACTTCTACGTGTTAAAAAACACATTTAAAATGGTCTAATCACCGGTAGCATATTAGAAATTACATGAATTAATTAACATTCTTAAAAAAAAAAAAAAAAAAATGTAAAAAAAAGATAAAGATGGTTAGTTCCATCATACTGACAACTGAGTTATGATTTGTTATACTTGGGTTTAAGGAGAAATGTTCAATAATTAGGTAGGTTCTCGTTTGGAATTTGATTGGTTTTCAAAGGTCGGTATCATTTTGAAATTTAATAAAATGGATGTTGGAATAATATGTTGGCATTTGGGTTTGTTTACATTTAGCTTATGTAATATATTTTTTTTATTTATTTATAAATGCTAAACAATAGCCAAAATAATAATAAATTTCACAAAGCCAACCTAATAGAAGTAGGTAAACTAAACGAGGAATGAATTTTGAATTCGATCAATCTAGCAGGGGCCCTATTCCTGAATTTCACTTCAATTTCCCCGTGTGGATAACTGTCAAAATTTCCATACTAATTCTATTGATATTTGCCTATGTACAAATATTCCACTTCCAACCAAATACTCTAATCTTGAATCATTCGAAGTTTTTTATTCACCACTAGAAAATTGAGTTAAAATTTCGAAGTGGGTGAAATTTATTTTTGATAATTTGTTTAAGTTTATCAACAAAACAAAAAATTATCACAATTTTGTTGTGACAAAACAAAAACAATTTATCTAAACCAATTTTACTAAAGCAATTTACCTAAAATCAATTTATCTAAAAACAATTTATCTAAAACCAATTTACCTAAAAACAATTTGTCTAAAAACAATTCGTCTAAATCAATTTACCTAAAACCCATTTATCTAAACACAATTTATCTAAAAACAATTCGTCTACAACAATTTAACTAAAACCAATTTACATAAAAACAATTCATCTTAGAACGATTCAACAAAAAAATCGCAAAAAAATGAACATAAAATAATTTTTCAAAATTAATTAAAAATTATTAATCTTTTCATCGGTAAACAATTTATAGTTAAAATAAAAAAAATTAAATCCCTAAAGTCGCGGCTACACGAATGGAAAATGTGGACCAACGTTGGAGATTTGTCCAAAAAACCAATCGTGTAGACAGAAAAAAATAACAAATACATATGAAGGTTATATTGGCCCAACATTGGTATCCATTCGCTCAATAGGCGGTTTTTATAAAAAGATCAAAGGAAACTACCAACGTTGCAGTGTATATTGGTACTTCGTCTATACGATTGGTGAGAAAAAATGTATTTTTGAATACTGAATGGTAGATGTCACTAAATACAACTGTAGATGTCATTATATTTTATTATTTATAAACAAATAAATCCAAAATGGAATCTGACTGGTCGAAAATTTATATTAAAAGTATCCCGAAATTTGAGATTTAAAATACTGGAAACATAAAAATAAGCTCGAAGTGGGAGATATCCATCTTGTGGGAGATATTGTAATTAATGTATGACTAGTAGTGACAACAAGTGATAAATATTAATATATAAACCACCAAAATTGGTTATATATTGGTAGCCATTCGAAAAATAAATATGGGGCTCATCGTTTAGACAGTCAAATTTTATTGCACCAATATTTGTCCAACATTTGACAAATCACATTGGGCTAATGTTGGTCGACATTTTCCATTCGTGTAGCCGCGGCTTAATACTTATGCAAAAAATAAGAAAATTCTCAATTTTTTCATCTCGTCTGCGGTTATTTAAAAAAAAAATTTGGCCAAAATGATTCCCAATTCCAGACGGTTCATCTTTTAATCTTTCAAAAAAGATAAAAAAAATTTCCGCTTCCGGAACTATATATACAACCCCTGCAGATACAAGAGTAATACTATAGATACACACAAACTAGATAATCGCATATTATACATTATCTAGTTAATTTTCTCGATCTGTCACTACACGATCTTGGCGAAAAAGGATTATCACGATTCATAACATGATTATCAAAATCTACTTGTAGAAACACGATAAACTTGAAATGCAAGAAAGAGACAGTGAAAATGTAAATGGGATAGCTATATAATTTTATAAATGTCACTTTTTGTATTTCGTGCACATAATTAATTTGAGCAGTTATTAAATCTTGAGAAAATAATTAAAATAAATTTAAATTTTATTTAATTTAATAATCAATTAATGTGAATTTTGATATAATGAAAAAACGGTAAGAAATATATTTAAATAACGGAAAGAAATATAATAAGTAGATGTAACTGCCACATTTTCAGAATTAAAAAGAAATTTAGCTGGTGCGATACAACGGTAGAAATTTTAATAGATGTTTGGCAACATTTTATTACGGATCTGAGGCGAGCCAAACGCAATTCACATATTTACAAAGCATTTTATATTAAATTAAATTTGATTTTTCCTGTTGTCAATTGCGATTAGTTGAATAGTTTTATTAAAATTAAGTTTGACACGATGAATGTCATTTTTATGTATACCGAATGAAGTTTCGCAAAATTAGAATATTTTATTTTAATCGGGTCTATGTGTGTCGCCATAATTTGCTGATCGGGATCACGAAAAGTCAATTCGAAATCGTGATCGTAGATTATCGCGATAATGTTTGTGTGTATCTATGCTATAAGCGATGGACAAAAATTAGAAATGATTGATGATGACACATACCACACAATTGTATTTCAATATTATAATTTACAAGGTTGATTTAATTAACTATAGGTTTTATTTCCCTAGAAGCATGATCATTTAATTTTTTATTTCAGAAATCCTGAAATGTATTTAATACCGAGTTTCCATCGTCATGGTATAATAGTATTAACTATGATGATAGAAACCCGAAGTTGATAGTATAATAATTTATGCAAAACCAAGAAAAATGTTTATACAAGCCTTCTCGTTCGCTCTTTACACAGATCCTATCAAGAAAATGTACACTCTATTATTGGTTTTATCATATAATATTAAACAACAACAAAAACAGATTTGTTCGTATTGTGTATACATAATGTATATACAAATATAGTGTACTATTTTATATCTTAAGTGTTTGGACTGTATGGCATATACAGACATTTTTGTTGGTTTTGGTTTATGGAAACATGATAGTATTGACGATTGTAAAAGTAGAGAAAGCGCCCCTCGAGGAAAAAAGTTCAAATGAGGCAACTGCCAAAATTACATTTCTCATAAATGCGATGAAAGGAAATTTTGCAATCCGGTAGTTAAAAATTGTTTTTATAATCCAAAATATGAATTATTTACAATTATTAGCAATCTGGTAAGTAAAAATTGTGTTTACAGTTCAAAATTGGATTTCTTTACAACAATTTCGAACGTCAAATTAGCAGCTACCTCAGTTTAAAAATTTTCCACTAGGTGGAATCTGTGATGCTCCAATCGTCAATATAGGTTTGTTTGAATTCTTTTTCAAATTAAATTTTTTTTAGGATTCGGCCGTAATGTGTTTTTAATATTTTTCTATTACTTCAAGTAATATTCATCAAGTAATTATAAATATGCATAATATATGGCTTTTAATAACAATTTTTTCAGATGACTCCAAATGCCGTAATCATGTTCGCTACCCACCTAACCGCTTTTGAAGGTGTCTACTTTGTCTTAAAAACAAATAAAAAAATATTGCCAAATTAAATAAATTGTTTTTTTGTGTAGCTTACGATACCAATAATATTATGAAAAAAATTAAAATTATTGTATTTTATTTTGTTATAAAAAAAAAATTCTGATATAAGCTTCAAAAACAAGCCTATCAGACTATTAAAACATATTGTTTTTTTAATTAGTTTGATATAAAGTTAATTTTTGGTCACATAAATCCAGTTATAATGATTAAAAATGACAAAATAATAAAAACAACAACATACAAATTTACTATAAATTTACTACGGATGTTCGGAAAAAGATTGACAAATTTTATCTTCGAATTTTACTACAAATATATTTTGGTCTTTTCCGAATGTGCTAAATATTCAAAAAATTATTGTAGGTTATATTTGACTATTTTGTGTGTTCCAGTTGTACATAGCAAAGACAAAAACTTACTATATACATAAAGAAAATGGAATTATTTTATATATATTCCCATAATTTCTGCTATATACTAGTGAGGACACATTTTTAACAACTTTTGTTTGGAATGTCCAAGTTTACGTCGGTAATTATTTTTATTTAAATAATTTTGGATAAATTAAATTGAGACGAATTGTTTTAGACGAATTTATCTAAAGAATTGGTTTTAGACAAATTGTTTTTAGGTAAATAGGTTTTAGTTAAATTGTTTTAGGTAAACTGTTGTAGACAGACTGTGTTTTAGGTAAACTGTTGTTTTTAAATAAACTGTTTTGGATAAAAAATCCATCTTCCATATTTCTAATGGTTCGCTGGTTATAGTCAAAATATAGATTCACCATAAATATGTATAGTACACTGGAACCTCGCTTAAAGAGTACCACGCATAACGAGTAATTTGCATAACGGGCAAGACAAACTGTAAAAAATGACTCGCTTAACGAGCGACGTTTCGCATAACGAGTGACGAGAAGAGGGGATGACTTGGATTGTGTGCTTAAGAAATAAGAGTAAGATTCTGGATTTTAAGAATAAGATCCTGGAACGAATTATGCTCGTTGTGCGAGGTTCCTCTGTACTGCTTATCCAGAACGAATATAACGTAATAAGATTTTATTAAATGGACAATACGTGTAGATTCAACAATAAGCAAAGTTTCATTTGATACCAGGCTTCAGGTTATTTAGCTGATCAACAAACAATTTTTTCTTTAATTTAATATTTTTTGAACCTATTTATAAAACAATCATTAACTTATGTTATTTGTAAATTTTCTACAATTTTTTTGTTCATTTTGATGAATGCAATTATTGAGAAGTGCAAAAATTTACAACTTTTTCGAAATGAGGTCAACATTTATTACTATTTTTTTAATAAGTATATTCCTACAACTGATTTATCTTACTACCTCAATACAGAGATACAGAGTAGCCATGCTATGGTAATTACATAATTAATAATCTCAACCAATAAACTAAGCATACATAACATCTAAATTCTAAACAAACACGACAGATAATTGATGTATTCGATATACTTTGCTAGTAAACATTACTGATTAATTCACTATTTCTGTACTATGGCAGTAGTAGTAGGAATACCAATACGCAAGAATAATTCAGTTAAAATAAATCTATAAATAATTTCTCATGGCAAATAAACATAAACATATGTTAATCTTACGTTGTTTAGAAATAAATTATTTAATAAAAAAACAAATGTACTGTATTTATGTAAGGGTTTTATACAAATTGCAGCAATAATATGTAGCAAAAAAAAACGATTAAAAATAGTTTGTCCCAGTTTTCCAATTCCCTTGAATTTCTTTTAGAACATCACAAAAAAATTATTTATTTTAGCAGCACACCTTAGCGGATATAGGAGTTTAATAAAGCATGCATACATTTATTTTTATGATGAATATTTCGAAAGGCAAATTCTATTTCCTCTCTAATGTTACGGGTACTCGTTTATATAAAGGTCTTCCAATATTTTACCATTATTCCGCGCGCAGATATCAAATTATCACACTTCGTTAAGCGTTTTAAATTTCTACTTCTCACACTGTATACACAGAAATGTAAATATTAAGATTTATAAATTTAAAGAAAGTATAAAAATAACATTTTATATTATGTATCATCACTAACCAAATGTCATTACATCATTTCAGAATTTTCAGTATAATTTGAAATATATTAAATCTAAAAGGTCGTATAATATTGTTATTATTCATAATAGTTTTTTTATAGTGCAGTTTAATAAATATAATACATATACGAGTACTATATAATTGTATTCTCAAGTGTAGAGAATTTAATTGACCTTATAACGGTAGTACCCACACATAATGGATCATATACACTTAATTATAGTTAATATGCAGATTAGTGAGGTTTGATATGATATTCGTTCCAAATTTAAACTATTAACACATTGATTAAACATTTCGTATCATTTCCGAGAATTTAAATTGCGATTCTGAAAATTTTACGAACTTATTTTAATAAAATTCCGCACTAATTAATCAAATATGTACATATATTAGAAATATGTGCCAAACTGCTAATACTATAAACCTAATTAAGTATTTTGTTTCAATTGAGCAGACAAGACCATCCATTTTCAGTGAGATGTTTTCTGTTTATGTATTTAACAATAAAATAAGACTATTAAAAATTACTATTACATATTTTTCAAGATTGGTCTGTTAAAAGATGTATGTGTATTTCAATCAATAGGTGTATATATATATACGAGTATATATATACATATATATCATGACGACATTATCTGGTTTTTTAAATGTTTCAAAGAAAATATTTGACGATTGCCACATTCTATTTTATAATCAGTACCAAACTACTATACTCCGTTGGGGCAAGTTTTCGGATTGGTCATTTGTCACTAAATTGGATTCTGCTCGAAATTAAAGCATACTTACAGGAGATAAAAGATTTCTAAGTTTTAACTATGCACTTTTATAAAATTTTTCATTTTAAAATTTCGATGCACCAGCTCCAGATCCAGTACTAGGTCCATGTGATTGTCAATTTCAGGGTGTTTTAAAATAAACTATACATACTACTTATAATTTAAAAAAATTTTGATTGAAATAAAAAAAACAGTAACTTGACCGACCAAGAACATTTTTAGACTTGGGAATTATGTTCGAAATAAAATATCGCTCGCAAACGACCGCCTTTGGCAACGGTGCAAATACGTGCTATTTCACTAACATTTTTCATCATATTTTCACACATTTGCAGATTAATTTCATTAATTAGATTGTGCAATAGATTTTATAGATTTTAAGTTGTGCTTCTTAGCGAAGACCTTCCTCATCTAGTCCCGCTTCTCCCCAGAAAGAAGTGGGGTATGGCCAAATCGGAGGAGCATGATATTATCATTATTTGAGCAGGAAATAATTGCAGTAAAATGTCCATTACATCACGTGCGAGCGATTTTTGTTCGGCCATCTGCTAGTCTATTCGTCACTGAACCATTCGATTCCAGTTTCACCATAATGAATGACTGGTTTTCGTATAATATTTTTTAATAACTATATTAAGTTCGCTAGTTTTGCTACGTCTTGACTTATCACTACTAAATATGAATTGACAGAAAACAATAAAACTAAAATTGCACCTGTTAGAGTAGTATATGTAGTTCGTTTTAAGATACCCCGTAATGTGAAAGGAGATGTAATAATTAAGCTAATCACGAGATATTTTCAATTCAAAAAATTTTATTTAGTTGACGGTGTTGTTAAAAATACATTCTTAAAACTACTTAAACAAGTTATTCGCATTTCAAACAAAGAAAAGAATAGCTAAATAAAGAAACAATTTTTAAAATTTTACAAATAATTTGTTTCATTAAAAAAAATTAATAACGCTTTCGACTATTTAACTACTTAGGGTCTATTCCAATTACTAACTTATTTGTTTTCACCGACTTATTCAAATAAGTCTGCTGATGAGGTGACTTATTTTCTATCTCTTTCTTTCATAAAAAACTTATTTGGGTTCATGTAAACTATACAGTTCTGATCCATGTAACCACGAAAATTCTGTCATATTCATAATATTTTGTTGTCTTGTGTTCTGTCATATTCATAATAATTTGTTGTTGCGGTAAAATATTTTAAAAGCTTTATTAAATATATTTATTATTTATATAAAATTAAATTGTTATATTTCTGAACATAGATTGTCTCTGAACGCTGAAGCGCTGATTTGGGGTTGATAAATTTCATCATTAGAAGATAATTTTCATTTTGAAATTCCTCGTCTATGGGCATGAGATCTCCAACATTTAGACAAATGTTATGTAGTTCGCAGCAAGCAGCGATAACTTTATTACAAGTTTTTAAATTAAGTTCCAGTGAACGAAGGAAAATGCATCTCCACCTAGTCTTCATTTGTCCAAATGTCTGTTCGACAGCTATTCTTGCTTTACTGTGAAGGTGGTTAAATTTTTTTTGCTGCGGGGTTAACGAACGGTTTTCCGTAAATGGAGTGATTATTGATATAGGATCACGCGTCAACTGATATCCACTGTCACCGAGTAAATAATAATCTCGTGCAGGATATCTTCTATTCAAATATAGGTTGCTGTTCCTTAATACTCTTTGATCGTGAACCGATCCTGGCCACCCAATGCAGACATGCAAATTTTGTATTCTGCATCACAAACAGCTATAAAAATAAACACAGTTCAACTATGGATATACAAAGTTATATTTAAAAATGAATATTACGTACCTTGCAATTGAATGCTGTAGTCCAATTTTCTATTAATATATTCATCATGCCGATCGGTTGGACATTTTATTTTTATATGCGTTCCATCGATAGCATCAACGGCCTGATGGAAAGCGTGTGAGCCTGCGCGATTAGCAAATTTGAGGCCTTTGCTCTGAAGCTCATCTTCATTAGGCAATACAATAATGTGTTTGATTAAGTTCAATATCATATCCAGCGAACGCCGGGTAATATTGAATACTGTTGTTGTTGGCATGTTAAAAGCAGTACTAGCCACACGGTAGCTTGTTCTTGCCGCCAACCAAAACAAAGTAACTCCCAGTTCCATTTGTGGATCATCCCGTGGCGTTTCGACGGATAAAGTTCCACTAATTTTTGGAACGCCTCTTGCGAGACACGTGTAACGGAGCTACTTTGTAGAATTAAGCGCCACTGTATTGTGGCACTTCATCGTTGAATTTTACTCCGCTAGCAGAATATCCCTATGCTCCTATACATTAGTGACCGCAGCACGTTTGCCGGCTAGGTACAGAAGGTGGGCAGGTTCTTGTCACTGACCATAGAGATCGAGAAGTGCTGCTTCACCCATATCGTCAATTAAAAGGGTATTAAATATAGAGCGATCTTAAAACATTAAAACTATGCCAATCATCATCACTGGCTCTCATAGGGAGATAGTTGAACCAACTGAACAAATTAATTATTTGAAATAAATTAAATTAATTATTGAAAGTGGATCCTGTAACTACTTTAATCAAACATTATGTATTAGGGTATAGATATAAATAAAACAAAAAAAAAAGGTGTCGTTGTTACAGCCATTTTCATATATATACATATGTATACATACACATATACAGTAAAACTTCTCAAAGCCGGAACTCGGATATGCCGGAAACTTCTTATACCTGGAAAATTTACTTAAAAAATTATATTTTCCACTAAAATTAACTTGGAAATACCGGAAACTCTTCAATCCCGGAACCCGGAACGATTTTCTGATTCAAAACACATAAAAGCATATATACCAAACTTGGGTAACCCGGAAACATATTTTTCTCGCTAAAAATAAATAATAAATAAATTAAAATAAAAAGATAATTTTCCTCCATAGTGACATCTTTTATCGAATATTTAAATCTTTTTTAAAATTGCATCTGTAAACACTAAATGAGAGAAAAATATGTAACGAGAAAACAAAAACGTCAATCATAATTGTTTAGTGTGTGTTAATATTGCAGCATTGCAGCAGTGTGAATAAAATACTTTGAGTTTAACGGGGAATCACTACTTAATTGTGTACATACATAAATTTAATTCATGTGTTTATTTTGTGAAATGCGCATAAGATTCTTTAATTGAAACTAAAACAAATTCAGTTGGTTAAAGCCATTGTAAGTTTTGTGTGCTGTAATTTTTTTAGCTGCGATATGAAAACGATATGAAAAAAAGAAAAATCAACAATTTATCCCTTGAACAAAAATACAAGGTCATTCAAATGAAGGGAACTGGTTCAGTGATAGCCGATATTGTTGTGCATTTTAAATGTGGGAAATCAAAAATTTACGATACCATAAAGAATGCAACAGATATTAAACATCGATACTTAACTTCTCGCGAGTCGGAAAAATTATGTTAAAAAAACAGCTGTATAAGACGACAAAATTGGGGAACTTGTTTATGAATGGTTCTGCGCAGCGAGAGCCAAAAACTTCCCCATTTCTGGGCCAATCCTTAAAGAAAAAGCTATGCAAATTGCTCAAAGTTTTGACCCTCCTCTATATGAATTTAAACCTTCCACAGGATGGTTGGATTGCTTAAAACACCGGTACAGGATCACGTTACAGCATATTTCGGGTGAAGCTAACGATGTTGATCCTGAGACAGTGACAATTTGGCAAACTAAACTCAAAGAAATCATCAAGGATTATTCTGTCGAAAATATTGCCAATATTGACGAAACAGCTCTATTTTTTTAGAGCCCTTCCAGATAAGACGATGGCGCTCAAAGGGGAAAAATGCTTTGGAGGAAAAAAAGCCAAAGAAAGGCTCACTATCGCCCTAATAGTTTTTATGAACGGAATTGTTAAAAACCCTGTTGTTATCGGTAATGCTAACAAACCAAGAGCATTTAAAAAGTTTGACGTAAAATCTTTAGCCATAAAATATTTCGCCAATAAGAAAGCTTGGATGACCTCCATCATTTTTGAGGAAATTTTGCGAGATTTAAACAATGAAATGATCGTAGAGGGCAGGAAAATTTTATTGTTTTTAGACAATGCCACAAGTCATCCCAAAAATACTTATTCTAACATAAAATTGGTGTACTTCCCTCCTAATTCTACGGCATGTTTACAACCATTAGACGCAGGGGGATCATCGCCAATTTTAAGTATCACTACAGAAAATTAATGCTTCAGAAACTGCGGTCAGTAATGGATTCTGCATCAAAGGCAACTGATTTATGCAAACGGATAAATATTTTAGATGCGATTTATTTTGTCATAGATTCGGTGAAAAACATAAAATCAGAAACAATCACCAAATGTTTTCAAAAATGTGGTTTTGTTTGGGACACCGTAAGTTTAAATATAGAAGAAGACCCAATTTCAACGGCGGAGTTGCAAAATATGATAGGGGCTATATATGGAGATCATCAAAATAGTGTTTTGGATTATTTAAACATCGACCAAGATGCAATATGTGATAATGATGAAATACTTCAAGAAGTGTTGTCAAATGCCACATCATCTCCGAACCAAGATAAGGAAAATAGTTGTGATAGTGAGGCGGAATCGATTGAGGAAATGTTGAGCTCTGTTCCCACAAGAAGCGAAGTTTTGCAACATCTAGAAGAGATCCAGAGTTATGCTCTTAATGAAAATGACTCTAGCTTATTAAACTTGATATCTGAAGCAAAATTGGTGGTAATTTCGAAACCCATTTTATTCAAACTCAAACAAACTACAATGGATTCCTTCTTAAATCAAAATATGTAATTAATTACATGATTAAAAATGATTTTTATGAATTGAACACATTCAATTTATTTTATTTTCGCGTATTTTTTTAATTTTTTACATATTTTATTTAAACAAGAATTTGTATGAATTGTCATGTATGTATTTCATTATTACATAATAAATGAATTATTTTAAAGATTATTTAATTTTTGTTGATTGAATTTTACTTTGAATTTATTAATGTTTAGGCAAAACCAACTAAACTAAAGCTACCGTTAAAAAAAAAAAAAAATATGTACGAATTATTAAAATTTTTTTTATTCCAACTTGTTAGAGCCGGAAAACTTGTGAAAGCCGGAAATTTCTTTGGGTCCCGTGCGATTCCGGCTTTGAGAAGTTTTACTGTACATACAATACATACACACACATATATACATATATATATATATATATATATATATATATATATATATATATATATATATATATATATATATATATATATATATATATATATATATATATATATATATATATATATATATATATATATATACATTGTGATCTAGATGATGGATCACCTGCTCTCCTCCCTCCCGTTGGCAATACCACGCAGAATTATTCGGTATGCCCCTTTATATTAAGTGTTAGCCCATCCTACTTGATCACCTGTATCTTGCTGTGTTTATTCACACATAACGGTACCCTGAAATTGCCTAGATAAACTGAGAAACAAAAGTATAGCAATGTTCCGTGAATTAAAATAAAGTCTTGCTCGTAATATCGTGAAGGAAAATCTCAAACATATAAAACACAATGAAATCACAGAGAAATTGATTGATTATTGATTTAATTCACTTAATATCAGATTTAGGTTTATAACAAAACAAAAATATGTATAACGGATCCGCGGTCCTTAAGATTTGAACATTTAATACAGTAGTACGTAAGATTTATAAATAGATATAAAAAAAAATAAACTTAATTAATCTCTTGAGGAATTTTATATGTATAAATCAAATTAAAATATGTAAGAACAAATATATGTATATAGGTGTATAAGAAATAATACAACTTAGGTAATAAATAAATAAATATGAAATAATATAGTTTAGATAATAGATAAATAAATAAGAAATAACATAATTTAGATAATAAATAAATAAATAAGAAATAATATAATTTGAATAATAAATAAATAAGTATGGACAATTGCCCAACTTATAATTAGCCCACTTAGCTGACTAGAGTAATGGCGTCGTCACATTTTGGTTTGGCGGCCTTTTCCATTTTCTTTATTTCACGCAACGCCGAAATTTCTCAGTTAATTATTTTCTTCTTTTTATTGTACGCAATTAAACGGTCCACGCCCAATTATTGGGGCCAGAAAAAAAAAATATGTCGCGGAAATGATACCTGTTAAAAAAAAACACGAAACCGAAAAAAAAACAATAAATGATCTAAAGCACCAACAACACAAATTTGTAATCACTACATCATCACAAAATTAAGCTTTAATTGTAATAAAACAAAAATCTTATCAAAAAAAAATTGCCAAATTATCATACCTCTTCCGCGACAACTTAAGCTTAGAAATTTAGCAATTTCCTGGCTGGTAAGTTTATATTTCCTATCGCTGTTGGATATTTTGGTTTATTTTTGTTTTATGAAACAATAATGGCCACTTATTGTACCAGTGCCAATGTTAAACTTAAACACGCACAAACACAGCTCTATCAATACAATTTTGTATTTATACACTCGTTCAATGTAGCTGTTCTATTTCAATATAATACACCGTTTATTAAATTTTATGACAACGTCTCGAAGTGGAATGAGTATAGATAGCAATTTTAATTTATAATTTGATGTTTTTTTTTTTGTTTTGTTGTTGTTGTTGATAATAAAAAAATCCAATGAAAAGAAAAGGTAACAAACCCAAATGTTCATCCGCTCTATTACCACCTAAATGAATCGGTCAATTAGACCATTAACCAATCTAGCAGGGCAGCACACCCCCTGGGTAACCAAAAATATTTGTCAATTATTTTGCTTAAATACTCCCCTCACGATAACACTTAACTGACGAAAATTCAACGACTGTTTGCCTGGAACATTGCCAACAATGTTACAATCGTGGGGCAGTCCCACACCCATGAGAAGGTCTCATAAGCCGGGCATCTATTCTTGAGTTCTGACTACAATATCATCAAAATCAAATACCCAATCGGAAATCATTTCAAAGAGAATGCGATAAATGATATTAACTCTACTGTTTAATATCTTTAGCATGATACATTCCCAATACTTTCCCCTTCTCATCGGCAACTTCATAGATTACTGAGCCAATCCGCTTGGAAACTATAGCTTTAACGAACTTTGGCGCGAGCTTTCCACTGAAATCCTTTTGAGCGCAGCTCTGAACAAAATTGCGTATATATACAGTTTCGCCGGGGTTAAATGATCGTGATCGGCTTCGCAGATTGTAGCTTGAAGCATTTCGTGCATAGGCTTCCTTGAGATTCTGCAGTACAGTATTCTGGACTGAGGACAATCGATCAGCTGATGATGAGATTTCTATGTTTCGATCTTCCAGTGAGTTTAGTTTTCGAAGTAGTCCATACATTGACCCGTGAGAGAGTTTGTGCTGTCCAAAAACTAAGTAGTGAGGCGAAAATCCTGTAGACGAATGTACAACATTTCTTAATGCACCGGCAATCTCACTTAAATGGCAGTCCCACTTTTTGTGGTCATTTTTAATGTAAGACCTTACAGATGCAAGTATTGAGCGGTTCACTCGCTCGGATGCATTGGACTGTGGGCCATAGATAGCCGTAAACTCGTGCTTTACTCCATATTTTTGTAGAAGTTCCGCCAATAGTAATGATTTGAACTGTGGACCGTTGTCAGAAAATAAAACCTCAGGCACGCCAAACATATGGAAAACATTTTCTTCTAGGAACTGGCATACTTTTGCTGCCGAAGCGGACCGCAACGGTGATAGTATTGGGAAACGGGTATACTGATCCAGAATTATCAAGATGTGTGTAAATCCATTGGTGGTACGTGGATAAGGGCCCAAAAAATCAATATAAAGCCTTTGAAATGGTCTGATTGAGTCAATAAATTTTCCCATTTCTGGGCGAGTTGAAAAATTGACAGGTTTGCTCATCTTACACACTGCACACATCTGAATAAAATTTTTAACCTGGGCAGCCATCGAGGACCAGTAAAATTGACGTTTTAATATCTCAAGTGTTTTGGCAAAACCTTGATGGGCCGCTGATGGCGGATTGTGCGCTTGCTCTATAAGCTCGGACGTAAGTCCTACTGGTATCACTAACTTCCATGATGAAATATCTGTCTCTGCCTGGTTCGGATTATTCAATTTTATGAAAAGTTTACCTTCATCGACTTTGTAATTAGAGTTTACTTCCGGATTATTCAATATACTATCTATTTTGCCTTGATAGTCTGGGTCCTGGAAGACAGATGATTCCATATTTATATTTAATGGGACTTCAGTGGACAATTTAATTTCATCGATGTTGACCCGTGATAGACTATCAGGGACGACATTTTGACTACCTTTCCTATATTCAATGGTAAACTTATGAGCTTGAAGTTTTAATGCCCACCTAGCTAGACGTCCGGCTAGGTCCTTCTGATCCATTAACCATTTTAGGCTGGAGTGATCGGTAATAATCGTGAATGGATGTCCATCAATATAAGGTCTAAATTTTTAAACGCTCATCACTGCAGCTAAACACTCCAATTCAGTGATGGTATAATTCCTTTGCGCCTTATTCAGCTTTGCCGACATATAAGCAATGGGATGCTCTTCTTCTCCTTCATTTCGCTGAAACAGCACACTCCCAACACCCGTGGTACTTGCGTCACATTGAACATAAAAGTGTCGCTTAAAATCAGGGTTTACTAGAATTGGAGCAGATATTAAGGATTGTTTTAACTTATCGAATGAGTCTTGGGCTTGTTCGTTCTATTTGGGTTTCGCGCCTTTCTTCAATAGGTCACTAATTGGAGCTGCCAAAGCGGAGTAATTGGGGATAAACCTCCTGTACCACCCGGTCAATCCCAGGAATCCCCGTATTTGTTTTGTCGTGGCAGGAGTGGGGTATTCGGCTACTGCCTGCACTTTGGACGGATCCACCCTAAGGCATCCATCACCAATTACATAACCTAAGTATCTTGTCTCCCTGAGCATAAATTTACTTTTTTCTACATTTATGGTGAGCTTTGCTTCTCGCAACAATCTCGCCACTTCAGATAGTAATAAAATATGATCGTCGAAAGTAGCTGAAACTACGAGAAGATCATCAAGGTAGACAAACACCCGGTCATGCAACTGGTGAGGGATGACCTTATGCATTAGTCGGCACATCGTTTGGGTTGCATTACACAACCCAAACGGCATGACGACAAACTGGTAGAGTGGACGTCCTGGGACGGTGAAAGCTGTCTTATCCCTTGACTCATGATCTAGGGGAATTTGACAGAAGGCGTCTTTTAAGTCGATGGAACTTATATATCGAGTTTGTTCCAATCGGCTTAGTAACCCATCGATCAAAGGCAAAGGATAAGCATCATTCACCGTCACCGCGTTTACCTTACGTGCGTCCAGGCAGAGCCGAACCTTTCCATTAGCCTTACTCACGAGACTCACTGGCGATGACCAGGAACTTTGGCTTTCTTCAATTACGCCCAATGCTATCATCCGATCCAGCTCCTTATAAATTTCAGTCTGTTTAGCCGGGGACACAGCATAGTACCTCTGCTTTATCGGTTGTGCTTGACCTACATCAATTTTGTGGGTTAGAAGGTGTGTTCGTCCCAAACCCAATTTCTCACAAGAAGGAAACTGATTTACGACATTAGCTAGAATGGTCTGTTGGCGGACATTTAGTTCGTGTTTCTCGGTATTGTTGAATGCAGGTGGCACGCTATTTTGTAACTCACTGACCATCATAGGAACCAACCCAAATAATTCCCAAAAATCCATCCCTAAATATAGTGCTTGGCTCAGTCCTGGCGCGATATGAATTCGCAGTGATTTTGTCTTGCCACCATATGAAATCTTTGCCACGAAATGTCCTATAACTCTTTGCTGCTGGCCACTGGCAGTCCATAATGTTGACGGGAGGCTGTTAATCTTCAAGTTATTAGACTTCATGAATTCAATTGCTTCACAACCCAAAACAGTAACGTTTGCTCCACTATCGAGCAGACCACGGTACGGGATCCCATTTATAAGTACATTGGCATAAGGCCTAGAGTCGGTCACCGTAGAAAGAACTGATTCGCACACCATTTTCTGTAGAGTTTTTCTTAGTTTAAAATATCTGATCGACCGATTTAATTTTGAATTCTGGACTAAGGGTGATTGCTGGAGATATGGAAATATTTGATGCATTAATCCTGGTTCGTATTGACACCTCTCTTCAGAATTGCATTGTAAAACTCCGGATCGGTGTTCGTAGCCACTTCTTCCAACGTCTGTCTGGGTGCTAAATTCTTGGGTGGTTGGGAGTTCAGCGCCCCAGTGCTTCTGAAGTCCCTCCTTATGTTTCCCTGTTGAAGATTTTTACATTTTACACACTGTGTCTTTATAGTATTTGGTGTCCCACAACCAAAGCAAAATCGGTGCTTAATCGGGATAGCACAGTCCTTGTAGAAATGTCCAATCCCGAAACAATTCCAATATGCGTTTGGCGAATACGACTTCTCAAAACTAGTTGCTCGTTGATCTAAGAATTGTCTAGACGATGCAATGGCACAGACCGAATCAGAGTGCTGAGGCTGCTCAGAATAATTCAAACCGATGGCACCATCATTCACACCATGCCCGATCACATCCAACTCATTAACATTACGAGGTCTTGCTTGGTGATATATTTCCGGAGTCCACCCTATCCTACTTCAGGTATCCTCTACTGTCACACATTGGTTGACCATTTCAGTTACGCTTAAGAATCGTTGTCCAGCATATTTAGCCTGTAAGCCGCCCCGCATATTTCTGGTTAATAAATTTATTAATTCTGTATCGGTCATTGGTATCTTTAACGATAGAGCCAAGCTCCGTATTGAATGGTAAAAGTCTAGGAAAGGCTCCTTGAATTTTTGCTTTCTGCGTTCCAAGGCTTGCTTCACATCATCATCCGTCCTCCTGTTCTTAAACCTTTGTATCATCGCCTCCTTCAATACTTCCCAGCCCACTGTCCCATATGTTTCCTGGAACTCCCAATACCAATTAAGAGCTCTTTCTTTTAATAATACACTAAAGTTGGCAGCTAATCGCTGTTGACTGAGTCCATTTTCAGACGCCATTCTCTGCACTCTGTATACAAATCTTTCTACGGGAAGTTCATCCTTATCATCTCCATGGTAGACCATCTTCCAATTGTAAATCTCTAAGTACTGTTTAGGAATCTTTACATTTGAAATTGAAGGGATGGCAGTCGGCGCTGATGGTAAAGTGAAACATGGCGGTGGTAGCGCTGGATTAAAACTCAAAGGCAACTGCTTGTTAATATTTTCGACGCCTGAGTTTTGGGTTTCGTCATTGATCGCTGGTTCAGATCTATGTCGGTTGCTCGGCGGAGGGATGTCTGTAAGGCTTAGCTTTCGGTATAACCTATCAACAATCAGATCGACTCTCTCATCCTCTGTTAAATCAGAGATTGACGTAGTAGGCTTGTTTGCTGCTATTTCATAAGATTGACGCGATGTCCCTGGTATAGGCCCTGTATCTTGTTTGGTTTCCGTTGCTTCTTCAGAAGACTCGCTTTCCTCATTTCTTGAGTCTTCATCAATTCCATCAAAAACCTGCTTCAAAGAATTTTCCAATTCTGCCGAAACCGCTTTCTCCACGAGAATATCGTTGAGACAGCTCAGTAGTTTCTGGCAGACACCAGCCATTTTTGCAGCTATTGTTGCTACTGACTTAGATGCACCAATGCGAGTCAGTCGATGCCCAACATGTAAGGTACTTGTCATTAGTTCTGATACCTTCTCTAATTCAAAATCAGACTTGGTTAACATTTCCTGTAGCTGGTTTTCCAAATGTTTCAATTTGGTACTGCACACCCCGATTTCCCGTTTTGGATTCTTTACCGCGGCCCTGTGTGCGATTACTGGTGGTTCTATTTCTTGCGCAATTTCTTTGACGTACATTTCTTTTAACTTCTCCATTCTGCTCATAATGCTTCCGGTAATGTTTCTTACTTCGCATTCAACCGAAAGTTCGTCACAATCCAGATACTGTACATTCATTGTGATACTTAAATATTATTCGCTTGATTAAAAAACAAAAAAAAATAAACAATGATGTCACTGTAATTGAAATAATTTTCGAGAATAACTTGCAAAAAAAAAAAATTTATTATCTGCTCAATCGATAATTAATCTTACTAAAACAATAAGATAGGTATAAATATTATTTTAATTTGTTGACTAGGTGATCAGTAGCTGCCGTTGGGTTAACACTTCGTTAAAATACAAATCAGGCTGTAACAATGAAATTTAACTGAACATAAACTGTACTGATGATGACACAGTTCGCTCCATGTTTGTTAAATATTAGTGAAATAAATCACATTATATAAGAGTATGAAATCAAAATGAATACAACTATTCATCAACGCAAATCTGCGGAATGCATACTCTACAATGGAACAAAACTCACATAGTTATTTGATCAAAGTACGCAACACAATCGAAACTATCTAGAGTGAACGTGTTGCTAATATATCAAATACATATGTAAAACTAAATTAGATCTGAAACTATTGCAATGTAAATAAAACGCCAAAATTCTCGGTATCCACATCACCAACATTTTCTTAATCAAAAATGGAAATTAGCGAGATACATCATATGTGCATTATGAAGTTGTTCTGAATCACATCCAAACATTGCAGTCAAAACGTTAACACGGAAAACAACGCGATGATTCAAAACCACTTATGAAATTTAAATAAAATAAATTATAACATCTGAAACTAAAATACAATAATTGACAATATGGGTACATGTGCCAATTTTTCTCCCTTCAGGAGGAAAATTAGGACTAAGATCTGAATAACAATTAAGAATTACCGACTTGGGCGCCACTGTAACGGAGCTACTTTGTAGAATTAAGCGCCACTGTATTGTGGCACTTCATCGTTGAATTTTACTCCGCTAGCAGAATATCCCTATGGTCCTATACATTAGTGACCGCAGCACGTTTGCCGGCTAGGTACAGAAGGTGGGCAGGTTCTTGTCACTGACCATAGAGATCGAGAAGTGCTGCTTCACCCATATCGTTAATTAAAAGGGTATTAAATATAGAGCGATCTTAAAGCATTAAAACTATGCCAATCATCATCACTGGCTCTCATAGGGAGATAGTTGAACCAACTGAACAAATTAATTATTTGAAATAAATTAAATTAATTATTGAAAGTGGATCCTGTAACTACTTTAATCAAACATTATGTATTAGGGTATAGATATAAATAAAACAAAAAAAAAAGGTGTCGTTGTTACAGCCATTTTCATATATATACATATGTATACATACACATATATACATACACACACATATATACATATATATATATATATATATATATATATATATATATATATATATATATATATATATATATATATATATATATATATATATATATATATATATATATATATATATATATATATATATATATATATATATATATATATATATATACATTGTGATCTAGATGATGGATCACCTGTTCTCCTCCCTCCCGTTGGCAATACCACGCAGAATTATTCGGTATGCCCCTTTATATTAAGTGTTAGCCCATCCTACTTGATCACCTGTATCTTGCTGTGTTTATTCACACATAACGGTACCCTGAAATTGCCTAGATAAACTGAGAAACAAAAGTATAGCAATGTTCCGTGAATTAAAATAAAGTCTTGCTCGTAATATCGTGAAGGAAAATCTCAAACATATAAAACACAATGAAATCACAGAGAAATTGATTGATTATTGATTTAATTCACTTAATATCAGATTTAGGTTTATAACAAAACAAAAATATGTATAACGGATCCGCAGTCCTTAAGATTTGAACATTTAATACAGTAGTACGTAAGATTTATAAATAGATATAAAAAAAAATAAACTTAATTAATCTCTTGAGGAATTTTATATGTATAAATCAAATTAAAATATGTAAGAACAAATATATGTATATAGGTGTATAAGAAATAATACAACTTAGGTTCTAAATAAATAAATATGAAATAATATAGTTTAGATAATAGATAAATAAATAAGAAATAACATAATTTAGATAATAAATAAATAAATAAGAAATAATATAATTTGAATAATAAATAAATAAGTATGGACAATTGCCCAACTTATAATTAGCCCACTTAGCTGACTAGAGTAATGGCGTCGTCACATTTTGGTTTGGCGGCCTTTTCCATTTTCTTTATTTCACGCAACGCCGAAATTTCTCAGTTAATTATTTTCTTCTTTTTATTGTACGCAATTAAACGGTCCACGCCCAATTATTGGGGCCAGAAAAAAAAAATATGTCGCGGAAATGATACCTGTTAAAAAAAAACACGAAACCGAGAAAAAAACAATAAATGATCTAAAGCACCAACAACACAAATTTGTAATCACTACATCATCACAAAATTAAGCTTTAATTGTAATAAAACAAAAATCTTATCAAAAAAAAATTGCCAAATTATCATACCTCTTCCGCGACAACTTAAGCTTAGAAATTTAGCAATTTCCTGGCTGGTAAGTTTATATTTCCTATCGCTGTTGGATATTTTGGTTTATTTTTGTTTTATGAAACAATAATGGCCACTTATTGTACCAGTGCCAATGTTAAACTTAAACACGCACAAACACAGCTCTATCAATACAATTTTGTATTTATACACTCGTTCAATGTAGCTGTTCTATTTCAATATAATACACCGTTTATTAAATTTTATGACAACGTCTCGAAGTGGAATGAGTATAGATAGCAATTTTAATTTATAATTTGATGTTTTTTTTTTGTTTTGTTGTTGTTGTTGATAATAAAAAAAATCCAATGAAAAGAAAAGGTAACAAACCCAAATGTTCATCCGCTCTATTACCACCTAAATGAATCGGTCAATTAGACCATTAACCAATCTAGCAGGGCAGCACACCCCCTGGGTAACCAAAAATATTTGTCAATTATTTTGCTTAAATACTCCCCTCACGATAACACTTAACTGACGAAAATTCAACGACTGTTTGCCTGGAACATTGCCAACAATGTTACACACGTAAGTGTTTTTTTATTAATAGTGGGTCCCGTTCTAGTATTGCGTCATATTCATAGAGCAATATTTCAACCCCTGATATAAGTAGATATAAATATTATTTTAAATTTATGAATTACAATTTAAAAAAAAAATTATACCTCCCGCATTTTGCGTTTTTCCAAACACTTCAACAGATCTTTATCGCCATCCATTAATTTGATGCTCAGTTTCATATTTTTATTTGTTAAATAACCTAATGACAAAAATTGTTTTTTGTCGTCCATTTTATTTATTAATTTAATTAAGATTTTATTTGACCAAGAAAAAAAAAACACAATTTTTTGTTATTATCAGCTGTCAAAATAAGTCAGCAAAATGAATTGGAACGAGTTTACCAACTTATTCAAGATGGCGTCAAATAAGTCAATAAATTTGAAATAAGTCGGTAATTGGAAAAGACCCTAAGTACTTAATGTAGTCATTTTCAGATAATTTGTGCAAAGAAAATTATTTTGAATTTTTTCGTGAACAAAAAAATTAAACAAAACTTCTTTTCTTTTTTTGATTCCTGCACATGTATGTCATTACGAGCGTATGCAATGACACGTAGCTATACCATAAAGGAATAAAAGGGAAATCTTCAAAGATTGGGAATTGTCTTCAAGAATCGCATTTTTGATGGGCTAGGTACAGGTAGATGAGTGAATGTGAATTATATTCCAATTTAGGTCTGATATATGCCATGCAAAAGTTTCGGCAATTCCGATGAATTAGGATACAATTTGCATTGTCGTAAAGAACTTATAGGCATCTAGCTGTACCCAAAGCTGCGTTATTTGTTAGCGTTATGATCATGTGAACGGGTTCGGAATTGTTTCTACCGATGAAAACAAAAAGATTGAAACTTCTTAGGGTTAAATTTAACCCTACTTGATTTACCCCATTTGAATATCGCAATGAGATCGTGCTCAAGCCGAGCTCTCAGAGGAACTCTCTCTGTGATAATTGTGAGCTGTAACGCGATGAAGCAGAAGATGAAAAAGAAAACAAGGGAGAAAGCAAGCTGTCGTCAGCATAAAAATATATCGGGTTGGGAGTCGCAGATAAAAGATCAATTATGAAAATAAAAAAAAATATAGGGGGCAAGACGAAGATTTGCTCCGTTTGCTCGGTGAAGAACTTTATTTTTCAGATTTTTTTCAAGTATTGTAACAAGTATTGTGTGCTTGTAACAAGTATTGTGAAACGTTAATTTAATTTTGATAGTCATAACTGAAAACTAAAACGATAAATTTAATCGTAATATAACGAAAAACATAACAAAACTCCAATTTTCTAATCGTGATTGAGTTGCTCAAATTATGAATGTAAGAAAGTGCTTCTACATTCTAGTTTTATTTTCCATTTTCAGCGTGTTTTTAAATGCAAACTATCACACTAACCGAGATGTAACGAAAACGTAACTATAACGAAACAGAAGCTGTAACGTAACAATTAATAAAATAAATTACTAGGATAATGGCAACTGAAACCAAAAACGCTATATTAAATTATTAAATAAAAATGGAAAATAAGTTAGAAAAAAATCTATAAACTATAATTTTATTAATAATTTTAAATTATGAAAAATCATGGCAAAAAAAATGGATTAAGACAAGTCAAAGTCACTAGTTTACTTCTCATATTTACCATATGTTTTATTCTCCTCGTTTTTATGTTTTATTCTCTTTCATTTTCCTTTCATGTTAAACGAAAAACTAAAAAAATGCACATTCGACAACAATACAATTTACCAATACTATTGCCTCCCGGTAATTCTCAACTCAATTCCCATTTTGCGACGGAAATCGATGTCCAGGGTGGTCATTTTGTGGTGCTATATCACACCTTTATATCATTAGTGGATACTTTTTTGTGTGATATAAAAAAATGGAGAAAGTCTATAAGCACATCCCTGCAAAATGAATTTTAAGGGGAAAATGATGAATCAAAGTGATAAGTTGACGTTTCCACATAACCTCAAATGACATTATATGAAAATTTTATACGAAGTGCTATTTGTGTGGTGATAAAGTAATACTTTAATGCAAAGGTGTTTATTATTTAAATAAAATGTTAAAAATATAATAATCAGTCCTTTGTCAATCAACAATTTTATTTTGCACTTGGTTTCATGATAATTTTCATTCATTTTTTTAAACCCCCAATTTAGTTGTTTTCCATGAAACTATTTGGAGTTTGATCAAAAACAACTAAATTAAAGTTTCAAAAAAATGAATGAAAATTGTCATGATACCAAGTGCAAAATAAAATTGTCGATTGAAAAAAGGCCAATTAATATATTTTTAACATAACATAACTAGAAAAGCCTTTGGTTTGTTAGAATTTGATGTTTAAACATTGACCAATATTTGCATTTTATGGGGTTATGTCAGATGGTTTATTTTGATTTTTGTTTAACAATTTGTTTTTGTCCTTTGCTATTATGAGCTCCCGATGAAATTGGTTATTCTGGGCAACTAGAATGTTATTTTTAACAAATAATTTATTACACAAAATTAAAATAATTGTTGATTTTTGTATTTCGTTTTTCTTGTAAATTTAACATTAACCCATTACATAATTTTATTTCAAAAATATATAAATGATCATTTTGTTAATAAATATCATTCATTTCTATTTCGCGTCAATGTAAATTTCATTAATTTTTTGATATTTTTATTACAGCTTTTTTTAACTAAACCATATAAAACAAATGTAAACAACAAAATAATTTTTTTTTCCACTTGTAAAAGTAAGACGGAAGAAGTTGTAGTCTTTTTCATTTAAATCATTATGTGACGTGACGATATTCATCCATGACAACACCGTAGTTAGTTACGATAATTTATTTTTCGCACAGTATCGCCAAATGTGATATATTACCACAAAATGACAACACTGCAAAATGAATTTTAAGGGGAAAGCAATGAATCAAAGTGATGATTTGACACGTAACCTCAATTGTTGATTTTTATATTACTATGTAATATAAAAATCAACAATTATTTTAGTTTTGTGTATTAAATTGTATGTTAAAAGAACCATGCTAGTAGCCTAGAATAACAAATTTCACAGGAACATAACTAGAAAACCCTTTGATTTATTAGAATTTCATGTTTAAATACCGACCATTATTTGTATTTTGTGAGGTTACGTCAGATGGTTTATGTTGATTTTCGTTTAAGAATTGCTTATTTTTTGTCCATTTTTGTTAGGAGGATGATTGTTTTTGTGAAATTTGTTATTCTAGGCTACTAGAATGGTTCTTTTAACATACAATTTACTACACAAAACTAAAATAATTGTTGATTTTTATATTCCGTTTTCCTGTAAATTTTACAATAATCCATTAATTTTATTTCAATAATATATAAATGATTATTTTGTTAATAAATATAATTTATTTATCATTAGCGTCATTGTAAATTTCATTCATTTTTTGAAATTTTGATTAGATTTGTTTTTAACCAAACTCCATATAAAAAAAATTTAAACAACAAAATAAACATTGTTTTCCGTTTGTAAAAGTAAGACGGAAGATATTGTGGTCATTTTCATTCAAATCATTACACGACGTGACGTTGTTCATCCCAGATGGGACCGCAGTAAGCTACGACAAATGTCAGTTTATCACAGTTTTATCACCAAATGTGATATAACACCACAAAATGACCACCCTCAGTAAGAAAAAACGCATATTTATCTGTATACATATTAATATTTTAGTTTTTGATAAATAAAGAACGGTAAATAATTTGGTGGTAATTTAGTGGTTCAAAAATATCAATCTCTTTCTCTTAAGAGCGTTCTTTACTAAAATAGGGTATTTGGTAGCGCTTCGTTAAACATCTGTGTGAATATTTTCTTCTAGAGTTTTTGGACAGCCCTTTACGGCCCTGTTGGTTATTAACTCGCCACCTAGTCTGGCTGTAATCTCACGATGTTCCAGCATGGAGCGGATGCACCGAATTGTAGAAAGTGGGACCCCCTTTTCCATTGCTGCCCCTCTCTATCGATCCTGAGGAGGACTATCAAACGCCCCCTCAATGTCCACAAAGGCGTAAAGGGCAATTCCTTTATATGCTACCGCTTCTTCAATCCTCGTAACTAAACCGCTAAGGGCCATCACAGTGGATTTACCAGTTTGATAGGCAAACTGGTCCCGATACAGCGGATTTTTTTCAAGGATCTCACTTCTTATTTGATAGTCCATAATTTTTTTCATCGTCTTCAATAGAAACGATGTGAAGCTAATTGACCGATAAACCTTGGCCTGGGTGTCTGGACGACCCCTCCCTTTAGTATAAAGACCATATTAACTTTTCTCCACAGTTTCGGAATACAGTTAAAAGCATAACTTGCCCGAAACATCTGGATCCAGCTAGGGAGTCCTCAATGCCTTTTTGAAGTAAAGCTTTAAAGAAGTAAAACTTTTGGCACGCACTCATTTATCACACAAAAAAACCAACTTTTTTCTTTTTTTTTTTGGTTCCAGCTGTCAATTTTGAATTTATTTTCTTTATGATATTATCGGTACTTAAATTAAATTAAATTTGCTTTTTTAAGATACTTATATGATATTTATATATATATATATATATATATATATATATATATATATATATATATATATATATATATATATATATATATATATATATATATATATATATATATATATATATATATATATATATATATATATATATATATATATATATATATATATATATATATATATATATAATAATAATAATAATATATATATATATATATATATATATATATATATATATATATATATATATATATATATATATATATATATATATATATATATATATATATATATATATATATATATATATATATGTATATATATATATATATATATATATATATATATATATATATATATATATATATATATATATATGTATATATATATATATATATATATATATATATATATATATATATATATATATATATATATATATATATATATATATATATATATATATATATATATATATATATATATATATATATATATATATATATATATATATATATATATATATATATATATATATATATATATATATATATATATATATATATATATATATATATATATATATATATATATATATATATATATATATATATATATATATATATATATATATATATATATATATATATATATATATTATTATTATTATTATTTACTGGAGGGCCATGTGGGCGATAAGCCACCTCGCACCGCGACCTAAAAGATCTATTGTGCTGGACCCTACTTAATTATCCGTCCAGTCAATATTCAGGCTCTTAATGAATCTGACAATACTACTGGCCGGTACGAGATACATACTATCCGGGCTCATTGTTCTCCCTCCTAGATGTTGCAGTCTTTGCTGGAAAATGGCTGGGCAATGGCACAGAACATGTTCCGCTGATTCCGCTTCCAGACCGCAGAAGCGGCATCCATCTGTCGTACTTAGGCCCATCTTCTTAAGGTGATACCTTAAGGGGACATGACCTGTGAGGAAGCCAGTAAGCAGCCTCAACTCAGGTTTTCTAAGTTCAAGACACTCCTTAACCCTGACAGACGAAGGTGATATAAATTTCTTCGCCTGCCGTAAACCTGGAATTCTGCGCCAGTAGGAGTACTTGAACATCCTCCCAGCGTTTTACCGCTGCTCTAAGGTGTCCCTTAGTGACACCGCAGAAGGGTTCTGGTCCAAAAAATGGAGAGGCAGAACCCTCACGGGCGAGGCCATCAGCTGCCCCGTTTCCTTCGATTCCAGTATGACCTGGCACCCACATAAGTGTTACCTTATTTGAGCCTGCCAGATGTTTAATAACCTTCAGACAATCCCATACCAGCCTTGACTCAACGGTACAAGACCTAAGAGCTTTTAAGGCTGATTGGCTGTCTGATACAATATAAATCTTTGCATCGTTTAGGCCTTTTGCTATGCCTATCCTAGCGCAAAGTTCTATAGCATGTACTTCTGCTTGAAAAACGGTGGCATTGGTTCCCAAGGACTTCGAGAGGGTAGTGCCACTCCCGTGTATTCCTATCCCCGCCCCATCTTCCGTTTTTGATCCATCTGTAAACCATACCATGGACCCTAGCTCAAATGATGGTCCACCTGCCCTCCACACATCCCGGTCAGGTAACCTAACACAGAATGGTTTGTGGAAGTCCAGTTTAGCTGGCATACAGTCGGAAGGCATTCCTATGGTAGGGTCTGTCTGAAATTCCTTAAGGTTTTCCATATGACCCACCATATTGCTTGGCTTGATATTTCCTTCCGCCTGCATTTTCAGGGCCATACTTGCAGCGTCCTTTTTAATATGCAGGTGTAACGGTGTCAGTCCTAGAAGTGTCTCCACCCCCGCGGTTGGACATGACTTCATTGAGCCCGTAACACCGATGCAGGCTACACGCTGAACCTTATTCAATAAGGTTTGCGTTGTCTTCTGCTCAGTTTTAGGCCACCATACAACCGATGCGTAGGTGACCATAGGCCTAATGATTGTAAGAAATGACCAGTAGATCATTTTTGGTTGTAGTCCCCAAGTACGCCCATAGAGCCTTTGACAGGCCCAGAGAGCCTTGATGGCTCTATTTTGAACTTTCAACAAATGTTGGTTCCAGTTCAGTCTTTGATCTAGGATAACCCCTAGATATTTAACCTCGCTGGAAAAAGGAACAGTAGTACCGTTAAATGAGGGAGCTGTAAGCGCAAGCTTTGTCCTCCTCGTAAAAGGAACAATGACAGTTTTGCTTGGATTGACACTGAGTCCTTCCTGGTAACACCACTGCCATATTATATTGAGTGCATTTTGCATGCGATCAGAAATGACCTCATCAAACTTGCCTCTGATTATGATAGCCACATCATCTGCATAGCCCTGGACATCAAACCCATGGCTACTCAGAAGGACCAGTAGTCTGTCAATAACCAATGACCACAAAAGAGGAGATAATACGCCTCCTTGGGGACAGCCCTTTACGGCCTTGATGGTTACTGATTCGCCACCTAGTCTGGCAGTAATCTCACGATGTTCCAGCATGGAACGGATCCACCTAATTGTGGAAAGTGGAACCCTTTTTCCCATTGCTGCCCTCTCTATAGATCCATAGGAGGTATTATCAAACGCCCCCTCAATGTCCACAAAGGCACAAAGGGCAATTTCTTTATATGTCACTGCTTTTTCAATCCTCGTGACTAGCCCGCTAAGGGCCATAACCGTGGATTTACCAGTTTGATACGCAAACTGGTCCCGATGCAGCGGATTCTTTCCAAGGACCTCACTTCTTATTTGATAGTCCAGGATTTTTTCCATCGTCTTCAAAAGAAACGATGTGAGGCTAATTGGCCGATATGCCCTGGCCTGGGTGTCTGGACGACCCCCGCGCTTTGGTATAAAGACCACATTTACTTTCCTCCACAGTTTCGGAATATAGTTAAAAGCATAACTTGCCCGAAACATCTGGATCAAGCTGGGGAGTATTTCCTCAATACCTTTTTGAAGTAAAGCTGGAAAGATACCATCCCCTCCAGCGGATTTGAAAGGTTTGAAAGACCCAATAGCCCATCGAACCTTGCTGGGTGTGAAAATTTTCCCAGAGAGACTCCAGATCCTACTGTGAGGCGAATAGGCCACCTCACTCGAAGGATCATATGAGTCCTCTTGGGCTCCTACCACTACTGAATCCGGAAAGTGGGTCTCTAACAGTACCTCTAAGGTTTCCTTCCGGTTTTCAGTGAACCCCCCATCTTGCTTCTGGAGAAGTCCTAAACCATTTGAATGATCCCTGGAAAGGACTTTCTGGAGACGAGCTGCAGAGGGCAATTCATTGATTCCCTCACAGAAATTCCTCCAGGTAGCCCTTTTGGATCTTCTTAGTTCGAGATTATATTCCGTAAAGGCCATCTTATACTCGCCCCATTCACCGGTGCGTTTAGCCTTGTTGAATAATCTTCTCGATTTTTTCCTCAGTTTACCCAGCGTCCCGTTCCACCAAGGGACCATCTTTGTGGACTCTCTTCGCTTAACTGGGCAGCTGTTCTCGTAAGCCAAGTGTATAGAATTATGCAGCTGGTTTGAACAGATCTCCAAACCCTCTGGAGACTCTATGTTCCCCACAACCGAGGGCATTTCTGATTCGAGTGAGACTCTATAAGAGTCCCAGTCGGTCAGTTTTGGAATTCTGATTTCCTGCCGCTGCATGGTCTCAGCCGCCAAATCGAATCTGATGTGCAAGTGATCCGATAATGAGGCCTCTTCAGACACATGCCAGTTTTTGACCAAGTCGCTAAAATGCGGACTAGCAAGTGTCAGATCTAGGACCTCTTGCCTAATCGCATTTATAAAAGTAGGTTTCCTTCCCCTATTGACAATGTCTACATTATTTGAGATCAGAAATTCAAAAAGGTACTCACCCCTGTTATTGATGTCCGTGCTACTCCACACCGTGTGGTGCGCGTTTGCATCGCATCCTATGAGGTAGGCCAGCCCATTGCGTTTGCAATGAGCTATGAGCCGCCTAACTTCAAGTGGAGGTATTAACTCTGAGTCTCCAGGAAAGTAGGCGGAGGCCATTATAGCCTCCTGTTTGCCTCTTTCACCCAGAACCTCCACCATTACTGCAACCAAGTCCCTGGAGATGAACTCTGAAATGGGAATAAAATTAATTTGCGAACTGGCCAACACAGCCGCTCTTGGACTCTGAGTTCCGTTATGATAAACTAACTTACCCACTTGATTTGGTATACCTCTAATCTGGTTACCAATCACCCATGGCTCCTGGATTAGAGCCATGCCAATGTTTTGGCAGATAAACCTGCGACAAAGGACGTCCGAAGACGCCTTTGCATGATGCAGGTTTATCTGCAGGCAGGCGATGTGTGCCTTCACTTTACCGAAGGCCCCTTCTGAAGGCCCTGCTCAGCCTCCTTTTCAGCACCGCCACCACCCGCATGCATTCTTTGTCCGGCCGATGGCTGACCAGTGTCCTCCATCGCCGTTCTGCTGGCCCCCGCTGCCTGAGAGCCTCCAGGCCTAACCAGTGGTTTGCACGGGGGGAGTCCTTGTGAGGCCTTCCCCCGCGGAACCCCTGACGCCTTCCTCTCCCTTTCCCGCCTTCTCCTCACCTGTCTCCTGGAGAGGGCGGTCACCCCGGTGGTCTTAGCTATAGGTGCCGCTACCGTAGCTTCTACAGGCTTCACCACTTGGGTCCCGCCGACAGAAGCCGGCTTAGCTCCGCTCTGACCACCCTTGGGATGCAATTGTACAGTCCCAAACTTATAGTTGACCTTAAAGCCAACCCGCTTGAGCTTCTCAACTGAAGAGTGGTCCATAGAGAACGTGAAAAAGGCCGAAGAGCCTTTCGCCTCTCTCCTGATCACTCTCCAGTTGATCGCCTGCATGCCCTCATTTTGGCTTTTTATAAACCCAAAAAGCTTTTCTGTGGGCAATTCAGCACTATTTGGGAAGGTGCCGAACACAATCCTGGCTCGAGGCAGGTTTTCCGCCTCGGCCACGATCAGCTGCGCACCCTCCCATGGCTTGATACTACCTATGGCCTCCCTGAGCCACTGAACAGTGGCCCGGTCAGTACAGGTTAGTACCAGCCAACCAGGCCGAAGCTGACTGCCAAGGAACTTAGGTTTAAGCTCCTTGGCCTCCTGCTCTAGCACCTTATCTAGGATGCCCTCCTGGACAGCCTTTAGCTGCTCTCCAGTGAGGACAACCTCTGGAAAACCAGTGGGCAAGATCCCAACTATCTCCGACTCCGCAGCCTGCCTGAAGGTAAGTCCAGACCGGACCGCAGAACCCGAGACCGTCGGTTTTATAACACAGGGTGTAACTAGAGAAATGACGAAAAAAAATGAAAAGTTTGTTAATTATTGGTGCAAATTAAATGGAGGAAAAAAAATAGTGATTTTCTGTTGATTCAACACCTGACATTCTTATACAATAGTAAATGTAAACATTTCCAGATTCTTAAGTTTGGTCTAATGACTTCGTTTTAAAAAAAATAGTATGGGAACCTCAAGATTCCCTTGTCCGATCATAATCAAAATGGAGATGCATATGTTCATATAATATAACATCTACCTCAAAAATTTCGCAATTTTAGAAGTATTGGGTTTAGAGTTACAGAACACACAGACACATACATACAGACCTTGAACATATCTATACTTAACATGACCATTTCCGGTAAAATCTCGAGATGTCAAATTTTCATGATTCCTATAATTAAGAAAATAATAAACTGGAATAGTTACGGAAACATTTGGTGGTTTGGCGTCTATTGGAGGGGGGGGGGGATCAAAGTTGAGTAGATTAATCTACCAGCTCCGTAACCTTCCAGTAGGGTGCGCATCACGTGAGCTGTTCTGGTCTTGTCATTAGGCAGCTGCGTTATGGGTACAATTGTGTAAGGGGTAACCTGTTCACAATTCGCAAGTGTACGTACTGACTCCTCGTGGCAACCACTGGTAACTAAGGCCACTTGGCACATTTTTGGTCATTTGGCACAGGCTAAAGTACGGCGCTAAAGGAGAAAACCTTGACAAAAAACCCTAATCTAAGGTGGAACAGCATATGCCGATGGATGAATGGCTGATAGGTTAATCAGCCCAAAATAAGCGGATTCTGGATACCAGGCACCCTCCAGTTTTATTTAGCCTTCCTGTAGTAAAGCTGGGTGACCTACAGGTGATTTGCAATTCCCAGCAACTCGTAAGAGTAAAATCAAACGGAATACGGGGCAGGAGTAGGAATATACGGGAGTGGAACAACCCTCGCGAGGTCCTTGACCTCCAATGCTACCGTCTTTCTAGCGGAACTACATGCTGTAGTAAATATCTAGGAGGGAGAGCAATAAGCCCAAATAGTATGTATCACGTACCGGGAGGCAGTATGGTTAGATTCATTAAGAACCTGAATATTGACTGGACGGATAATTAGGCAGGGGCCAGCACAATAGATCTTTTAGATCGCAGTGCGAAGTGGCTGATCACCCGCATGGCCCTCCAATAATAATAATAATAAAAACGGAAACATTTATTAATGACTTAATCAGACGAAGGTTGTGAGTATGTGGCTATGTCTATTTGTAGTTGTTTGTGTGTGGGTACGTGCTTGATGTATGAATCATCTGTGAAGAGAGTGGTGTGACTGTACTTCTGTGAAACTTCTGTGAAAGATTAAATTTCAAATTTTGATTTAATAAAAAAAAACAGAAGAAACTGTGTTGGTCCATCCAACGCCACTACATAAAAAGCCATGACACAAAAATGTGTGGTAGTATGTGTTAAGGGGATAAAGATTTTTATTTTCCTATGAAACGTAAACAAAATACTATGGGATTTTCAAACACATTTTTTTATATCGTCTCTATTTTCAATTTAAATAAATATTTTTATTTACAAATATAAATAATTTGATATCAAATATATTGAAATGTAAATTGTGAACAATTTTGATTGAAATTAATAATCATTTATTAAGTAATTTTGCATTTTTATAAAAATATTTGTTTCGGCATGCTTCGTGTTCCTCTAATCTTAATAAATTTATTAAGATTAGAGGAACACGAAGCATGCCGAAACAAATATTTTTATAAAAATGCAAAATTACTTAGGACGTGTCCGATTTCTGTGCGAAATAATTTTTTTGTGATAAATTTGACATTAGTGAAATAATTTTCTCTTCCATATTTGAAATAAGTTCATTTGCTGTCCGAATACTGGAATAATTTTGACATAATAAAATTGACATTTGGGAATGCAACAAACCACAAATTGTACATAGAGAGTTATTTAAAAGTGTTTATAAAATGATAGAAGCAGAATTTGATCCAAATATGGTATTATTTCTATTAAGTTCGGGTTACATGTGTTTAATGAGAAGAACATGGAACTTTACGCGACCTTTAATAATGGATCTCATAAACTCCCAGGTATGTATGTTAGGTATTGCCCTCTAGTATTTATAAATATTAACAAAATTCTTTCTTGCAGCGACCAATAATGTACACAATTCCCTCAACAAACAGTATTGTTAATTCAATACCTAGTTATAATGATCCTGTGACGAGAATGTATTTAAGGATATCGTCTAACACTTTCATCGCTATTGGCAAATTCTTGCCCAATAAAAACCATGGTTGGGGACCGGAAATGGAACTAATGATATTTTTGCTGTGGCTGACAAGTGGGACTAGTTATAAAATTGTAGGTGCAGCAATGAACATATCAAGATCCACAGTTTGTGATATTGTTCACAAAATGCTGGACACTAGAAAATGCTGGAACTTATTATATTATATAAATAAAATAAAATTAAATTAAATACTCGTAAAACTTATTTTGTTTACTTCACCGGCACAGAAACAAGAATTATTACGGACATGTCAAAATTATAACACACCGGTGCTGTGATAATTTGGTTGCGTACAGTTTAACATTAATTTATCACAAACAAATTATTTCGCACAGAAATCGGACACGTCCTTAATAAATGATTTTTAATTTCAATCAAAATTGTTCACAATTTACATTTCAATATATTTGATATCAAATTATTTATATTTGTAAATAAAAATATTTATTTAAATTGAAAATAGAGACGATATAAAAAAATGTGTTTGAAAATCCCATAGTATTTTGTTTACGTTTCATAGGAAAATAAAAATCTTTATTCCCCTCTTTATATTAGTGGTTTGACTTTTTAGACTGATGTCACGGCTATTTATGTAGTGGCATTGGTCCATCTATAAAATAAAGATCTAAAAAAAAACACACAACCCGTAAAAACCAAGTTTTTGACTATACAGGGTGTCCCACATGTACGAGTCCAAACGAGTAGGGCGTGTAGTTGGATCAATATCATGAAGAAAAGTCCACTACGCATATGCCCGGAAACGAACCGTTACCCACTTCAATTGCATTTCAAAATTTTTAGGTTGGCACACTACCTTGAATGATGTAAATGCCAATAACTCTTCTAAAAATTAAGATAACTCAATTGTTTTTCTATAATTTTAAAGGCACAGAGTGCTTCTTTCTTCTCTGGAAGTAGGAATATCATGCATCGTATTTTCCATAAAGTAAACATTGGTGGAATTGAAAAAATTGTGCCAGAAATAATAAAAAAATTCATTAAACTCATTTTTTCTCGAAAACTCACTTAATAATTTTTGTTTTTATTTCAAATTTAAATTTAATAGACTATTTAACATAAAATTGCTTCATCGTTTTTTTATCTAATCATGTATAGTTTTTGAGATATTAACGTTTCAGTGTAATACTTTTTTATTTTTATTTTTTATTTTTGAATCTATGCAATCTTTTTCTGGGGCTCAAAGCACTCCCAATCTTTCGCAGTTAATTTTACCGTTCTACTTTATGTAGTAGTAGCCAAATCGAGGACGTACGGCTATAGACCCGCTTTGTATAACCAACCTGCACATTGTATTGCTTCATGCCAACCTATAGTGCTGACAAGAAAGGTGGGTCGGCCCATGGATTCTGCACTCTCAACAGGGGGTCATAGACGTGTTCATCGTCATCACCGATCGTAATCAGATGATGAAAAATCCCTTTTGCATCCCACCCCTATCGGGATTCGAACCCGGTACCTCCCGATCCAAACGCCGCAGCTTTAACCACTGCGTCGTTTGCTCGGTACTGTAGTACTTGTTGAAAAAAAAAATTATTATAAAAACCAGTTGTTAGAAGTAAAAAATTTATTATGAAAAACCAAAGCAATCGTTTTAAACAAAAACAACAATTTAGTATGCACGTTCATATGTTGCATTTGTTAAATCTTTTTAATTGTTAGTAAACGCATAGCTAAAATCGTTGTTAATCTTTTGAAAATAATTTTTTGTGCGTTTGTAATCAGAAATAATAAAATGCCACGCTACACATTCGAGGAACTCGCCGACATCCATTTTATTTATGGTTTATGTAACGGAAACGGACGAGCTGCAGAACGTGAATACGCAAACCGTTATCCAGGTAGGCCGGTGCCAGATCATAGAATATTTGAAACAGTTCACAGACGATTACGAGAACCAGGAACATTGGTCCGCTATGAATACGAAAATGTTAGACGAGTTCAATACGAAGTCAATACCGACGAACAAGTTTTGAATGTACAAAGAGATCCCACCATTAGCACGAGACGTCTTTCGATACAACGTGGTATTAGCAAAAATAAAGTCTGGAGGGTACTTCGAAGAAACCATCTACACCCATTCCACTACACTCCAGTGCAAGAATTATTACCAGTCGATTTGAACAACTGAAACTGGAAAAATTTCTTGATAATTTCTCCCTTAGTAAAAATAATTATTTGGTCAAGTACCGACAAAACCTAACATAATCCTTCATATTTGCCATCCATTTTTTGGACAGACGAATCGATTAAGAGGGATGGAATAACAAATTTCCACAATCTTCATGAGTGTCAACCAGAAAACCCACACGTTAAGCGAGAATCATCAGTTCAAAGACGTTTTAGTGTTAAAGTACGGTGTGGTATAATGGAAATAATTTTATCGGGCCAATTTTACTACCTGAAAGATTGAACTCACAAAACTATCTTGAATTTTTGAATGAAACAGCTCCCACTGTGCTAGATTCCACTCATTATGAGAAATACTTTCTTGTATCAACAAGATGGAGCTCCTGCACACCATGGAAGACAAGTTCGAAATTGGTTTGATATAAATTATCCAGGGCGATGGAGTGATCGCAGAGGACCTATAGCTTGGCCGGCTAGATCTCCAGATTTAACACCATTAGACTTTTATGTATGGGGATATTTGAAAGGAGAAGTCTACAAAACCAACATTCAGACTAGGGAGCAGTTGGTTGATCGAATCAATAATGCCGGCAACAAAATAAAAGAAAATTTAGGAAATTTCAAAATGGCTGCTGCCATTAAAAGACGACTGCAACTATGCTTGTTACCAAATGGAAATCATTTTGAAAGCTGTTTGTGAAGTTGAAAACTTAGAAATTTATACAATAAATTATTAAGTACTACATTGAAATGTTAATATCTCAAAAACTATACATGATTAGATAAAAAACGATGAAGCAATTTCGTATTAAATAGTCTATTAAATTTAAATTTGAAATAAAAAACAAAAATTATTAAGTGAGTTTTCGAGAAAAAATGAGTTTAATGAATTTTTTTATTATTTCTGGCACAATTTTTTTAATTCCACCAATGTTTTCTTTAAGGAAAATACGATGCATGGTATTCCTACTTCCAGAGAAGAAAGAAGCACTCTGTGCCTTTAAAATTATAGAAAAACAATTGAGTTATCTTAATTTTTAGAAGAGTTATTGGCATTTACATCATTCAAGGTAGTGTGCCATCCTAAAAGTTTTGAAATGCAATTGAAGTGGGTAACGGTTCGTTTTCGGGCATATGCGTAGTGGACTTTTTTTCATGATATTGATCCAGCTACACGCCCTACTCGTTTGGGCTCATACCATTGGGACACCCTGTATATCCTTTATATATAAGACTTGGTCGATTGCAATTCAGTTTCGACCTTCTTCACCATGACTAAAATTTAAAATTCAATGATTAAGGGTCATTCAAAAAACAAATTTGAATTTTAAACTTACTTGAAGAAACATTTGGAACCCTACTAGATTGAACTTTTTAAATTGAAAATTAAAGAAAAAACTTAGTTATAGTACGAGTATGTTGATCGAACTGAAATTGATTTGCCAAAAAGTATTGTTAGGTGACAAAAGTCGATGTGCAAAATTTCAGCGCGAGAGGATTACGGGAAGTGGGTCAATTTTGAACTTGAAGATCGTGAGGACACTCAAGCAAGCAATCAAGCAGGTGAAGTTAATATAAAGGATATAAAAATGGAATTAAACTCGCAAAATTTGTGTAGATCTTCCGACTTTAATTCTCATTTCGCAGCAAATACTTTCTGAGTTTAATTCCATAAGTTTTCCTAACTTAAATTTTCACACTCGTGTAAAATTCCGGAAAACGGAAATTTAACATTGCATAAAAAAACAATAAGCCACAGAATAAGCCGCAGAACTTCATTAGCTGACCCCGAAATAAATTGTGAAACCTCAGATTCCGAAAGATTTCGAATTTCCGACTTTAGCTTCACTTTTTCTGGAGTAAAACTAGCAAAATTTCCGAGTCGAATTCAATTTTTTTTTTACGATATCAATTTCTGCATACTTATTTCTTCGCCCAAAAACATACTCTTGTAGAGAGTGGTGATATCTAGGAATTAAAATATGATTTAATAATGGAATTTTTTAATTAATAATTAAATTTTGTTGCTTTTTTAATTTAGGTAATTTTATAAAAGCCTTAAAACATTTTAGAAGTCTTCAATGATTTAGGCAAAGCAAGAACCAAAAACATACTTTTATTGTTAACTTCAAAATACTCAAATTAAAATTTTGTAAGAACCCGCAGTTGAATAAATCGACCAGAATATTTTATCAAAATTTAAATTTGATTTGTATATATGGTTTCTTGCAGTAAAATAAAATACCTTACCAGATTTGGAAAATATTTTCTATTAGTTGGCTGTTAGAAGCCTTCATGAAAATAATTGTAAATGTTAGGAAGGAGTATTTATTTTATGTGACTGTATAACCTACCACTAAGCATAGAAATATTTGTCTATTATAAATCTTTTCTAATGTCTTACGAGACAATTTATTTAGCTTACTCATTTATTTTTTTATAATAATTTACTTTGTTAAATTCATAATAATATTTTTGTTCTAAATTTACAGGTTTTCTAGCACATAAAAACCGAAACGAATAGAATGGCTGGGCCAATAGTCAACTCATGCTGTGGATGCCAGTCGCTGAGATCTGGATCAATAGTCACTGGTATACTTGGAATTATATTATCACTGTTAACTATAATCGTAGTGTTCGTATCAAGAGTTGAATTCAGAACCATACTGCTGGATTGGTTGCCGGCATGGGTGGTTAAAGTTATTGTGATTATAAATTTGGCTATGACAATTTTGATATCCATTTTGTTAATTATTGGAATTGTTAAGGTACATGAGTGAATTATAATAATCACGCTAAACTTATTACTCATTTCCGTTTATGTATATTTCCAGAGAAACTATTTCCTAATGTTACCTTGGGTTGTTTTGGGTATCGTGTTAGCAGTTGGTCTACTTGTCTCTATCATTTACGCGGCTATTATATACTTTATCGATGGATTCGTATTAGTTGGATTGCTAGTGTTGATATTCGGTATCATATCAACGAGTAAGTATATTTACTAATTGCCACTCAGGTTTGTGTCATATTCATAATTATAATTTTCCCTTTGTTTAATTAAATTTCCCAGTAATATACGTCTACCTATGGATTGTAGTATACAGCCACTTTACTGTAATCAAAGAAGAAGCTGATCGTGGATTATACTCAAAACAACCGTACAGAAGATAAAAATATTTTACTTAATTTTAAATTTAATTTACAAAAATCTTTAAGCTTTATGACTGTTTATTAATTATTATTAATCTCATAGGTTTTAAGTATTTTTTAATTAATACTAGGAGATAAGCCATTTTTTGTTTAGTAATAAACGATATAATTTATTTTTATAATTTTTGTTATAAAGAAAGAAAAAAAATTATAATTTTTGTATAATTATAATTTATATAGAACGAATTTTTTATCGAATAAAATGTACTAATTAAAAAAAAAATGTATTTATTAGCGTCAGTAATAACATATGGCATTTTGTAGGTGCCGTATCATGTCCTTATACATTTGATGTATGTAGGTTGAATTGTTGATAGATTACTTTATAGAATATACGAGTAATTATATCATTCTAAATCGCTAAGGGCTAAACCAAAAATTATTTCAATTTGTCTCTTATCATTTAAAACTAACAGATAAAACCATTTCGTACAACTGTAAGCGCCCTTGACAAGCAAGGTGTTGTTCAATAATAAAAGTTTTTTAAAGATTTATGCTTGCAGATGTATGGGCCGCTGGAAACAAATAATCTTTTGAAAACTGTTTAGGCTGAAATTTTCCAACAGAAACCAAAATTATTGAAATTTCAGTAAAGTAGTGTCTAGAACTAGGGCATGCAATCCCATGTGCATTCGGTATCCAAGGTTAGAGGAAAATAGAAATAGAGGTATTGTCAAAATTAAATATCGGGATTTTCCAGATTAAATACAATTCTATAAAATTTTATTTTTGATTCAAATTACAATGGTCAGTTCCCGCAAGATATTACAAAAAATTACATTCGAAACTTTCGAAAAATCGGTTGCATTCAGAAAACAACTTGATTATTTTACACAACATATTGCTAAGAGTGTTGGCGAAAATCAAAGTGCCTGTTACCATTGTCGTTGCTTATTTTGAGACTATGAACCATATTACTTTTCCCACTGTAACAAAGTTATATTGGGTAAGTAATGTAATCCCGAAAAAAATGTTGTTCGAAATTTTCACATTTCTCGACGAATTAGGTTACCAAGACTCCAAAATATCAATTAAAAAAATGTCGTGTCCGTCCTTCCAATCATACATTTTTATTATTTTTGTTTTGCCTCCCATTATCACAAATATTGATAGTTTTAGGCGAATTTTCGTACAAAGATAGATTTTAGTAATAAGCCGTTTGTGTAAATTTTTCGGTTCCTTCGAGTCTAGAATAGAAGATGCGCACTACTAAACAGATTTTCTCAAAAACGAGACCGACGATTTTTTTTGTATTGTTTATGATAAATGAAACATTCCATCATCCACCTGTTCACAAAATTTGAAATCAATTGAAGCATTGCTTGGGGCACATTTTAACCATTTTAACAAAAAGCAGTAAAACAAATTTGTTGAAATGTTTTCTGAGGTATTCTCAAACTTTTTTGTACGCTTAATACACCTTGCAAATTCCAACAATTGTTCCATAGGTGTCTTTAAGACAAAATGTATAGTTTATTGTGAAATGTGGAATTTGGAATTTATATTTCTAAATTTACCTAAAGCTAAAATACTTTGCTGATGGCAAATAATATCGTCAACATTTAAAAATAAAACATATCTAGTAAGCTTTTAAATATAAATTCTTTCTGTAACGTTCTATTTTTATTTTATGACATTTTATTGAATGAAATTTCAACGACGTGTTAATCGATAATTCGATACATTATTTGTGAATGGCTTTAATAAAATCGCCATAAAGGTATTATTTCTGAGCAATAAATTTTCTTGGTATTAAAGGTCGTATGTAAATGTTAACAGAAAATTACTATGGAACACCCTTAAAATAATATAACGGTATTAGGGCAGAGGAGGTTGAGGAGACTGGCGATACACAAGATGGTCGGATATCGGTCACAAACGACAATTGATATTAGTTCTGATTTTGTACTGTTTGTATTTTATTTAATGCACTGCGAGTAAGGTATTATATCAGCGAATTCTCACGTTGCTCACATAATGTTGTGGTTGTGATCTGAGCAACCGGCACCAATTTTCAAAAATGAAATTTTGATTATGGATGCTCTGAACAGAGTAATTTACATATATTCTTAAGAATTTTTAACATTATACTATAGATGTATAAGTAAGTGGAGCTAATTCTTAAAGATCAAAGATGAAAAATGGATAATGCGATGTTTATTGCTGTTCAATACGATTCTGTTCTAAAAAGAATCAACAAATAAAATCAATATATAATTTCCCAGGCAACTCTGAAAACTAATTTTTATTAATAAATCACCATAATATCAAAGTCAAATCTAATTCTGAAATTCAGGATTAATTTAATCCCCATATTAAAGATTGATTCTGGAACTATGTTATATTCTGAAAATTGAATTATTTATTAGCAAATTAAGGAAGAGAAACCTTTAAATATTTTTAAACTAAATTAATTAATATATATTAATGAGCAAAACACAATATATTACATAAAAGTATTACAAAAATTAACATTTTATGAAATGGCCTATGTAAACTCTCCCACTTCTAAGCTAAAATTCTAAAAGAATGTTTAAAAATTTTAAATTGTTAAGTTATAATTTAAATTCACAGCACTTGTTCCATTATACCATTCTCCTGTAAATAGTTAATTAATTGTTTAACTACTGCAACTAGATTTAAAAATAAAAAGTTGAAAATATATATTTAACCATACTATTAAATTTAAACTAATCGGCAATTTCCTACAAATCTAGAAAAAAGGAAATTAATAATGTTCAAATTAATTATTTATTTATAAAAGTATTCTATATAATATAATTTAAATGCCAGAGCTCAGGATTTTATAAATCTAAATTAGGACATCAAAAAATTATTATTATTATTGGTGTTTTAATTTACTAATCTAGTTGACATAATTAAATTAAAACAAAAAATCAAAAACTACGAAATTTATTATTTATTACCTAGGACATATTACCCTGCAAAATAAAGCCTGCAAAGTAAATAAAATAATAAATCCATGAAATAAAATTGAAACATTATTCTCCTACAAAACTAATCGGTGTACTATACAAGCAAAATTGACGTTTTCGTGAGAAAAACTGCCACCTAAAACTTCAATCATATTCTATTAAGTTAATAACTAATACCACGTTTACATTATACGCACCTAATAAGTATGTACTTTTTTGCTATTTAATTATTTTTCCGCTGCAGTTCACATTAGCTTTGCGATTTGTAGTGTGAACGCATATTATAAAAGTTTGTTGTTTTGACAGATAGGCTTCTGTATTCAATTCTGTTTATGTGTTGTGAATTTCTTCTCAAACTCTATTAGATTTGTCGGCAAATTATTTGATTAACACCCGAAATTGTAGTTTAACAAAAAAACGTAATAAATTTTTGTTTTGACAACAAATATACGAATGACATTAACATATAGTTATTAGTTAGGGTTCACATTACAACGTAATATACTAATACTTTTTTAATACATACTTTACCGAAATATCAAAAAAGTATGTGATAAAATATTTAAATATTTAAATTTGAGTTCACATGACGATACTTTTTTGCTACATACTTTTATTCTACTAATGTAAACGTGGTATAAGTTCAATACATTTAGACTTTCGAAAATGTTTTCACATAACTCCACCTCGTTCACCATCTTTTAATCGAAATTTGTCATGCATAAATGAATACGTCATTATGTGATGCAAACCAAAATCACAACTCAACTCAAATCAACACTTCCAAGTTGGCATTTTATTTATATGGTTTAGTTAATTTATAGCCTTTTCACATTAATTAAATAAATTTAACAATTCAATGCATTCTATAATACCCTGTAAAAAACAAAATAACTCATATCTAAAATAAATCCATCCTATATGAATTATACAAGGCGGAATCCAATTCGACTCAAAACTTATTTGATTATACAAATAAAAAACCTATTTGAGTCGAATACCCTAAAATTTCGTTGTGTTTGTACAGTTCATGTTTTATTAAGAACATTATAGTTGTAACATGAATACAAAAACAAAAAGAGGGGAAATAACAAAGTAGAATAAAAACAACAGATTCTTATATACTAAACCACCAACACACATTAAAAGCAAATATCTCTACAATCTTCCATGTGCGTAGCAAAAGCTTATCATGTTTTCATTATTTTATATACAGCTAATACCATTACAGCGCACATACAAAACAATCCTTCGTTGGCTTTGTCAAGTATCAATTTCAAGAATGTATTTTTGTCTATTATACTTTGTACATAGTGTAACGCAATCCCCCAAGGGATTACGTTAACAGACATGAGAATAGCGGTCTGATGCGGTATAGTAGCTGGCTAGAGCTCACGGTGCGGCGTGGGGATTCTCCGACATATTTCTCATGCTTGAATAACCGCATGACAATAAAATTGGAGGGACAAAGGAAATTAAAATTACGTTGCCACGGCCAAGCGGAAAAAGAAAATGATAAGCTGGGAGTGATCGATCCGGAGTGACCGTCTCAATCCCAGGCGATCACCGCGGTGACTGCCACACGGGCCTCCCCTCATCGGCCCGCCTACTGGGATGCTGTTTCCCATTCGCGACGGCTACCGATGCCATTTATGAGGGAAGGACGCCCGCATGACAATCCCAGCGACAATCCCCCGGAACGGAGACCGTCACCCCGACGCGATCAACTCATATGGCGTGCCGCCCTCCAGCACAGCCTGTCCTGGAGGAACGAACGGCACGCACGGAAAAGGGTGGAAAAGGGCCGACCCTTCACATGACCACACCCCACATCATCCGATCAATTATTTGTTTACACGCACATGGTGCGGCGTAGCACACTACAGTAAGAAATTCAAAGAAAAAATTTTAGGTGATGATAAAAGAGAAAAAATTTAAAATTAAACAAGATAAATTACGTTAAAACTGATTCTACGTTAATGTTAAGTTTCACTTTCACTATCACTGTTTTTAAGAAAATTAAGGAAAACACAAAAATACCTGAAATAAATGAACCGTTATGGGGTCGAACCACCCACCCAAAAACGGACAACCGAGCAGAAGTGAAGAGAAAAGAACGGAAATTCCAAACGCAATCAATCAAAATGACGAAAAAAAAAATATAACCGGACAATAATTGCTCTGAGTGGGGTTTTCACCAAATCGGTGCACCACCACGAAACGCCGAAAACAAACGGTAAAAATAGTAATATATGTACAATATAATGAAAATAGAAAGGAGAAACAACCTGTTACAAACTTAAGCAACTAAAATTTACTTAGCCAGATTGTTTATCCCTTAATTGTTTTACCTTGTTGTTTTAAAGGCCCGTCCGACCAACCGCAACCAGCGCCGACGCAGGATCCCCCTCACACCATTGATGGCCCTGCCCCCACGGCCGGGAATACTGCTACAATGGCACAATATACTTTGTATTGTTTGAACTTGGTATTGTTTTAACACTGCACAAAATTCTCTTTACAGCCAATGTAAGATCCAAAGAAAATCAGCACTTGTACTTTTTTTTGTTTGTTTTGTTTTTATAATACTATATACACAAGGAAAGGTAATAAAGAAATAAATGAAAAATTTCTTTTCCGTTGTTTTTTTTTTCTCTTTCAGAATATTATAATATATTTCAGATACTAAACATATCATATTATTTCTAAAAATAATTTACAAGTTATAGTTCGTATTGATATTATGTAATTTATAATTTTTTTATTTTTTATTTTTTTATTTATTTAGTACAAAAAAAAAGGATCACCCTTTATACAGAATTACTTTTTTTTTTGTTATTTTTATTAATTTTATTTTCTTATTAACCACAAAAATAGAAATTTCCATTACCATCAGTTCATGTATTTTAACTATTTGTTTTTAATTTTGTTTTTGTTTTTTTTTTTTTTTTTAATAATATGCTTAACAAGAAATAATTATTGTCTGCTTAACAAGAAATAATAAAACTGATTTTAATTTAAAAAAAAAAAAATTACAAACTAAACTCATTAGTATTTTTTTTTTATATATAAAACAAATTGGACTTATTGTCCCAAAATCAAAAAGAAACCTCAAAAAACTAAGCTCAACCAAATTATTTGAGCATCAAAACTAGACTGTTTTATCAAAAAAATATTTGTACATCCAAAAAATCAGAAAATTTCCCCCTCCTATTTTCTACTTCGCATCGCTGTTCGTCTCACTCGTTGTATTTGTGCACATGTTCATCATTTTTTTATTTTTTTATTTTTATTATTGTAAAATCTTTATTCGTATTTATGTTTTTTTTTATGTACACAAATACAACGAATAAGACGAACAACGACAACGTTCATATGTACATACTTATCTGTACGGCCGCATCGGATTCATGTCTAATACACCGATCGGTTCTATCCCCACTCAGAGCAAATATCACGCGTTTAATTCAAGCCAATGATACCAGAAAGACAAATAGAATATTCCAGATTGACCATTTTAATAACGCAAATATTCCATCTCATACTACCTAATACATGTACACACACCAACTCGCAAGAGATATATATGCTTGTACATGACAATATAGAAAACAAGTAAATGCAAAAAAAAAATTTAAAATATGTTTACATAGCAATCGGAGGGAATATTAAATTTAAATTCGGAAATCATAACAGCGAGCATAGGTATAAACACCATGGTGGTCATGGTATTTTATAACGATAAAAAAATTTCAAATTATTTGAGCGTTTGGAATTTTCGCAAAAAAAAATTTCTTTTTCCTCTGTATGAAGTGGAGACGTATGCCAGTCGTAACAAACGTGGGGACGACCCACACCCGAGAAAAGGTCTCAAGCCAGGCATATAATAAACAAATAATAGTTCTAAACGCGAATATGAAGAGAAAAAAAAATTTGACTGAAGAAAACAAAGTAAATATTTCAAGGTACACGAAAATTACCACCAGTAACCAAATACCAAAGTAATAGTAAGAACTAAATAAATCTAAGAGCTACCTAATAATAAAGATAAAGAAAAAAAACACTGCAAAAACTATAATAAGTTATAGTGCAATTATGGACATATAGGGAATATTTTGTTTTATAGTGAATATTCTGAATTATCGGAATTATTTTGATTTATAATGAATTTTGACTTCTAGGAAATGGCGTGGACTTATAATGAATTATGTTGACGTATAGTGGGTTATAATGACTTATATGAAATCTGTTGATTTATAATGAATTATTTTGACTCGTAAGGAAAATGCTAACACTAGATCCTAAAATGAAAATACTACAATACTACTAACTAAATAACTAAATAAATTTAAGACTACCAACTAATGATTTAAAGATTAAGGAGAAAAAAAAAATATATAAAATATTATTTTAATCTGATAGAGTTTAATTTGTCTGATAGTGAATATTTCGTCTCATAGGGTTTATTGTGACTTCTAAGGTATTTTGTCCAATCAGGAATATTTGGTCTTATAGGAGAATTTGGTTTTATAGCGAATATTTTGTCGTTTAAGGAATATTTTGTTTGGTGCCAAAAATTACTGACTAAAGTAAGATAAAAAAAATCAATTAAACACTAACTAAACCTAGAGAAACTAATTCAAAGTAAAAACTTTTTTTTTTATTACATGGAATTGTTTGACTTATAGAGAATTGTACTAAATTATATTAAATTATTTGGATTTTATAAAAACAATTATTTTGACTTATAATGAAATAACTGTAATGAATTATGGGAAATTATAATAAAATACATGAACTAGATAAACTAAATACTAAAGTTAGTTACTAAATAAACCTAGGAAAATTAACTAATTAAAACATAAAAGATAACGAGAAAAAAAATTCAAAACTTATGTTGACTTATAGGGAATGATATTAACTGGTAAGGAATTATAGACTTATAGTGAATTAATTCTGACTTATAGTGAATTTGAATTTATAGGTAAATATAATGAATTACATTAACTAAATAAAACTAAATGCTAAAGTAAAACTAAAAATTCAAAACTAAATACTAAAATAAATTCAAATTAATACGAACCAAAACAAAATACGAAAGTAAATGCAAAAAAAAAAAAAATTACAGAAATTGTAATATAATTTAATATTTTAGGAAATATAGAAAAAAAAAATGTATACCAAATAACTAATTAATAATAGAATTAACCCAAAAATTTGCGATTGTAAATGAAGTATCTAGAAAAATATAAAATAACATTTACCCAAGCCAAAAGAAATTATGCTACAAACACTAGAGATATTTATTTTTAAATTATCTATATTTATTAACAGAACTCAAAAAATAGTGTTAGTGTATCGTATATGCACTATCAATATTCTTAATCAAAAGTAACGTTTTCTAAAACAAAAAATTATCAATTACATCAATTTAGCAAACAAAATTTAAATGAATTGATTCACAAAATTAAAAATTATTTAGCCAAAATCCAACGTCAATCAATGAAGCCAAATTAACTTTTATTAATGAACAAAAAAAATTAAATTTATTAAATAAATCCGAAAAATTAAATTAGAACTACAATAATAACGTGGACATCCACAAGTCGGGAAACGTGAGGAGCTACGAGAATATTATTACTGTCATAAAGACTCACTCGCGTCAAGGTTTGACTGCCGCTCACTCAAACGCTGATCAAACAACCGCACTTGGAGAATTATCACACGATGATTCAATGGCGTTCATTTAATTTTGAAATAATTTCGTAACAAAAAATGTATATATAAACAAAAATTTGATTAAAATCAAAAAAAATAAATTGGCTTAATCCATTAACGAGCGTTAGACTAATTAATTTTAAAGGAATCAATACAAAAAAAAATAAAGAAAAATAGAAATTTGAAAAAAAAAAATTAATCTAAATTCTGAAATTAAAATCATAAAATACCAAACCAATCACCTAAGTAATTAAATAAAAATAAAAATGCAATAAACTTGGAATTAAACAAAAAAAAAAATCGAATAAACAAGAATTTTTTTTTTTTTTTTTGCTGGTGTAAATGCCACGGAACGGATAAGAATGAATTGAACTCTAAGTCCATCATCAAGACTGGTGATCCGGAATCTCACTCTAAAGTCAAACACTAAAAGCGGAAGTAGAAGTGGATCCCGGAATCACCACCCTCAAGAACAGAAAAAAAAAATTGGAAATAAGCAACGGGAACTCTAATTCTAAACCTGAAACAAAGAAGTTGCAGACCCCTCGCAATCTAACACTAAATGTGGAAACGATGGTGGTCTACAACATCCATGCATCAGGAATAGTAAATTGAAAAAAACTAAAAACTGTAAAAAAAACTATGGGGAACATGACCAATTTTACGGAGGCGGTTTGTTAGTCCGACCTCCAACCGTTTAGTCGCCTCCTACGACAAGCAATGGATACTAAGGTGGTATTCTGGTTTTACTATTTTGCCCCCTACCTTTGGGCGCCACTGTAACGCAATCCCCCAAGGGATTACGTTAACAGACATGAGAATAGCGGTCTGATGCGGTATAGTAGCTGGCTAGAGCTCACGGTGCGGCGTGGGGATTCTCAGATATATTTCTCATGCTTGAATAACCGCATGACAATAAAATTGGAGGGACAAAGGAAATTAAAATTACGTTGCCACGGCCTCAGCGGCAAAAAGAAAATGATAAGCTGGGAGTGATCGATCCGGAGTGACCGTCTCAATCCCAGGCGATCACCGCGGTGACTGCCACACGGGCCTCCCCTCATCGGCCCGCCTACTGGGATGCTGTTTCCCAGTCGCGACGGCTACCGATGCCATTTATGAGGGAAGGACGCCCGCATGACAATCCCAGCGACAATCCCCCGGAACGGAGACCGTCACCCCGACGCGATCAACTCATATGGCGTGCCGCCCTCCAGCACAGCCTGTCCTGGAGGAACGAACGGCACGCACGGAAAAGGGTGGAAAAGGGCCGACCCTTCACATGACCACACCCCACATCATCCGATCAATTATTTGTTTACACGCACATGGTGCGGCGTAGCACACTACAGTAAGAAATTCAAAGAAAAAATTTTAGGTGATGATAAAAGAGAAAAAATTTAAAATTAAACAAGATAAATTACGTTAAAACTGATTCTACGTTAATGTTAAGTTTCACTTTCACTATCACTGTTTTTAAGAAAATTAAGGAAAACACAAAAATACCTGAAATAAATGAACCGTTATGGGGTCGAACCACCCACCCAAAAACGGACAACCGAGCAGAAGTGAAGAGAAAAGAACGGAAATTCCAAACGCAATCAATCAAAATGACGAAAAAAAAAATATAACCGGACAATAATTGCTCTGAGTGGGGTTTTCACCAAATCGGTGCACCACCACGAAACGCCGAAAACAAACGGTAAAAATAGTAATATATGTACAATATAATGAAAATAGAAAGGAGAAACAACCTGTTACAAACTTAAGCAACTAAAATTTACTTAGCCAGATTGTTTATCCCTTAATTGTTTTACCTTGTTGTTTTAAAGGCCCGTCCGACCAACCGCAACCAGCGCCGACGCAGGATCCCCCTCACACCATTGATGGCCCTGCCCCCACGGCCGGGAATACTGCTACAATGGCACAATATACTTTGTATTGTTTGAACTTGGTATTGTTTTAACACTGCACAAAATTCTCTTTACAGCCAATGTAAGATCCAAAGAAAATCAGCACTTGTACTTTTTTTTGTTTGTTTTGTTTTTATAATACTATATACACAAGGAAAGGTAATAAAGAAATAAATGAAAAATTTCTTTTCCGTTGTTTTTTTTTTCTCTTTCAGAATATTATAATATATTTCAGATACTAAACATATCATATTATTTCTAAAAATAATTTACAAGTTATAGTTCGTATTGATATTATGTAATTTATAATTTTTTTATTTTTTATTTTTTTATTTATTTAGTACAAAAAAAAAGGATCACCCTTTATACAGAATTACTTTTTTTTTTGTTATTTTTATTAATTTTATTTTCTTATTAACCACAAAAATAGAAATTTCCATTACCATCAGTTCATGTATTTTAACTATTTGTTTTTAATTTTGTTTTTTTTTTTTTTTTTTTTAATAATATGCTTAACAAGAAATAATTATTGTCTGCTTAACAAGAAATAATAAAACTGATTTTAATTTAAAAAAAAAAAAAATTACAAACTAATCTCATTAGTATTTTTTTTTTATATATAAAACAAATTGGACTTATTGTCCCAAAATCAAAAAGAAACCTCAAAAAACTAAGCTCAACCAAATTATTTGAGCATCAAAACTAGACTGTTTTATCAAAAAAATATTTTTACATCCAAAAAATCAGAAAATTTCCCCCTCCTATTTTCTACTTCGCATCGCTGTTCGTCTCACTCGTTGTATTTGTGCACATGTTCATCATTTTTTTATTTTTTTATTTTTATTATTGTAAAATCTTTATTCGTATTTATGTTTTTTTTTATGTACACAAATACAACGAATAAGACGAAAGACGAACAACGACAACGTTCATATGTACATACTTATCTGTACGGCCGCATCGGATTCATGTCTAATATACCGATCGGTTCTATCCCCACTCAGAGCAAATATCACGCGTTTAATTCAAGCCAATGATACCAGAAAGACAAATAGGATATTCCAGATTGACCATTTTAATAACGCAAATATTCCATCTCATACTACCTAATACATGTACACACACCAACTCGCAAGAGATATATATGCTTGTACATGACAATATAGAAAACAAGTAAATGCAAAAAAAAAATTTAAAATATGTTTACATAGCAATCGGAGGGAATATTAAATTTAAATTCGGAAATCATAACAGCGAGCATAGGTATAAACACCATGGTGGTCATGGTATTTTATAACGATAAAAAAATTTCAAATTATTTGAGCGTTTGGAATTTTCGCAAAAAAAAAATTCTTTTTCCTCTGTATGAAGTGGAGACGTATGCCAGTCGTAACAATAGCATAAAAACCAAAACCTAACAAGAACCAAAACCATACCGGAACCCATAAAAATGTTTATAATACGTATGTATGTATAAACACCTTTGTTTGGCTTGCAAGAACGCATTCAATTATGCGTAAACATAAAATCGAATATGAAATTAACTACGACGTATGTTAATTTACGTTAAAAACTATTTTGATACGATCCAATTATTAGGTTTTAGTAATAAAATCATGTACAATCCAATCACACACACGTTAAAAGCATGCACCTAATAGAAATCAATAATTTTCATTTCTTTATCTATAAATATAAAACATTGCCTGATAAATGCATCCCGGTTGCATTTTCCAAAATTCCACTTTAAATTATTTCACTTCCACTTTAATTATTATTTCACTAAAATCTGAATTAAATAGAATTAAAATTATAATTATAATTAAACTTTATATACTACATAAACTACATAAATAAAACAAAACAAAAATTAAATTAAATTAAATTTTTGAAGAGGATAGAAAAAACACGTCTATCCTCTTTGACGAACATTCGCTCCATAAGTATATCACAAAACTTTTTGTACATATATTAAATTTATTTGGAGTGTTTTTATCCAAACGCCACTTTATACCATAAAAATATCGAAGTGGGGTTAACTTCATTTTTTTTTTTATAGTATTTGCTTCAGTGTGCGAGAAAAATTTTCTATCTTTACACAATCTGTATGTAGATGTATTTTAAAATATACTTCGCTTCATATTTGTACTCAGTAAATTATGGTTATACACCAGTAAATAATGGTTACATAGTACAGTAAAAACAATTTTTTTCAGTACTGAAAAAAATTTTCCCTTTCACACCTCAAGTAAATCTATATTTTTATCTCGCTTTATTTTTACTGATAAAAATACTTTCGTAATGGAAATCAGGCTTTATACGATGCAAGTGGATATTTATTGTAGTTTTACTTTGGGAATTTTACAACAATGCCGTATGTTTTCATTCTGGAATGAATAGTTCAAACCAAGTTTTTGTTGGTATAGAATTATTCTACCAATAATTTTGAAAAATTTTATTGTTTTTATGTCATCTGACAAAAGTAAAAAGAAAATTATTTTCGGTTTTTATTTTTATACCAATTACTATTCCAGTTACCAAAGTAAGACGGCATACAGTCCTAACCAAAATTATTTATACCTGTTAAATTTTTGATGCAATGTAACGCAAACAACTTTAATTTAATTATCCTGCTTTACATTTCTATCAAATTTTTTTTCAAATTTTAGTTCTAGGAGAAATTACAGTTAATTTAGTTTGTGCCAAAATTATTTGTACCCACAAATTTCTTCTTAATATTATTTGTGCAATATGGAAAAAATTAAAATAAAATAGTAAACCAATTAAATTGAAGATTATTTAAATTAGTGTTTTATTTTTATGAGCCAATCATTAAACAATTTTTATTTGGTGTAGGGCTCTTTTTATTTCTTTTTATCTAATTAAAAATTTAGCTTTCGAACCCTTTTCGGGTTCATTTTCAAAAGCATAATCCGATTTATGCTTTTGAAAATGAACCCGAATAGGATTCGAAAGCTAAAGCTTTAATTAGTTAAAAAGAAATAAAAAGAGCCCTAAACGAAATAAAAATTGTTTAATTTGAAGATTATTTTTTGCTAATTAAATAATAATCGGATCACTCATGTTTTGTATGCAGAAGGTGAGTTTTTGCTTAGCCTTTATACAATCTAGCAAGTGGTTCAAAAATTTGTTGTTAATATCACCTAGAATCTTATCCCGTTCGGTTTTCTTGGTACCCTGCTGCAAATTTTCGGTCTTTTTAGATCGTGAATATCTTCCACTTTAACTTAAACCAGCGCAAGTTTAAATCGAAACCCTACCCTGTGGCAATGACTTTCCTTATGTATGGGAGCATTATTGTGCTGAAGAGCAAATTGAGGACCGACTAGTTAATCATCAACCAGAAATGTTACTTCATGAAATAAACTGAAATAGAACATTCTCCTTAATAGTTCAGTTTCTACAGCCGTGTAACCTTTTATTTGCTGCCCATATCTATGTAATAATAAAAATATTTCCAATATTATCAAACTAACACAAAAACACACTAGGGCATCAAACAGTTCTCCTTAGATCAAAGGGCTTATCTTAAGATGCCGTTTACGTTTCACTTCCTGACGGTAGATCATGATCCGTTTTTCTGTATGCCATATAAACTACAACTGTTCAAGGCCATAATTCAATTTCGGTTTATTTCATGAAGTAACATCCCTAGTTGATTATAAACTACTCAGCCCTCAATTTGCTCTTCAGCTCAATAATGCTCCCATACATAAAAGGAGTCATAGCCACAAAATTATACAAAAATCTTGAATATAATTAATTGTCTTGACCAGGGGAGGGCAGGGTTTCGATTTAAACTTGCGGAGGTTTAAGTTAAAGTGGAAGATATTCACGATCTAAAAATACCGAAAATTTGTAGCAGGGTACCAAGAAAACCGAGCAGGGTGATATTTTAGGTGAGATTAACAACAAATTTTTGAACCACCTGCTAGATGGTATAAAGGCTTATAGCGTTGCACTTAATTGTTTTTTTTATTTAATTAAAACGCAATTATTATTTGATTGGAATACACTATATATCAATTACTTATTTTTCACCACCGTATTTTTTTAAGGTTACATTTATATACATAATTATATACAAAATGCTAGCGAAAAAAAATATAATAATGAGTATATCACCTCGTGTCCACACTGCAATAATAGCTGTATTTTGTTGAGAAATTTACAACAACAATTGTGCGTGACAGGAATTAAATAATTCGAACAAAAACTTTGAGTTATTTAATTCTAGCTCGAACAAATAAAATACGTAACTGCTTGAATGAAAAAAAGAAGAAGTAGCAACATAGAATATAAAAATTAAATCGAAAAAATATTTCGCGGCTTAATCTGTTAAGAAAAAAATAACTCCAAAATAATTCGAATTAATTTTTTATCAACAAAATACAGCTAATATATCTGAGGAAAATATATAAAGAGAAAATGACATACGCAAATTTGAATTTAATGTTGCGTGTTGCGTTGGTGCGGACAATGTGCTGAGTTCATGTAAATCCGCTTGAATATGAATGCGCGTGATGTTGGTATGCATGAATATTTGTAATTGACATGCTTGAATAAATGTAGTGTGGGTGTGCGCGCCAATATACGTGATTAGTATATTGTGGCGATGAACGAGTGATGAATAATTCTGAATGATTGAATTGAACTATGAATAATTGAATTGTATGATTGAATTGATTTATTGAGTGAGTTGGTAGCAGGGTGAATATTGAGGCTATAGGTTAAATATCGATGATCAGAAAAGGAGTGTTCCTTATTCACCCTCCAATTTTTAACCATATGAAGAATATTATTTGAGGCAAGGGTCACGTCTAGAACCTCCTGCCTGTTACTAGTAATAAATGTGGGTTCCCGCCCAATATTACACACTGAACGGTTAGTACTCATCAAATAATCAAAAAACGACTCACCTCTTTCATTAATGTCTGTGCTTCCCCAGATAGTGTGATGCGCATTAGCATCAACTCCCAGTACCACACCTACCTTTGATTGTTCCGCTTTACGGATCAGCTCCTCCAGGTTATCCGGAGGAACCTCCTTCTCCCGGTCCATGTAGGCTGAAACTAGCCAGAATCTACAAGTGCCTACTTCCAGGCTAACTGCAGTAGTGTCACCATTGCTGTATTGAGAGAGAAGGAAAAGATTAATATTATTTTTCCCAAGAATACAAGATCTGATCTTCCAAGACTTACTAGAGGATATAATTTTATACCCCTTGGTTCTGAGGCCACAGATCCTGTTGTTGTTAATCCAAGGTTCTTGGATTAATATCACATCCTCACCCGAACTAGTCAGCCTGAGGAGTAGAGCTGCCGAAGCAGCCTTAGAATGGTGAAGGTTAATTTGTGTTATCTTAATCATAACCATTTAACCTCTACCTATCTCTATGGTATATTCCTGCTACCGCAGGAATATTATTTCTCGGTATTTTGGGATGCGCCGGATCCGCCCGTCTCGCCACCCCTCATACCCTCTGTAGAGGACTTGTCAGTGCCGACCCGTCTGGCCTGGCTGCCGACAGCCTCCTCCATCGGTACACCAGCTCCTTCGCTTATGTGCCCCTCCTTATGCTTCAAGGGAGGCCTTGTCCGACCGAGATCGCCGGTTTCACTCTCCCCCATACCCTCAGTTTCTCCCCCCATGCTGCTGGTACCCCCCTCAGGCCTGGGCGGGTTGCCACCATCCTCCGGTTGGCCTCCCGTACGCGCTTCCGCCCCATCCTTTTTATAAACGTTGAGAGTAATTGACCCGAAACCGAAGTCAATTACTCCCTTCGTTTTGTGCAGGAGGGCAAGGGACTCCTTATTTATTACCATAATTGATAATTTCGAGCCCCCCTTCGCCTCCTCCTGCTTGACGATCTTCCAATTTCCGGTCGGAAGACTCGGGTTACTGGCCTGAATGATTTCCAAAGCCTCGTCAGGGCTAGCCGGTTCGGATGGCAGCCAGACACGTGCCCTCGGCCTGCTGGGAATTTCCTCCCGACTAACTGCCGCAAGCTTTGCGCCTGGCCACACCTCCCCTACTTTGGCTATAGCATTTTTATATAGATCCACAGATCTAGAGTCCAAGCATGCAGTCATCTTCACACGCCCTTGATACCACCCCGCATCTCTGCAGGATGGGGGAGGTCCCGGATTCTCACCCAGGACCTTTAAAAAGACGAGGTTGAGTGCATTATACACCAACCTCCATTTTTTGGCCGTGATGCTCCCATCTTCTTGACTTTCGTCAATGACGGCTAGCATCAACACATGCTCCCTCAGGACATCGCTGAACAGCTTTGTTCCTGAGTTGGAGCTCGGCTTCCTTTCAGTCACCAACTTGGCCCGCTTGCTGTTGACTACTTCCACCTCGTCCTGGGACCGCTGTCTTTTCGACACATGGTCCCTTTCCGAGCCTTCGTAGCCCACAGTGCTCCTTGCCCAAGCTACTGATGTTCTTTGCTCTTCCGTAAGCTGCCCCTCGGGGGTCGCAGCCCGATTCCTGTATCGCCTTTTCGCCGGAGGAATGTCTCTCGTCCCACTCCCCTGTGCTGCGTTGGTACCGCTAACTCCCGGGACTTTAGCCCTAGAGCCAACCCCCTTTGCAAATTTAGAGGCCCCAACCGTCTGGTTCTAGGTACCCCCATTCACTGATACCGGCTTTTGAGGAGAGCCGGTGCCCTTTGTTTTTTCGTTCGATCTTTCCATCTGATTCCCACGAGTATCGGAGAAATAGAGGTCCGCCTGCGCAGAGATCCGAATACGCAGGTAAGGCTAAATACAACTGGAGGTCGCCAGATATCCAGAGGGCTCCGTTAGCGACTGGGCTTTGTTAAATGGGCCCCCAGCCTAGTTGATCATCAGCACGGGTCGCTTAACACCTTAATCCAGCCCATTCGGCTCGCTGGCACCGCGGCCTCCCAGCACCCCCTTCCCTCCGCCCACATTCTCTCCCCCTTTCACCTATTCACATGGAGAGCCCAATCCAATGGGATCCATTCCATTCCCCGGGTCACCCGTTTATAGGGGCCCCCACTCATCACCCGCGGAGACTCCGGAGGTGCAGAGAGGACACGACGCCCAGTCCGCCGTGGTTATTGGTCAATGGTTTTCTGGCGCCATCTGTTCGCCTTTCCATGCTGGGCATCATAGGCACTCAGAATTTAATGAACTGAGGTTAACCACTCCCCAGTTCCCTGAGACTCTCCCACCAGCTGGACTGCGGTTGGGGCGGCTTATTTAGTTCACCGCTAGCCTACCTATCGATAGGCCGTCCACTATCCACCACCTGTGACCCCCCCCGATAGCTGCAGTACGCCACGGGGTGAACGAGGTACGTTTAATTTATTTTGCAGCCACCGCTTTCCAAAATTGAAGATGGAGAGGACATATCCAGCGCGAAAGCAGTCGATATTCGAGAATCGTTTGCTAATTAGTGCCTTGCTGAAGGCGATGATCCTTGGCAGCATAAACTTACTCGCCTAATTTAACTTTTATACAGGTTTCCTAAATAATTCATTTATTTGAAATAAAAAAAATAACAATTATGTACAAGTGTGGATCTTACTCGTTTCTCGCTACTCGTTCTTAAGTACTTTTCATACCAGGCTTTTTATTTCGTTTTTTAATTATATAAATTAGTTTCATTCGATTGATACCGTTTAATTTTATAGTAATAAATTCAATTTGTTCAAAAATAATTTATTTTTAAGTGATAATTTAAAAAAAACAAAATATATTGCAATGAAGTTATCTGCAAAGCCAAGGCAATGCGTTCCACACTCGACTGCGAGATTTTAAATACTTTTCATACCAGGCGCCTCGGCTTTGAGCTTCGTTAATAAAAAATGTTTATTTCGTCTTTTAACTATGTAAATTAGTTTCATTTGATTAATACCGTTTAATTTTATAGTAATAAATTCAATTTGTTGAGTGATAATTTAAAAAAAACAAAATATATTACAATGAAGTTATCTACAAACCCAAGGCAATGCGTTCCACACTCGACTGCGAGATTTTAAAGTAAGTACAAAGCGAAGTGCTTTCTCAACATAACCTACAAATCACATTTTTTGCACAAATATTTCATACTTAACAAAAAATCAAGCTCATATGTACCTTACAAACTTAGAATATCTCAGTTCTTCCCTCCCGGCGCAAAAATGTATACAGCAAAAATGTACAGCGTACGAACAGTTTACGAACGCTTTTTTTTATAATACACTACTACATTTACATTCTCTATACACAGTGCTGTCAATTATATCTTGCGGCTTTGTTTTATTTTCAATTTTTTTTGTACAAATTAAATTAAAGTTGTCGTATTGTGAAAATATAAAAACTTCTGATAATTATTGTTAGTTTTTCGTGGCATTCAAGAGGAGCACTATATCCATAATATCGTATAAAAATAATTGTAATGAATATTTTAAAAGGTATTTAAGTAATACTCGAAGTACTTCATCTATGATTGAAACATTTTATTTCATTTCAGAAAAAGATTAATTAACAAATTTGGCACGTTGTGTCTTGTGTTGTGGCTCACTTGAAGAAAAATACAAATAAAAGATAAGATTTAAAAAATTGTTTTATTCTAATTAAATGGGGCAATTCGCACCAAACCGTTCGTCAATGTTACGCTTAAGTAGTTCGTAAACATTACGTTTAAGCGTACACATTATGAACACTTTTATACATACTAATACATACAAATGTCTTCGCAAATTTGTTTCACTTCTCATGTGACAAAAGTACACATTACGTACTATATTCGTACTGTTTTAGTGTAACGTTTACGAACACCTTAATATAGCAAAGTCTTCGTAAACCGTACGTTTATGATACACCTGGTCTGGAGGGTTGCTATAATTCACGTGTAAAGCCGCATCCACACGAGGTGTGAAATGTACACTTATGCGCGAGTATTCGCTTAATTGGCGAATGTAGACGGTTAACCGAGAAGTGTGTACATTTATCAACATCTCGGTACACACGATTCGTTAAATGTTCATTGATCACATGTAGGCGAATGTTAATGAACATTTCTATACTGATAGACATTTTTAGTACATATATCGTAAAATTTTTTCATTTAATTACAAATTGAACAAATTTGTTGTTTTTAAAATTTTTTCAAGTTTTTCAGTTTATTCAAAATTGAAAATGGAAATATGTAAATAGCGACGACGAGATTGATTTGGCCAGTGCAATATTAATAAATAGTTGTGCTGTAATGTTATTCAACAGAAATAAAAATAAAGTATTTAAATATCGGTTTTTTACTAAAAATTTACAGCAAATTTGGTAATATCCGACCAAACAGCCATTCCGACCATTTAAATAAAAATTGGTATTTAACATTACTTTTGAAATCAATTATATATTACGTTTTAAGAATTTTCAGATATTATTTCTCTAAAAAAATGCAAAGTTTAATAAATAACATTTCCATTAAAAAAAATTCTAAAGATAAATGCACTAACATTTCAAATTATATTTGTTAACATTTTGTCACTTCGTGTGGATGGGACACAAATGCATCGATTGTTTCCTTTGATGTGTGTCGTTTACCGCCTATTTGACGAACACAAGCAAATGAAAATATTCAGTTACATTCGTCATGCGAAAACCATCCACACGACGTGTACATTCGCTAAATGCGCGTATAAGTGTACATTTCACACCTCGTGTGGATGCGGCTTAAAATAGACCTAAATAAAATATTTGATAGCAACCGAATGTTCAAAGCCAACGCCACCGGTATGAAAGGGTCTCAGCTTCCCATTTGTGATAACTAAATATTTCGAGGCGAGGCGCCTGGTATGAAAAGTACTTTAAAGTAGTACAAAGCCAAGTGCTTTCTCAATATAACCTACAAATTACATTTTTGCACAAATATTTCATACTTACTAAAAAATGTAGCTCATATGTACGTTATAAATTTAGAAAATCTCAGTTCTTGCTATAATTCACGTGTAAAATAGACCTAAATAAAATATTTGATAGCAACCGAATGTTCAAAGCCAACGCCACCGGTATGAAAGGGTCTCAGCTTCGCATTTGGGGTAACCAATTATTTCGAGACGAGGCGCCTGGTATGAAGTCAACGCTACTACATAAAAAGCCATGACAAAAAAATGTGTGGTAGTATGTGTTAAGGGTACAAACATTTTTTTATATCATCTCTATTTTTTATATCATCTCTATTTTCAATTTAAATCAACATTTTGATTTACAAATATAAATAATTTGATATCAAATATATCGAAGTGTAAATTGTGAACAATTTTGATTGAAATTAATAATCATTTATTAAGTAATTTTGCATTTTTATAAAAATAATTTTCTCAAGACATCGTCGTGCTTCGTGTTCCTCTAAACATTTCATTTTCATAATAAATTTCCCTGTTGTACGACTGAGCGCTCCAAGAGCGATCAATGATCAATCACGGTGATGCTCTCTTATACCTCACCGTGATCATCTTCACTTTATACCTTATTTCGTAAAAATAGCACGGAAAAAATGCGAACATTGTAATCCCTCCAGACCAGGTGTATCATAAACGTACGGTTTACGAAGACTTTGCTATACTAAGGTGTTCGTAAACGTTACACTAAAACAGTACGAATATAGTACGTAATGTGTACTTTTGTCACATGAGAAGTGAAACAAATTTGCGAAGACTTGTGTATGTATTAGCATGTATAAAAGTGTTCATAATGTGTACGCTTAAACGTAATGTTTACGAACTGCTTAAGCGTAACATTGACGAACGGTTTAGTGCGAATTGCCCCATTTAATTAGAATAAAACAATTTTTTTAAATAAATCTTATCTTTTATTTGTATTTTTCTTCAAATAAGCCGCAACACAAGACACAACGTGCCAAATTTGTTAATTAATCTTTTTCTGAAATGAAATAAAATGTTTCAATCATAGATGAAGTACTTCGAGTATTATTTAAATACCTTTCAAAATATTCATTATAATGATTTTTATATGATATTATGGATATAGTGCTGCTCTTGAATGCCACGAAAAACTAACAATAATTATCAGAAGTTTTTATATTTTCACAATACGACAACTTTAATTTAATTTGTACAAAAAAAAATTGAAACTAAAACAAAGCCGCAAGATATAATTGACAGCACTGTGTATAGAGAATGTAAATGTAGCAGTGTATTATAAAAAAAAACGTTCTTAAACTGTTCGTACGCTGTACATTTTTGCTGTATACATTTTTGCGCCGGGAGGGAATTTACTACATGAAAAACAAATTAAAGAAAGCCGAAGATTTCTTTTTTTTTTTTGCTTTATACTTCTGTTTCATGTTTTAACGTGCCATCTCAAACAAAATTTCTCGATTGCTCACGCAAAGTACAACTGGGTTATTATGATTAGAGGAACACGAAGCACGCCGATGTTTTGAGAAACAAATATTTTTATAAAAATGCAAAATTACTTAATAAATGATTATTAATTTCAATCAAAATTGTTCACAATTTCCATTTCGATATATTTGATATCAAATTATTTATATTTGTAAATAAAAATGTTCATTTAAATTGAAAATAAAGATAATCCTAGTGTTCAATCGGGCAAAAATGATAAAAAATATCATGATATTTTTTATCACCTTTGGCATTAAACGCACTCATTTATCACACAAAAAAATCAACTTTTTTCTTGGTTTTTTGGGTTCCTGCTGTCAATTTTGAATTTATTTTCTTTATGATATTTTCGGTAATTAAATTAAATTAAATTTGCTTTTTTAAGATATTTATATGGTATTTACGCAGTCACCTATTTATTTAAACTTAAATAATCATTTATGTTTCGTAGTTTTGTCTGAGAATACAAACACAATAAAACTCAAACTAAAATTATTTGTGTCTCTAATATTTGGATAGAAACCAAATAGTTTCAATATCAAAATAATTTATAAAAGAAAATAATTAGAAAATATAACATTTAATTAAAAACTTGACGACAAAACGAGTTTATTGAATTTTACAAAGAGATTTAAAACCAAATGTAACATTTAAAATCAATTTATCATTTTTTATCAATTTTGGTTGTTCAATCGGGTTTGACGTACAGTATTACGAAATGAAGTTAGGGTGGGATAAAATATCATGATATTTTTTATCATTTTTGCCCGATTGAACACGTCCAATATAAAAAAATGTATTTGAAAATCCCATATGATTTTGTTTACGTTTCATAGGAAAATAAAAATCTTTATTCCCCTCTTTATATTATGTGGTTTTCCTGTTGCAACAAAAAACAGATTCGGAGTCGAATCCGAGTTGAAAAATGAGTTTTTTGTCGTTTTAACTGGAACAGCCAAAAATCCGGATTCTGCGATTTTTTGTTTTTTATATGGTTGTGTGAATATACGTATTAATTGTCAAATTCTATTTTTATAATTAGATTGTTAATACTGATGAATTTTGCCGTAAATTAATAAATAATTTATTGTAATCATGTTATTTGTTGTATTATTTGTTAATTATTTTACTGTTTTTTAAATATATTTTTCCGCAAATTTATTTTGATGTTTAAATGACATTTCGATGACATTTAAATGTAATTGTGTTAGTAATCGCTCCGAAAAATTTTACCGAGCGACGAATGACAGCTGCTGTCACTTGGGTTTCGCTCCGAATCTGTTTTTTGTAGCAACAGGAAAACGACATTAGTGATTTGGCTTTTTTAGACTGATGTCACGGCTATTTATGTAGTGGCATTGTGAAAAGTACTTTAATGTGTACCGGCCTTAAAATCTCGCAGTCGAGTGTGGAACGGATTGCCTTAGCTTTGTAGATAACTTCATTGTAATATATTTTATTTTTTTTAAATTATCACTTAAAAATAAATTATTTTTCAACAAATTGAATTTATTACTATAAAATTAAATGGTATCAATCGAATAAAACTAATTTACATAATTAAAAAACGAAATAAAATATTTTTATTAACGAAGCTCAAAGCCGAGGCGCCTGGTATGAAAAGTAAGCCTGAATTCCATTGCGAATAAAAGTTTGTCAGTCAAAATAAAGGGAGATACAAATATAAAATCGGTGGTTGTGTGAAAGAAACACAAAACGAAGTCAGTCAAGATTTTACTTACATCAAATGTGTGTTTGTATTAGTGGATCGCCATAATTATGGTCAAAAATTATCAAAATCGAAGTCATTTTATGGTTATCCAACTAATATACGCACACAAATTTTGTGTACGAACGCAAATTTTTTTCCGCACACTAAGTTAATTAAAAGTTTGTTATTTTTATGGAAAGTGTCATAATTTTTTTTGGTGGTTGCTTCTAAAATAGCTGTGATAATAAAAAAATATAAAGTTTGTGTACAGTTAAATTGTGATAAATTGGGATCAATTGTGATAATATCGCTAAATGCTATTATTGGCAATTTAATAAAGTAATCGTTTTTTTTTTAAATAATTTATTAGTGATGAAAAAGCCAAATTAAAACTCCAAGTGATAACCAAAAATTTATTATTTTTATTTTTTATTTTTTGCTGTCGCTGTCAAAATTTATCAAGATATTTGTGCTATAAAAAAAAATAAAAAAAACATGCTTTATCTTTGTCACTCCAATGGATTTTTTTTTTGTTGTCTTTTTTCGACTTGAAGTCAGTTCAGTCAATATATTCACAGTGGAATTCAGGCTGTACTTAACAAATAGCGCCCCAGTTTTTGTAGCAACTGGAAAATCACAACAATTGTTCGCTTGTTTTCTGCTCGGAGTCTGCTTTTTTGTTGCAACTGGAAAACCGCGTAAGAAAGTGACGTTTATTTTCAAAACAGCAATGGCGATCGCCTAGAATCCATGTAAACAAAACATTTTATAAGAGTTTATGTGTTTTATTTAATAAACCATTTTAAAAAAAATGTTTCGACGAATCAAAAATCTATCCTCTATATTGATAGTGCTGTTATCAGTTTTTGTTACAATTGGTGAGGTTTTTTGATATGTGGATTAAATTGATAAAAAGCTAAAATGGGGAGTGGCTCAAATTGTAGCACAACAACTTTGTGATATTTTTAATTTTTCAGGCTATTCAATCAGATGCTATCAATGTAGTACGCAAACCGATGCCAAACGTGTTGATAGTTGTGGTGCTTATAAAAAATTTAATAAAACCGAACACATTGCCATCGAATGCAGCAGTGATGAATCACATATGCCTGGATCATTTTGTATGAAAGTGGTCCAGCAGGGACCTCGGGGGTTTATTTGTAGGTTTTTCCGTGATTATAATTTAAATTCATTGATAAAAGATTTTATTTACCACTTCTATAGGGGATGGCCGATGGCGACATGTCATTCGTCGTTGCGCTTCGGTAGCTGAATCTGGAGTTACGGGAGTTTGTAATTGGGGTGTTTACGAAAATGGTGATTACTGGGAGGAATGTTATTGCTCGGAAGATTCATGTAATTCGGCGATTAAAGTAGATTCAATGAAATTCTCGTTTATATCAATTTTCGTGCCGCTCGTTATTACGAAACTGTTTGCTCATTAGATTGAAAGTCTATCCAGTTCTTTTAAGAATATTTTTCAGAGTTTAGAGTAAGCAAAGTATAGCCTTTAAAATAGAATAAAATTTTGTACAAAATAAAAGTAAAGAGTTAACCAGAGAATCAGTAGCAGTTTCATGTAATAATATGATGTTACTCATTTTACTGAATTTTCATTCGGTTTCACTAAATTAAGTCACTAACATATTTTTAAAAAAATGATTACAGTAGTTAACTAGTTTTTAAAAAATGCAAACTTAAGTGTCGATAATCATAAGCCAAATTTTATTTTACGAGGGTTTCATAAAATTTTATGACGCTTCTACTGGTCGTTGGTTAGCTCTTTAAAACTTTTCCGTCCATTTTAATTAAATATTGTGTTTCATTCCACTGTATACTTGGTAAGATCCAGTTGATTTGCTAGAACCAAATTGAAGAAAATCAAAAACAGCCAATGCATTCGCCTAAGGGTGCGGACAGATTAAAGGTCTAGTGGTTCTCGCGCATACTATTTACTTCTCCATATCAAATAAATGCTGTGTTGTGTTTTACTAAATCACCCATGTAAGCTGCAAGTAATACCAAAACTTTGTAACAGAAATATCTGTAAAAAAGTATAAACCAGGAGATAGTATGTGTCTTTCAGTATGTTAGTACGCCATCGTGTCAAACTCTGTGGAAATACAAGGTAAAAGCAGTCACTTTTGTTTTATCCTGGCCAGGGAATACATCTCACCCAATTCAATACCAAATTAATGTGGCTGAAAATATATCCATGCTCCGTTAACTTACCACAAAGTGCCTCTTTGCACTACACTAGTAAGTCAGTATACTACAAATGTATAAAGCCCGATTTCCATTATGGTACATATACTGTCAGTAATGTTTAGTAATGGAAATCAGGCTTAAGCTGTAAAACGTTTATTTTAAAAACATTACTGTAAACATATTTGAGTAAACAAAGTCAAAGCTTTTCAGCATGTATATTCACTATGTATAAAATACATCTTATTCCACTATTTAAAAAAATTTACTTGTATACAAAATTTCAAAAATGGACGGTATATTTTCAGAGAAATTTACAATTAATAACTTAAAATACTAGTCTAAAAGCTAAGATCTTGTACGTATTTGGATGGAAATTACGGTAAAAATTTCTTTACGGCTAAAAACGCTACTATCAAAGAAGCGATAACAATTAATTTTGGATGAGTTGTTACACCCGAATTGCACCCATCTTTGCTGTTACACGTACAGAATTCCATAAAAATATTATATGTCCCAGTTCTCATAATACAAAATCGTTCATCGCCTTCGATCCCGGGTTCACCCATGTAAGCACAACTTCGAAAATATCGCCATTCACCATGAACCTTTTGACGAATTTTACGACACATCGTCGCCTTAGCGCCAGGTAAATGTTCCAATTCTTTAGCCTGTGTACAATCTTTAATCGCTAACGAACTATTATCGAATGGATCACCGCATTTCAAATCCGAGTCAGAGCGACAGTCCCAACATTTAATTCCGAATACTGTAAACAAACAAAAAAATAGGTTATGTCATCATTTCTGGGCGGTGCCCCTGAATCAGAATTCCAGTTTCCTGTGTGCCTTTCATCACTAGTAGTTAAGACTAAACAAAACTTATAGATTCAACTATTTTTTTCAGTAGTTACACAACAAATTGTTAGCAGCCCAATTTAACAAATAAAAACAGAAAACATAACCACAACCTGTTGCTGGTACGTAATTAAAATACGATTTTCTCACCTGTTTGATACGTAAATCCGGCCAAAACCAAGGACATGAACACAAAATGATACGAATTAAAATTCATTTTTAACTTAATTTACTAACGGAATATTAATTAATTTATAAAACAATAATAAAAAATTCGATCGAAATTTAACAAATCAAGCAGAATCAAAGACAATACACATAATATTACCATTGCTAAAGATATTAAAACATTGAAAGTTGAAACCAACTTTTATTACATCTTCTATTTCAACCTGGACGTTGGAGAGGGATGGATAGCTAAAAAAATACATATAGTTAATTGTTCTGTTTTTCAATCGTAAGAACGTAAACAAACCAATAGTTTTATAATTTATAAAAAGTGGGTGTGTTCACTTTTGGAAAAATTTAAAAGATGAAACCAAATTTTTTAATATATATACTGGGTTTCCATCGTCATAGTATAATAGCATAATAGTATTATACTATTATACTATGACGATGGAAACCCGAAGTTGGTAGTATAATAGTTTATTATAATATTACATTATACTAGCTATCAAAAATATAATAGTTAGCAAATTGTAATTTTAACAGTGCAATCATGGCAGTGTCTAGGCTTGTTTGAATTCTTTTTCAAACTAATTTTTTTTAGGCTGCGGTTGTAGTGTGTTTTTTATATTTTTTATATTACTTGAAGTAATATTTATCAGGTAATTCTAAAGATGCATAAAATATGGGTTTTAATAATTTTTCGCTATCAAAATAATGAATTGCGTCCAAGTTCCCATACAAAAATATAAAATGATTTTAACTTCACACCAAATGATGGAAACGCGATAGGGAAAAATAGTATAATAGTATTATACTATTTTGCTATTATACTATTGACGATGGAAACGTGGTAGCCAAACAATATTATTTAAAAAAGTTTATCAAAAATAAAGTGCTTAATTGCAAAATTCAAATTAATGTATAAAACAATCTATAATTTACCTTATAGGTCAAAAAACTTATTTTTTCGCTCGTTTTCTGCTCGGAGTCTTTTTCTCGTTGCAACAGGAAAACCACATAAACAAATTTGGTTTTTATAGTTCACGATTTGTTTGCAACCAAGCCTTTGATGTCGAGTTTATGTACATCTCCAGCACGTTTGTTCTTGCAAAGTTTCTGTGTTGTTTGTGGTGTGTCTAGATGATTCAGATTATTTTTTGAATGTTGAATATAAAACGGAACGTGTTTTCCAAGAGAGGATTGACAAAAATTACTATTCGGATGATGAGTTCAAGAAGAAAAATATTATATTATATTATCATATATGTATGTATTTTGTAACAAACAACATTTACAAAAATAATATCATTTAACAACTAAACAAGTTTTTTTATTTATTTGACAGAACAAAAAAAAATTATTTTTTTCATGTTGGCAGCTCAAGTTCGTTATTTTCGTTTAAAGGTAGCCGCATGCCAAAAGACTTCAGGGGTGACATGTTCTACCATCACTATTTTCGATATTCGATAGGTTTTGTATCTCTTTTTGCAAGAATAAAAGTGTACGCTATTTCGCTTATTTTATTACGTTTTATTTATTATGCTTTCGACTTGTTCGATTCATCGTGCTATTTCTTCACCACTTCATCACCAAAAATTTTGTTTTCGATACTTTATCGATTACGATGGAATTAGATAGTATTGAAAATTATACTAATAGATGGAGATCGCAATAGATAAAGCGTAATTGAGAAAATGAAGAAAAGAGATACAATGTTCGATCGAACATCGAAAATAGTGATGGTAGAACATGTCACCCCAGGGGTGGGACTAACATCACTTTCAATCGAATTCGATAGAGTTTATGTCTCTTGTTTCAAGAATAAAATTGTACTCTATTTCGTTTATCAATAATTATGTTTTTTTCTCTTGCTATCTCAGCTTGCTCGAATAAAACCACATTCTATTTTTACTTATATTCATGATTATCTATCACTCAAATTTTTGTTTAGTGATACTTTATCGAAATGAAGGAAAAGAAAAGTGCGCAACAAAAAGGGATCGCAATACAAAAAGGGTAATCAAAGAACGAAAAGAGTACAATTTTATTCTTGAAACAAGAGGCATAAATTCTATCGAATTCGAATCGAAAGTGATGTTACAACATCCCACCCCAGGTTTTTCGACAAGCAGTCTACACTAAAAACTCTACACTCTTGTGTTATCTTATATTAAGCGTGTTCCATTGGCGTTAGCAAACTACTCACAAGTACTTGTATCTATTCGCAACTACTCGTGCTCAAGTGATGGTGTAGTTGTTAGAAGTAGTTACGCATATAATTAACGAAAGAGGGATTTTAGTTTAAAAAATTCTAATAGATGGCTCTATACCAATTTTGGTTGTGTGAAACGTCATTTTTTAACCCTAATCCAACCAAGGTGTGCCTTTTTGGCTCGTTTTATAAATGCATCGATTTTCAAAATAATGTTAATTTAGTTATTGACGATTGTAAAAGTAGAGAAAGCGCCTCTCGAGGAAAAAAGTTAAAATGAGTCAACAGCCAAAATGACATTTCTCATAAATGCGACGAAAGAAATTTTTGCAATCCGGTAATTAAAAATGTTTTTTATAATCCAAAATTGGAATTATTTACAATTATTATCAATCTGGTAGGTAAAAATTGTGTTTACAGTTCAAAATTGGAATTGTTTACAACAATTTCGAACGTCAAATTAGCAGCTACCTCAGTTTAAAAATTTTCCTCTAGGTGGAATCTGTGATGCTCCAATCGTCAATAAACTTGTATGTATTTTATTTTGAAACATTTCCATACAATGTACTTGACATCTACTCATTATCTGAAAAAATTTTCGTAAATTATTTGATTAGAATTTGAATTTACTGACATAACAAAAATATGTTTGTTCGATTAGGGTTAAAAACAAAAAAATTTTGTTTATGTTTGTGATACGACGCGCAATTGTTAAATCGTAAAAATATTTTAATTATTTTGTTGTTTAATGTTTTATTACTGTATATTATTAATAGATCAACGTATTTTTTATTAAAATCTAGCAGTTTTATTTAAATTGAGGTTATGTTTTACTACTGTCACAAAAATTTGTGTTCCATTGAACATCTACTCACAAGTACTTGGCAGTAGCAAATTGTTTCCAATGGAACACAGTGATCATAAAAAGTTTCTAAGGACGTGTTCGAAGTTTGTAATAATTTTGTTTTTGTAATAATTTTGACAGGAGTGAAATAATTTTCTCTCCCATATTTTGTAATAAGTTTTATTTGTACTATTTTTTTTAGAAATAAACTAGCGTAATACGGCTTAGTGATTGTTATTGCGCTCTTTTGTTTATGAATATTATTACAGAAGTGTCAAATTTACAATACGTAGTGGCTGTGATAATTTGGTTGCATACAAAATAATGTCGTAATTATTACAGCTGGAATAATTATCACAAACTTCGAACACGACCTAAATGTTTTTGTTGTTGTAATATTTTTGGTAAATTTTTTAGAATACAACAAAAACAAGATGGACATTTTTTATCTTTTTAGTGTAGACTGCGTATCAAAAAATCTCGTCTTTTGACATGCGGCAGCCTTAAAAATTCCATTAAAATCCCAACTAAATTCGCTGTTTTAAGTACTTTTCATACCAGGGGGTCAATTCTCGTTCTATGAAAAAACCTAATGAAAAAAAAGTGATTCCATCAAGTCTTTTTCATTTATAACATTTCACACAACGACAATAAGCGATTCTCGATGTCCAAATGAAAAAGAATCGTGAGAAAAACGCTGAATAAGTTATTTCCATAGTAAGCTACACTGTAAACACACATTTTTTCGAGTTTCATGTATATTTCCGCTAGCTGATACAACAATTGGTTTAAATATTAGCTAAATAAATGATAAAGTAGATTTAGTTAATCAGTTTTTGTCATTGGCTGTCAAAATATAAAGTAAATTATAAAATTGACCAAATTATTTTTAAAACTTAACTAAATTAATTATTTGGAGGCTTTTCTTAAATAAACGGAATAGTTTTTAATAGATTTACTTATTAGCTAAGTTTAAAGTGAATCATATTATAGTTTCAATGCACATTTAATGGTAAAAATACAAATTTAGTTTTTATAGAATTTTATTTCCATATTTATGATGTTCTCACCGCCAAATTGGTCGGTGAGAAAGTTTTATTCATATGAAAAGATTTTGACGTCATTTTTTTCCTTCTCAAGGAACATGAATCGGAAATGTGTATTTCTCACTGAAAATACTTTTCATTTTACTTTTCACGGAACGAGAATTGACCCCCAGGTGCCTCGCCTCGAAATATTTAGTTACCACAAATGCGAAACTGAGACCCTTTCATACCGGTGGCGTTGGCTTTGAACATTTCGTTGCTATCAAATATTTTATTTAGGTCTCTGTTACACGTGAATTGTAGCAAGAACTGAGATATTCTAAATTTGTAACGTACATATGAGCTAGATATTTTGGTAAGTATGAAATATTTGTGCAAAAAATATGATTTGTAGGTTATGTTGAGAAAGCACTTGGCTTTGTACTACCTTAAGTACTTTTCATACCAGGCGCCTCGGCTTTGAGCTTCGTAAATAAAAATATTTTATTTCGTTTTTTAACTATGTAAATTAGTTTTATTCGATTGATAACGTTTAATTTTATAGTAATAAATTCTATTTGTTGCAAAATAATTTATTTTTAAGTGATAATTTAAAAAAAAAAAAAATATATTACAATGAAGTTATCTACAAAGCCAAGGCAATGCGTTCCACACTCGACTGCGACATTTTAAAGTAGTACAAAGCCAAGTGCTTTCTCAACATAACCTACAAATCACATTTTTTGCACAAATATTTCATGCTTACCAAACAATCTAGCTCATATGTACGTTACAAATTTAGTATATCTCAGTTCTTGCTATAATTCACGTGTAAAATAGACCTAAATAAAATATTTGATAGCAACCGAATGTTCAAAGCCAACGCCACCGGTATGAAAGGGTCTCAGCTTCGCATTTGTGGTAACTAAATATTTCGAGGCGAGGCGCCTGGTATGAAAAGTACTTTAAAATCTCGCAGTCGAGTGTGGAACGCATTGCCTTGGCTTTGTAGATAACTTCATTGTAATATATTTTGTTTTTTTTAAATTATCACTTAAAAATAAATTATTTTTCAACAAATTGAATTTATTACTATAAAATTAAACGGTATCAATCGAATAAAACTAACTAACATAGTTAAAAAACGAAATAAAAAAATTTTATTTACGAAGCTCAAAGCCGAGTTGCCTGGTATGAAGTACTTTAGGCCCAAATCGATAAACGTAAATTAATTCGCAACTACGACTATAGTGTCTGTTTTTGGTATTTTTGAACCACATTAAAGTGTCGATTTTAATTTCTAGTTACGATTGTAGTCATGGATATCGGTGACTAAAACAGTTCTTACAACTGACGTATAATACCGATTTTTTTTCAGAACATAAATTGTTTGTTGTTGCTGTTTGTTATGTGGAATTCTATGGTACAAAAAAAATTGCGGTAAATCAATAAATAATTATTTACAGCAATTTTGTGCGTACCTGTGGGAAAATATTATTGATGTTTTTTTTATGTAAATCAATTTCGAGAAATTGAGATATTTTGATAAATTTACCCCCACCTCTCTTCCAGTAAAATTAAAAAAGGCAATTGTGATAATAATAACAACAACAAACGAGGTTCCAGATTTGTAATTTGCTATTCATGAATAAAAATTACAAAATTATTTATATTTTTTACGACTACGTAACCACAAAAGTTCATAGTTTCCATTTTAAATATTCCTTATTAATAATATAAACAAAATTTCTCTTGACAGCTAATCTCACATCTGAAAAAACTATTGTTTTGTTTCCATCACAAAATAAATTTGCTTCTACGTTCTATGGGATAAAGGAAAATCATTTTTCTCATGTTGGCAGCTCATGTTCGAAAAACTATAGTTTTATTTACGTTTAAAAATTCCATTAAAATCTCTACCACGTTTACATTAGTAGAATAAAAGTATGTAGCAAAAAAGTATCATCATGTGAACTCAAATTTAAATATTTAAATATTTTATCACATACTTTTTTGATATTTCGGTAAAGTATGTATCAAAAAAGTATTAGTATATATTACGTTGTAATGTGAACCCTAACTAATAACTATATGTTAATGTCATTCGTGTATTTGTTATCAAAACAAAAATTTATTACGTTTTTTTGTTTCTAAATGCAATTTCGGGTGTAAATCAAATAATTTGCCGACAAATCTAATAGAGTTTGAAAAGAAATTCACATCATATAAACTGAATTGAATACTGAAGCCTATCTGTCAAAACAACAAACTTTTATAGTATGCGTTCATACTACAAATCGCAACACTAGTGTGAACTGCAGCGGAAAAATAATTAAATAGCAAAAAAGTACATACTTATTAGGTACGTCTAATGTAAACGTGGTATAAATTCGCTGTTTTAATGTCGTTTAAAAATACCAGTTTCGGAATTCAATTCCGAAAAAACTGTAACTACAACTAAAGTTGTAGTTGCGTTTATCGATTTGGCCAAAACCAACAAAAATGTTTATACAAGCCGTCTCGTTCGCTCCTTACACAGATCCTATCAAAAAAATGTACACTATATTTAATATGAATCTTTCACCTATACTTATTTGTTTTGTGTATATATACTTTGTGATTTATTTGTATGCATCACTAATACTAAGCCTTAATGTACTTTTTTATATCTTAAGTGTTTGTACTGTTTGGCTTGTATAAACATTTTTGTTGGTTTTGATTTGGCCCTTAATGTCGTTAAAAAATACCAGTTTCAGAATTCAATTCCGAAAAAACTAAACTACAACTAATACCCCCTCCTGACCAGGCGTAACATAAACGTACAGTTGACGAAGACTTTGTTATACTAAGGTATTCGTAAACGGTACGCTAAAACTGAACGGAAATGTAACATAAACGATAATGTATTAGTATAAATAAAAGTGTTCATAATGTGTACGCCTTAGGCGTGACATTTACGAGCCTTCTGGGCGACACATTTATGTACGGTATCGTGCGAATTGCTCCATTTAATTTTAATAAAACAAATTTTTATAATTCAGATTTTTTACTGTGTTAATCAAAAAATTAATAAAATAATTTAAGAAGACAGTTTTTTTTTTACATGCATACATATTAAATTAATTAATACTAAGGACTTTATTATGTATTTGTATATTTATTTAATAATAAGAACAGTCACTGAATCAAACACTTGTATTATTTTATAGCCAGAATTCCTAATTCTTCGACAGTGACCGGTAAAGTTTCTATCATGTTTAGTTCGCATCTCTGATTTAACTAATTGAAACGACTTTTGACAATCTTTATTTCAAAAGAATTTAACGTCATTTTTCATCAATAATAATTTACCAATCCCACATAAGCACGTATTTGATCCTTATTCTGTGGAATGGCCAAGTTTTGGATGGCATCGATTTTCTCTTTCATTTTGTGGATTCCGAATTTATCAACCATGTATCTACAGTATTGAATGTTATCCTTGAAAAATTCGCATTTATCCAAGTTTATTCTCATATTGTAATGATTTTACCTGTTCAATACTTCATTTTACCCTTTCAAGGTGAGAATCATCGTTTGGTCCCGTAATCTTAATATCATCCAAAAAAACTGTCACACCTGGAATATCTTGTAATATCTGTTCGATATGGCGTTGCCATATCGCAGGTGGAGACGCAATTCCATACATTAACCGTGTATAGGAGTATAGAGGCCTTTATGCGTATTTAATGTTAAGACTTCACGGTCTTCGGGTACTGTTAACGCCAAAATCGTTTACCAGCGTTCCTAATATAAAATGGAAATTAATTACGTATAGATAAATGTTTAAGCATTTAAATAAATAATTAAAATGTGTTAGAAACTAATGGTCATAACATATCTACTTACCAAATCATTCAAATCTCATACCTGAAAACATTACAACATATCCTAAAATAGAACAAACAACAATATTAATTAACATGTAGATTGGATACATACTTACCCTTTAGTATTGTATATATTTTGTTTATCCTGAAAAATAGAATTAATAATTAATAACTTATGTAATTTTAATGTAAACAAAATATTTATATTTTCTTCAATAGTTTGTTTGTTTGTTTGTTTGTTTGTCTTTTAAATTTGCTCAGGTCAGATCTTTCAATCCATAAGACCAGTGAGTTGAGAACAGCCCAAAATTTCCAGAGACCACTCAGGGGAGGTTCTGGAGGGTTGAATGAAGTGTACATAAATTAATTAGATTTATAAATTAAATAAGATAAAACATAATTATATAAAATAAAGTTTAATGATTAAATTAGATTAAATTAAAGTTATTAAATAAAAATATTAGAGAGAAAATAAAGGATACATAAAAATAAAAGAATTGAAATTAAAAATAAGTTTATAATTCATAATTTTTTTTTTTTTTTAATTTTTAATTTAATTTTTTTTTTTTTTTTTGATTTTGATTTTAATTTTTTTTTTTTTTTTTTTATAAAAAAAGTGTTTATATTAAATTAAACAAAGTTCATAAATCTTAATATTATAATAAAATGAAATAAAATGAAATGATTCTAAAAGAAAGATCATTGTGTGAAAAAAGTCAATAAAAAAGTGTAGTCTTAATTCATAGTTTATAATTTATTCCATCCACAAAATCACACAATATTTTATACTCTTCCATTCTTTGATCCTTTAAGATGTCTAATAAGGATTTTCTGTATAAAAGAGGGTAGTTATTTCTTATATTGTTATATATAACACAATCGTTAATAATATGTTCGTTATCTTCTACGGTGTTGCAAATCTCACAATTAGATGTAGATTCAAGTCCCAAAAGGAATTTAAATTTCTTGTTAACTGTATGACCAGAGATTAATCTGTAAATTAACCTGGTTTGACAAGATGTAAAGTTGGAGTCTTTGAATAGGAAATATGATCTTGGAGAAGGACAAATTTGTTTATAAAAGTGGCCGGATGAATTACACATTAATGTGTAGTTTTCCTTCCACTTATTATTTATGGACCTGGAGATATCGTTAAATAGGTCTGTGAGGGTAGGTTCATTATTAAGAAAGTGAGTAGGTGAAAAAACTGCTTTTTTTGCTAAACTATCTGCTATAGTATTTCCTTTTAAGCCACAGTGACCCGGGAACCAATGAATGACAAAATTTTTAATTTGGTTATGGCCGATAGTATCAATAATTTGGTTTTCATAGTGTCTATTTGTATAGTGTAATAGAGCTGTTTTTAATGAGATACAAGAACTTTGAGAGTCAGTAATAATGATGATATTTTTGTTTTTGATGATTAGAGATATGGTAATTCCAATTTTAATAGCAATGGTTTCGATATTTTTAATATAAGTAGGGTTATTTAGTTGGATAGCAAAATTCCAATTTTTGTCCTCAACAAAAATTCCAATTCCTGGTTTATTGTTAATTATGGAGCCATCTGTGTAAATTTTTGCGAAATTATAATATTTGTTAATTTCAGCCATGGATAAGGCATATTGTTCCGAATGGTTTATGAAATTTTTATTTGTAATTCCATCAATATTTGTTATAATGCTAAAATTAGAAGGAGAAGTTTTTTTAATATGAAAAGGTTTAATTTTGGAAAGAAAAGAATAGTTAGAATATAAGTCATTAAGTTTAGGAAGAGAACTATTGTTTTTAATGTCGTTACCGATTTTGGAATTATTATACAGATTTTTTGTAATGTAAATTAGTGATTTTTTAGTAAAATCTAGATCTGAGGTTGTTTCTAGGGATTCGGATAAAATAGCCGGAATCGGAGTGGTTCTTAAGAAGCCTAAACAAGCTCTCAGACAAGCATTTTTAATAGATTGACAGATATTAATATCTTTTTTATATTTAGTGTCTGTGAAAACATAAGTGTATTCAAGTTTTGATTTAACTATTGCTTTAAAAATATTGATCATTGTTTCGGGATTTACACCTCCATTAAAATGGGTGAGGGTTTTAAGTAAATTAATGGAATTGGAAATATTTGCTTTTAAGTTTGTGTAATGATTTGATAATGAAAGTCTATTTGTTAAAGTTGTACCCAGTATCTTAGTAGTTAATCTTTCTTCTATATTGATATTATTAATTTTTAAATTTAGAGATTTTGAATTATTTTTGTTAGTGAATAGTCTTAAAAAATGAGATTTATCAGTGTTAATTTGTAGTTTTAAAGATTGTAATTTATCAGTTAATGAGAGTAAAGTAGAATTTGTTATTAATTGTAAATTATCATGGTTATCAGCAGAAATTACTATGCAAATATCATCGGCATATTGAAAAATTTGTGAATAGGGGTTATTGATGTCGTGTAAAGAAGTGGTATATATATTAAAAAGGGTAGGACTCAAACAGCTACCCTGAGGAATGCCTTTATTAGTGTAATGAATGGAAGCTTGATTGATATTTTGAATAGAAATAATTCTATTTGTGAGAAATTGAGAAATCCAATGAGTAATGTTATTAGGGAAATTGAAGTTTTTAAAAGTGTTTAATAAAATATTTTTATCTACATTATCAAAAGCTTTGGAAATATCAATGTTAATTAAAACAATTTTTTTTTGTTTTTGTTTAAGGGAGTTGATGAAATTAAACATTTCTACAAAATAATCAGTGATACTTTTATTTTTCCTAAAACCAAAATTAAAATAGTTGAGAGTGTTATGGGAGATTAAATGGTCATTAATTCGTTTTAAAATGAGTTTATTGAAGATTTTTGAGAAAATTGGTAACAGGCAAATAGGACGGTAATTAATAATGTTTCGATCATCTTTCCCCTTTTTTAAAATGGCAATAATATAAGAAGTTTTCCATTTAGCTGGGTAAATTTGATTATGCCAGATGTTATTAAAATGGTTTGTAATAATGTTGATTAAGTCAGGATTAGTGGAAATTAACTGTTTAATGATTTTATATGAGATTTTATCATATCCTGGAGCAGTATTATTGGAGTTTTTAATAATGTCAAGAATTTCAGAGTTATTAAATTCCGCAGGATTAATAGGATTGAAATTATTAGAGAGATTAAAGTGAGATTCAAAGGAGACAGGAAAATTATAATTTAAAAATTTATTTGCTAGTATAGGATCTTCTAGAATTCTATAATTGGATTGTATTTTATTTTTAATTTTATTGATATTGTTCCAGAGATCGGAATTGTTAGTTTTATGATTTATACTCATCAAAAAAATGTTCCAAGATTTTTTCTTTTCTCTTCTGATTGTTAATTTAAGTTTTTGTACCGATTTTTTTAGTTCAATAGCGGTAAAAATATTTTTGTTTTGATTGTAAATTATTTGTTTGTGTTTTTTGATGGTCCATAGTCTCTGGATAAGGTCGTTCCACCAGGCCCAGTAAACCTCAAGTCAGATAATTTTTTTTGTTTAATCATAAATTGGATTTATAACGGTCATCTTGTGACTCGAACACATTAATCGGTCACACTTCGGTCATTGTGCTGATCACTTAGTCATAAAACGTCATATATTGAATTTCCATATGACTGACAGTCATAGGGTATCATATATTAATCATACTGTGCCAATCGAGAAACATCTCTCGATAATTTTAATATTTTTTTTTATTGGTCATTCATTGATCATAAAAGAATCTTTATATCTCGATATTTGATCGATATATATCTGATGTGATTAACATTTATTTAAAGTTGTGTTCGATCAAATATCAAGCTGTATAATTTGTTTTAAGATCGAATAATGACCAATCATTAAAAAAATTATAATTCAACAAACTTTACATAATATCAAAGAAAAGTCATAGGAAAATTCTTAGTTACGACTGAATAATCAACAAAAAATATATGTCAAATAAAATACATTTACGTGGCGAACAAATTATTTTAAAGAAATTTTGCTTCAATTATTTTAATTTCATACAATATAATACATAAATTAAAAATATGGATAAAAGCAACAAAAAAAAACTGAGTTGTAAACAATTAAACGATAGGAGAAAATATCGACGACGATTGCAGAAACTTACCTCAGAAAAATGTTCAACATTTTGCAAACAGGTTGGATCTCGTTTCAAAGCAGCCTTAAGTGAGCAGAGTTTGGAACACGAAGAACTACCAGTCGTTCATTCATCTACTCTAGCTTTAAGTGATTCATTTATTTAGTTACCACCTAAAGAAACAATTAATTCGAATGAATACATGGATACTCATACTGTGACGATGTTGAATACTTTAGTCCAGATGATACTAATACTGAAAGTGGCTGTGAAAATGATAATAAGTTTTCAAAAAAAGAAAACAATTTAGCGTTTAATGAATTTTTAAAATCTTGGACAGTCCACTATAATATCAGTCAAGCAGCATTGAAACCTTTAATTAAAAATATAAATAAATGTTTTGCTGCCAATTTACAGAACGACCCTAGATCAGTCATGATGACGCCGCGGCAAACTGCCAATACCTTTACAAAAATAGAAGGTGGTGAATACTGGCACCAGGGGCTTGAATTTTGTTTAAGATCATACTTCGCAGAACTCAGGGAATCAGTTTCTATTTCTTTAAATATCAATATTGATGGTTTGCCTATTTTTAGAAGCTCCAAGGCAGAATTTTGGCCAATACTATTTATTGTTTTTGAAATAGAAGATTTTCAACCTATGGTAATCGGGGTATTTTACGGAACTAGTAAGCCACTAAAAGTAGAAGAATTTCTAAAACCATTTGTGGATGAAATAGTACCAATTCTTGAAAATGGAATTACAATCAATAACCACACACTTAAAGTGAAAATAAGGTGCTTTATATGTGACACTCCGGCGCGATCGTTTATTAAAGGTACAGCATACTTTAATGCAAAGCACGGATGCCTGAAATGTACTACTATAGGAGAATTCTCGCATATTTCGAATACAACTGTTTTCCACGATCAATATGCTCCACGTAGAACAGACGAAGGGTTTCGATCAAGAATATATGGATTACATCACAACAACTATAAAAGAAAAACACCCGATGGTCCAATTTCCCGAACAAAATTGGAACCAATTACATCGCCGTTATTACAAATTCCATCTTTAGATATGATTAAAGATATAGTTGTAGGAGATCCGCTACACCTTTTACATCTTGGTATTGTGAAACGATATTTAGTGGGTTTTAAAGAAGGCAGTTTAGGGTATGGCACTAAATGAGACTCTAGAACTATAAGTATCATGAATGAAAGACTGTTAAAAATTAAACTTCCCCAAGAAATTCATCGGAAAGTTAGAGGAACAGATGTTCTTGCCTTTTGGAAGGGAAGCGAATTTGCCTCGTTTCTTAATTATATAGGCATTGTGGTCCTGAAAGATATTTTACCTGTAGATGATTATTACAATTTTCTTGTACTGTTCTGTTCAACAACAATTTTCTCGACTAATTATTATAAACAATATTGGCCATTGGGGAAATCATTAGCAGAGCATTTTGTGGAAAACTACAGTTTCTTGTATCCTGATAATTTAACATCTAATCCACATAACATCTGCCATCTAGCGGATGAAATAGAATGTTTTGGACCATTGCCTACAATTTCTACATATCCTTTTGAAAATATCTTGTATCACATTAAAAAAAAAATTAAGAATGGACGCCTGCCACTGGTTCAGCTAGCGAATAGGCTCTCCGAAATTACTAAAAATGTGGTTGCCCAAACACCAAAGGGACCATTTCCATTTTTTAAATTTCCTTTCAAAGCTGACGAATCAAATACTACAAAATATTCGTGTATAAAATTGAAAGATAATTTTACCATAAGAAGTAATTTTGAAGATAAATGGTTCTTGAATGTAAACCTAGAAATTATTGCAATGGAATATGGAATTAAAATAAACGCAGAACATTTTATTTATGGACATAAGTTAAAATATCGCGATGACTTTTTTTTAGATCCAATAGAATCTTCTAATATAAATGTATTTTATACCACAAATTGTAATGAATTTAGTTTGAGTTATTTGTGTTCAATTAAAGAAATATTTTGTAAGTTAGTGGCAATAAATCAAGACAATAACCAAGTTGTATTTATACCGCTACAGCACACTATGAACTAAAAAATATCTATGATTGCATTAAATTAAAATTAAGAGCGATTTAGTGAAACATTTTTGAATTTGTCATTCTAATATTTTTTTTATTGAAATTCAAATATTCATTTTTAATTGATATTCAAAATAACAATTATAATAAAATAAAATTGTGTAATTCAATGTTAAAGCCTTTTCATACAAATAAAAAAATCAAATAATAAAAGCTTAGTACGGCGGAGCTGGTGATAAAAGTGATGACTTTTCTGTATTGATCAAGTTAGAAATAACGAGTTTGCCTTCCAAATCTGTTGACGTTCTGAAAAAAAAAACATAAGTGAATAATTTGTTCAGAATTTGTGATAGATAAAAAAACATCATACATCTCTGAGGGGCACGTGATAATAATGGTATCAGACGAATCATACATGTCATTTGAGCTTTAAAACGATGTGTTTTTTATTAATAAAAATTATTATTCAATGTTTCACTATAAATAACTTACTGCATTCCATCTACTGTCAAAGTGGTAGTTCTAGCCAAACCACGCATTCGTTGCGTTGGTCTTCGAAGTAGTTTTGATTTCAGTCTAGCTGTAGAATTCCGAAGCTGTTTTTTTAGAAAATCTTCACATTGCGATACAGAAAATGTAGGATCTGCTGCCAGAACCACATCACAAAATAATTTAACAGTGTTGTGTTTATTTTCAAATTTGGTTTTAGCAGTTTGGCGTCCAATTCCAGTCCACGAACACTCGGCAAGTAGAGAACGCGTGAACAATCGATCTAATATGTCGTAACATACAGTACGCCCACTGCCGTTGCATTGGCCATTGAAACATTTCAGCCTATTAAACTTTAAGAAAAACGTGTACTTAAGAATATATACAAGTAAATGAAAACATATTTAATAAAAATATTGATTTACGTAAACTAAAACTGCTTACTAAAGTTTTAAAATAATTGGAGTCATTTATATCAATCTCGAATTTTTCTAGATTCGCTAACGAATCTATTACTGAGAATCCCGGAAGATCAGTAGATGTAAGCAATTGTTCATCAGTGGATTTCACATTCAATGGCACCATGTTTGGTACACTTATTTTCTCCAAAACAAGCTGTATTTTTGCAGATTCCTCCAGTAAAGGCCTAAAATTATTTGAAAACAAACATAATATAATATAATGATCAGAAATATAATTGATATAAATTATACTGTACAGCTTCGGTCAATGAAGATGGTATTGCTGCTAGTTTGGATTCCATTGAAGTCATTCTCATCTCCAGTGCTGACATCCTTTTCCCGATGTCATCTCTAAGTGATGTGACAGTATCTAGAATATTTTTCAACGTTGATTCAACAATGCTCGTATCGGGCGGAACATTATAAGGTATATTATGGGGTATTTCCTGGTTTTCCATTGAATCGTTTGTGCTTTTTTTGGGTAAAGTTTGTGTTTTGTTATAATGTACCGGCTTATGATGAAATTTGTTTAATAATTTTTTCCTTACTCCAATATTCGATGATGATGCTAAAAATTAAAAATGGTTGAATAAATTTCACTACAAATATAAAAATTCAATTTCACACCTTTAATATCTCTGAGTTGTGATTTAAAATTTTGGTTTGTAAGTCCAGAGGCTCTCATTCGATCAATTTTCCTTTTCTTTGTATTTTCTGGATTCACATCTTCCTCCGTTTCGGATATTGCCATCATTTTCTCTTGCGTTTCATTTGCAATTACCCATTCTAAACCAGCTCGTTTTATTTTGCATTTCATAACCTAAAATTAAAAAATTAAACTTTAAAAACTCAGCAAATGTATTTCAAAAAATAGTTACGATTACCTTCCAGCTCGGTTGTGGGGTACTTTCCGGTCGTCTCAATAAATCGCTGACTTTTTCCGGTGGCCAATATAACGCATCTAAACCATCTGCTTTGGCTGAAATACCATCAGCACACCCGCTAATAAATTTAGCCCAGCCATTTTCAACTATCCAGTTGTTTGGAACAACCGTAAGATACGGTTTTTTATTTTCGATGGTTTGTACTATTGAATATGCCATATTTACTTACTATTTCAAAATAAACGGTATTTTTTTATTTTAGTTTTGTAATCTTTTCACTTTTTCACAACTTGCTTGCACTACGGTTGTCATAGATCTAGCATTAAATGAATATTATATAAATATTACGGTACAATTATTGGTCACTGAATGATGATTTAAGTACTTTAAAATAGCTTTAATATTAGATCAAGTCACATTTTGGTAATATTAAAGCTTTATAATGATCATATAAACAAAACCAAAACAGTTTATTTTACAAAACAGTTTGTATACTTACGATTAATACGAATTGTAATATACGAGTATAATACGAATGTATGATTATTTATATTGCGTCCGTATATTGGAATATATTCAATTTATATAATTGATTCTTTATGCATTTAATATTTTGATACAAGGAAATTAATTAATTCTTAATACCTAAAAACAAATAATTTGATGAGTACCAATGATAGACCAGGTAGTAGAGGCGCAGCGTATTTACTGAGATCTTACATGATGGAGTAGGACAAGCACGAGTTCGAATCACAGCCGGAGGATGCATATAAATAAAAAAACAGGTAAATATAATTTGATCATATATGATTAAAAATGAATATTAAAAGTGAACTCAGGCCGTGTAATTTAATAGAAAAATATACAAAATTGCAAATTCCAAATTGTGTGTGTGTGTGTGTAAGGAGAAAAAAAGCAAATATATTTTTAAATAAATTTTTAAAATCATATATCCATTCTAAGTCATATAAAAAAATATTATGTGATCTGTCATTTATCGCTCATTATTCTAGACACAATGACATAAATATAGCAGTCATATATCAGTTTTAGCAGTTTAGTACTAGCAATATACTAACCATATGATGGTCATAAACCAGTCATATAATATTAGTTTGTATGGTTGTGTATCATTTAACAGAGCTTTACAAGATTTTCATTGGTTCTTATTTGACCGTTTTTAGACATATAATATAGACCATTTTGATCATAATAACATCAATATTTGCTAAATGATGATGCTTCTATGATTTGATTTTATGACTTAGTCATATAAGAAAGTCGTAGAGAATTATATATAACCGAATTAAAAACAAATTGTATGATTTCTGGTTACCTGGGGGGTTTAGGTTTGAATGTATTTTTACTTGTGATGATAGAAGTGTTTTCAGAAATTAAATTTTCTAGATATTCTTCAACATTGCATTTATCATCAATATTATTTAGATCAAAATCTCTCAATACTTTTGACCAGTTTGTGATTTGTTTTTTTTGATAATAGTTTAGTTTATAGTCAATAAGTATTGGGAGATGATCACTTCCTAAATTGATGGGATCAATTTTCCATGAGAGTTTTCTGATTAAACTGGTTGAGCACAAAGTGATGTCTAATGCTGAAGAATTATTTCTGTAAAGATCTTGTCTAGTGTGAGATCCATCATTCAATAAAAAGACGTTATTAGCAGTGATTATATCTGCAATTTTATCGCCGACTCTGTCGTGAGTAGGGGGTAATGAACCATCCCAAAGACTATTATGAATATTTATGTCTCCCGCTATTAAACAGTTATCTAGATTTTGAGTGATGAGGTGTTCAAATTCATTAATGATTTCCTGCGGCCTAATAACCGAGTTATTATAAAAAGATAAGATATTAAAATCAATATTTTTAAATTTGATGTTAATTTTGAAAGCTTGAAAACGGGTGTAATGAAAATTTAAATTAATAGACTTCCAAGAAAGTTTTTTATGTATTAAAAAACCTACTCCGCCAAAACCATCTGGTCTGTCATCAGTAATGAGATTGTAATTATTAAAAATTAAATTACTATTTGGACTTGTCCATGTTTCGGATAAAATAACGATATCAATGTGATTGGATTGAATATAATGGTATAGTAAATCTTTGTTACTATTTAAACTACGAATATTAATTTGTAAAATTTTTAAAGACTGCATAATGAATGGATAAATGAAAAGAAAACGAAAATGGCAAGAAAAATTTATTTTTTAATAAGTGTATTTAGTTTAATTTTTAGAGAGTCTATGTTAGCCGGATTTTTCTTAAAGTCATCGGAATTATCTAAGAGTAATTTAACGTCATTAAAGATTGAATCTCTTTCACTTAGTTGACTTCTTAACTCTTTTACTAATTCATTTAAGATATTAATTTTCCTAGCTTCAAAATTCATTAAATTATTATTGGGCCAAGTTTGATTATTATTACTTATGTCGTTTTTGAAATCTATCGGTTTTGGAATATTTTGTTGACTACCATAAAGGTGGCTTTTAGATTCTCTATAACTTGACTTGTTAATTATCATGTGCTCTCTAATTTGTTTCTGTCTGAATCTTTCGTTACATTGGAAAAAATTAGTAGCATGGCCCGTTCCACAATATTTACAAGACACTATCTTGTCACAATCATGGTCGGCCTCTATAGTTTTAGCACATGTAATACATCTATTAATTTTTGATCTGCATCTAGTGGCTGTGTGACCGTAATTCAAGCATTTTTTGCAGAATAACGGGGTAGGAATAAAATAATCAACTTTTAATAAGATGTTGTCGTAAAGGGAGACATTGTGTGGAATAATTCCTGAATCGAAAGTGATTTTAACTGATTCGATATCTTCGGCTGTTTTGGTGGTATTATTCCATCTAGTCATCCTTTCTATTTTTGAGATATTATATTTTGATTTAATATTTTCTTTAATTTCATCAATTGAGAGTATAATAGGAATATTCCTAACAATACCGATTGAAGAAGTGAAATTTTTTGGTATGTATGTTGTATAATTATCAAATTTATGGAAAGCTTCGGATTTGACACAGTTATTTGCGTCTTCAAATTTGTTGAAAATAACTTTGGCCACATTTTTACTAACCATTGAGATATTTTTGACGTCATTGAACTTGTTAAATTTGATTGCTTTACCTAATAAAACTAAATTTAAATTCTCTTTACTCACGAAAACGGCAAATGGGCCGAGGTCTAATTTGTTATATAAATTGATTTTGGTTTCGGTGTTAAGCGTCATGTTTGAAATATTAGATTGATCCATAGATATATCTGAAGTAGGCAAAGTGGGAGTTATTTCATTATATGACGCATTTGCGACTTGCTTATTAATTTGTTTTCTTTTCAAGTCCTTATTACGCATATTATTATATTCACTGTTTTCTATTATGTTATTATTAATGACGATTTTGGATTTTTTATTTTTATTTATTACATTTTCAGAATCAGAGTCGGAGAAATCACCGGAAATTGGCAGAGGTGCAAAGTACTGCGTACTTTGCCCCTCCTTGCTTGTATTGGATGGATTTACTATTTTGTGGATGGAAAAACAACTATGAAAAGACTTACCCGAAAATAAACAAACAAAACAGAATAAAATTATTAAGATATTATTTAAATTCAAAAACAATTAATTAAATTAAATGAAAATTTTAATTTATAAACACTTCACTAAAAAAGGACGCTCACACAATAAAGTTTGTTTGTTTGTTTGTTTGTCTTTTAAATTTGCTCAGGTCAGATCTTTCAATCCATAAGACCAGTGAGTTGAGAACAGCCCAAAATTTCCAGAGACCACTCAGGGGAGGTTCTGGAGGGTTGAATGAAGTGTACATAAATTAATTAGATTTATAAATTAAATAAGATAAAACATAATTATATAAAACAAAGTTTAATGATTAAATTAGATTAAATTAAAGTTATTAAATAAAAATATTAGAGAGAAAATAAAGGATACATAAAAATAAAAGAATTGAAATTAAAAATAAGTTTATAATTCATAATTTTTTTTTTTTTTTTTTTTTTAATTTTTAATTTAATTTTTTTTTTTTTTTTTTTTTTTTGATTTTGATTTTAATTTTTTTTTTTTTTTTATAAAAAAAGTGTTTATATTAAATTAAACAAAGTTCATAAATCTTAATATTATAATAAAATGAAATAAAATGAAATGATTCTAAAAGAAAGATCATTGTGTGAAAAAAGTCAATAAAAAAGTGTAGTCTTAATTCATAGTTTATAATTTATTCCATCCACAAAATCACACAATATTTTATACTCTTCCATTCTTTGATCCTTTAAGATGTCTAATAAGGATTTTCTGTATAAAAGAGGGTAGTTATTTCTTATATTGTTATATATAACACAATCGTTAATAATATGTTCGTTATCTTCTACGGTGTTGCAAATCTCACAATTAGATGTAGATTCAAGTCCCAAAAGGAATTTAAATTTCTTGTTAACTGTATGACCAGAGATTAATCTGTAAATTAACCTGGTTTGACAAGATGTAAAGTTGGAGTCTTTGAATAGGAAATATGATCTTGGAGAAGGACAAATTTGTTTATAAAAGTGGCCGGATGAATTACACATTAATGTGTAGTTTTCCTTCCACTTATTATTTATGGACCTGGAGATATCGTTAAATAGGTCTGTGAGGGTAGGTTCATTATTAAGAAAGTGAGTAGGTGAAAAAACTGCTTTTTTTGCTAAACTATCTGCTATAGTATTTCCTTTTAAGCCACAGTGACCCGGGAACCAATGAATGACAAAATTTTTAATTTGGTTATGGCCGATAGTATCAATAATTTGGTTTTCATAGTGTCTATTTGTATAGTGTAATAGAGCTGTTTTTAATGAGATACAAGAACTTTGAGAGTCAGTAATAATGATGATATTTTTGTTTTTGATGATTAGAGATATGGTAATTCCAATTTTAATAGCAATGGTTTCGATATTTTTAATATAAGTAGGGTTATTTAGTTGGATAGCAAAATTCCAATTTTTGTCCTCAACAAAAATTCCAATTCCTGGTTTATTGTTAATTATGGAGCCATCTGTGTAAATTTTTGCGAAATTATAATATTTGTTAATTTCAGCCATGGATAAGGCATATTGTTCCGAATGGTTTATGAAATTTTTATTTGTAATTCCATCAATATTTGTTATGATGCTAAAATTAGAAGGAGAAGTTTTTTTAATATGAAAAGGTTTAATTTTGGAAAGAAAAGAATAGTTAGAATATAAGTCATTAAGTTTAGGAAGAGAACTATTGTTTTTAATGTCGTTACCGATTTTGGAATTATTATACAGATTTTTTGTAATGTAAATTAGTGATTTTTTAGTAAAATCTAGATCTGAGGTTGTTTCTAGGGATTCGGATAAAATAGCCGGAATCGGAGTGGTTCTTAAGAAGCCTAAACAAGCTCTCAGACAAGCATTTTTAATAGATTGACAGATATTAATATCTTTTTTATATTTAGTGTCTGTGAAAACATAAGTGTATTCAAGTTTTGATTTAACTATTGCTTTAAAAATATTGATCATTGTTTCGGGATTTACACCTCCATTAAAATGGGTGAGGGTTTTAAGTAAATTAATGGAATTGGAAATGTTTGCTTTTAAGTTTGTGTAATGATTTGATAATGAAAGTCTATTTGTTAAAGTTGTACCCAGTATCTTAGTAGTTAATCTTTCTTCTATATTGATATTATTAATTTTTAAATTTAGAGATTTTGAATTATTTTTGTTAGTGAATAGTCTTAAAAAATGAGATTTATCAGTGTTAATTTGTAGTTTTAAAGATTGTAATTTATCAGTTAATGAGAGTAAAGTAGAATTTGCTATTAATTGTAAATTATCATGGTTATCAGCAGAAATTACTATGCAAATATCATCGGCATATTGAAAAATTTGTGAATAGGGGTTATTGATGTCGTGTAAAGAAGTGGTATATATATTAAAAAGGGTAGGACTCAAACAGCTACCCTGAGGAATGCCTTTATTAGTGTAATGAATGGAAGCATGATTGATATTTTGAATAGAAATAATTCTATTTGTGAGAAATTGAGAAATCCAATGAGTAATGTTATTAGGGAAATTGAAGTTTTTAAAAGTGTTTAATAAAATATTTTTATCTACATTATCAAAAGCTTTGGAAATATCAATGTTAATTAAAACAATTTTTTTTTGTTTTTGTTTAAGGGAGTTGATGAAATTAAACATTTCTACAAAATAATCAGTGATACTTTTATTTTTCCTAAAACCAAAATTAAAATAGTTGAGAGTGTTATGGGAGATTAAATGGTCATTAATTCGTTTTAAAATGAGTTTATTGAAGATTTTTGAGAAAATTGGTAACAGGCAAATAGGACGGTAATTAATAATGTTTCGATCATCTTTCCCCTTTTTTAAAATGGCAATAATATAAGAAGTTTTCCATTTAGCTGGGTAAATTTGATTATGCCAGATGTTATTAAAATGGTTTGTAATAATGTTGATTAAGTCAGGATTAGTGGAAATTAACTGTTTAATGATTTTATATGAGATTTTATCATATCCTGGAGCAGTATTATTGGAGTTTTTAATAATGTCAAGAATTTCAGAGTTATTAAATTCCGCAGGATTAATAGGATTGAAATTATTAGAGAGATTAAAATGAGATTCAAAGGAGACAGGAAAATTATAATTTAAAAATTTATTTGCTAGTATAGGGTCTTCTAGAATTCTATAATTGGATTGTTTTTTATTTTTAATTTTATTGATATTGTTCCAGAGATCGGAATTGTTAGTTTTATGATTTATACTCATCAAAAAAATGTTCCAAGATTTTTTCTTTTCTCTTCTGATTGTTAATTTAAGTTTTTGTACCGATTTTTTTAGTTCAATAGCGGTAAAAATATTTTTGTTTTGATTGTAAATTATTTGTTTGTGTTTTTTGATGGTCCATAGTCTCTGGATAAGGTCGTTCCACCAGGGTTTAGGTTTAAATGTATTTTTACTTGTGATGATAGAAGTGTTTTCAGAAATTAAATTTTCTAGATATTCTTCAACATTGCATTTATCATCAATATTATTTAGATCAAAATCTCTCAATACTTTTGACCAGTTTGTGATTTGTTTTTTTTGATAATAGTTTAGTTTATAGTCAATAAGTATTGGGAGATGATCACTTCCTAAATTGATGGGATCAATTTTCCATGAGAGTTTTCTGATTAAACTGGTTGAGCACAAAGTGATGTCTAATGCTGAAGAATTATTTCTGTAAAGATCTTGTCTAGTGTGAGATCCATCATTCAATAAAAAGACGTTATTAGCAGTGATTATATCTGCAATTTTATCGCCGACTCTGTCGTGAGTAGGGGGTAATGAACCATCCCAAAGACTATTATGAATATTTATGTCTCCCGCTATTAAACAGTTATCTAGATTTTGAGTGATGAGGTGTTCAAATTCATTAATGATTTCCTGCGGCCTAATAACCGAGTTATTATAAAAAGATAAGATATTAAAATCAATATTTTTAAATTTGATGTTAATTTTGAAAGCTTGAAAACGGGTGTAATGAAAATTTAAATTAATAGACTTCCAAGAAAGTTTTTTATGTATTAAAAAACCTACTCCGCCAAAACCATCTGGTCTGTCATCAGTAATGAGATTGTAATTATTAAAAATTAAATTACTATTTGGACTTGTCCATGTTTCGGATAAAATAACGATATCAATGTGATTGGATTGAATATAATGGTATAGTAAATCTTTGTTACTATTTAAACTACGAATATTAATTTGTAAAATTTTTAAAGACTGCATAATGAATGGATAAATGAAAAGAAAACGAAAATGGCAAGAAAAATTTATTTTTTAATAAGTGTATTTAGTTTAATTTTTAGAGAGTCTATGTTAGCCGGATTTTTCTTAAAGTCATCGGAATTATCTAAGAGTAATTTAACGTCATTAAAGATTGAATCTCTTTCACTTAGTTGACTTCTTAACTCTTTTACTAATTCATTTAAGATATTAATTTTCCTAGCTTCAAAATTCATTAAATTATTATTGGGCCAAGTTTGATTATTATTACTTATGTCGTTTTTGAAATCTATCGGTTTTGGAATATTTTGTTGACTACCATAAAGGTGGCTTTTAGATTCTCTATAACTTGACTTGTTAATTATCATGTGCTCTCTAATTTGTTTCTGTCTGAATCTTTCGTTACATTGGAAAAAATTAGTAGCATGGCCCGTTCCACAATATTTACAAGACACTATCTTGTCACAATCATGGTCGGCCTCTATAGTTTTAGCACATGTAATACATCTATTAATTTTTGATCTGCATCTAGTGGCTGTGTGACCGTAATTCAAGCATTTTTTGCAGAATAACGGGGTAGGAATAAAATAATCAACTTTTAATAAGATGTTGTCGTAAAGGGAGACATTGTGTGGAATAATTCCTGAATCGAAAGTGATTTTAACTGATTCGATATCTTCGGCTGTTTTGGTGGTATTATTCCATCTAGTCATCCTTTCTATTTTTGAGATATTATATTTTGATTTAATATTTTCTTTAATTTCATCAATTGAGAGTATAATAGGAATATTCCTAACAATACCGATTGAAGAAGTGAAATTTTTTGGTATGTATGTTGTATAATTATCAAATTTATGGAAAGCTTCGGATTTGACACAGTTATTTGCGTCTTCAAATTTGTTGAAAATAACTTTGGCCACATTTTTACTAACCATTGAGATATTTTTGACGTCATTGAACTTGTTAAATTTGATTGCTTTACCTAATAAAACTAAATTTAAATTCTCTTTACTCACGAAAACGGCAAATGGGCCGAGGTCTAATTTGTTATATAAATTGATTTTGGTTTCGGTGTTAAGCGTCATGTTTGAAATATTAGATTGATCCATAGATATATCTGAAGTAGGCAAAGTGGGAGTTATTTCATTATATGACGCATTTGCGACTTGCTTATTAATTTGTTTTCTTTTCAAGTCCTTATTACGCATATTATTATATTCACTGTTTTCTATTATGTTATTATTATTGACGATTTTGGATTTTTTATTTTTATTTATTACATTTTCAGAATCAGAGTCGGAGAAATCACCGGAAATTGGCAGAGGTGCAAAGTACTGCGTACTTTGCCCCTCCTTGCTTGTATTGGATGGATTTACTATTTTGTGGATGGAAAAACAACTATGAAAAGACTTACCCGAAAATAAACAAACAAAACAGAATAAAATTATTAAGATATTATTTAAATTCAAAAACAATTAATTAAATTAAATGAAAATTTTAATTTATAAACACTTCACTAAAAAAGGACGCTCACACAATAAAGTTTCGAGAAAGAATGCAATAAAGTTTCGAGAAAGAAATTTGTTCTTCAATAGTTACCAAAATATTCAAAGTTTCAAAAATGACAACTCAAATTGTCAAATGGTGGATGGATTCCAATGAATTATTTGGAGTTCAGTGTAATAATAATAATATAGAATTGATCGACGCGATACCTGCATGTGAACGTCGATACTAATCTTCGAGTAATTTGTTCGAACTAAACTGCACCTTTTGGGGATTTTGAAGTTTTTGGTATGCATTCAAGATTTTGAGTTCGCTTGATAAACATTAAATAAAAATAGTAATAATAAATTAAATGCATCAAATATTTATACCGTCATTTCAATAAACTTGTCTTTTATATAATTACTTCGAGATTTCCTACGAAACCACACCAATATCGAATAATTGTATTCCTCGTAAAATTTAACAAATAATTATAAAGCAGTAAAGTTGTTGTGTGTTTTTTATACATAAAATTTATCTTCGAAAAGAAATTAATCTAAATAAAATTAACTATATTTCGTGAAAGTGTTTTCATTTTGTTTACACAAAAATTAAATACATATATATTAAATACACAAAAATTAAATACATATATATATATCCGGCTCGAAGGACCAAAATGAAAACACTTTCAACAAAATGAAAACACTTTCAAGCAATATAGTTAACTTTATTTAGATTAATTTATTTTCGAAGATAAATTTTATGTATAAAAAACACACATCAACTTTACTGTTTTATAATTATTTATTAAATTTTACGAAGAATACAATTATTCGATATTGGTGTGGTTTTGTAGGAAATCTCGAAGTAATTATATAAAAGACAAGTTTATTGAAAAATGACGGTATTAACAATTTTATTTATTTTTAATTTATTATTCCTATTTTTTATTTAATGTTTATCAAGCGAACTCAAAATCTTGAATCATTACCAAAAACTTCAAAATCCCCAAAAGGTGCATTTTAGTTCGAACAAATTACTCGAAGATTAGTATCGACGTTCACATGCAGGTATCGCGTCGATCAATTCTATGTTATTATTATTACACTGAACTCCAAATAAAGCATTGGAATCCATCCACCATTTGACAAATTTCAAGTTGCAAATATGCCTTAGTTAAATCTATCTTTGTAAATTTGTCTCCTCCTGCCATTGATGAAAATAACTCCTCAATAGTCGGCAATGGATGTTCATCTACAATTAAATTGGGGTTCACGGTGATTTTATAATCTCCGCAAATACGTATTTTATTATTTGCTTTAGGAACTGGGACTATCAGTGTCGCCCAACGACTGTAATCCACTTTTACTAAAACACCGTTGTCTACTAACTCAGACAATTCTCTTTCCACTCGACCTTTTATCGAAAACGGAACCGGACGGGCTTTGCAAAATTTCGGAATTGTGTCAGGTTTAAGTGTCAATCTAACTTGAATACCGTTTATTTTACCGATCGACTTATCAGAAATATTAGGATATTTTAACATGATATTCTCGATTGAATTATCTAAATTCGATGAGCGCAAAATACTCTCTGATTCGCAAAACGAAACTTCACCTACGCTTAGACGGTTATTAAAAATTTTATTCCAATTAAAATTTATTTCGCGCAACCATTCTCGTCCTAACAATGGGTGTTTATCGGATTGAACCACGTATAACTTTAAATTTTTTGTATACCCATCAACCCTGACTTTGACAACAATTTAACCGATAACATTTATTTTTGAATTACAATAACTAATTAAATTTATCTCGGACTTTGTAACTTCTTTATGATCAAAATACTTTTTTTTTAAGTTTTCATTAATTAATACCACGTTTACATTATACGTGTACCTGATAAGTATGTACTTTTTTGCTATTTAATTATTTTTCCGCTGCAGTTCACACTAGCTTTGCGATTTGTAGTGTGAACGCATACTATAAAAGCTTGTTGTTTTAACAGATATGCTTCTGTATTCAATTCAGTTTATGTGTTGTGAATTTCTTCTCAAACTCTATTAGATTTATCGGCAAATTATTTGATTAACTCCCGAAATTGTATTATAGTTTAACAAAAAAAACGTAATAAATTTTTGTTTTGACAACAAATATACGAATGACATTAACATATAGTTATTAGTTAGGGTTCACATTACAACGTAATATACTAATACTTTTTTGATACATACTTTACCGAAATATCAAAAAAGTATGTCATAAAATATTTAAATATTTAAATTTGAGGTCACATGATGATACTTTTTTGCTACATACTTTTATTCTACTAATGTAATTTACGCCTCCATTGAAATGGGTGAATGTTCTAAGTAAGATAATGAAGTTGGAAATATTTGCTTTTAAGTTTGTATAATGATTTGATAATGAAAGTCTGTTAGTTAAAGTTGTATCCAGTATATTGGTAGTTAATCTTTCTTTTATATAGATATTATTAAGTTTTAAATTTAGATATTTGGAATTATTTTTATTAGTGAATAGTCTTAAAAATGAGATTTATCAGTGTTAATTTGTAATTTTAAAGATTGTAATTTATCCGTTAATGAGAGTAAAGTAGAATCTGTTATTAATTGTAAGTTATCATGATTATCGGCTGAAATTACAATACAAATATCATCGGCGTATTGGAAAATTTTTGTATAGGGGTTATTAATGTCGTGTAAAGAAGTGGTTTAGATATTAAAAAGGGTAGGACTCAAACAGCTACCCTGAGGAATACCTTTATTAGTGTAGTGGGTGGAAGCTTGATTGATATTTTGAATAGAAATTATTCTATTTGTAAGAAATTGAGAAATCCAATATGTAATGTTATTAGGGAAATTGAAATTTTTAAAGATGTTTAATAATAGTATATTATTCAACAAGCATATAATGATAGCTGTTATTCACGAAGATGAAGTTTACCGACACGAGCCGATAGGCGAGTGTCGTAAATCATCTGAGTGAATAACAGCCATTATATGCGAGTAGAATACGATACTTTGTCCACGGCCGAAAAAAAATTGTATTTTATTATAAAATCCTTCAAATAAACCTAAAATAATTTCCGTCGACATTTTGACGTCTCAGTTTAATAATAATGAAAATGGAAAGAGACTACTAGATAAAACTTAAAAAACGAAATTTTTATTTGGTAGTAGTAAATAGAAGAAGAAGGGACTACTAGATAAACTAGCAGTGAATAATGGATATCATTATAATTGAAGAAACACACGTATAATGAGTATATTATACGTTAGCCGTGGACAAAATATTTTTGTTAACTAATACCACGTTTACATTATACGCACCTAATAAGTATGTACTTTTTTGCTATTTAATTATTTTTCCGCTGCGGTTCACACTAGCTTTGCGATTTGTAGTGTGAACGCATACTATAAAAGTTTGTTGGTTTGACAGATAGATTTCTGTATTCAATTCAGTATATGATGTGTTCAGTATGTGTTGTAAATTTATTCTTAAACTCTATAAGATATGTCGGTAAATTTTTTAATTAACACCCTAAATTGTAGTTTAACAAAAAACGTAATAAATTTTTGTTTTGACAACAAATATACGAATGACATTAACATATAGTTATTAGCTAGGGTTCACATTACAACGTAATATACTAATACTTTTTTGATACATACTTTACCGAAATATCAAAAAAGTATGTGATAAAGTATTTAAATATTTAAATTTGAGTTCACATGACGATACTTTTTTGCTACATACTTTTATTCTACTAATGTAAACATGGTATAAAACAATTTTTTTATTTTGTTGGCGTTTGAGGGAGTTTGAGGGAGTTGATGAAATTAAACATTTCAATAAAATAGTCAGTGATACTTTTGTTTTTTATAAAACCAAAATTGTAATAGTTAAGAATATTATTGGAGATTAGATGATCATTAATTCGTTTTAAAATGAGTTTATTGAAGATTTGTGAAAAAATAGGTAACATGCAAATAGGACGGTAGTTAATAATGTTTCTATCATCTTTCCCCTTTTTCAAAATGGCAATTGTGAATGATATTTTCCATTTTGTAGGGTAAATCTGATTTTGCCAGATGTTATTAAAATAATTTGAAATAATATTGATTAAGTTAATTAGTGGATTAGTGGAAACTAATTGTTTAATGATTTTATATGAGATTTTATCATATCCTGGAGCAGTATTATTGTAGTTTTTAATAATGTCAAGAATTTCAGTGTTTTTAAATTCCGCGGGATTAATATTAGGAATCAGGTTATTATAGCGATTAGGAGAGGAGTCAACGGAGAAAGGAAAATTATAATTTAAAAAATTATTTGCTAGTAAGGGATCTTCTAAAATTCTGTAGTTGGATTGTTTTTTATTTTTAACTTTTTTAATATTGTTCCAGAGATCAGAGTTATTAGTTTTATGATTGATGCTCATCAAGAAAATGTTCCAAGATTTTTTTTGCTGTTCTCTTCTGATAGCGGTAAACATGTTTTTGTTTAAATTATAAATTAGTTGTTTGTGTTTTTTAATGTTCCATAGTCTCTGTATAAGGTCATTCCACCAAGGTTTTGGTTTGAAAGTATTTTTACTTGTGATAATAGAGGTGTTTTCAGAAATTAATTTTTCTAGATGTTCTTCAACATTACATTTATCATCAATAGTATTTAGATCAAAATCTTTCATTACTTTTGACCAGTTTGTGATTTGTTTTTTTTGATAATAGTTTAGTTTGAAGTCAATAAGTATTGGAAGATGGTCACTACCTAAATTAATGCGATAAATTTCCCATGAGAGTTTTTCAATTAAATTGATTGAACACGTCCAGTGCTGAAGAATTATTTCTGAAAAAATCTTGTCTTGTGTGAGAGCCGTCATTCAATAAAAAGACGTTTTTAGCAGTGATTATATCTGCAATTTTATCACGCGCTCTGTCGTAAGTATGGGTTAATGAACTATTCCAAAGACTATTATGAATATTTATGTCTCCCGCTATTAAACAGTTATCTAGATTTTGAGTAATAAGATTGTAATGTATTAAGCCACTGTACATTAATGTACTTTTCAACACACATACTTACATATTGTAATGACTGTTATGTATTGCATTTTGGTTGTAATTTTTAGAAAATAAAGTCAATTCTATTTACGGTGTTGATCAGTTACTATCAAACATAATATTGGCGATGAGGATCAAAGTAATAAAATAATAAATAAAAATTAAAACCTCGAGATTGTTCTTTTTTTCTTATTAAAAAATACCGCGTTCAAAATAAAAGTAGTGTGATTAAAATTTTTAAACTTTTGTTAATTATAATAAAATACCACGTGTATTTTATAATATTTAAATAAAAAAAAAATTGTGTACTTGTACGAGTTGCAATGGCATCAATCGGAACGATGGAACCATTTGAAGTGCGGAAAGGATCCAGCTGGCAAGGTTATTGCCGACATTTCGAACTATTTTTCGAGGCGAATGAGATTGTGGACGCTACAAAAAGGAAAAAAACGAGCGATTTTCCTGACGCTATGTGGAGGAAATACATATGAGCTTTTGGAATCTCTCTTAGCTCCCCAAAAGGTTAGTGAAGTGGTGTATAAAGACATTATTAAACGTCTCACTGACTATTTTTCTCCCACACCATCGGAAATCGCGGCCTCGTTTAAATTCTTTAAACGAGAGCAAATGCCTGAGGAGAAGGTCGCAGATTATATCGCCGAGCTCCGACGATAGTGTGCGGTATCCACAATTCAGCCTTGCAACAACAATTTTTAGCTGAAAAGATTTTGACCTTGGAGAAAGTTTGTGATAATGCCGTTGCTGCCATTCAGGATCACAAAGCGGTCACCGACGCCCATCAACAGTCCAGTCAAGTAAAAATTGTTCAGCAATCACACCAACCATCCAACTCCAATCGTGCCCAGCCCACGAAGGTCAGCCGCGAACAACACCGTCATCCGCATGCATCAGTTCAATGCGAAAGCTGCGGAGAGAATCATTGAACCATTCCAGTCGAAAGTATTTGTAATCTTGGTATACTCTTACTCCAAATGGCTAGAAGTGCAAATTGTATCGCCTACGTCATCAGCGTGTGCTATTCAATCGCTCCGTGCCATCTTTGCAACGCACGATATTCCAGAAGTAATCGTAAGCCATAATGGCAACGCCTTTACATCAACCGACTTCGAAAAATTCTGCAAGGGAAATGACATTCACCATACGTTTGTCGCTCCTTTCCACCCCTCGTCGAATGGACAAGCAGAACGAATGGTACGCTCAACCAAGGATTACTTGAAGAAAGAAGCGACCGGGGAAATTCGTCATCGTTTGGCAATATTCTTGCATCACCACCATGCAACGCCATCCTCTAGCACAGGGAAAAGTCCGGCTGAGCTTCTCTTCAACCGTCGAATCGGAACTTATTTCGATCGGTTACATCCTGATGCAATTCCTGTGTCGAAACGAAGAACCAACGATACGAGAAACACTAGATCACTGTCCCCTAAGTCTGAAGTCTGGGCCCGAAACTACGCTGCGGGTCCAAGATGGATTCCGGCAACTGTCACAAAGACAACTGGACCAGTCTTATACCAGGTTGAAACCGGAAATGGCAACATCATCCGCCGTCACATCGATCAGCTGCGATTACGTGACAATACCCCCGATATCATTAATTCACCATCAAATATACCATCAACGTCGAGTGATGTCACACCATCATTAACACCAACAAACAACACAGCTGACTCAACCGAAGTGCAAGATCAACATACGGAGCAATCACAATCTCTTGTATCAAAAGGCCGAAAACCAAAATCGACCAGAGCTCCAATCAACCCTGATGACATCCGTCAATCTGAAAGAGTTCGAATTCAATCATCTGGTAATGTTCCATCCGCAGGTGGAGGAATGTAATGTATTGAGCCACTGTACATTGTAACATTAATGAACTTTTCAACACACATACTTACATATTGTAATGACTGTTATGTATTACATTTTGGTTGTAATTTTTAGAAAATAAAGTCAATTCTATTTACGGTGTTGATCAGTTACTAACAAACATAATAAAGATGTTCAAATTCGTTAATGATTTCCTGAGGTCTATTAAGAGCGTTATTATAAAAAGAGATGATATTAAAATCAATATTTTTAAATTTGAGGTTAATTTTAAAAGCTTGAAAATGGATGTAATGAAAATTTAAATCAATAATGGCAAAATCAGATTTACCCTACAAAATGGAAAACATCATGTACAACTGCCATTTTGAAAAAGGGAAGAGAAGATAGAAACATTATTAACTACCGTCCTATTTGCATGTTACCTAATTTTCAAAAATCTTCAATAAACTCATCTTAAAACGAATTAATGATCATTTTACCTCCAATAATATTCTTAACTATTACAATTTTGGTTTTAGAAAAAACAAAAGTATCACTGACTATTTTGTTGTAATGTTTAATTCCCTTAAACAACAAAACAAAAAAATTGTTTTAGTTAACACTGACATCTCCAAAGCTTTTGATAATGTAGATAAAAATATTTTGTCCACGACTAACGTATAATATACTCATTATACGTTTGTTTCTTCAATTATAATGATATCCATTATTCACTGCTAATTTATCTAGTAGTCCCTTCTTCCATTATTCAGTACTACCAAATAAAAATTTCATTTTTTAAATTTTATCTAGAAGTCCCTTGCTATTTTCATTATTATTAAATTAAGACGTCAACATGTCGACGGAAATTATTTTAGAATTATTTAAAGGATTTGACTATAAAATACAATATTTTTTATCGATCGTGGACAAAGTATCGTATTCTACTCGCATATAATGGCTGTTATTCACTCAGATGATTTACGACACTCGCCTATCGGCTCGTGTCGGTAAACTTCATCTTCGTGAATAACAGCTATCATTATATGCTTGTTGAATAATATACTATTATTAAACATCTTTAAAAATCTGAATTTCCCTAATAACATTTGTTTTATTAGTTATATAAACACTAACTATATATTATATTTAATTCTTTATTATTACATTTATTATACATGTGTTCTTATTTATAGCGTCGTTTGATCAATGCCCGACTCTCACACTGCATGCCGTTTGTAGTTCGTACAGTCTACACAATAAGTATGTCTACAACAGTACAGTACATAACATCTGCAACAACATTACACATTGGATTTCTCAATTTCTTACAAATAGAATTATTTCTATTCAAAATGTCAATCATGCTTCCATCCACTACACTAATAAAGGTATTCCTCAGGGTAGCTGTTTGAGTCCTACCCTTTTTAATATCTAAACCACTTCTTTACACGACATTAATAACCCCTATACAAAAATTCTCCAATACGCCGATGATATTTGTGTTATAATTTCAGCCGATAATCATGATAACTTACAATTAATAACAGATTCTACTTTACTCTCATTAACGGATAAATTACAATCTTTAAAATTACAAATTAACACTAATAAATCTCACTTTTTAAGACTATTCACTAATAAAAATAATTCCAAATCTCTAAATTTAAAAATTAATAATATCTATATAAAAGAAAGATTAACTACCAAAATACTGTGTACAACTTTAACTAACAGACTTTCATTATCAAATCATTACACAAACTTAAAAGCAAATATTTCCAACTCCATTAACATACTTAAAACACTCACTCATTTCAATGGAGGTGTAAATCCTGAAACAATGGGTGTGTCCGAAATGCGAATTTAAATGCACATTATTTAAAATGTGCATTTTTCAGGTTAATTAAAATTCATTATAATCATTAAATTAATAAAAATTGTACAACTCTGAATCGATAAATATAGTTAATTTAAATATAAATTGACATCAAACAACGTACTAAAGATGCACATCAAAACTACATCGCATGTAACTTTTTTAAATGTGTCTTCGCTAAATGCACATTTTTTCATTTCGGACGCGTGCTAATACACAATATTTTAAAAGCAATCATTAAATCAAAACTTGAATATACATATATTTATACAGACACTACGAGCTAAATATAAAAAAAATATTAAAATCTGTCAATCTATTAAAAATGCTTGTCTGAGAGCTTGTTTAGGCTTCTTAAGAACTATTCCGATTCCGGCTATCTTATCTGAATCCCTAGAAACATCTTCAGATCTAGATTTTATTAAAAAATCATTAATTTATATTACAAAAAATCTATATAATAATTCCAAAATCGGTATCGACATTAAAGTACTTTTCATACCAGGCGCCTCGGCTTTGAGCTTCGTAAATAAAATTTTTTTATTTCGTTTTTTAACTATGTAAATTAGTTTTATTCGATTGATACCGTTTAATTTTATAGTAATAAATTCAATTTGTTCAAAAATAATTTATTTTTAAGTGATAATTAAAAAAAAACAAAATATATTACAATGAAGTTATCTACAAAGCCAAGGCAATGCGTTAAACACTCGACTGCGAGATTTTAAAGTAGTACAAAGCGAAGTGCTTTCTCAACATAACCTACAAATCACATTTTTTGCACAAATATTTCATACTTACCAAAAAATCTAGCTCATATGTACGTTATAAATTTAGAATATCTCAGTTCTTGCTATAATTCACGTGTAAATAGACCTAAATAAAATATTTTATAGCAACCGAATGTTCAAAGCCAACGCCACCGGTGAAAAAATGGAGGTGTGGCCAACACACGACTTTCTTTTACGAACAGAGAATTTTGAGAAATTTAATTTTTTTTTTATAATTTTTAAATTTTTTTTTTTTAAATTATTAAACTTTTAATTTTTTTTTTTAATTTTTTATTTTTATTTGTTTTTAATTTTTGGAAACATTTTGTTTGAGTAGTTTTTTGTAAACCTTATACTTTTTAAGATATTTGCATAATAAATTTTCTGGACCAAGGGAGTGGCCACTTCCGGTTAGCCGATTTGGAGTAAAATTCACTGGGACCTCCCAATTTATCAAAAAAGCTTAAATCTGAAGTTTCAGTTCGATTGGTTAAACCATCTGGGCTGTAGAGAGGACACAGACAGACTGACAGACTGACAGACTGACAGACAGACAGACACCATTTCGAAACCCACTTTTTCGGACTCAGGGGACCTCAAAACACATAAATCTCTAAAAATCTCAAGGTCCAAAATTTTCATGATTACTATACTTTATTTTACTAGAGTAAAAGAAAGTAAAAGGGTTTCAGCTTCGCATTTGTGATGACTAAATATTTCGAGGCGAGGCGCCTGGTATGAAAAGTACTTAAATGCAATAGATCTCTTCCTAAAATTTAATGACTTATAACGGGAGTTTTTTTATAGGTTCACAACTTTGAGTTGGCAACACTGCTTTATTTGACAACCCATTTAACAGATGATAGTTGCTTTTTGTTTAGTTTGGTTTGACATTTTAATATAGGATAGACTTACATCAGAGAAACGCTTGCAAATTGTTGAAATTTTTTATCAAAATAATCTACTTTATGGAAGATTTTACGAAAGGATCTTGGCTTAAAAGCTTTCAAGATTCAACTTGTGCAGCAATTAAAGCCAAACGACCATCGTATGCGCCGCCAATTCGCCGAATGGGCTGAAGCACAAATTGATATTGTTGTTGAATTTCCATTCAAAGTTTTGTTCTCCGATGAAGCCCATTTTTGGTTGAATGGGTACGTAAATAAGCAGAATTGTCGGATTTAGAGTGAGGATAATCCACAAGCTTTGGTCGAAACACCATTATATCCACAGAAAATTACTGTTTGGTGCACTTTATGGGCTGGCGGGGTCATTGGTCCATATGTCTTCAAAAACGATGATGGCTAGAATGTTACTGTCAATGATGAGCGGTATTGACGATTGTAAAAGTAGAGAAAGCGCCTCTCGAGGAAAAAAGTTAAAATGAGGCAACCGGCAAAATGACATTTCTCATAAATGCGACGAAAGAAATTTTTGCAATCCGGTAATTAAAAATTGTTTTTAAAATCCAAAATTGGAATTATTTACAATTATTATCAATCTGGTAGGTAAAAATTGTGTTTATAGTTCAAAATTGGAATTGTTTACAACAATTTCGAACGTCAAATTAGCAGCTACCTCAGTTTAAAAATTTTCCACTAGGTGGAATCCGTGATGCTCCAATCGTCAATACACGAAAACGTCAATAATTCCATAGATTTTGACAGATGTCCACATCCCGAGAATAGGGCCCCAGAGGCATTTCTAGCTTAGCTTAGCTGAAATGTACAACGTACCTTAATATCAAGAGAATTTTTTACTCAGAAATAATACCTTTAGGCCCGATTGTATGAACGCGGATAGATGATTAATCGGCGGATTAATCGTCGGTTGGATTGTATGAACGACAGTAAATATACGAAAATTATTCGAAGGATTTTTATTTTTATGTTCTCTTTTTGTTGTCTAAAACAGTGGATAGTATAATTTTAGGATAATATAATTTTAATTTTGTTTGTTTGGTTCGGCGAAACATTTTGATTGTTGTTGTGTTTATTGAAAAAAAAAAGTAGGTATGGAATCGAAAAATCGTAAAATTGAATCTAAAGAGGATGATAATGATTCTGATTCCATCTTCAAAACAAACAACAATTATATTAAAACTATTTCGCAAATTTATGTTGTACACTGACAATGGGGTTCATTTTTACTTTTAATTGATTAAGTTTTTTTTAATGTATTTAATTAAAAACTATATGCCGGATTACAATATAATAACCCGAAATACTTTATCGAAAAATTAGTAACACAACCTATTGCATCCAGTCTTGTTCTGTACGCGTTACGGAGTAGACCAAAAAACAATGAATAAGTTAAGTCGTAATAAGTGGTTCCGGGTACTGCGTAATTTAGTATAAGGCCCATAATTTCCTACACAGAGCGAAGGAATCACCTTTTTTATGATTTATAAAAAACACGATCATAAAAAAGATTCAGGATCTGCTCAACATTATTTGAGCGATCCATAATTTATCGTGCACTAACTATATGAATCTACGCCATTTTACAACGTGCACAATTTTAAAAAAAAATATAACTATAATAAATATAAAAATTACTATTAAATATTAACAATAACTATAAAATACATCAATTAATATTTTTTGTGAAATAAAATAACCTATCCAAGGCCTCAGGACTTCCCTTGAGAAGTTTCTGTGGGTTTTTTCTGAAAAATATAACTCGTAGGCCTTATGGATCGATAGATCTGGCCTGAGCAAATCTAAAAACAAACAAACAAACAAAACAAGCCTATTGTATGTAAATAAACAACAAATTAAATTTGAAACGTCAAAAAAATTGTTGACACTCCAAAATAAACTGCAACAAAAACTGCAATAAACAGAGGATGGAACTTTTTTATCCGTGTTTATACAATCAACGAAGAATAAAATCGTCGGTTGAAGATTAATCTGTATCGCCGGATTTTTTTTTATCTATCCGTGTTCAAACAATCGGGCCTTAAAGGCGAAGTTTTGCAAAAGCAATTCACAAATAATTTATCGATGAACATGTCGTTGAAATTTCAATCAATAAAATGTCTATAAAACGGTTGTTTAGTTTAATAATATTTTTTTTTTTTTTGTGCTTCGTTTTTTTTTATAAATATTTATATTTTAATTATATCCTTTATATATGTACTTCCCCTGCTTGATTGCTTGCTTGAGTGTCCTTACGATCTTCAAGTTCAAAATTTACCCACTTCCCGTGATCCTCTCGCGCTGAAATTTTGCACATCGACTTTTGTCACCTAACAATACTTTTGGCTTTAATTTTCAATTTAAAAAATTCAATCTAGTAGTGTTCCAAATGTTTCTTCAAGTAAGTTTAAAATTCAAATTTGTATTTTGAATGACCCTTACTCATTGAATTTTAAATTTAAGTCATGGTGAAGAAGGTCGAAACTGAATTGCAATCGACCGAGTCTTATATGTATATAAAGGATATATGTATAGTCATAAACTTTGTTTTTACGGGTTGTGTGTTTTTTTAAATATATAGTTGGATGCTCGACGCATAATTGTGATTTTGGGTAAGTTTTGTGAGTGATTTTTTAATAAACCATATTAATATTTTATTTTGTGAATGCATCATTTTCTTTTATAGCCTGATGAGATTGATTGAATAAATTTTTCATAGTCTTCATCGGATGGAAACTGAATTGAAAATTATTAATATTTTCACTTCTTCGTAATAATCATAATAATAATAAATAATTAATATTTATATTATAATTTAAAAATTAGATTTAAAAGATAAAAGCCGTTTATATAAATATGTATGTAATTTTATTAATGTTAAATATAATAAATAAGTTTTATTAATAAATTTCAGTATTGAATTTTTAATTTTGCTTCATTTTAAACGTTTAATTTACCCGCCAAATTTTGCTGACGTTGACACATACATACATATACAAAAATGTTCCCGCCCATTTTTTTTGATATTCACACACACATTCATATATTTTTATAATATTGAGTTTAGTCCAGTTAAGACTTTTCGCGACAAGTTTCATACGACTTTTTAGAATAAGTCCTAACTCAAACCTAGAAAAAGTCTTAACTAAGTTAAGACTTATTCTAGGTTTTTCGACAAAAAAGTCTTAAGTAAAAATACTTGGGGTACGTTAGTTTTATCGAATATTCGGAGACGACGAGGTATGAGCCTATATAGTCACTTGGAGCTTACCTCTGGTGGGGGCTATTTCCCAAGTTTTATATCAGCTGTTTATTGGAGAATATGTTTGTTAGTTGAGAGAAGAGACGAGATCTCGTAAATTACATAGGATTATTCGGCGGGTACAAGTACTGCCATATTTCTTTCTTATGTAACAATCTGATCACGTCGGTGCCCAATTGTTAGTTGTTGTTTTATACTTACCAATTTGTTTTTTTTGTTGATTCGGGATGTCAGGAAAAAACTTTGATTGAATTTTTGTAATTGATTGATTTAATACGACTGAATCTTTGTGTACGACTGATTATTGATTTACAACTGATGATTTTAACAAAATTTGTGGATCTTATATACCAAAAATTATGTGGTAACTTACAATAACAACTATATATTATTTCTGCTGAATTTCATTGTAATAAATTTACTAATGCACGGCTTAATTAAATTTTGGGTCATTTTTGTTATTTTTATTGATAATTTCCTTGATATTCATTTTCCTGATAATTTCATTTGATTTCATTGTATTCATTCAATTTTTATTTACATGTTGCGTTTTTGTTACACATTATTTATTTTTTCCAAACATCTGATCTACTTTCTTTTATGTGGTGCATATACGAGTACTTAATAAACGAATTTATGCATCATTTGCATTTTCTTTTTAATCTAATTTCTCATTGCATGATATACCCTTTTTTTTGTTTGCTTTTTATTACATAATTTACAATATATATTTCAATACCATTTTACTTCCGGTGACCTTGTTGTTATATTCCTATAATTTATTTCGTACAGATGTTCTCACAAATTCTTATTCTTATAATTTTCTTTACACATTAATATTGCGCCTGAATATATGTTTGGGTAAAATAATATTGAGTGTTATACGTCTGGATATACGTTTGAGTAAAATAATTTATTGTTTGAGTGAAAATGTTTTTGGTGCGTAAAATATTTTTTGATTTGCTTTGAGTGAATTAGTTGATTTTATTTTGAAATTTAGATAATTCCATAAATGATTTTTTTTTACTTTAATAATTAATTTTATTTCGGGAGCTATATGTTTCACAACAAAAGGGACCTAAAAGTTTACACAAACTGCTTGACCAAATCTATCAATATTTGTGGTAATGGGAGGCAAAACAAAAATAATAAAAATATATGACTGGAAGGACGGAAAGGCGGACACGAAATTTTTCTATTGGATGCTTTGGAGTCCTGGTAATGTTCTAATAATTCGTCCAGAAATGTGAAAATCTATAACAACATTTTTTCCTTATTACAATATTTACCCAATATAACTTCGATTTAGTGGGAAATGTTAAAAAATTTACAATATATTTTAACGAAATTTTCGTATCAATTGCCATGCCTTTAGTAGTCGACTGTAAGCAAACACTTATGATTTTAAAAATACCGCCATTTACTCATGGAATGCCACATTTAATCACCCATTCCACACGAGTCGCGCTTATACCCTAGACACACTGGATTTAATAAACCCGATTTAGTGAATTTTTCGAGATTGGCCGCAGTGTGTCAACCTCGATTTAGCTAATCCCTTTGTTTTTCCATAGAAACTTAAACTAGTTTAGCTAAATCGGATTTATTAAACCACAGTCTGTCTAGGGTATTACGCTATTGCATTTCTTCGTCTCTTACACCTACTCTCCACCTGCCATTAACATCGAGTTATACCATTGAAATTCGAACAGTTGCTAATGGAGACACGAAATTGCAATGACTTGCCATATGTCATACAATCATTTGCTGCCAAGAAGGCATAACTTGATTGTATACCAAAATTTTATATTTCTTAGCTGAATTCAAAAATTTGGTTACCAGTTTCGAATGGAAGTTTTCTAATTTGTAGTTAGAAACTTTTTTACAAAAATTTTTTGTAAAAAAAATTTTTGTTGAGATATTTCTAAATACATATATAAAAATGTGGCAGCCAAAAAAGAACCGTTAAAATACATATTAGTGTGACGATTTTTTTGCAAAATTTTTTCCACAATTTCTTTAAAATAACAAAACGCAAATGATTTTTAACCGTCAAAGTGATTGTATGTTTTCCTCACACAAAATTTATGTCAGGTGGAGTAGCCGGGTAGGAGACGAAGAAATGCAACAGCGTAAGCGCGACTCCTGTTGAATGGGTGAATAATATTGTTATTCACTGTGTTTACATTTGCTTTCTTGCATTACGTTTCTTTCCTCGTTTCTTTCCTCTTTACCAACAAACTCATTCTATGGTGGGGAAATTTGTAATTAGTTTTTGGACAAAAAACCATTTTAATTAGAATATTGAATAGAATACAAAATATACAAGGACGAAGGCAAAACAAACAAAATGTTCATATAATTTTGGCATGGTCATTTTTGTTGCTTTCGACGAAGGACATAATATTTTTTTTTAAGCGAGAACCATATACCGATTTTCCACCGACATAGTATAATACTATAATAGTATATTATACTATTTTACTGTACTGTACTGTACTATATTATAGTACTATACCGACATAGTATAATAGTATATTATACTAATTAAACTAAATATAAATAAATTCACCTAAGTAAAAATATACATATAAAATTCATATACATATAGCAAATTACTTGAGCATTTACATTGCGCAAGGGATTTGATTAAACAATTAATTATAAAATGCTTTATAAAAGGTAAGCTACCCACTTTAGTTTCAAAGGCAAGTTACACACTTAAATTAAATTAAACTAACATGAGCTATGTGCCTTGCTACCATATAAAAATAAAGCTCTTAAATGTATCGTTGCACCCTTAAATTAAATACATAAGACATACAAACTAAGTTGGTTTGTGTCCGCAAAGTCGTGCTGAAAATTATAAGTAAATTAAATGAAATAACTATGTATATGTATAAAATATTCGTCAATATTTACCTTATGGATTTATTTTTAATAAAATATATATTTATATATGTAAAAAATGTAAAATTATACGCGCACAAATTAATATTATATCTTGGTAACAAAACTAATCGTAAAATAACAAACAAGCAAAATCACAACAAATGTAATGGCGTCTTTCACCCAAGCAAAAAAAAAAATATGTTTGTACTCCAACGCCACATGTGTTGAAAGTTGTAACCCAAATTTCATCATTTTCCGATTTTTTCGTCTGAAAACAGGACAAAAATTGATAACCGGTTGAAGTTTTCAGTATTTTGTTATACTTGGGATACCCAAGTCAAAAATATCTATAATCGAAATGTCAAAGTGAAATAAGAAAAGCTCAAATTCTTATTTTTTGTATTTTGCTTATTCCAAGTATGGTTACACCTTTAGTGAGCAGAGAAACGTAATGCAAGAAAGCAAATGTAAACATATACTAAAGATACATGTTAAACCGAAAGTGGTCTGACTGAAATTGTCCGAGATAAATTCAACATGTAAACGGCGGCTTGACTGAAAGCAAAGATTATTAACAAGAAGATCTTACAGGGCGTACATGTTGAATTTATCTCGGACGTTTTCAGTCAGACCACTTTCGGTTTAACATGTATCTTTAGTAATAGTGATTTGCATTCTTTCTCGAAACTTTATTGTGTGAGCGTCTCTTTTTAGTGAAGTGTTTTAAATTTTACAATTTTCTTTTAATTTTAATTAATTTATATTTCATTTAATTATATCTTAATAGTTTATTTTGATTTGTTTGTTCTTTATCAGTCGGGTAAGTCTTATCATAGTCTTTTCTATCCACAAAATAATAAATCCACATAACACAAGCAAGGAGGGACAAAGTACGCAGTACTTTGTACCTCCACCATTTACTTCTACTGATTTCTCTGATTTCGAAGATGAAATAAGTACTAAAAAATCAAGAATTGTTTTTAATAATGAAATAATAGAAAACGGTGAATTTGATAAAAGTCCCAATATGTTAAATAAAAGGAAAATTAATAATAATAATAATAAAATTCACATCGCAGATTCGAAAAATACAGTAATAGCTTCAACATCATCTTCAACTTCATCTGTTGATTCATCGAATAACTCAAATATGCCGTCAGTTATTGCAGAAAAAATTAATCTATATAACCGATCAGACAATGGCCCATTTACAGTATTTATCAGTAAAGAGAATTTAAATATTGTTCTTTTAGCTAAAGCCCTTAAAATAAATAATTTCAAAAATGTCAAAGAAATCTCTAGCGTTAGCAAAAATGTTGCTAAGGTTATCTTTAGTAATTTTGAAGACGCAAATAATTGTGTTAAATCAGATATCTTTAAAAAATTTGATAATTATACGACATACATTCCTAAAAATTTCACATCTTCTATAGGCATAATCAGGAATATTCCTATCGGACTTTCTAATGAAGAAATACAAGAAAATATTAGATCTAAATACCCTATCTCAAAAGTAGAAAGAATGACTAAATGGAACAATGCCACTAAAACAGCTGAGGAACTTGAATTGGTTAAACTTACTTTTGAGTCTGGAACTATTCCATTCAATGTCATTTTATATGATAATCTCTTATTAAAGGTAGAGTATTTTATACCAAATCCATTATTTTGTAAAAAATGTCTAAATTACGGACATACAATTTCTAAATGTAAATCTAAAACTAATAGATGCCTAATGTGTGCTAATACTATCGAGGACGAACAAGAACACGATTGCGACATGAAAGTTTCTTGTAAATTTTGTGGAATGGGTCATGTTACTAATTTTTTCAGATGTAATGAACGATATAGGCAGAAACAAATTAGGGAACATATGATTTTAAATAAAACTAGTTTCAGAGAATCCAAAAGCCACCTTTATGGTACCCAACAAAAAGTCCCTAAACAAATAGATTTCGCTAATGATATCTGTGTTGAAAATCAAGCATGGAAAAATAACAACTTAATGAATTCTGATGCTAGAAAAATTCAAATCCTAAATAAATTAGTAAACGAATTAAAAAATCAATTAAATGAAAGAGATACTATTTTTAATGATGTCAAATCACTTTTAAATAATTCCGACGACTTTAATAAAAATCCAGCTAATTTAGACTCACTTAAAATTAAATTAAATAAATTTATTAAAACATAAACTTTTCTTTTTCCAGTTTTTATTTTCATTTTATTCTTCCTTTATGTTACCTTTAAAAATTTTACAAATTAACATTCGTAGTTTAAATAGTAATAAAGATCTATTATATCATTATATACAATCCAATCATATTGATATCGTTATTCTATCTGAAACCTGGACAAATCCAAATAGTAATTTGACTTTTAACAATTATAATCATGTTACTGATGATAGACCAGATGGTTTTGGCGTAGGCTTTTTAAATACATAAAAAATTTTCTTGGAGAATTATTGATTTAAATTTTCATTACATCCGTTTTCAAGCTTTCAAAATTAACCTCAAATTTAAAAACATTAATTTTAATATCTTATCTTTTTATAATAATTCTGTTATCAGACCTCAGGAAATCATTAATGAATTTGAACATCTTATAACTCAGAATCTAGATAACTGCTTAATAGCTGGATACATAAATATTCATAATAGTCTTTGGGATAGTTCATTGACCCCTACTTACGACAGGGTGGGTGATAAGATTGCAGATATTATCACTGCTAATAATGTCTTTTTATTAAATGACGGATCTCATACAAGGCAAGATTTTTTCAGAAATAATTCTGCAGCACTAGACATTACTTTGTGTTCAATCAATCTAATTGAAAAACTATCATGGAAAGTAGATCCCATTAATTTAGGAAGTGACCATCTCCCAATACATATTGACTTTAAACTAAATTATTATCAAAAAAAACATATCACAAACTGGTCAAAAGTATTGAAAGACTTTGATCTAAATTCTATTAATGATGAATGCAATATTGAAGAACACTTAGAAAAATTAATTTCTGAAAATACTTCTATTATTATAAGTAAAAATACTTTTAAACCTAAACTTTGGTGGAACGATCTTATACAAAGACTATGGAACATAAAAAAACACAAACAACTAATTTATAGTTTAAACAAAAACATTTTTACCGCTATTGAATTAAAAAAATCTATACAAAAACTTAAATTAACAATCAGAAGGGGAAAGAAAAAATCTTGGAATATTTTTTTTAATAAGCATCAATCACAAAACTAATAATTCTGATCTCTGGAACAACATCAATAAAATTAAAAATAAAAAACAGTCCAACTACAGAATCTTAGAAGATCCCACACTAGCTACTAATTTTCTAAATTACAATTTTCCTTTCTCCTTTGAATCCCCTCATAATCTCTCTAATAACTTCAATCCTACTATTAATCCTGCGGAATTTAATAACATTGAAATTCTTGATATCATTAAAAATTCAAATAATACTGCTCCAGGATATGATAAAGTCTCATATAAAATCATCAAACAATTAGTATCCTCTAATCCTAACATAATCAATACTATTACAAATTATTTCAACAACATCTGGCAAAATCAAATTTACCCTACAAAATGGAAAACGTCATACACAATCGCCATTCTGAAAAAGGGAAGAGATGATAGAAATATTATTAACTACCGTCCTATTTGTCTGTTACCTATTTTTTCAAAAATCTTCAATAAACTCATTTTAAAACGAATTAATGATCATCTAATCTCCCATAATATTCTTAATTATTACAATTTTGGTTTTAGAAAAAATAAAAATATTACTGACTATTTTGTAGAAATGTTTAATTTCATCATCTCCCTCAAACAACAACAGAAAAAAATTGTTTTAGTTAACATTGACATTTCCAAAGCTTTTGATAATGTAGATAAAAATATTTTATTAAACACCTTTAAAAACTTCAATTTCTCTAATAACATTACACATTGGATTTCCCAATTTCTTACAAACAGAATTATATCTATTCAAAATATCAATCAAACTTCCATTCATTACACTAATAAAGGCATTCCTCAGGGTAGCTGTTTGAGTCCTACCCTTTTTAATATAAATACCTCTTCTTTACACGACATCAATAACCTCGATACAAAAATTTTCCAATATGCCGATGATATTTGCATTGTAATTTCTGCCGATAATCATGATAACTTACAATTAATAACAGATTCTACTTTACTCTCATTAACTAATAAATTACAATCTTTAAAACTACAAATTAACACAGATAAATCTCATTTTTTAAGACTTTTCACTAATAAAAATAATTCCAAATCTCTAAATTTAAAAATTAATAATATCTACATAAAAGAAAGATTAACTACTAAGATACTGGGTACAGCTTTAACAAATAGACTTTCATTATCAAATCATTACACAAACTTAAAATCAAATATTTCCAACTCCATTAATTTACTTAAAACTCTCACCCATTTTAATGGAGGTGTAAATCCTGAAACAATGATCAATATTTTTAAAGCAATAGTTAAATCTAAACTTGAATACACATATGTTTTTACAGACACTAAATATAAAAAAGATATTAATATCTGTCAATCTATTAAAAATGCTTGTCTGAGAGCTTGTCTAGGCTTCTTAAGAACTACTCCAATTCCAGCTATTTTATCTGAATCCCTAGAAACATCTTCAGATCTAGATTTTATTAAAAAATCACTAATTTATATTTCAAAAAATCTATATAATAATTCCAAAATCGGTAACGACATTAAAAACAATAGATCTCTTCATAAACTTAACGACTTATATTCTAATTATACTTTTCTTTCCAAAATTAAACCTTTTCACATAAAAAAAACGTCTCCCACTAATTTTAGCATCATAACAAATATTGAGGGAATCACAAACAAAAATTTTATAAACCATTCTGAACAATATGCATTATCTATGGCTGAAATTAATAAATATAATAATTTCGCAAAAATTTACACAAATGGCTCTATAATTAACAATAAACCAGGAATTGGAATTTTTGTTGAGGATAAAAATTGGAAATTTGCCATCCAACTAAAAAACCCTACTTATATTAAAAATATTGAAACCATTGCTATTAAAATTGGAATTACTATATCTCTAATCATCAAAAACAATAATATTATCATTATTACTGACTCTCAAAGTTCTTGTATTTCATTAAAAACGGCTCTATTACACTTTACAAATAGACACTATGAAAATCAAATTATTGATACTATCGGCCATAACCAAATTAAAAATTTTGTCATTCATTGGTTCCCGGGTCATTGTGGCTTAAAAGGAAATACTATAGCAGATAGTTTAGCAAAAAAAGCAGTTTTTTCTCCTATTCATTTTTTTGATAATGAACCTACTCTCACAGACCTATTTAACGATATCTCCAGATCTACAAATAATAAGTGGAAGGAAAACTACACATTAATGTGTAATTCATCCGGCCACTTTTATAAACAAATTTGCCCTCTCCAAGATCATCTTTCCTCTTTAAAGACTTTAATTTTACATCCTGTAAAACCATATTAATTTACAGATTAATCTCGGGTCATTTAGTTAACAAAAAATGTAAATTCCTTTTGGTACTTGAAACTACATCTAATTGTGAGATTTGCAACACCGTTGAAGATAACGAACATATTATTAACGATTGTGTCATATATAATAATATAAGAAATAATTTCCCACTTTTATACAGAAAATCCTTATTAGATATCTTAAAGGACCAAAAAATGGAAGAATATAAAATATTGTGTGATTTTGTGGATAGAATAAATTATAAACTATGAATTAAGACTACTTTTAATTTTTATTGACTTTTTCACACAATGATTTTTCTTTTGGAATCATTTCATTTTATTTTACTTTATCATAATATTAAGATTTATGAATATTGTTTATACATATAATTTAATTCTAAAATTAAAAAAAAAAAAAAAAAAAAAAAAAATATGAATTAATGAATTATAAATTTATATTTTAATTTCAAAACTTTTATTTTTATATGTATCCTTCATCTTCTTTCTAATATTCTTTATTTATTAACTTCCATTTAATCTAATTTAATTATCAAACTTTGTTTTATATAATTATGCTTTATTTTATTATTTAATTTATTAATCTAATTTGATTATGTACACTTTATTCAACCCTCCAGAACCTCCCCTGAGTGGTCTCTGGAAATTTTGGGCTGTTTCTCAACTCACTGGTCTTATGGATTGAAAGATCTGACCTGAGCAAATTTAAAAAACAAACAAACAAACATAGTGATTAAAGATAGAGACAATGTCTACGGAAGGAGACGGAATTACGCACAGAAGGCAAAAATTAATTTAGTACTGTAAAAATAAAAATTTTGCTGACAATCTCGACGCACGTTTTTGACATTAAAATAATCTTAAACTATCTAACATGAACTAAACCTTTTTGATTGCCATAAATTCATACTTTGATGGCTCTAAATCATATTTTTTAAACCCCTTTTTGACCAATTTAAATTTTCCGTCGTAGTATAAAATCCACTAATCTAGTTAATAACTAAAAACCGTTTAATGTGATTGGCATCACTTTAATTTGTATAACTTTAGTTTCCAAGAATGTCTTTCATTTTGTATTTTTTTTACATCACAAAGTGACACTTCAATTCGTTCTTGCGTGCAATATTGGAAATAATTTAATTTTAGTACTTGGTCTAATGCGCTCCGTTCGTCGACTTTGTCAATTCGCATATATTTTGATGTAGTTAACCTTTTTCGCTAATGCGTGGCTACGCTACAGCATCGAGACTGTCTGGGGGTAACATTTATTGCATGTGTACTTGCTCGTTCGTTATGTTGGAAAGTCATACAAACCTTATATCACGATTACATTAGTAGAATAAAAGTGTGTAGCAAAAAAGTATCGTTATGTGAAATCAAATTTAAATATTTCAATATTTTATCATATACATACTTTTAGATATTTTCTAAGTGTGCGTAAGCAGCCACTCCAACCTAACCTAACCTAACCTTTAGATATTTCGGTAAAGTATCTATTAACCTTCTCTCTGTGTATTGGGATCAAGTTGACCCCAGTCGAGTTTAAAATTGAAAAAAATACGTTTCTTATTATTTAAATGGCCCATGCCCTATAAGATAGCCTCAACTAATATCTCATACACGCAATACAATGAAAATCATGCCAAAATTACTTGTAAATTTTGTAATTACCATAATCTGAAATAAACCAAGCGCATTTCTGTGTACTGGGGTCAAAATGTGGTGTACTGGCTTTGAAGAAACTTAAGTTATGACCAAAAACTGTCGAAAAATGTCAACAACTGTCAAAAACTGTCGGAAAGTGTTAAAAACTGTGCGTGTGATATTGGAAAAAAAGAGGAAATAAAATATTCTTATTGTTTCGTGAGTACATTATTGAAATATAGTATACCGGTTAATTTAGAAACTGTTCTAATTGGTTGAAACAGTTCTAAACGTTAATGAAGCTAAAATTGTACATTTTTCAGTTTTTTTCGCTGTCAAAAAGTCCTGTCAAAAAATGTCGAAAACAAAGGTTTTAAAAGACTGTCAAGAACTCGTGTCAAAACGTAACATAAACTGTGCCACAAATACTAGTTTTCGACACTACCCGTATCTGGCATATATGCGTACATACCTATTCCTGATATTTTTCCTCATTTTACTTTTGTATTATTTTACCGTTACCGATATTTCGAATGATCGTTGAACGATATTTCTGGTTTAGTTTTTGTTTGTAATTCAAGGTGTTAAGTAGTAAAAATAGCTTTTCCTGGTTGTAGATATTGTTATTATGGTGTGGAACAGACAGAGCAGCCAAGAGCCCCTTGTACTTCTCGATAGAGTTTCTACTCCTAAGGTATCAGATGAAGCGGAAATAGCAAACGACAATATTGATGTGGAGTTTCCGATGGCGATGAGCTTGAACAAGCTGCGCCGATAAACATTTGTAACTACGATGAGGATGAGCATGTTGAAGCGGTAAATTTTGATAACGATTAACATTTTCAACTTGTCGCTGATGATCTAGGAAATGAATAAGAAAATGTTGAAAATGTGACTGTTGAGGATAAAGAAACAAACACTGGTATGTCGTACTATGCCCAAAATAAAAAAAAATATCGAAAAGTGGAGCTTGAAACCTGAAACAGTGAAGTTGAAAGGCAAAGCCTTACACTTCACGGTTTCATAGATTTTTATCGTGTTAGATTTAATCCACCGCGGCTTTCAACTCCTGCTAGCTCAGAAGGATGGCGTGGGGTTTAGTGGAATCTAACACAACCTTGCATTAGCCGCATGGTTGGGAAGGGGCAATTGGTCACAAAATGGACCGAAAACGATGGGACTCAATCAAATTAAAAAAAAAACAAAAAAAAACGCGGACCTACATCACAGTAGGAAAACCCAGAGACACAAAAGGAGCACTAACGAGGGGGTAACTAGTGGGCCTAGCCCATGGTCGTATTTATTAATTTTAAGATTTTTAATTTCCACATACCTGATACCGTTACTTACCTATGAATCCAATTTTATACGAAGTAATCCAATTGTAAATTTTGTAGAATGTCTTTATTTTTTTATTTTCGGTAAAACACACTTAACATTAAAAATTTTTTTTTCTATTAAGGTTTGCACTATTTCTTAATTTTTATTCATTCTGTTTCACAATATATGTATACAAAAAAAAAATTACTGTATAAAAATAAAATGACCACGTAATTAAAAGAATTTTCCACTTCTTATATAAAAATTTCTTAAGAGAAACATAAGTTTAAAAGACAAAAAAACTGAATTTTTAATTAATTTATATAAATCTTAATAATTTTCTCTTTTGTAGCACTCACAAAATTTTTTTTTTTTTTTTTCTATAATTATTTGTATTACAAATTTTTTTTTTCAAAAAAAAACACTTTCCACTTCAAAAAAAAAAACAAAGAAAAACCAACAAACTGCTTCCGCTAAGCCATTCATAAAAAAAAACCGACCATCTTGCATATTTGCACATGCCGGTCAAAAACCTTGAAAAATGTACATTTGTTTTCTTAAATAAAACAACAAGACAAAAAGAAAAGTCGTTGTCATTCATAATAAAAATTATGCATGGAAACAACAACAAGAAAATATATATGCAAATCACCGACCTTGTACGATCATATTTCCACACGAGCCAAATAAATGTAAATATAAAAGAAAATTTCAATAGTTGTGGAAAGATGATCGCTTGCCGCGTGTGATTATGGGTCATGAACATATTGTAGATATTAACGAGTTTAAAAAAATTTACAATATGTAGCGGAGTAAATGACCTTTTGCATTAGAAAAATACGGGCTAAGGTTATTTTGCTTGTAACACGGCGTGAACGAAAAGCCGGCTGTTACAAACGTGGGGAAAACCCATCACCCTGAGATAGAAAAGAGATCTCATTGCTCTGTAAGAAGGGTTTGATATTTCTCATAATAGAAATAATAAAAAAACTGGGGGTTTTAGAAGGAAAGCTGTGGCGCACATGGCCAATGCCCAACGTGGCGGACGACCCACTAAACGACCCTGACTCATGCTCTACTACCTGAGCTAGCAAGGCCAAGGAGAAAAAGAACGTTAAGTTCTGTAAGTCGCAGAACAGACGTGTTCGTTTTTTCTTTTGTTTCTTTTTTTTCTTTTTCCTTAGTGTTCCTTCCTACTGCCCTTAAACCTAAAATTTTCTTATATGCTACTAATTTTCTATCTAGATCACCGATGCCCAGATTTAACCAATTGTGGCCTATTAACTGCACTCTGGAGATCGCTGACCTAGATCCTGGCTTGCCCTAATGTACTTGCTATTTTAAATTGTTATTACTAATATTTTTTCTAATGATTTCATCTATCTTTTCTTCTATACCCTAATTTATCGACAATTTATAGTAATGTGCGTATGGGTTGGATGGTGGTGTGATGACTCGCTAGCTGGCCGCCTGTTGCAAACTGAAGTTAAAAGTTAACCTTCAGCTGGTTTAGGTTATTTTGAGCAGACGTTAAGTAGGAAACAACCTAAGTACGATCCCTTTCAGCAGCGACTTGGCTTACTGATGCGTACTATTCTTCTGGCCTTGGTAGTGATCGCAGATCTGTGCGGACCTCAAAGTAATTGGATTTCGTAACGCCTGTGACATCGTGTAAAAGGACATTTCCACTATGTGAGGGGTATGAGCTGAGGTTACTATCTTGTCAACTGGAGATCAATGTTCTTCTCCAGAAACCAGGTCGCCTGAAGTACCCTTCTTCTTAGTTCTGCTTGCTACTTAGGTAGTTTACGACTGACTTTATTACAAACCAAATGATTGTTACCCGGATGAAATTCCATTTTTCTAAATATCGCTCGTGCCTCTAGGGATTAATTTCTTGTTGGTACCTTCCTGTAGCTTGGGAATTTCTCTTCGTCTGTATCACCCACACATTTGGTTGTGCAACTGTTTGTCGGGCAGCTCATTTACATGTATAAGAACCAGTCGCCATTATCCTAAACATCTTTAACGAATGCCTCCTAGTGAAAACCGGATGAAAACTTCTTGTGACGTTGAGTCAGATGCTCTGGATCTACTACTGGATCTACTTCTGGATTCGATCTAACTGGTACCGCCCAGAAACTCTGGTGACTCTGGAATATCCGTGTTCTTGTCTTGGACTAATACAGTTGGTGTTGCAGCACCTGCCACTTTTGTCTCTTCTCTATTTCCTTCCGCATGTATTTTGCCTCTACCAAGTCTCTGCTTTAAGATGGTCGTAGCAGGATGTCCCCACTCTTGCTCATTGTTTGTCAGATATGAACGTACTGACTTTCACAACTCCGTTGACAAGCCCCGTTGATGATCCCCTCTCGTGAGAAATCAAACCATTACACATCATACTATCTATTTTCTACTTATTTTCTAGGTTAGTAACCCTAATCTATTTCTATGTTATGTTATTATTTTCTTTTCTACTCCCTGTCTAAACTTAACTAATTCTTAATACTAGCAAACTCGTAACACTGAGTGCTGGTGTTTCTTGGTTTATGGAGATAAACCAGACACATACCAGCCTTCATTTTCCATTTACATTACCTACTGTTAACATCATTTATAAACTGGTAGGCATTGTAAATGGGAAATGGTAACCGCAAAAAAAACCCGTCGCGACTTGTTAGTTAGTAGAAGTTGTTATTAGCGAATATCCTTCCCGTGGAAAATTCTAATTATTTTTCCACTGTCGTCTGACAATTGATATGCAACCTGCCCCACCCGGCGGGTTACTATGGCCGGTATAAACTTTTTCGCCAACTTTGCGGAAAAACGCTGCGCGGCGTTACTTTGCGTAAAATTCCGCACGAACACTTTCTGTCCTACATCATATTGGCTAGCTGCGGACCGCAGGTTATATCGGTATGCGCCCCTATGATAAGCTTAGTTGAGGTGGAACAACACCAGTTCTCGAGCCAACGCTAGGCGATCATCTTTACCTTTCACGGTTTAGTTTGCTACTGCATCATCCCCTAGGAGACGCAGTAGTTTTTACTGTGACCCATGGGTGACTACGTGTTGACCAAAAAACCAAATATGCTGGTGGAAATTTGGTTGAGGTATGCACCGTGTTACGCAGCGCATTTGTGACCTGGGGAAGATACACATCCCAATTTTGGTGATCTTCATCTATGTAAGCTCTGATCGCCGCCAGAATTGATCGGTTCACCCTCTCTGAGGCATTAGACTGTGGTGAGTAGACTGGCGTGTACATATGCTGTACGCCTTACTATTCTAGCAAGTTCTGAAATGACTTCGATGTGAACTGCCTACCATTATCTGTATGAACCAGCTCTGGAACAGAATATACAGAAAATACCTCATTCTCCAGGTATTCGATGACCTTGTTGTAGGTAGCATCGCGCAAAGGTTTGAGTAAGACAAATCTTGAATAGTGGTCTAAGATGATCAGGATGTAAGAGTTTGCGGATTTTGATCGAGGGTATGGACCCAAGAAATCCAGATACAGCTTTTGGAACGGCCTGGTGAATTCTCTGTAAGCGCCCATTGGGGGTCGCAAAGTCTTATTCACAGCTTTAGTTTGTTTACAAACTTGGCACTGTTGCACGTATAATTTTACATCACGAGCCAGCGTAGGCCAATAGAACTGTCTGCGCAACAACTCGATCATTTTACCTGTACCCATGTGAGATGCAGTAGGTGGAACATGTGTCTGGTCTAATACTGTCTCAATCATTTCCTTTGGCAACCACAATTTCCACTCGGGCACGTCAGTCTTAAGGTCGGGATCGTCGCTTGGTTGATGTATCAGGAGTTTACCGTCGGACACCTTGAAATTGGATTTAGATGGCACTGTATCCTGTACCGATTTAATTAAATGTAAATACTCCCTGTCCGTAAAGCATGGAGACTGTAAATCGATGTTCAGAGACAATTTGCTGATGTTTAGTTCTGCTGCCTCGTTCACCCGCGACAGCGCGTCTGGAACTACATTTTGGGCTCCCTTACGGTACTCGATGCGGAAATTGTAGCCCTATAGCTTCAAACTCTAACGAGCTAAACGTCCAGAAAGATCAGATTGGTTCATCAACCATTGCAGGCTAGCATGATCTGTGATTATCACAAATTCGTATCCCTCCACGTATGAACGGAACTTATTCACGCTTAACACAGCGGTTAAACATTCCAGCTCAGTGATGCTGTAATTCTTCTGAGCTCCGTTCAGTTTGTGGGAATAAAATGCTATTGGATGTTCTGCTCCCTCAGTATCTTTCTGAAACGAGACACTACCTACCCCTGTCGTTGACGCATCTACTTGAATGTAGAAAGTACGTGCGTAGTCAGGGTGGGTTAATACAGGAGCACTTGTCATAAGAGTTTTCAGTTTGTCAAATGCTTCCTGCGCTTGTTCTGTCCAGTTTACCTTTCCTTTTGACTTCGTTGGATCGGTGAGTGGTGCGGCTATTGTTGAAAAATTTGGAATGAATTTCCGATACCACCCGCACTCATCCCAAGAAAACTTCTGACCTGTTTAACTGTTCGAGGAATTGGGAAATTTTTGATGGCCAAAACATTCTCTGGGTCTACCTTAATACAACCCTCACCTACTACATGTCCCAGGTATCTCAGTTGTGTGAGCACAAACTTTGATTTCTCCACATTGATGGTGAGGTTTGCCCATTTCAGTCTTTTCGCCACCAGTTCCAACAGCTTCATATGCTCCGCAAAAGATGCTGATGTTACCAACAAATCGTCCAAGTACACGAATACCCTATCATGCCATTCGTGTGGTATCACCTTATGCATAAGGCGACACATCGTTTGTGCTGCATTGCATAAACCGAAAGGCATTACTGTGAACTGGTATAATGGTCTACCTGGCACAGTAAATGCGGTCTTAGGCCGAGATTCTACCTCTAGAGGGATCTGCCAAAAGCATCCTTTAGATCTAAGCTAGAGATGTACCTGGTATTCTCCAGCCGGCTAAGTAAACCGTCGATTATAGGCAAAGGATATGCTTCCTTTACTGTACCGTGTTTACCTTCCGGGCGTCTAAACATAACCTTACCTTGCCATTACTTTTCAATACTGCTGTCACGGGTGAGCTCCAAGGGCTAGATGATTCTTCAATCACCCCCAGTGCTAACATACGGTCTATCTCTTGGTCTAGTTCCTTTTGTTTAGCCGGAGATATCACATAGTAGCGCTGTTTGATTGGCTTCGCATCACCTGTGTCAATTACATATTCCAACAAGGAGGTTTTTCCCAAACCCAAGTGAACTGATGATGGAAATTCGGCTTTAACTTGGTCAAGCATACGTTGTTGTGTCTCGGTCAAGTCGTGTGTTTTTACTATTTCAGTCTCGGTGTTGTCTACCCTAGGTGGCGAAGCTGAAGGCACTACAAGTTCGGATACGGATATATGTAGCCCAAACACTTTCCAAAAGTCGGTTCCAAGGTATAACACTTGGGCTAACGAAGGAGCCACGTACAACTGGACATTCTTCGTTTGGTTTTGGAAAGTGATCGGCACATTTATATATCCGAGGATGCTCTCGGGTGCACCGCTTGCAGTGTGAACTCTGGTCTTGAAAGGATGGTAACTCCAGCCACACTTTTTGAGGAATTCCTCGCTCCCTCGGCCCAATACACTTATGTTGGCCCTTAAGTCGAGCAACCCCACCAATCGCTCACCACCTAAACTAACCACGGCATATGGTCGGTTGTCGGGTTTTAATTGGATAACTGTCGAGTTGATACATCTACGCATTTGTTTGCGTAGATAGAAATACCTTTTCATTCTAATAAATTGCCTGTTATCCGTTTGGCAAGATATAGAACGAGAAGATACGTTTTCTTTACGGACTATTGACGACGCCAACTCAGGTAGAGCTCGGGGTCGGTGTTCGACGCCGCCTCCTCTGTCATTAACCTCAGTCTTGGACGCGAGTGGTACGGCTCCCGATAATTCCGCATCTCGCGCTGTCTGTTTTCCGGCGGAGTACAGTACACACAATCGAGCTTGCACACTCCCTTCGCTCCGCATCCATAGCAGAACACCCTAGTCGCTGGAATCCTGCAATCATGATAGGTATGTGATGGATCCTCACAATTCCAGCAGCGATTCTTATTGTACTCTGGCCTTTGTGAAGTACCGGGTGCTTGCCTATCTAGCCCGTCGTTGAAACCAGATTGTGTCGGTTTCGAGGAGGTATCGGTCGATGCTCTCGACTTCTGTTTGTGGCTCGGCAGCCGTTCCACTTTCTGCCACTTGTTCAGCTCGCAAACCTGTTCATCAAAGTCGGTGGCTTCATCTGGATAGCTGTCAAATGACTTGGACCCCTCTATGTCTGGTTCCGGGTATGTTACTTCATGCACCCTTGCCGGTCGAGCATTAAAACGCACCTGTTGGCTCGCTGTGTACCGGTAATTGTCCCAAAGTTCTCCTTGCCTGGTGCTTGTTAAGCCGATCTCGGGATTTTTCCCGAATCGCCTCCACATTTCCTCTAGTGAACTGCATCTCCGGACGAATTCTGTTAAACTACGGAAATCGTGTTCGTTGTGGAGAGTCATCTGAAGTCCTGGTCGCATGTTCCGCCGTAGGATGGTATACACCTGGTTATCTGGAATTGCTTTGCTGGCTTGTGACGCCATCTTCAAAATTTCCTGGTAAAATTCCTGGAATATCTCTCGAGGGAACAGCTGTTTTCGGTCATTCAGTGCATGACGGATATCATCATCTGTCTGATTCATCCCGAACCGCAACAACATTTCTCGCCTCAAAGTTTTCCAGGTGATCCTTGAATCCCGGTCCACTACCATACCGAACCACTCCAGCGCCTCTTCCTCCAGACAGAGATCTAACACCCCTACCAATTCATCTAGGTGAATCTGAGCCCTATCTGCATGCCACGCCACACGATTGAGAAAACGTTCTATGGTAAGGCTGCCACCGAACCCAGTGAACCTCACTTTCCAGGTCTTGACTTCCTGCCTCAATTTCGTGGAAACGGGGAGCTCGTCATGCTGTAAAAACTCCATCTCCACCACAATTAACGCTTAAATAAACTTTTATTTAATCTTTGTTGAATTTAATTTCTGAAACATGTCCCGCTAAAAACAGAAAGAAAAAAAAATTTCAAAAGAAAACACAAACACATCCAAAAATAATAACAAATATAAAATAAATAAAACAAATTTACTGAAACTCCTACACAAAACTTCTACAGAAGTTCACCCCCCGTCTGCACCATGATTCTGGTTCTCTGGTGTGCCACTGTGATGTGATCGAAAGAAAAGGAAAGGATTAGGGAACTGAAAATAAAATCAAATTGTTGAAATATTGGAATACGGAATCAATCTCGCAACGAGCATTCTTAACCCTGTGCGAACACGAAGGTGAGCCTCGCCGCTATGATTACCGTAGCCCTCATTCCATTCGAATAACCTAAAAGTCATGACATAGCATGTTTATCCCCATAGCCACAATACTGGGTTCAATTCCATTCAGGAAGACAGCAGATTCTGTGAAGACAAACACTACTACTCATGTTGACACAGAGCTACTTTCATACATAAGCAGAAATAGTTGCGTCACTACTACTTTTCAGGAACAATAGCTAGCCAACTATTGTTTGGTTTTACTAAAAATTTTCTTTATGTTTAGCAGTGTGTCGGAAACTAACTTATGGAACAAAGTCGCATTCATGCCCATCCTAAAAGCAGAGGCGAGTATCTGTCCATTAGTCCCGTCCTACACCCAGGACGTCTTAAAACTATGCGGACTTGCGAACCCATCCCTAAGGATGAAAGACTAAATTGTTTTTACACAAGTGAAAAATAACGCGAACCAAACTAAAAAAACATAAAGAAAACTTATACATTTTTCACAAAGTTAATTTGTCATCATAACGAAATTAACATAAACTGAGGAATGACATTTTCAAAGTATGACATCAAGCTGTGCAAGCACCCTCACTTGGATCATACCAGGAAAATATCCAGTAGTACGGACAAAAACGTATTACTGCAATCTAGGATATGTCCCGAATTGAGCAAAATAAAACCAAAACTTCAACTCAATAGACAAACTGTGTTACCACCGCTACCATGACCATCAGTTCGTTCCCCAGAGTGTGGGTTGGGACATGCCTCAAACGACTGAATAACCATGGATCCAGCAACATGAATATGACCCACCAAGTATTTGGTCAGGCTAAGCCGCAGCCATATTCACGTCAATAAACCTTCGTCTATTTGCATCAAAGTTCAAATTTAATTCCACAAACACTTTATTTAAAACACAAAAAAAATTGGTTGTAAAAACAACAACACAAACAAATTATTTTCTTTATAAATATTCTGGAGGCAAATTTGGGCCTCCACTTGGTTTTACCTGTGGACTCCAATAACCCCAAATTTTACCACATAATCCATTCCCTTTGGGAAGAGCTCGATTGTGCGGATAAAATTTGTGTTTTATTAGAGTAGACCCGCCTATATTTCCATGCTCATTGAGCAGACCAGGCCGGGTCAATCTCTCACAGGACAACAACTCACCGGTTGTTGTGCTCCGTTTCGCGTTTCGGTAATATCCACTGACTATCGGTACCACCACACCTGAATTCCATACCCGTCCATGGCAGATCAAAGGCATGATAGATAGTCAGGGATATACCCTGGACGTAACTAAAATTAAATTGCGGACTACTGAGTAGCGACCCATCCCGAAAGATGAAAAATTATAAATTGATAACGAGGTGAAAAAAACAACGCGAAACTTTAATATAAACTTATACGAAACGGACCTTTTTTTTTTGTTTTAAACTTTGAATATCTTTAAAAAAAAACTAAATATTGAAATGAATTGAAGCATAGCTTCAACGGAAAGTTTTTAGAATATTTTCGGTGATTATTCACCAAATATTTTTAGGCCAACTCGGCCCGCTTTGGGCGCCACTTGAAACAGTGTAGTTTAAAGGCAAAGCCTTACACTTCACGGTTTCATAGATTTTTGTCGTGTTAGATTTAATCCACCGCGGCTTTCAACTCCTGGGTTTAGTGGAATCTAACACAACCTTGCATTAGCCGCATGGTTGGGAAGGGGCAATTGGTCACAAAATGGACCGAAAACGATGGGACTCAATCAAATTACAAAAAAAAAAACGCGGACCTACATCACAGTAGGAAAAACCCAGTGTGTTTGACTTCTTACCTGAGATATACTACGTTCATTTTGTATTAAGGAATACTATATTATGTGATTACGTGTTGATGTTTGTTTGATTCAGCTGTATTTCTGCTCAATTCCGAAGTTGTAGAAACCAAAATTAAAGAGGAATTATTTATCATCGAGCAACAAGCTACCAGAAAATACTCATCGGAAACATCATCATCACAACAGTAATATACAACAGGTTGGTGAAATTGGCTTTGCAATTCAACATTTGGTCCTTCGAGCCGGATTTTCCGAATAAAGTATAAGGTATTTAGTTGAAATAAATTGATATATTTATCACTAGAAATATTTAATGGCGATTAAAGTGATGTAACGCCATTTTGTTGCACGGTTTATTGATACCTAAATTGTCTAAATTTGCATATATAATTCACAAATTTACAATTTATCATACTTTTGTCGTTCCAGATGTCAAATTTGTTATAGAAAGCATCATACTCTATTCATCAGGAATCACTTAACCAGGAATCACTTAACCAGGAATCACGTAACCAGGAATCACATAAACAAGAATCACTTAAAGACTCATCCATAGCTGTAACTAAAGTAACTGAATCAAATACAACACCAACATCAGCTACTGTGCTACAAACCAGTTCGAAACAAAATATGTCAATCTTGCCTACAGTTATTATAAATGACAAAAATAATAATGGTAACACGCAAGAATTAAGAGCACTATTAGACTCGGCATCTGAGGATAATTTCATCTCCGAAAGTGGATTAAAAAAACTGGGCCTCAAACGTAAAAATGGTGAGCTACAAGTGCAAGGTCTCGGAGATCAACTAGTGGGTAAAACAAAGGGCACCGTTGCACTTGAAATATCAAATTCAGACAAATCTTATATCAGTCAGATTCAGTTGCATGTTGTTCCAAAAATTGCTACTTATATTTATTTTATTTCATTTTATTTGTCTACATTTTTAAATTTTTATCACTCTATTTTGAGTCACAGCTCATTTGTAATAGAAGTGTGTACCAAATATAAAAAATAATCTGCATCAGCCATAAATCAGCCATTTATTTTTTTACTGCAAAATCGCCGCATTCGATGATATTTTTAATTGCATGATTTTGTATATTAATTTGATCGTCTGTTGGAATGTGTTGACTCCCACGATAAGTGTATTTTGGCTAACTATTCTGGATTTACATCAAAAATTAATTTATAAAAAATTAAATAATTTTGTTTAAATTAAAAACTTTTGAAAAAACATGACCGACAAGTCAAAGGTTTCTTGATCCAATCAAGACGATTGTTCCTAGAATAATTTTAAACGAGGCGGAGGTGATATTGACGTATTATTGGGTGTTGATTTTTTCTTCGATGTATTGGAACCCGAAAACAAAATCCGTTTCAATCAAATCATCGCCAGTAAAACAAAATTTGGGTGGATAGTTAGTGGAAAATTAAAAAGGGAATATGAGTACGTACTGAGCAACAATTTTAATATTATGGTCGATTTAGACACGACTCTTAGAAAATTTTGGGAGATTGAAAACATACCCGATGTACCACAACTTACCGATGAAGAGATTGAATGCGAGGAATTGTTCAATAAAACTACAATTAATGAAGCAGAAAACAAATTTGTAGTTCAGTTACCGTTTAAGATACCACCCAATAAGCTAGGTTCATTATTTACCATTGCTTTCAATCGTCTCAAATCAATGGAACGTCAGTTTCAAAAGGATATTAACTTCAAAAACCTGTACTGCAACTTTATGCAGGAATATGAGCAGCTTGGTCATATGGTTAAAATTGGTCCAGCGAACACCAACGGATACTATTTACCCCATCATGGTGTATTAAGAGAAAGTACCACGACAAAACTACGGGTAGTGTTCGACGCATCCGCCAAATCGACAAATGGTTTATCACTCAACGACATTCTCAAGGTAGGACCAGTTATCCAATCGCCTTTAATCGAAATTCTGGTTCGATTTCGCACACACAAATTTGTAATTACTGGCGATATCGAAAAAATGTATAGAATACTATGGGTGAGTCAACAAGATAAAATGCAACAACAAATTCTATAGCGTACAGACCCATCCGAACCACCAAGTGTATATGAGCTGCAAACAATAACATACGGTACCGGGTCTGCGTCGTTTTTAGCGACACGGTGCATCAAAAGGATTGCAGAAAACATGAAAGACACATACAGGACCATCGAGAATGTTAATGGAACTCGTATATGTTGACGATATCATGACTGGGGCAACAACGTCAGATGAGTTAATTGAAGCCATACATATCATTATTGAACAACTAAAATAACATGGATTCAATTTGCGCAAATTACAGTCAAATAATTCGAATATAGTGACAAAAGATCATCCATCATCACAAGACACAAAACAAATTAATGAAAATGAAAACACCAAAGTATTAGGATTGAAATGGAATTCAACTACCGATTCATTCTCCTTTAATGTTGAACTGGCACCGTTAGAGCGACATACCAAACGAACTCTTTTAGCCGAGTCTAGCAAGATCATTGACCCGTTGGGTTGGTTATCACCCGTAACAATAAAAATAAAAATTTTGTTCCAAAAATTATGATTAGGAATGGAATGATGAACTTCCAACAGATGTGCAACAGCAATGGTCACTACTAAGGAATAATCTTCATGCAATAAGTAGTGTTACAATTCCAAGATGGTTGGGTGTTAATTCTCGCATAAGATTGCACGGTTTTAGTGATGCTAGTAATGATGCTTACGAGGCAGCCATTTATTGTGTTATACACATCAAAATCACGTGTGACATCGCAAATCATCATTCCGCGCTTGGAGTTGCAAGCAGCGCTATTGCTAAGTCAAATTATGAAATTTGTGGAATCAACTATTCGAATACTTGTTGAACAGATAGTATTATGGACTGATTCAAAACTGGTATTAGATTGGCTCGTAACTCATCCCAAAAGATGGAAAACTTATATCGCAAACCGGACATCATTGATCCTTGAAAATTATAAACGAGACTATTGGAGGCATGTGAGGTCAGACGAAAATCCGACCGATTGTGCCTCACGCGGTATACACGTTAAAGATTTGAAAGATCATACATTGTGGTGGACTGGCCCCGCTTGGCTGTGTTTGAATGAAGATAACTGGCCAAAATTATACGAAAATAACATAAATCAAGTCGAAGAAAGTAGTATTCATTCGAGGTTAGCCTTGAAAACGAATTTTTTGATGAATATATTTCTAAGATTTCAAGTTTCTTCAAATCAAGCTTTGTACTAGCAGTTATTATCAGATATATACTAAACCTCAAAAATAAAGTACGCAATAACGCACTTAATTACGAAAAGATATCCCGAGATGAACTTCAGTATACAGAAGCGAAGCTTTTGCAATATGACCAGCAAAAGCATTTTATGGATAACTATACGGCGTTAGTGAGTGGAAAAATATATCGGCTCATAGCAACTTAAAGATGTTAAGTTCATTTATTCATACAGATGGTTTAATAAGAGTAGGCGGACGAATTTATGAGGCATCTGCAAGCTTTACAACAAAACATCCAATATTGTTGTCATCCAAATCAATGTTGGTACATAGTATAGTCTATGATTATCACTTGTTAAATAGTCATGCCGGTATCAACTTATGTACCTCACTCTTGCGTAGAAAATTTTGGATCCTTCGTGGAAAAAGCGTGGTCCGTGGTATTATTCGAAAATGCAATTCATGTGTACGTGCTAATCCCAAATTAGAGAGCCAAATGATGGGAAATTTGCCAAATATTCATCTTAATTATACGCACTTATTTGCAAATGTTGGAACAGACTTTTGTGGACCATTTAGTGTACAAGTTGCTCGCAGGAAGGATCTATCACCAGCAAAAACGTACATCTGTCTGTTTGTTTGGCGACTAATGCTGTACATTGTGAGGTTATATGCAATTTAACAAAGGACAATTTTATCGGTGCTCTTCAACGCTTTATTTCTCGACGCGGCCTTTGTAACTCACTTTATACTATAGTGACAATGGCACCAACTTCGTTGGGGCAAATAATTATCTACGAGAGTTATACAAGTTTTTCGAATGCAATAAGAACGAAATCGACATGTTTCTGCTAAAACATTAAATCAAATGGCATTTCATACCGGCCGCCTCTCCTCACATGGGTGGTTTGTGAGAAGCCTCAGTAAAGCTAGTGAAAGCTAACTTGAAACGCGTTATTGGCAACAACATTTTTGAAACGCTGATTGTAAAAATAGAAGCATCAATTAATTCAATGCCACTATACGCAGACGGTTCAGATGAGAGTGGTTGCAGTAACATTACTCCAGCGCATTTTATCCTAGGACGGGCACTGAATGACATCCGCATCCCTGAAGTAGATGGCTTCAATGAATCAATTAATGCACGATGGTAAACAACCAAACAAATGTATTCGAGTTTTTGGCGACGATGGTTTAAAGATTATATTACAACACTGCAGAACAGGAACAAATGGCAAAAGGTAAATCAAAATATAAAAATTAATGATATTGTTTTAATTTCCGATGAACGATCACCATCATGCGTCTGGCCACTTGGACGAATTATAGGGGTGCATTCTGGCAAGGACGGTCTGGTACGAGTTGTGACAATAAAAATGGGTCGCACCAGCAATAAAATTCAAAGGGCGATTAACAAAGTTTGCAAGCTGCCAATTGAGAATTTGAATCGGACCGATTCAAGGCCGGTGGAATGTTGAGTTTCAATTTATTTATTTTTTTTTTTATTTATTTATTTCCATTAAAATTTAGTATAGGTGAACATTCTATCTTGAGCATGACCTCATTACGATAAAAGGTTCACCAATAATAGTCATCGCCATTAACTAATTATGTTTACAGCTCCAAAGGTACGTTTCTCCAGTTAGGCAATGTTCCTCCAGAAATGTTGTTTGATTTTCATCTTCCTGGTATTGTTACCGGGATGATTGTGGTTTCATTTTCCAATTATTTTCATGGGATTCCGCGGTTGAGGCATGTAGTCTCAGGTTATATATAGTATATCAATTAAAATTTAGAAATAATTCAATTAATTTAGAAAAAAAAAATATTTTTCGAAAACTTAAACACATGCGATTGACTCAAAAGTCAAAGCCTATCACGAACGACAAATGTCCACAAATGATAAGGTTGCTCTCCAATTAAAGTAATAATGTTAAGTTTCAATTTAAATAAGGGTTGTTTTCCTAGATTACAAGTTGTATTGTAAAATAACATTTTTTGCTAAAGTTCAGTTAGAGTTATCTTGTTTAAATTGTAGTAACTAAAATGTTTGGTTTCTTACCTGATAGTGTTTGGTTTCTTACCTGAGATATACTCGTTCATTTTGTATTAAGGAATATTATGTGATTACGTGTTGATGTTTGTTTAATTCAGCTGTATTTCTGCTCAATTCCGAAGTTGTAGAAACCAAAATTAAAGAGGAATTATTTATTATCGAGCAACAAGCTACCAGAAAATACTCACCGGAAACATCATCATCACAACAGTAATATACAACAGGTTGGTGAAATTGGCTTCGCAATTCAACAGTCATCTCGAAAGGTGCTGGAAGTAGCTGAAATAAGGGTTGGTAGTTGCGTTATCCGCACGGTACCGCGCCTAAAATACCTCGGTGTATGGCTGGACGCCAGGCTCAGCTTTAAAAAACACCTAAAGTGTGTGGGTACCAAAGCAGCACGGGCATGTGCCAACATCTGCCGTATAATGCCCAATGTTGGTGGGCCAAAACATTTCAAGCGACGCCTTATTGCAAGTGTGATTAAGTCCATAATAATGTATGCGCCTCCATATGGGCGGATAAAGTAAGCGTGCGGTCTTACTTACATGGTATAGAATCAACATACAGGACAAGTGCACTTAGATCAGCACATTCCGCACCACCTCTACAGATGCTGCCCTGGTGATAGCCGATATGGTGCCACTGGACTTACTAGCGACCGAGGCGAAAAACCGCTACCAAATCAGACGTGGAGATGATACCGATCGAGAGGAGCGCCAGACGGCCATCAGATGCACCAGCATCGATCAATTGCAAGTACGATGGGACGAATCAGGAAAGGGCCGTTGGACCAAACGGTTAATACCCAGCCTTATAGACTGGGTAAAGAGAGCACATGGCGAGGTGAACTACTATATCACCCAACTATTAACAGGCCATGGTTGTTTCCGTGCATATCTGCACAGGTTTAAGTACTAAGATTCATGTGCCTGCACTAACTGTGGAGGTGCGATCGAGAACGCTGAGCACGTATTTTTCTTTTGCCCAAGATGCAACGACGCTCGAGTGACACTACAGGAGGAGTTTAAGGCACGCGTGACTCCAGACAATATTTTCCAACACATGCTCGACAGCCAAGTTAAATGGGATGCAGTATCTGACATGGCGGCGGTTGTAATGAAGGAGCTCCGTCGGCTGGAGCGTAAACGCAGAATGAGCCTCTAGTGGCCATAACCCGTCCCCGCGAAGAAATACCTTACGGTCGTGCCGCGGGGAATACGGTCAGAAGAAGGAGGTGGTTTTTAGTGAGTAGAAATCTCACACTACCGGCGACACGGGTCGACAACATACAAGCCGTATCGTTCGCTCTTTACACAGATCCTATCAAGAAAATGTACACTATATTATTGCTATTGGTTTTGTTTCAGATGAAAATACTGTGACGATTATGGCCATCATACAACGAGTTCACATTATGAACGGTGATAGTTCAGACGGTTGGCGCGTAGTATGAACATAAAGGTCGATGATTCGATTCTCACACGCCAACGCACAAATTCTTAAGGATATAGTAAAAACAAGAACGGCCAAGATGTAGCTTACAAAGGAAGGCGTGGTTTAGTAATAAAAATACCACACGTCGAAGATTGTGAATGATGATGATTATTACAAGCCATCGTAACAATACATTTTTTAAGTTTCAGTGCGAGTTTACGACCATTTTCTGATGAAAAATTTTCAGCAGATTTAATATATTTTATATGTAAAACAAAAGAATTATGTTCGGAAGGGGAAATTTGTTTACGAAATAGACTACGTCGATTGGTTGCCTGTTGAAAATTTTTCATCAGAAAATGGTCGTAAACTCGCACTCAGGTAATTGATAACCAAATAAAAATGCAAAACTAAATATATTGTAAAAATTTAATTAATGGTAAAAAATAATTTTCCCGCTAGAGAAAAGCGGTCAACTTAAACCGTTGTCCGCAGGAAAAAGAGGTTTTCAATTTAACAAGTATTTATTTTTAGTAGCGAAAGTTTTACAGTTTGTGAATACCAATATTTAGTATTCTGTAACTTTTTCTCTGTAAACAATTTATGTAGTTACAGCTAAAGAATTTCTGCATTTTGTGAATCGGGGCAATACTTTTGTTTACTGTACATTTTTAACGTACATAACGTACTCGTACGAAGTAAAATATTATATTTATAAAAATAAAACATTTTAATTCTGCGTATAAATTCGTGTTTGTCTATGAATAGCGTTTATTTTAGGCATATTGGAGAGATAAGAAAATTTCTTGCATACGTTGAGTATTTTATTTATAAAAAATTATTTCGTAAAATTTGATAAAAAATCTTTGGAAAATATAAAATTAATAGTACGTATAAAATATAATCTATGACTAAATTCTTAACTTAATTAATATAAGTACAAAAGTTATTAAATATTTTATGTTTAGAAAAATAGAAATAATAAACCACATTTGGAAGACATCAATTGAGTTTGTTTTGTGACTGGAAATTTATGAAGTATGATCCTGATTCGTCTTAACCATGTGACCTTTCCTTTATTTTTACAGGACACATACAAGCTTCTCGCCATCTTCTATTCGTCGCTTAATGTACGATTTTAGATTTCCTGATTCAGCAATTACACTAAAACCGCCACTCAAGAAGCATAGAAGGAGACCAGCTATACCAGCATACATGGCACTACCAATACTACAATCGGCCGGCATAAATGCTTCCGAATCTTGGCTGCATAATTTTTTGACTCGTGTTGCATTCCACGCCAACGGATAACAAAACAAGGAAATCATTACGATAATACCGGCTATCATTTGTGCCGAACCGGTTACAGTATGTATACTTTTGCCAAATACCGATTGTTTACAATACGAGAGTAGAGTAAATACAACGGACAATGATTGTACAAAAAACCCAACCGAAATGAAAAACATTGTAAACTTCCATGCTGTCGGATATATTATGCTATCAGTGCTAAATCCATCGTGATCGAATGCGCCACAATGGAAGTATTGATTCTCAGTTTTTTTGCATCTACGGAATAAATACAACTATTTAATTTGCGCTAATTAAAAAAATGTTTCTAAGTACTTACCTTGTATAAATACCTACTGACGGATATTTCGGTTTCGTATAATTATCTACATTTTCTGGATTTGATGCAACTAACCATTCTGGTGTTACGATTGATACTGCCAATGCCATCGCGGCAGCCAAACTCAGAATAAACCATGCCAAACCACGACTTGTTACAATCACATAGCACATATTTGGTTTGTTTGGTAGGATAGTCTGTAACAAATAAGTCAATTATGTTATCTTGTTCATACTACTTACTTAAATTCTAAAAATTTTTCTTATCAATTTTTAGACAAATCCACATTGTAAAGGCGGGCAGTTTTTTTTTTTTTTTGGATGCAAATATCTAGTAGCAAATAAATAATAATTACACTGTCTACAAGCTGTCTGCTTCGATTAAACTTACGACAAATCCCACAACAATTAGCGGAAGTTATTCATGATTAATTAATGTTTTCTATTTAAAATTATTCAATAGTTGATTCATTACCCCTATGTATGTATGTACTTGTATTTATGTATAATTTAACTTATTTAACATTATGGCGTACGCACATAAATACAAAAACAGCTACATACATACATAAATGCACAGTATAAACATAGAGATAAGATGCGGTGCTGGTATTATTTAAAGTTGGATTTATATTCCTTTAAGTTATCGTTCAATATATTTATTGTTTACTCTGATAAGATTTGCAATTTTCAAGATCTACTCTAAACCAAAGTTTTTTACATGGTATTTTGATAAATTAATTTTAGCTCGAGTAAATCCGTTTAACTCGAAATTTGTAATATTTTATGAGTTACAAACCAAAATTATTGAAATGGGGTAAGTTTTTAGATCAATTAGCTTTACACATTTATAGGGGAGAATGTTATTCATATTTAGGGATAGCTGTTATTATGCTTATCAACTTGTGAGAAATATTCAAATTCCATTAAGAAATAATCGGCAATATCTTTCTTTTTTAGCGAACCTAAGATATTACCTTGAAGTAAACGCATAGGATGCGTTTTAGGTGGCAACGGTAAACAAGTTCTCAAGGGCTGCCTGTAACTGTTGTAATTGTTTAGGTATAAATATCTCTTTGTTGACAAGTGGAATTTTAACTTGAACAAGTTTACAAATAGAAATGCGTCGAAATGTCTTTGAACTATGCATAATTTTAATAAACTGAACCAGTGAAAACTTAAAAACAAATAAGAATTTTAACGAATCCAATTATTTTAAGTTTGAATGACAACGACTTTTTTAATTTAAATTTTTAATTTTATTACGACAGCATTTCGTCTAACTATTAGAAAAAAATATCTAGGATAAATCAAATGGATAATATGCTTGGGTGAGAATATCGTAATTAAAAGATAAATTTAGAATTTTCACTTTTGCACAGGGGGGAAAATTTTCCTCTGACATCTTGCTTACATTTTTTTGTTTGGACGAAAAATTTCGCTTTCATAAGTTCTATAAGTGGCAGATAAAATTAACCCAAAAAAAGGAAAAATGAAAAGAATAACATTAACCCAAAAAAAATTGGGTTTATTTAACCTGCCACCAGATGCCATAATACGTATTAAATTTATATTTTATTTCGAAAGGTTGGCTTTTGTCAATTAAACTAAATTGGCTATTTTCTTGGGAAAAAATAAACCCAAAATAATTCGAATTAAATTTTGGTCAACAAAATACGCTTATTTATGGAGAGATTGATTACATTTTTGCACAATATTTTTGCACTTGGGAATTTTTGTTTGCGGTAACATTATAACAACATTTTATTTGAAATTTGATAAGGATTTATGAAAATGCCTCAATTATACAAACTTCTCCAAAGTTACATTTCTAAATTAATCTTGAAATTTGTCTGTCTGTAATTCAATTGATTTTCCGGCTTTTATAGACAAATAAGATATAGCTGATAGTCGTTGGTTCGATTTTACGAATGAAGAACTTGTTCAAGCATTAATCATCTTATGAATCCGATGATCTTTAAACTATAAATTTTAATCCATATTTCTTTTTCAAATTAATTTGAGCTTATGTAAACTAAGAGTTAGAATATTTTGAATTATCAATAATTTTTTTAATTTATATGAATTTAAGGATACACTCCTCCTGTGGCCCTGTTCTTGTAATTCCCGGGGAACGGGGAATACCTTTTTTTTACAGTAGTTATTCCCAGATACATATTTCCAACTTTTTATTCCCCATTTTCCAAAATTGGATTCTGTCAATTTGGGAATAAATATGCAGGGAAAATAAATTTAGTTATATCAAAATTATTATAATAACTCTAATTTATTACAAGAGTATCTTTAAAATTATTAGGTAATTTAACCCTTACAAACAATATTAATATTATTAATTATTAATATCAACTACATATAAATAAACATTTTCGTTAAAAATCTATTCTCTATCAATTCTTTCATAAAATCGGAGTGGAAAAACAAACGTCAAAACTACTGTAATTGGGAATAATTTTTTCCCAATAAAAAATCTTTCCCGAACACCAGAATACACTTTGGGGAAAAGAGAATAATACTGCAATAAAATTTAAAATTTCTATTCCCCGGGAATTACCAAAATAGGGCCACTGGACATATATGTAGTAATTCATATAAATAGGAACGTGCCCTTCTGGCGATTTGCGAACGAGCCCTTATGGTTCATTGACATTTAAACGTAATTTGCACGTTCCAAAAATGTTTCGCAACAAAATATGAAGAGCTTAGTATATCGCAAATTTCATTTGAAAGACAAGAACAAACATATAAATAAACAAAATTTTGTTGGAGTGTTTTTTGCTTTTTTTTTAACATTGTTTCCATAAAAAAAATTTTTTGACTATAAAATACTAGTGGCCTGTGGCCCCTACGGGGCCGAATCTACGGTACATTTAGTTCGCTTAATCAATGGGAGCCCTCACACGACTAAAAGCCACTTATAGCTGCCCGTGAGTAAATACTGGTTTAGGTAGCTCCTTATTTTTTTTTTTTTATAGTGATAGCAAATGTGAGTCTCAATGGCAATTGCAATCTTGATTGATAGAATTCAAATATTCTAGTGAAAAGTTAAGACGCTCACTTTCATCTTATGTATCGACTTCATCTGTACTTAAATACACTCGAATTTGTTCAGGAAGCAAGCCAATAATTTGATTGTTGATTCTGTCCACATCAACGTTCTTTGGGCATAAAATTACTTTTCTCGATAAGGAAGGGATGTTATTTAAAGAAATTGCTTTTCCAAAAGTTTCTGTCACCAAATCATCGCCACAAATAAAACTTTCGGGAATTTCAATAGTGTCAGGTGGTAACTTGTTCCCACAATCAAGTGTTCCAGCTCCAAGTTGTAACAACCAATTATTATAGTCTTGATCAACGCATCTCATGTTCTCTACTAAACTCAGCTTCTCAAAATTGTGCCAGTTTTGCGAATACTTTAAGCTTGATTGAACCACAGCAGACCGCATTGCATGTGGAACAATAGCTAAACATTGCCGGAAATCCCCTCCAATTAACATGACCTTTCCACCAAACGGGACGTTTGTTTGCATAACTTCTTGCAGCAACTTGTATTGAGAACATGACTGGATGCCATAGTGCACTCATCTATAATAATCAATTTTGCACGACGAATATCTTCTGCACCATCACTATCCATTCTCAATCCTGAGATGGATGTTTCTCCGATTGGTACAGGCAGTTTAAAAAGTGAATAGCATGTTCGTCCATTAATTAATAAATTAGCAGCTACTCCAGTTGTTGCCGTAGCCAAAACTAAGTGCTTTCTTGCGCGAAAATGACGAATCAGTGTTTCATACAAATAAGTTTTCCCGCTACCTCCAGGACCATCAAGAAAATAACATTTTGGACTTCTGGTTTTATCTTAAGTTGCACCAACAATTTTGTGAAATACACAGGTAAAAGAGGAGATCATATTTTCGGCAATCTCCTTCTCTTCTTCAAAATTGAATGGAGCGTAGTCAATATTAGGTAATCCGCTTGTAACATTGGGTAGGTTAAAAGAGTCTAGAGTAAATCCTAGTATTCTTAATGCGGATTGAATGTCCTTTAAATCATATGATTCGCAACTGGTGCAATGCTCATCCCAACCGTGGAGTTTGCGGCATATATCTTCAGTCATGTCTTCTCTATTTTCATTCCAAAGCAACAAAGGGTCAGATGGCGAGGAAAAGGCATAAATATATGCAAAAAGCTGTCTCATTTTGGCAGGCATAGCATACGATTTAGCGTCTTCCAGAGTTTTTTGAATCATCTAAAAGAAATCCTTTTTCCTTTGCTGCTTCCTGCTATGTTTCACAACATTTGACCCCGCCGCTAACTGCAATCGTTCTAACGTCTTCAAATGATTTAGCTCCCGTCTCATGTTGAAGCAAGAGTCTAAGATAAAATCTTTCAGAATCCTTGATACTAACAGTATACATCCGACCAATCACTTTATTCCCACCACGTTGTCGCTTTTCCCAGGAAGTGTTTATGTCACCCCAAACATAGTGAACGGGAATTTCTCAATATTTCCACTGGTTTGCATCTGGATCATCTGGATTTTGGTTGAGTTTAAACCAAGCAGTAAGTTTTGTATCTCTTGAAGTGGCACGGTCTGCTGCATACAGTATATTCCCTACGCCAAAGCAAAGGTTCTGCTCTTCCTGCAAATGAACTGGCAATCGGTATATGGTATGGCTTTGATCATGCATTGGGAAACAAAAAATTCTCCAAATAGCTTCTGGTGCACTGACATAGCGCGAATCCACATACATTAAAGATTCATCGTGATTATTTTTTTCGGATACCGAAACATTAGTACAATCATGTCCTTTATATACATATTTAAACAAATATTTCACACTCTTTACTGTGGCACGTTGGCATTTCAACGTTGATATGGCAGTTTTATTTTAGACAAAGATATGGATTGTATGGGAGCACCCAACTGTTATCAATGCGACGACCGGGAAAACTTCTATTTCGTTTGTCTCTCTTCTTTTGTACTTGGGGTATCCGTTCACATTTCCCAATGTAATATCTTGAAATTCTTTTGGAAAACCTTTGGAACATTTGTCTTGCACCATTCATGGACTGTTTGTATTATGGTTGCCACATGGTGTATGAATCATATTTCTAACAATAATTTCAAAAAGATGAGGTGATAATTCTTGGTCAGGAATTTCAGCAATAACAATAGTGTCGATGTCTTCTTCAGTTCGTAATTTTGAATCGTCATCGAGAATGATTAAAATGTGACCATGTGGCAATCCTAGCTTTTGCTTCACGTTCCAAACACAGATTTTTTCATAATGTCCATTACTAAATTATTTAACTTTAGCCGAGAAACTCTAGCTACCAAGTCTGGCCGATATTCCACTTTTTGCCAGGGCTCAAGGTTTTCTACGATTTCTTTCCATCATTTCTTGTAGAAGATGACAATACAAAAAACAAAAGAAAATTTTAAAAACTCTATTTTACGCGTACAATATTTTGTATGAAAGGATATTTCTTGTAGAAGATGGAAATTTAAAAAATGTAATTGTATTGACATGGATTGAAATACATGGTAAATGTTTTACTTTCATTGTTTTATTATGTATATTATGTTTTATTTGCAGCACGTTGCCTGTTTCTCCATATTTGTGATATAATTCGGCTAAAATTTGTCCAAGTTATTATGAAAAACCCAAAACTTTAACGAACTTTTGTACGGAAGGTACCCGAAGGCTTCCGATGATTTATGTTAATTATATCCAAAATTAGTGGTAGTATTATTAAACTGACTTGGGCCAAATATGATACAAATCGACTCAAATTGATGTGTATTCTCTTTGTCTCAACAAAAAAAGTTGGAAAAAAATTGTTGGAACGTGTAAATCACGCATTATGCGTGATTTACACGTTCCAACAATGTTTCCCAACAAAAAATGAAGAGATTAGTATATCGCGAATTCCATTTGAAAGACAAGAACAAATATATAAACAAACAAAATTTTGTTGGATTTTTTTTCTTTTTTTTTCAACTTTGCTTCCATAAAAATTTTTTTTGACTATAAAATATACTCGACCCGAGTATATTTTATGGAAACAAACAACAACAAACACATAAAAAATGGCGATTTGTAAAATTTTTATAGCGCTTTATTTTTATTTTTTTAAATTTTTATTTAAAAATTAAAATTTACGTTCGAACAGTTTTCATTTTTAGCCAAGAAAAGTCGTAATTTTGATAAATAAAGTGGTATCGTTGCGGCATTCGTCAAAAATTACATTGTCGATTTTATACCGCCAAGAAATTATAGCATGCCCGACATTTTTGTTTTATTTTTTTATAAATTTTTGTTTAAAAATGGAAGTTTACTTTCGAAAAGCTTTATTTTAGCCAGAAAAGTTGTAATTTTGAAACATAAAGTTGCATTATCGCCCTATTCGACATCATAGATTTTATACCGCCAAAAAGTTATAGCATGACCGACATTTTCGTTTTATACTTTTCTCTTTTTATCGCATGTAAATATTTTCTACTGCGTGTAGCTCTAAGTCTCAACAAAAAAAAAGTTGGAAAAACATTGTTGGAACGTGTAAATCACGCATTATGTTATTACGTAATTTCCTCTCTCTCATTAACCTTTATATTAATTACATGTATAAATAAATGTGCTTAAATATAAATCGTATTTAATCTAATTATCTGTTATATGGGTCCGGGTCAAAATGCCGCGTTTTAAAATGTCGCGTTTTAAAATGTCGCGTTTTAAAATGTCGCGTTTCAAAATGCCGCGAGGTACAAAATGTCGCGTGGTACAAAATGTCGCGTCTTAAAATGTCGCGTTTCAAAATGCCGCGAGGTACAAAATTTCGCGTGATACAAAAAGACGCGTTTTAAAATGTCGCGTTTCACAATGCTGCGACGTACAAAATGTCGCGTGTTACAAAATGTCGCGTTTTAAAATGTCGATAAAAAATCGTCGAAAATATATCAGGACTTAACTTTAACATTTTAGTGAAGGAATATTCTAATAAATTTCAACATTTGCGTTCTTTTTCTTAGACCCACTTTATAATTACATAAAATTACATTTATAAATAATTTCCATTCAGTGAAGGAAAATTTTACTATATGTTTAAACACAATTTGCTTGTTTCAAATAATTTTTATTAAATTATTTATTATTTCACGTCATATTGTATTGATTTATAAGGGATTTTTCAAAACGCGTCATTTTAAAACGCGTCATTTTGTACCACGCGTGTTTTGAACCACGCGGCATTTTGAAACGCGACATTTTAAAACGCGACATTTTGTACCACGCGACATTTTTTACCTCGCTGCATTTTGAAACGCGACATTTTAAAACGCGACATTTTGTACCACGCGACATTTTGTACCTCGCGGCATTTTGGAACGCGACATTTTAAAACGCGACGTTTTATATGTATCCACCATCAACTATATGCTCTGTTAATAGCTTCTACACCCAATTTCGACCCCGAATCAACCAAATCAAGACGCGGTAACCAATGCGGATCAGCGAAATTAATAATAAATCGTCCCCATTATTCTATTTCCCGTAGGACATTCAGTAGATTTCATCGATCTTGGCAATATTTTAAATTTAAAAAAAGATGTATCGGGAAGTATGTGCTACTGTTATTAATTCAGAAATAGACGGGAGCCCATATACAAACATACTCATTAATGTTCACAAAGTTAAAGGTGTTTTGGATACGGGTGCTACTATAATTATCTTAGGCAATTCATGTCTCAGATAGGTATTAAATTTCATCATCTTCTTACCACAGTCTCCACCGCGAGCGGGGTAAAATAACGTATATTGGGACATATAAATGTTGAAGTACAATTTAATGACAGCAAGAAAAAGATGCGACTATATTTAGCTCCCAATCTAGCGCAAAATTTGTACTTACGCATCGATTTCTTTAATACATTCGGCGTTAAGTTACAGGTTAATGAGGTGGTTAGTTGCCAAAATGATATAAAATCCTCAGCGTCATTAGAAACAACCATACATAAGCTTTCTTCGAACCAGCAGATTAATCTCGATAGGGAATATCTTTGTTCCCGTCGTCAAGTATCAGAGGTCTGGGCAGAACTCATCTTATAACCCATAAAATTGATACCGGTTCGGCTAATCCAATAAAGCAGCGCTATTATGCAATATGACCTGCCGTACAATCAGTGATGCTCAAAGAGTTAGACCGAATGCTATCACTGGGAGTTATCGAGGAGAGTAAGGGCTCATGGAGTTCACCAGTAACTATTGTGACTAAGCCGAATGGAAATGTGAGATTGTGCCTCGATGCCCGAAAGGTAAACGAGGTGACTGTAAAGAATGCCTACCCACTGCCTTTAATTGAGGGACTACTGAGTCGACTGAAAGATACCACTTTCATTTCCACTTTTGACTTGAAGGATGCCTTTTGGCAAATTCCTATCGACGATGATGCAAAATGTAAAATCGCTTTTACTGTGTCGCATAGACCCCTTTACCAGTTCACGGTAATGCCTTTTAGGCTCAGCAACGCTCCACAAAGTATGTGCAGATTAATTCACAAGGTGATTCCACACCAATATCAGAACAACATCTTTATATATCTTGATGATCTATTCATCACATCGAAAACATTTGAGGACCACCTGAAGTTATTGACGCTGGTAGGAAGCTAACTTAACTATTAAAATAGATAAAAGCAAATTTCTATCAACATAATTACCTTATTTAGGTCATATCATTGGCGGTAGCTGTATGCGAGTAAATCCAGAGAAGATTTCTGCCATCAACGCGATGCGCCTCTCATGGATCTCCTCAAATCTAAAGGTAAAATATTATCGACTTAGGCTGCCCAAACTTCTTTCAACGAAGTAAAGCGCTCTTTAACTTCAGCTACGAACAGTTTATACTAAAAAAAAATTATAGTGTGCTTTTTAAAACCCTCTATATGCAATTGATTATTTTGATTTGAAAATTCATAGAAATTATTTAAAATAATTGTTGAAACGATGAAACAATTGCCGAATACTCTAATTTAGTTAGTTCTGCTAAACTGCATGGAATTCCTATATAGGCCGGCAAAAATAATGAGCAAACTTTCGTTCAGTATATATCTTTCTAAGTTGCTATATGTTTTGCTATGCACAGTTGTCTAATAAAAAAAAAAACAAATTGTTTCTTTAAAGATTGGTTTGTGTGTTAAGCTTTTTAAATGTATTACAATTACCTTCAATCGCGTCGCGAACATAACACAAAACAATAATTAATGTTTAGATGTCCCGTGAACCTAATTGGCCAAATAATGGCCATTTCAAGTCACATCGACCCTTTCATAAGTCGCTTTCACACGCACCATAATCCACTATCGAAGTGGACTTGATAATCCGCTTTCATATGTCATTTCACACGCATCGTAGATTGCTAATTTGACTAAAGCGCAACTAGTTTCATTTCGAAAGTTACAAATTGGTTATCAAACATGTATTTGTAAACAAATGAATTTAAATGATTTTTAATATGTTAAGATTGTAAGAGAATTCAATCCAGTTTCGAACTGATGAGCTTATGATTATGAAAAAATCAATCTTCTCATCAGGCCGCGGCGACTGGACTGATTATACCACAATTTACATTCTATATATACAGAATGTGCTGTGCTTTAAGTACTAGCGAATCGTACTAATACAGATGAATTCTCTTACAATTTTTTTCTTCTTCACGATATTCACACGCCTCTGTGTGTAAGCTAATTTTTACTTTTTATTAATTTTTTTGTTGAATGTTAATTAATTCATGTAATTTCTAATATGCTACCGGTGGTTAGACCATTTTAATTGTGTTTCGATTAACACGAGAAGTATATTAGTATTTACGAATAGTAATTCAACGAAACCGACTAATAGACATAATTCTATTTATTTAATTAAATGATGTTTAATATGTTTCGAAGATTGTAAGAGAATTCAATCCAGTTTCGAACTGATGAGCTTATGATTATGAAAAAATTAATCTTCTCATCAGGCCGCGGCGACTGGACTGATTATACCACAATTTACATTCTATATATACAGAATGTGCTGTGCTTTAAGTACTAGCGAATCGTACTAATACAGATGAATTGTCCTACAATTTTTTTCTTCTTCACGATATTCACACTGCTCTGTGTGTAAGCTAATTTTTACTTTTTATTAATGAATAAATAATTGAATTTAGTTAAAAAAAAAAATAAATAATTTTCGATAAAATTATCAAATTCAAATATTAATTAATCAAAATTCAAAAAACATCTGTTCAGTTATGAGACTAATGTCTGTCATTCTTTTCACACGGTACTTCACTACCGCAGTGGATTAAAAAATACCGAATTAAAAAGTGTATTTAATAATCCACTTCGGTAGTAGATTGAAGATTGAAGTTCAGTTCGGTATTAAATTATGATGCGTGTGAAAGCGACTATAATATCGGTCATTAGATATTTTCTGTATGACGAATGACGTTGTTCGTCATACATATTTTACAACATATTTTAGGACCCATTTACCTCAATTGGCGTACCAATTCTCTAGAAGTAAAAATTGTTGGATGGACACAAATTATGGTTTGTAGGTTTAAAATCGCTGGCTGTTAGGTGCAAAAGGAAACGTCAAATATTTTTTTTTTTTTTTTTTTCGTAGAATAAAAATAAAACATACTAGTCTTGTTCTGTACTCGTTACGGTGTAGACCTAAAAAAAGTGGATAAGTTGAGTCGTAATAACTGGTTCCGGGTAATGCGTAATTTCGTAAAAGGCCCATAATTTCGTACACAGAGCGAAGGAATTGTCTTTTTTACTGTTTATAAAAAATACGTTGTTGAAAAAGATTCAGGATCTGCTCGATATTATTTGAGCGATTCATAATTTATCGTGCACTAATGATATGAATCTACGCCATTTTAGAATGTGAACACACTTTTACAAAAATAACTGTAATAAATATACAAATTACTATTAAATATAACCAATAACTATAAAATACATCAGTTAATACTTTTTGTTAAATAACATAACCTATCCAGTGTCCCAGGACTTCCATCGTGAAGTTTCTGTGGGTTTTTTCTGGAAAAATATAACTCACTGGTCATATGGATTGAAAGATTTGACCTGAGCAAATTTAAAAACAAACAAGTAGTATTCAAATCTTGCTGGAACTATGACAGTTCACGCGCAGAAAAAATACATAGGTTCCTCAGTTCGTGTCAACATTTTTCCATAGACGTTGTTTCCATAGGCGTGCAATTTTTTTAAACCTTTTAATAATATAAAATTATAAGTATTTTGAATGTTTTGTGTATTAAAACTGAGTATTTTCTCAACCTGTACAAGTGTTTGTTGCACATTTTGTTGAGGTGGAAATAAATAAAAATATTTAGTTTAGTTCTTATAATTTTTTTATTTACATCACTGAAGGCTGCGCAAAACTATTAAAAAATTTTTTTTTAAGATCACAATTATAAGACTACATATACATATATTTTTGGTCAAGTTTCCTCGGGCAAATTTGATAAAAAAATATCATGATATTATTTTATCACGTTTTGCCATAAAACGCACTCATTTATCACTAAAAAAAATCCTAGAATTTTTTTGGTTTTACCTATCAAAAAATGTTTTTTTTATGCAAAAGAAACCTAATTAATAATTTTAAATAATTTCGATTTCCATACTATACACTGGAAATATTTAATAGTTTAAAATATGGTATGTAGGTACTACAAAAAATTATAATTAATTATGTTTAAAAAAATCAGGATAAATTAAATTGTTTGACGTTTAATTTTAACTTTTGTTTTTATTTTTTCATTTTGGTCGTTTCCTCGGGTTTGACATAAAATGTAACGGAATGAAGTTAGGGTCATGAGTAATTAAGGTGCAGTACCATGATATTTTGTATCAAGTTTTACCGAAGAAACACTAGGAATAGAAACACGGAAATTTAAAAAAAATCACTGGAACGTCAAAAAGTTAACAACAACGTCATTTATTTTTGTCTCATATTTTACCAGAATAATATTTGAATTTACCCTATATACTGTTAAAAAGTAGGTACAAGAACAATTTACTCGACTATTAGTCCGCAGACTGTATATAGAATGTTGTGATTTACTCAGTGTAATTTACAAGTTTAGCGGGATTTCAAATACAACTTTGGCTTAAATTTAATTTATAACAAAACCACTTGTTACTGGTAAAATTAACATGACATCAGACTCATTAATCTATATAAGAACTCATTTATTAGCTATAAAAAACAACTGCTCATTAAATGAAAAAATGAAAATAGTCGTCAACTATCCTCTTTTTTAATGGATAATTCAACTAAAAACCAACGATGTTTGGACGTGACATCAGAGCATATAAGGAAATGTACCATATACCATATGTACATGCAAAATCGAAGAATAAATTTTTTTAGAGATAACATTCATGAAATATGTTGTCTGACCGTTTGAAAATCCCTGTCAATAAAACTTATCATCACAATTGAGAATATCAGCGTGAAAAACAAGACTCATTATATTGCCAATTACGGTATATGTACTTACACAAGTAAATTTGTATATTAGATTAGTTTTTATCGCGATCACCAACGTGTTCAAATGTGAGTAGCGTTCATTTTCATTTTAGTATTACTTAGTCCGTCTGTTTAATAAATAGAAGTCATAAGTTTCAAAGAATTTTTTTCGTTTCTAAATAGTAATTTATAATTATTCTATCTAATTATTTAGTGTTTATAATACACACAATACATAATAGTGATTACATATAATTACCGAACTTACATATTTTACTGAAACTTGATGTGAAATTAAAAGTCGTATTAGTTGTACAACATATATATATATATATATATAAATATATATATATTGTTGATATAAGAAAGATGTGTATTTTTTTCTTCTGGTTGGATTTCTCATCAATGAATCACAAAGACATTTGAACAAAATTTATTCACCATCATGGGAAATTTCGATTATTCGAAGCAAATTTGCATGCATCAAAATCACCATTAACTTTTATTTTATAATATTAGTATGTACACATATTCTTACATGCTTGTGCACAGCGTTTTTACTTTATTTTATGTTTTACGAATATTTTGTATTTTTTTTGTTAAATTCTTGAATGTGCAATGTATGGCACACCCAAAAGCAACAAAAAAAAATTCTAAATTCACCGCAAATTTGTTTGTTATCCAAAAATTCAAGTAATATCACGTGCTTAAAAACACTTCGAAGTATAGAACGAACACTTAAAAAAAACACACTTTAATTAATCGATTATTGTTTTATGTCTAAATTAAAATATGTACTACTAAACTATCCACTCTAACTCTCTATATTATTCTTTAGTAGAAGACAAAATAATTCAAAACAATCCACCATTTAAGAATGAAATGAAAATAAATAGTAATAAAGTAAAATACAAAAAAAAATCCAACAACAAAATTATAGTTTCGGTTATATGTACAAAAGAAAAGTAACATAAATATATGTTATATACTTTATGTATAGCCCTAGCCCAGGACGACAGTAGCGCAGGAACGTCTTACATAAGCAATTTTGGAAATTTATCTTTGCTTAATACATAAGTGCGCCTCAGAGGAACCAAAGTTTAGTTGTGAAAGGAGATAAAATTTCAACAGATAATTGTGAATTGTGTATTTTCATCTACGTCACTGAACTTACCGTACCTACACATGTGTGTATATATTTGATTTAATAATTTTATTGTATTGTATCGTAAGTATCAGAGAAGTATAACTTATGTGCGATGGACAATAATTTTGTGCTTATAGGATATTCATACCAGTTAGCATTATAAATATTCCACAGACAATTATAGAATTTGCATTGTAATTGTAATTCATTTTCTTTCCTTCCTAGTAACATCAACATTTTAATTTTTTCAACGTTTATTTGGATCAGCAATTTACAAATCTTATTTCTACACATTAAATCAATTTACAAATCTTATTTCTATAATTGGCGTTACAGAATGCACGCTCTACAACATTCATTTCATGAAACGAAGTGATTCGGATCAGATAAAAATCGAACTACTTTTATTTTTGGATCAAAATTATGAATCTTTTGAATTTCTTTGTCTTTTCAGTAGGTCTTATATGAAAGTAATTTTTCTGAATTCAGAAATGGTGTATAGGAAAGAAATACTTAATTAAGGCGCATTTACACAAAAGTAGAACTTGTTTCACTGTTCACATGAAAGGTGCTTTTTCATGTGTTATGTCGATTTCGATTCATCTTTTACCAAATCTTTAAAAGATCACTTTCTAGGCTGTGTGAATCGAACAGTTGCTCCGTAATATATATGTGTGTGTATTTTTAACGTTTATATAAACATAACCTATAATTTTTATAAAAGATCGATACTGTATAAAAAACAACTTAACATATTCTAATGTTATATACATAACAACAACAAGTTAATTCTTTAATATAAAATATTTACATAAAAATAAACAGAAACACAAAATATAACACAAAACACAAATGACGCTTTCAAAATGACAGTTCTATTTGTGTTTGTGTTAGTAAATCTGCCAAAAAATCGAGATTCGTAAACCAACAACAATTTTGCTCGACCGAGCGACTTTTCTTGACGAATCGAACAGTTTGACAGCAGAAAGAGCAAGCCTGCTTGCTCTTTTTTTTTTAATCGAAAACCACATTAGTTTGGATGATTCATCTGTGATGATTATCGAAAGTGATTCATGTAAATGCGCCTTTACAGATCAAACCTCAAGTAGTGAAACTAAGTAGAGGCATAAATATTTATATAATGTAAATACAAAATAATTTTTCCAAACCACTTTTTAGAATGTTTTCCATCACGTTTTCGCATAAATGAGGCCAATTTATCCAATAACAGCTCTAGTGGTGTTAAATCGCACGATCTAGGCGGCCAATTGATGTCCCCGCCACGAGAAATTACACATCGAGAAAACCTATGACATTTTGACTCCATTGTTCTAATGCGTCGATTATAGGCCATAAATAATCAGTTAGCATCGTTCTGTTATATTAGAGATGTTAAGCCACATTTATGAGAAAACGTGATGGAAAATTTCTTAACAAGAGTATAGCCGTCTGTAAGAGGGCTCGATGACGCGAATTGGCAGATATTAATCGTGTTTTTGATGAGAACTGCATTAGAACTCTATAAACTTTAAACTCCTTTTATTCTACGTAAACAGAACAAAACTGCATAAAGCGCGAATATGTAGTGTACTTAACATAAATACGCATTGCTGTAGCAACTAGCAATACATAATTACAATTATAGCTTATTTTTAGATTACACTTGATAAACCAAAGAATATTTTATATTCGAAAAATTCATTCATGGGTTTATCAAGTGTAACACTAAAAGATAAAGCTATAATTGTAATTATTTCTTGCTAGTTGTTACAGCAATGTATATTTATGTTTTTTTTTATTTCTATCTCTGCAATCTTTTCTGCACCTCAAGGCACCCCCAACTCACTTTCTACGTTCTACCTTACGCAGTAGCCAAATCGAGGACGTACGACTGTAGACCTATTTTCGTTTAAACCACCTGCACATTGCATTGCTTCATGCCAACCTATAGTACTGACATGAAAGGTGGGTCGGCCCATGGATTCCGCACTCTCAACAGGGGGTCATAGATATGTTCATCTTCATCACCGATCATAATCAGATGATGAAAAATCCCTTTTGCATCCCGCCCCTATAGGGATTCTAACCCGGTATCTCCCGATCCAACCGCCACATCTTTAACCACTGCGCCGTTTGGTCGGTATTTATTTATATTTATGTAAGTACGCTACAAATTCGTGCTTTATGCATTTAAATTTTTCGGTTTACATAGAATAAAAGGAATTTAAAGTTTATCGAGTTCCAGAGCAGTTCTCATGGAAAATATGACTATTATATTCCATTATCAGTCGTTGAGTTTGTACTTTGGATTAAAATAGAAATATCACCATTTTTCAAAAAATAACCTTGATTTTCTAAGGAATGAGGGATGAATACGAGTATGTATTAAGCAATATCGTCCAACTACAAAATTTTCTGAAATGATACCTTCATAGTTAGAACACCAAGACAAGGACTTATCCAAAGCTGAAGCAACTTTAGCATTATTCCTTACAAATTAAAAGAACAGACAAATATTATTGACAATAGGAATGTTAAATCTTCTAAAAGGAAATCTAGCTATTAGAAGAAATCGTTAAATGAAAATTTTTTGATTATGATATACGGGTACATTTAAAAATTCTGAAGCTAAACCAAAATATTGGAACCCAATTTATCTCAATCTCTCAAGTAATTCTTAACAAAAATAATTAATTGCAAAAAACAATATAAAAGCTAAAAAAATAATGTTAATGAAAAAAAGTATATTAATTTTGAGGCCGAAAGCTTAATAATTTATTATAGTTACGATAATTAGTAGATATTTTATTAATTAAAACCGAAATACCGATAATACCAACATCTAATTCAGTATTTAGGGTTTGCGCATCTGCATTATTTCCCCTAACTAATTGATCATCGGAAAAATAGCAATCAAAATTTGGTCTTACAAAAAATGTACAGACCAAAACTTGACTAGAACTCGACAGGATTACCTACAGTTTTATGCACCACACAGAAAAATTTAAAAAACAAACAAACTTTAGGCTAGTTTTGTTCAAATTCTATCTAAAATTCTAACCCACACATATACCTTGAATTCAATTTTTGTTTAGTAAAGATGGGTGCTTTCAAAAATGTAGTGGCTCCAGTCGAGATTGCATCAATGCAGGCGGTATTAAAAGTTTGCAATAACTGCGTTATGGCTTCATTCGTAAATTTAGTTTTCGAAGGCCGAATTTCCTGGATTTAGGAGTAGAATTCACTTTTGAGCGCAAAGCTGTTTAATCTGCGAAGTTGTCTCAATTTTTTGATGCACCTGACTTCTGTAAAATGTAAAGGCTCAAACATAATGATGTCCGTTCCGTTCTTTGTTTATCTGCTTCGTCGTTTCACCAATTCAAAAATTTGGAGTTTGGGCCGAAAGTGGTATAAATTTATACTTTTTCCAATTGCGCGGGAGGCGGCTTTGACTGCTCTTTTCCACTATTTCCAATGCAATAAATAAAGAATGTAATTTATTGCGCGCATTTGCATAAATAAAAATTGTTAAAAAATGCGAAGAATTCGCATAACGGCTAAACAAAAGTGTGATATTACCTCGAAACTAGATAAAGGTGTCTCTTCAAGAATGGTTGTGGCGGATTTTAAGTGTAATAAATCAACAAAATCGAAGAAAAAAAAGTTGCAGTTATCGAGACTAAATTTATAGTCGTTGCAATTCTAAATTTCAAAGTTGTAACTATCGAGTAATTGCAGTTATCGAGTGTTGCAAGCGAGTTTATATTGTAGTAACATAACAATTCATTTGCATTTACTGTCTTGCTGTTTTTAAATTTCCTTTAATTTGTATATAAATTAAATTTTCTGACACTAAGCATTTCTTATTTGTTTACTTGAAAGAGAACGTTGAAGAGAAAGAGGGGAAATGTATATAAATATGTCAACATTACGCTACAATCTATTGATTTCATTAATGACTCTCGTTTTCAATGAAATTTTCAGTGGATGTTAAACTTTCTTTACTATGTAGTTTTGTTTGTGTGCTTATGTGATTATTACTTGACCCTTTTGGAATCATTTTGATTAAATAGATTCTTTACTGACGTTTTTGTGAGAAAATTTATGAAGTTCTTTTATATCAGAATTTTTTTTCTTTACTAAGTTAACAATGGCTTGAGTCGACCTATCAGGTGCATCAGGTGACAGTTATAATAGTTCCCTGTCATTTTTAATAGCATCAATTCCGACGACTATGTACCTCCCACATAAGCGGCAATTTATATTGAACCGGCTACTATACTAAAAGAAAACAGAAACAAGTCGTTAATTGAGGTTATAGTGACATAAATATTGGCACCGAGCCATTGTAACAGCGCAACACGTATATATCTCATCTCGATAAACAACATAAATAAACAACGGACGAAGTATACTCATCATATCACCCGGAGCAAAACAATAATGCAGCAAATAGCAACAACAAATATTTATTTTAAATCTTAACAGCGGAATAAACTTAATATAGATACTACAGTGAAATACCTACCTTACATAAAGCAATCAAAATTCCGCAGAAATAACCAAAAACGCAACCGACTACTGTACAGTGTAGGTACACTTTTTAATAAAAAGTGTTTACCGGCGTTTGCAAATTTTATATACTTAAGTATATCATTTATGCTGGTGGTTAGATATTACAACTGATAACACACTGCTATAAACTAGTTTTTGAAATGTCAGCAACAAAAAAGAAAGTTCTATAAATTCATAATACATTTAAATTTTAAGTTTTATTTTAATTCTCAACTATGTATATATTTCCAAGGTTGCTCGCCGTTTTTAAAGCCTCGTTTTGTATTTTGTAGCTAAACATTTAGCATATTAGTACATTTAAATTACAAATTCATTGAAATTGTGGCGGAGGGATCTTAAAAAAAAATCTAAAAAATAGTATCTGGTTTGAGAGAATGACGAATAACATTTTTCATGTTTGTTATACATTTTATGGTAGACTAGGTGAATTTCGAATTGGTGTCCGTGGCATAAGTGTGTTTAACAAGATTGAGGTAACGAGAAGCTAATAAATATTGTTACCTTCCCCATCTATATCATGTGAACGCATTACCAGACGTAAGATATTTATTGGTGATGGCTCATTCATATTGTATGAATACCTAAGCAATCGGGATTTGTGACAGGTATTATTTACAGTAATATGTTTCCACAAATTAATCCTCATTGTTGGCGAAGTTTTTGGATTCGTCTATTGGTGTTGCTGAAACTCGGAGTTGCTCAACGTATTAGGGATTTCTAATAAAATTTTGAAAGGTTGTGGTTTTTTTGACTTATAAATTATGCATAACGCTGCTGCTCCACAAAATTAACACCTAATTCCATCCGTTACATTTATGTTCACATCTAATCTAATAAAGCCTGACTTTTTGAAATTTATTGGACAATCAGAAGATACCAAGCAAGATTTTAAATGGTTCATAGTTCCTGTGTTAGAGAGATTTTCATAAATACATAACATAAATTATGTAATTTCGTAATAGTTTTTTTTCTCGCTAATTATACCAAAATAATATGGTAATATTACTTAATAATAAATACTTTAGCTCAGCAGGACATTGAAGTATAATTATTTTTGAATATAACAGTAGTTAATACAAATTATGCTGTCAAACAAAACTTGTCAAATAATTTCGCTAACTACACTGATAAGGATTCTCAATTTTTATTATTACAAATCAAAACCAGTAGGAGTCTTGTTCTGTACGCCTTACGGAGTAGACCTAAAAAAGGGGATAAGTTAAGTCATAATAAGTGGTTCCGGGTACTGCGTAATTTCGTAAAAGGCCCATAATTTCGTCCACAGAGCGAAGCAATTGCCTTTTTTATGATTTATAAAAAAAACGTTGTTAAAAAAGATTCAGGATCTGCTTGATATTATTTGAGCGATCCATAATTCATCGTGCACTAACGATATGAATCTACGCCATTTTAGAACGTGAACACACTTTTAACAAAAATAACTTTAATATATATAAAAATTACTATTAAATCGTCTTATGGATTGAAAGATCTGACCTGAGCATATTTAAAAACAAACAATCAAAACCAGTAAACCAAAGAATATATAACCCAACTTTCTCTTACCTTCGGCAAATCAAGGTCAAAAAAAAGAGTCCAAATTTTTCCATACAAAAACAGCTTTTAGTCTCTTCTGGTTGTATTCTGTGGTCTAGATGTTAGAAATTTAACATATTTAAGATCTCCGTTTCAGTTGCCTATAAGTTTTTGCTAACTTATCTCAAATGCTGTTCGTGATTTAAGTTAACTTATGTAGAATTCAATTAATTCTTACCCCTCAATAACAGAATTTTTATGTCAAATGAACAAAAAAATTTAATTGCACATTTTTATGTAGTATTTCACTAGAAAATAATGGGCGACTTTTTTTGATCGAATTTCAAGAATACGGGCCTAGGTCTAGGAAAGGAATTCGTCGAACTCCTGCTAAATTGTCGGAATTCAAAATCGAATTCATTGTTTAGCTTGCCTACTTTAAGCTGGGTGCGCTAGACCATATTTTTTTAGTTCTATAGGTTGGCTTTGTGTAATTTATTATTATTTTGACTATGTATTTGGCAATTAAAAAAACACAAAATATTTTTTACACACGCTAAACGTAAACAAAGCCACATACCAATATTTTATTCGCGAAAAAAAATGTATTTCACACAAAATAATTCAAAATGCTACCAACCTTTGAGAACCAATCGAATTCCATGGCTATCTTTTTTTACCAAATTTGAATTCCAATTTAAATTACAATTCCTAGGTCAAATAAAATACGACTTATATTAACATTTAATTGACAACTGTAAATTGACGTTTCTATCTTTGTTGGTGTTAGTAGCCAAGTTGAAATTTATGAAAAAATTTACATTTCATAAAATTGATTTAATATCAAAAAAAAAACATTGATGTTTATTGACGAAAAGAACATGGTTTTCGATGTACATCAATTTTTTGATGGTTTTTGCTGAAAAGAATTCGAAATAATTTTATTTTGTTTTAAAACATATTTTTTGACAGATGAAATATTTTAAAATGTCAAATCCAAAACCGCTTTATGTACAGCACATTTGTTGATCTCTGTAGAAAGAGGGGCATACTCGAGCTCGATTTGTTATCAATATCATGAACTACAGGGCTGGTTTAGACGATGTATACTCTGCATATAATCTATATTGGAGTGGGTGTATTTTCATAGGGAAAGAGGTAAGAAATGAAGAATATACAATACATTATGTACTGGATACATCGTATAAACAGGCTCATACGTATCTCTCTATTCAATCATTATACAATCGAAATCATTACAACGCACTAATTTGTAACAAAATGTGTATCGCAAGAACCCGCTTAGACTTTTTTAAATTTTTTTTTTTTTTGTTCACAATTCACAAACCAAAACACAAATCCACTTCCAGTACTGATTTGGCCTTATGGTTGTAAAAACAACTTTATAATTTATACTTCTATCAGCAACAATAATAAACAGTTCAAAGTAATATATAAATTTAGTCAAGTGCTGCATTGTCTTAATCTCCCAATTAGCGAACCAAAATTTTGCCGAAATGTGTAAACAATTAAATGTAAGTGTTTCAAAAATCTAATTGTTTTTTTTTTTGTCATCTTCTATCCGATTGTTTTTGCCTGCGCCACACCTCCTTACTTTGGGTATTTATACACCATAGGAGTTGGCGTTAGAAGACAAAAATTGAAAGGAAATTATGTGGTTTAAAATATACTATAGATGGTTAAAACGTGATATGGAAATATTTTGTTTACCTTTTCATTAAGAATGTAGAAGATGGAAGCAACGACGAAGAAAAAAGAAAAGGTGTCTTAAACCATAAAATTGTGTATTATTTATGATTTGAATGAACTCTCAGATTTTATGTGCGCGTCATGGATCTGAAACTTTATTTTTCGTATTTTGGCATTCAAAAGGTGCATATAAAATAGTACTTTTACTAGATAATGCAATATGCGTTTGGTAACTTTTATGAAAGTTGTTTAAAGTCGACTTACATAATAATAATTTGATTCCTAATTACTCCAACAATTTCAATAAACGAGATTAATTAAAGCATATTTTCAATTTAATTTTAGATGGCTGAAAAATTACGAAAAGTTTTTGTTTACGGAACACTAAAGAAAGGTCAACCAAATCATCATTGGCTCGAAAATAAAGCAAATGGATTTGCCAGTTTCCTATCACCTGCGACAACGACACAAAAAATGCCACTGGTCATTGCTACCCGATACAATATCCCATTTTTACTGAACAAACCGGGCGAAGGTAGTTACGTGACCGGTGAAATTTACGACGTTGATGACGAAATGATGAACAATTTAGACCGCCTAGAAGCATGTCCCGATTTATACGATCGAGTAGTTCAGGAAATGAATTTGGGTATTGGTCATGGGTAAATTTTATAAATTTCAAACTCATATATGAAATACATAATGACATTTTGTATTTTAATTTTTTTAGTTCAATGCCTTGCTGGATATACCTTCTAAAGAAATATCCTGAGGAATTGCTAAAATTACCAGCGCTAACCGAATATAAAAATTCACCTGAACATCCGTACGTTGAAAAATCGAAACGATCACAGAATTTCTCAGCAAGAGATGATCTTTCATTTAAACAAGCAGCCTCAAATTAGATTCGCCCTGTTTAGACTAACATAGATCTTAATTTTTTTGTTTCAGTTATTGTGATGATGAAGCGACTTATGATGATCTTTTACAATTTGTGGAAGCTTCTAATTAATATAAAAATGATAATTGTTAACTATTATTAATCCTTTAACTAACACACATTAGTTTGATAGTTTATATAAATGGAAAACTTTGAGTGCTTACAATTGTTGAAACTTTTATAAAAACTATTTTATTATTTGAAAAATTTTGTTTTCTTTGTGAACAGTGGTGAAAAGTGTAATATTTAAGGTTGGATCGAGATTGATCAGAGAGTTTCTAGAAATTTGAGTACACAAATAAACAAAAATAAAATAACAAAAAGGAATATGTGAATGGCAGTTTATTTGTACTGTGATACTGCCAAATGATATTCCTAGTTGCCCTTGTAGCTGAAACTAGATTACTCCCCAGCTCGATTATAATAATACGAATTATTCAATGGCCCAACTGTCAATTGAATGAAGGTATATTAAGTGCAAGTAGCCCCTTCCACTTCAACTCACCTTGTGCCAACTTCTCGATCCCTTTTGAGAACTTCAGGATTCCATTGGTTAAAGTATACCAATATTTGTTATCATCGATCGAAATATTCAATATATGTAGATATTTTCGTCGCTTCTTTTTGTTGTTGCAATGCTGAGTATTGTTGCACGGACAAGTGGCCAGAAGCGGCTTTGTCCACATATAGCAGAGTCTGCATGTGTCATCCACTAAGCCCCTCAAAGAAATGTTAGATCGCTTTAGATCCCCTCAGTTTGGGATTTTCTAGGAGTTACTTTCCAGAATTCCTTGAGTTCTATTTTGATACGTCATTGGTATATTTCACTTTATAGCAAAGCACTTTTACTTCTCTTAGTAATTCGTCGACTACTAGTGACTATTGCACTAGGAAAATTATTCTTATTTTGGAGCATCATTGTAACAAAAATGTCTCTGCTTCTGCAAGATTCCAATTTCTAACACTATATGCTGGTATACGTGACCATCGATGTAAACGCTTCATTGTTAAAGGCACCCTATACCCATAAATATCCCTAGAGCAACTATATTCAAATTCAACGAATTCTTCAGAATAATTTCAGGTAGCCTTCATTGTCTGGTGCCCCATTTTTTACAACCAGTTGACTATTGTAGATATGCAAGCCATTATAGCATCCTTTCATTTTATTTCAACGTTTGACTGCCTAGGTTTGCACCGACAAAAAGAGGGTAATCAAAATGAAAAAAAAAAAACATTTATGATGTAGGAAAAAAACTTAAGAAACATTACAAAAAATTTAACCGTAGTTAAAAAAAATTAAAGAATCATAAATCAATTTATGGACCATATAAAAAATTAATCCAATAAATAAAGACTATTATCATAGGCTAAAATGATACTGTAGAGAAGTCTTAATACGAATTAAAAGGTGGTCCAATTATGAGGTGCCATATCGTAGCGGGTTTCAATAGGTAAACCAAAAACAAAAGCAAGATTCAACCGTAAAATAAAATTAATGAGAAAAAAATGTGTACGTTTTGCGTTGTGGCATTAAGGAATATTTTTGTTTACTCGTATTAGGACGCTTTTTTAATATTAATTTAGTTTATGTTATTTCAGTTATAATATACAATAAATCACGAACGATTTTTTTTGTCCAATCAATCTGCAGTTGCGCAGAAACGCAAAAAATCGTAGCCGCCTTCAATTCAATAACCCCGCCCACGGTAGTAGCGTTATCGTAACAACCGAGGAAAGATTAGTAAAGAACGGTAGCAATTACTATGCAAAAGCTGGCTCGGCACGGTTACAAAAACCGTGTACTGTTCGCTCTGTTGAATTACGTGCTCAACGCTGCAAAAAGTTTTCGTATAGCTTAATAACGAAAGAAAAATGAAATTTGTTTTTGTAGCACTTTTTTGTATTCTGTTCGTCCCCAACAGGACCCAAATCACCTCCTCTGTTCAGGGCCAGACCCTCCAAATGCACCACCTTCGGTTTACCTCCTTCTTCTTTCCTAGTCCTTTCCTCCTTGTGGGCTGTAGTTTCGACGATGAATCCTCCTTCTTTTGTTGCGAGTTTTGAAGCCATACCAATTGCCCTTCCTGGAATCGTTGGTTATTTGCACTTATGCCATACTTAGTTTTCATCCAGCCATCCAATAATCGCAGTCCTCTTCACACAACCCTACATTTCTTACCCAACATCTGCTTAACCTGATGTTCATTGGTTTCCTCCACAATTGTTTTTGACTTCGATGGCAGCTCTTCGCGATGGTTGATTTTTACGCGCCATACAGTGGCATCCGTACCTCATGAAGTCCATTCCCAAAATAACTTCATCGACAATATCCGCGCCTAGAACTTCGTATTGAAAAAGAGTTTTCCCGATCCTTATATTGACGATAATTTTCCCTTTTATCACCGCACTATCTCCATTTGCCATTCCTTGTTCCTTCATTATTTATTGGCAGCTCACTTTGGTGCTTTTCGGCATCCTCTACTAAATGAATTTTTTTTGTTTTGCATTTAGGTTTTTTTTTTTTTTTTTTTTTTTTTTCCCTTTATTTAATATTACAACTGATTTACAAATCATTTAGTAATTTATCTTTCTTAAATGAAGATTCACATTTGACGGGCAGTAGCCCAATGGTTACTCCCGTTTGAATTTACATAGTAATTATTTTTCTCTATCCGAATTAAATACAACTGCCCAATTCCAAAGGTTTCTGCCTTTGAAGTCTTCTTACTGCATTGGTGGTATCCAACTAACTTCGTATGTCTGCATTTTGGTGCCGAGATATCCGCTGAATGTGTTTCTTCGCATGATTTTGTATTTCTTCACTAACATATTCCATATTTAAGTTCCTATGGAGGTTATCATTTCTAATGTACCATGGTGCGTTTACAATGCCATTTGTACATTTGTCTTCTTGGTACAACCCCAAAGTTGAATACCGTAGGTCCATATTGGTTTAAGTATTTGCTGATATAATAGCAATTTGTTATGTATTGTAAGCTCAGAGTTTCTACCTATTAGCCAATACATTTTCCTATATTTAATATTCAATTCTTCTTTTTTCTTTTTAACATGCTCTTTCCATCTAAGCTTGCAATCGAGAGTCATGCCGAGGTATTTGGCTGTATTTGCATTTGGAACCGGCCTTGAATTAAGTTTCACTGGAATCCAGTTAACTTTCTGGTTTGTGAAGTTTACGTGAACCGACTTTGCTTCGTTTAGGCTAATGCGCCATTTCTTTGTCCAACTACTCACTGTGTCGGTTGCTTTTTGAAGTTTGGTCATTGCTTCTGATATACACTTTCCAGTCGCCAGAATAGCTGTATCGTCTGCAAATGTTGCTATGGTGGAACCTTCTGTATTTGGCATATCTCTGGAGCTAGGACCCAGTACGCTACCCTGTGGTATGCCTGCTGATATTCTCTTTAGTTCAGAGTACTCTTGGTTATATTTTACACGGAAATGTCGGTCTGCGATATAAGATTTAAGAATTTGATAGAATTGCTTAGGTAGATCTCGATGCAATTTAAATTCAAGTCCTTGATGCCAAACTTTGTCGAAAGCTTGTGCTACATCTAAGAAGATGCTGGAGCATATCTTCTTATTCTCAAGTGAGTCTTCGATTATATCCGTTATTCTTTGAACTTTTTCTATCGTAGAGTGATTTTCTCTAAATCCAAATTGGTGTGGTGGAATCAAATTTCTCTCTTCTATTATTGGCTTGAGTCTCTTGAGCAGTAATTTTTCAAATAATTTTGAAATTACAGGAAGTAGTGAAATCGGTCTGTACGACTTTTTATCGTTCGCTGGTTTGGGGATCATAATTACTTCAGCAACCTTCCATTGCCGTGGGACATATTTTAGTCTGAAGACAGCATTGATAATTTGAACCAATTTTCGTAGTCCCTTCTCGGGGATGGCTTTTACGACTTGTCCAGTAATTAAATCATATCCTGGAGCTTTTTTTGCGTTCACATTACACTTGATCTCATTTTTTAATTCCTGTAATGTTACACATCGAATATTATATTCATCAATTTTGCTAATTGTTATTATGTTTTCATCTGCTGTTTGCCTAGGTAACGGTTGAAAGGTGTCTTCCAAGTGAGCTGCAAATAAAATAGCTTTTTGCTTGTCACTTTTGGCCCAGGTTCCTTCCGCATTTTTAATAGGTGGCACATGCATTTTAGTTCTTTTTAATCCCTTTGTTGCTTTCCAAAGAGAGTAATCAGTATCTTTATGTTCGGTGAGACCATTTAAGTACTTGTTGATAGTTTCATTCTTAATTTCTTTTATAAGTTGTTTTAGTTTATTGCATAGAAAATTGAGGATTTTTTTGTTTTCCGGGGCGCGTGTCCTTTGCCAGGTTTTTCTTGCCTTCCGTTTCTCTCTAACTAACTCCCTGACCTCAATAGGATAATTTTGATTCCTACGGGATTCGGTGTGACTAGCAGGAGAACTTTCCCATGCTGCTTGTTGAATAGTACTGTTAAATACCTCTAGTTCGTCTTCCAACTGTACCGGCGTTTTAATCGGCACTCGTAGATTTGTTTGCATTTCAATTAGTTCTTGGAATAGGTCCCAGTTAGTTCTATTATTTGTTAATTTAGGCAGGTTATCCTTATTAATTATCATTGTGCTGAGTGTCATGATAACAGGTGTATGATCGGAATATATCCCTTCGCTGTTTTCGATGTACATGTAATCCTCGAAGATCCCTTTCGTTACATAAAAATCAATGAGATCTGGTATTTTATTTATATCAGCAGGCCAGTATGTTGGTTTACCTCCAGAGTGGAACTCGCAGTTATTTATTCGTCCGGCTTCGAATAGCTCTTTTCCTTTATGGGTTGTAAGTCTTGATCCCCAATAGGTGTTTTTTGCATTAAAGTCACCACCAATAATAAAATTGGATCCTAGTGATCTAAAGAGTCTATTATAATCTTCTTTGTTTAGATTATAGCGTGGAGGGGAGTAGATAGAGGAAATACTGTATTCATTATTATTTTTAGTTTCAACTTTTATGGTTTTAACTTGCATACTTTCCTCTTCTATACTAGGTTCTTCATAGTGTTTGAGACTCTTTTTCACTATTACTGTTGATCCTCCTCTGGGTTTTCCTCCTGGGTGAACAGCATGGTAACATTCATAATCACGTATTTTAATAAATGATGTTTTTGTCAAATGGCTCTCCGATATAAGGCAGATATCTATTTTTTCTAAATTTAGAAAAATTTCTAGCTCTGGAACATGTTGCGCTAGTCCGTTCGCGTTCCAGGTGACGATTCTTAATGATCTGCTCATTTTAGTATATGAGGGCTGTTGCCTCGTTCAAGGTTTGATGCATATCTAGACGCTTATATAAAGCTTCTAGACCACGTTCTTGCTTTGCTAGCCTTATATTTATGGCTTCTATGCTTCGACAAATCCTTTCAAGGGGATTATCATTCGTAGCATTAGATGATTGCTGTACAATTTGTGAATAACTTTTCCGCTCTGTACCAATACCTGGTGGTTTTGGCTCCGCTTGGGTTTTAGTTGGTTTCTCTTCTCTGGTAACCCTAGGGTTTTGAGGAAACTGATGCGTTTTGTTTCTTAGTCTTTGAAGTTCTTTGGCTACTTCACAGCCTCTATAATTTGCAGGATGATGCCCATTTAGGTGATAAATGTCAAATATTACCACATTTTGGATTCGTGATTTTTATATAAAGACAATGAAAACATTCGGAATTTTTTGTTTAACTGATTCTCCTTTCTTTCCCTCGTGATGTTTGGTAAAACTTTTATAGTTCTTGTTTCCAGCATTTCTGATTGCGTTACACCATTTTCTGGCGGCCTTTCATATTTTATTGCGATCTTTATTGCCTTTTCCAGCATCAATTTGTCTTCATCTACATTCTCGTACATCTTTATATACATTTATTGGCTATGTCCTACGTGTAATAGTTTTTTAACATTTTACATAATTCCCCGTATGTTTTTTTTTTTTGTTCTATCGGTAAATACTAAAGATACATGTTAAACCGAAAGTGATCTGACTGAAAACGTCCGAGAAAAATTCAACATTTAAACGGTGACTTGACTATACCGATTTTCCATCGTCATAGTATAATAGTATAATAGTATTATACTATTATACTACGACGATGGAAAACCGAAGTTGATAGTATAATAGTATAATTATAATATTTTGTTATACTAGCTATCAAAAATATAATAGGTAGCAAATTGTGTTTTTAACATTGTAAATTTATCTGACAGTGTATTATTTTAACCATTCACTAAATTCATTCGATTTTTTGTTTGTTTTTTTTGTGGTATTTGCATAGTGCATAAATTTTATTAATTTTTTAAAAACACAACTAATGCGTATGCTTGGTTATTTTTAATTGTTTTTTTTATTATGAATATACGTTAAAATTTTCAAAATAGGAATTATACCTACGTTCAAATAAAAAAAACTATAATTGGTGCTAACTTCGTCGCATGCGATGGAAAACCGACAAGGAATAATAGTATAATAGTAATATACTATTATGCTATTATACTATTGACGATGGAAAATCGGTATGAAAGTTGTCTGAGTTCGGTCAACTGAAATTTGGTTGGTTGAGTCACTTTGTGTGTTGAGTTAAACATGTAAACTTTAATTTAGTTGAACTGACAAATTTTTTCATACTGTTAAAAAGGCAAAAGGTTTTATACATTTTCGAAGTGGTTTTCAAATTATTTTAAATAATCTTTTAATAATTTAAATGTAATTTAAGAACAAAGTGACATTTGAACTGTCAGCTGACATCAAATAAAAAAGCCCCATGTAAACACCAACCCAATTTTTCAGTCAGATCACTTTAAGATAAAACTCAGTCAGATCACTTTCGGTTTAACATGTATCTTTAGTAATAGATAAATCGCTCACTAGTTTAAACGTTTTCGCCCCCACGTAGTTCAACATCTTTTTTTTCCTCTTCCTCTATATCATTTGCATCAAAAAATATTTCTAATCGATACTGATGATATATTATTATTATTATTGAAGGGCCATGTGGGCGATAAGCCACCTCGCACTGCGACCTAAAAGATCTATTGTGCTGGACCCTGCTCAATTATCCGTCCAGCCAATATTCAGGTTCTTAATGAACTTGATAATACTGCCAGCCGGTACGCGTGATACATACTATCTGGGCTTATTGCTCTCCCTCCTAGAGGTTTACTACTGCATGTATTTCCGCTAGAAAGACGGAAGCATTGGAACCCAAGGACTTCGATAAGGCTGTCCCACTCCCGTATATTCCTACTCCTGCCCCGTTGTAACAATTTAATTTAAAATTGTTACTGGGTGTTAATGTAATTTAATTTTTCTCCTCTTGATGATCATTAATAATGATGACCACCGCGTTGCGATATATCTGTTTGTATTGGGCCATTTAACGGTTTATCCCGGTTGGTTTTTTTCTCTGCTTTATTGAGAATAAGCGGGTGCATCAAAAGTGGGGAGATGGTTTTTTTTGTTGTCAAATGAATTGATTGGAAAATAATTTTTTTTTAGTCACTCGGGTCGTGATTTTTCTCTGATAACAACAAATTGGTTATCACAAAAAAAAAATATGGTGGTGTAAATATTAACAAAATAAAAATGATAAAAAATTGTAAAGATTGAAATGATAATAATAAAATCATTAAATAATAATAATGATAATTCTTCGGTGTATATTAATTGAAATTTTGTTTGTAGTATTCAATTTGATTTTTTTTTTGTTAAAATTGTAATCGGATTATTTTTTTTAAATGCATACAAAAAAAAATTGTGCGCTTTGAATAAAAAAAAAAATAAAGAAAACAATAATGTTTTAATTGATGAAAGATTTTTTTTGTGCCTTCAAATATTAAAGACGATTTTCCTTGGTTAAATTAGTGCAATACACGCTATTATTTCGGCGCAAGCGCATATGTCAGTGAACCGGTGAATTTTTTTTTGAGAGATTATCTGTTAGAAATCTAATACGTAGCATCGTACAAGGTACCTGAAACACCGCTGCTCAGATGTGCGCGACCGATTACAACAAACCGCATACCGTTGCCAAATAAAATAAACGAGCAACAATCACGGGTTGGAGTTATAATATATGAAAACGAGCTGTTCGAGCTGTACGATCAACAACGGTACCTAATCTACTATCAGCTTTATTTAACACCTACCACCGTGGTGTTTACTTTTATCATGGTTATGGTACCAGAAAATTCCAAATTCATCGAGTGAGAGCATCAGCTTATATAATAGTTTCCGCAGCAAGGACAGCCCAATTCCAGTAAACGGTAAAGCAGTTAAGATTTTAATTTTTTTTTATTATATAAAATTTATTTTTTTTCTCTTTCTTAAATTATTTAAAATTTCAACTTACATAAATATTTCTAAATTACTGTAAATTTTCACCATAGTATTTTCGTTTTCGCATCATCGCATGTCTTATTTTTTTGACGATAATTTATGATTTTTCTCTCCGCACTTTGATTTTTTTTCGTCGATTTTGATTTTGGCTTGACTATGAGCGAGTAAATTTAGGATGGGGGGATGGGTTATTGAGATGTAGCTGATCGAGATCGGATGTTGTGTTTTGTTTATTTTCCGAGTTATTTTAGAGTGGTTTTGAAAACGGAATACCCACGACCACATTATACCTCCGAAGACTGAGCTCAGGCTAAACCAAATTCCTCGGGTTTACAGGGGAATATTCCATTTGTAACCACTAACAAACACGTAATGTGTTTTATACTTACGTATGTGATAGTATTTATGTCCATACCGTAACACCGTATTCCGTTTGATTTTACTCTTACGAGTTGCTGGGAATTGCAAATCGCCTGTAGATCACCCAGCTTTATACAGGAAGGCTAAATAAAACTGGAGGTCACCAGCCATTCATCTATCGGCATATGCTGTTCCACCTTAGATTAGGGTTTTTTGTCAAGGTTTTCTCCTTTAGCGCCATACTTTAGCCTGTGCCAAAAATGTGCCAAATGGCCTTAGTTACCAGTGGTTGCCACGAGGAGGCAGCACGTACACTTGCGAATTGTGAACATGTTACCACTTACACAATTGTACCCATCACGCAGCTGCCTAATACATGACCAGAACAGCTCACGTGATGCGCACCCTACTGGAAGGTTACTGAGCTGGTAGATTAATCTACTCAACTTTGGTCCCCCCTTCCAATAGACGCCAAACCACCATCGATACTAACATAACGGCCGCTCATCATTTTCACAACTACCATAAATTCAGGAAATGCATCGATTCATGACGGCAAATTTTCTTTTTTCAACTTTGACAAAAATGTTTTTTTTTCTAATTTTAAGAAAAATTATTTTGTTTTAAATCCTCGTCACCACTGTAACGTTCTTACTTAGAATTCTAAATAGCGTCATATATATTTGTATTGTAGTTTAATAAAACTCGTGTTTATTCTTCAATTTAAAATAATAGAATGTTTATTTTATTTTTCCAAACCTTCTGACATTTTTATATATTTATTTTAGCTTCTAGCTATGGTAGGCTGAATGTATATTAGGTTGTAGTATTCGGACTAAGCCCATACTTACACCACCGTAATAGCAGTGCTGCAGTAGCTTCTCTTAACCTTCGCCGTATTATTCTATCGTTTACATTTATATTACGTACGTGAACAATTCATTGCATGTCTTATCAGCGATTCCATGGTGATTTATAAGGGTTGATAAGACTACAAAACGGTCATCTCGAATGTTTGTTACTCTTTGTCTGCCCGTACCTTGTTGCTTGGTATACAACCCTGTCACTATGTGAAATCCGGAACTTATTTGCGATTTAATCTATACTTTCTGACTTTAGCGACAAACTGAAAACGTAACACACTGACACAGCAAAATGTAAACTCAACAATAAAACGATTGAATATCGCAGAAAAAATTTCACAAATTTTCGATTATTAATTTAACGATATGATTGTTTTGAATGACCTAGAATTTGGTTTTTGTTTGATAGCTAGTGTGGTTTAAAAGATATTCGCATCGAATTTAGTTATAAGCCATGTTGTGGGATAAGTAGAAAAAACTCAGCCACCTGATTAGACAAATTTGCTATGGTAATATTTTCTGATTGTTCTGAATGACCTTGAATTTGGTTTTCCAGCTAGTGCGGTTCAAGAGGTATTCACATTTGAAAATTTAATTACAAGCCATGTTGTAGGATAAGCAAAAAAAACTCAACCGCATGATTAGACAAAGTATGTTATGGTAATATTTTCTAAAATTATTTTGAATAACTTAGATTTTGATTTCTGCTTGCACATGATTAGACAAAGAATGCTATGGTAATATTTTCTAAGATTGTTTTGAATGACCTTAAATTTGGTTTTTGTTTCATGTTTCCAGCTAGTGAAATTCCAAAGATATTCGCATACAAAAAAATGTTTTTAGAGTGGCCCGTTTTCTGTGCCGGGAGTGTAATTATGTAAAAAGAAAATATCTTTTACATGATATTATAATATGAACTACCTATGTTTTTACATGCCATCGAAGATCGAAATATCATTTTACATCAAGGTAGCAACCTTTAGAAATAAAACGAAAAAAAAGAGCAATTTGGCATCTCGTGTCAAATTCAGCTACATCAAATCTCTGCTTACCCGGCCTCTCCACCTAACATAAACTATGACACTACCATTAGCATTTCTATAAACAAAAATTTTAAAATGTATGTATATGATATCGTCATTTGTGCATTGTAATGTTTTTTTCGTGCCGCCGTGGACGCAGAGCGTATATTATTAATTATCTCCTCATCTCGTACCATCTCTATTACGATTTTGCAAACAAACTAGAATTTTATATTCCAAAAACATTCATTGCCTTTGTACAACTGAATTAATTTTAATATTTCATCTTTTTCGTTCATTTCAAAAATATTTAAATTATTAAAACTTAATTATTACCAATACTCAATTCAATATACGCGGGATTACAATTGTCGTTACTTTGAATTTGAGACATCGAGTTTCGTTAAATTGTTACAACTTTATGGTATAATTTATAACATTTCATGTCTCCACTAGCAAACCTGGTAAATATTAATGGTATAACTCAACGGTAGATTGCAGGTGGAGAAGCCGGGTTAATGCAATTGTTGTAAATTTTTAAACAAATATACGCTACTTAATAGGTTGCGGTCGTAGCGTGATTTTAATATTTTTTCTATTTCTTGAAATAATATTTATCTTATAAATATGCACAAAATTTGATTTTTAATTATTTTTCGCTAATCAAATAGGCGATTTCGGTAATAGATCCTGAATAACTTCATGCTAACTTTCGACCATTAAATTTATCCACCTATTTACGAACAAAAAAAAAATAACCAGGCTAATTTAGATGTTGTGGTTTTAATTTTTTTTTATAATTAGCTGTAAATTTAAATAAACATAAAAACGAATACATTATATGATCAAGATATGTGTTTTAGACAAATTAATTTGTGTTTCTTTGAATTATCTCTCCAAATTCATTTCCGTCTTTTTGCTCTCATATCAAAATTTATTCTTAACTTTTTGTATGTGATGGATAATTTTTTACCAACATAAGGAAAATTAGAAGTTAGCCTGAAGTTATTCAAGATCTATTTCTGAAAAACCTAATAGTTCGCTACTCCTTAGTTCAGTTCACAAAAATTTAAAATGCTTTTATCTTCACACCACGTAATGGAAACACGGTATTAATCGCCAAATGCGAAGAAAAACTATCTAGGCTGTTTATCTAAATTTTTGAGGATGGATATGTTTCACCTTAATCTCATATATAAGTAATTCCGTAAAAAGGATAACTTTACTTATCTAAGCTTGTGTCGAACCGATACACACAGAAAACTAAAAACATGTTATGTATTTTTCTTTTTTTAGAAAATATTCCCCATTAACTTTTATTTTTAATATTTTCTTGAATTTTGTTTTAAATTATTTTCTTATCTATTTTATTTTGTTTATAAAGTAAATTTTTCGTTATTAAATTACAATATACAGGTTCATTTTTTTTTAAATTTTTTAACAAATTTATTTAATATAAGTGTTTTTCTTTAAATCAATTTCATAATTTTTCGCGACAAAATATTTTCTCAGTGTTTTATATATATAATAATACATAATTTAATTTGTGTGTATGTGTGTAATAATTTGAAAACTAAAAAAGATTTGCAACAGTTTTTTTTTAATTTATAGGCATTTTTTTAAAGGCGGCTTTCTTTTCTTTCATTTTTATCTTTCATTTCTATCTTTAAAAATCATAAAAAAATGCATACGGTTTTTTAATACTTTTATGTCGCTACAAAGTCCTGCCTAACTAGTTCTGAGACCGATTTGTGGCAAACAATTTCCCTATCCTCTTTTGCTGTTTTACATAATCATAGTTCCCCAAATGTGATGCCACAGATTTTTTTTTGTGATACGTTAAATTTTGATAAAAGAATCCGTGGATTGGGGCGTGACTAAATGGTAAAATTATAAGCACGAATCTATGATTTTTAGTTTTTTTTTGAATGTTTTGCTATATTTTTGATAAAAAAAAAATGTTGTAAACAAAAACTTATAAGTAAATCTAATCGGCTAGTGAATTGAAACGATTTCCAATTGTCACTGGAGCGTTTGAAGGAAGATCAGTGGCCCGTTGGAGCCGTCCACCATGCTTTACTTCCTCAAAATTTGCATCAATTTTTTTCTTAGCTAATAGTTCCGCTTTTGTTGTTGCGCCTAGCGATGGGAAATATTCTTCATTCGATAGATCTGGAGCGACACGGTTTCTATTTCGAGCAGCGGCACCCCCCAAACTTTGACCCTGAAAAGACAGAAAAAATTAATTTGACTATTCGAGCATTTAGTTTAGGGATAACTAACTCCAATCTGGTTCTTGAATGCAGGACTGACATAGACACTGGACGTTGATTTGGATTTCACTTCCTCGACTTGAGCTGGTTGAGCAGGGTTTTGCTCTGATGGATTTGATTTGTTCCATGGCCCAGACGGCCGCCTGTCGGAATTCTCTGAGTTACCTTCCCCGTCACTTTGACCCTCCGACCCGCCATCATACTCATTTAATTGGTTTTGTTCTTCTTCACTAATAACTAATTGTCCTATCTTTAAATTTGAATAATCTTTTTGTACATCATCTTCCTCGAATTCTTTCCACTCGTCCACTTCTTTGACCTTTGCCAAGACCGAAAAACGAAGAAAAAAAAAGAGGTTAAAATAAAAAAATAAAAATTCAAGTCATAAATAAAGTTTGACTTAATATTATTAAAACTGTAGTAAAAAAACTTAAAAGACCATAATTTAATTAAAAATACAACGAATTTATGCAAAAAAAACTCCACTAAACGGCTGAAAGTGTGTTACTGACATCAACCAAATATGGCTGCATATGAAATACGCTTAATCATAAGCTCTCGACAACACGCTCACAAAGCACTTGCACTAAACTAGGCCTAATATTTACCTGTTCATGATTGTTTGTATCTTCTCCTGCTTCGGAATTTGTTAAAGTCTGACCTCTATCTCTTCTCGGTTTGACTTCAATTTTTTTTGACGTGTCTTCCAATTTCTTAGCCAACTCTTCAGTGGTTGCAAATTTTTTCCCTTTTGACGATTTTTTACGATCTTTCTTAGCAAAAAAATCATCTAGATCCGCCATTATTAATGTTTTAAAACGAAAATTTATCTTGTAACTGTAAATAATAATAGTGGGAATAAATTTTATACGCTTTGAAATTCGGAAAATATGATAATTTCTTTCTTCTTAAGTAAAAAAATAAAACCAGAACAAATATTACACATGGCCTTCTTACCTTTCGTCAGCAATTAGATTTTTGGAAGAAAATAATGAAAAATAGGCGCTGAACTGCTGATAAATGTTGACACATAACAAAAATGGAGAGCGCTGAAGAGAGAAAAATTGCAAATGCGCTTACAAAAAATTGAACTTGGTGAAGTTAACCATAATTTTTTGTTGCTGAATTGAGTTGAATTGTCGACATCCTCGTTCCACATACATATGTATTAGCACGTTCAAAAAAAGACCAAGTAAATTTTGTAATAACATTTGCAGATAAAATTCGTCAAACTTTTTCCGAACATGCGTAGTAAATTTATGTCAAATACTTTTTGTTTTTTCAGATCAATGTAAATTTTATGGTGTAAAAAGTACTTGAAACAAATTGATGTGGTTTTTAACGCTACTTACAACAACAAAATAGAAACTTCATTTTGTATTTGTCAAAGTTGTGAATACATAGTTTTTGTGGCTTGATTTTAAATCATTTTAATTGTTGTTTAATTATTTTAATCGTTTAAATAAAATTTTCAATATAAACAGTTTTTTCCGTCTCGATTTTTATTCTTTTAATTGTTGTGCTTAATTATTTTAATCGAATTAAATAAAATCAAGACACAAAAACTCTAATTGACAACTTTGACAACTAAAAGTTGACGTTTCTAATTTGTTGTTGTAGTAGATTTATGAAAAAGTATACAATTCGTAAAATTGATGTAAGAAGAACATTGATGTTTTTTGACCAATCGAATATGATTTTCGATGTACATCAATTTTTTTTGATGTTTTTGGACAAAAACTATTCAACATTATGTCGAATTCTTTTTGTTTTGTCAAATCAATGTAAATTTTATGGTGTTAAAAGTACATGAAACAAATTGATGTGGTTTTTGTCGCAACTAACAACAAAAATAGAAACTTCATTTTGTATTTGTCAAAGTTGTGAATACATAGTTTTTGTGTCTTGAGTTTAAATCATTTTAATTGTTGTTTAATTATTTTAATCGTTTAAATAAAATTTTCAATATAAACAGTTTTTTCCGTCTCGATTTTTATTCTTTTAATTGTTGTGCTTAATTATTTTAATCGAATTAAATAAAATCAAGACACAAAAACTCTAATTGACAACTTTGACAACTAAAAGTTGACGTTTCTAATTTGTTGTTGTAGTAGATTTATGAAAAAGTATACATTTCGTAAAATTGATGTAAGAAGAACATTGATGTTTTTTGACCAATCGAATATGATTTTCGATGTACATCAATTTTTTTTGATGTTTTTGGACAAAAACTATTCAACATTATGTCGAATTCTTTTTGTTTTGTCAAATCAATGTAAATTTTATGGTGTTAAAAGTACATGAAACAAATTGATGTGGTTTTTGTCGCAACTAACAACAACAAAAATAGAAACTTCATTTTGTATTTGTCAAAGTTGTGAATACATAGTTTTTGTGTCTTGAGTTTAAATCATTTTAATTGTTGTTTAATTATTTTAATCGTTTAAATAAAATTTTCAATATAAACAGTTTTTTCCGTCTCGATTTTTATTCTTTTAATTGTTGTGCTTAATTATTTTAATCGAATTAAATAAAATCAAGACACAAAAACTCTAATTGACAACTTTGACAACTAAAAGTTGACGTTTCTAATTTGTTGTTGTAGTAGATTTATGAAAAAGTATACATTTCGTAAAATTGATGTAAGAAGAACATTGATGTTTTTTGACCAATCGAATATGATTTTCGATGTACATCAATTTTTTTTGATGTTTTTGGACAAAAACTATTCAACATTATGTCGAATTCTTTTTGTTTTGTCAAATCAATGTAAATTTTATGGTGTTAAAAGTACATGAAACAAATTGATGTGGTTTTTGTCGCAACTAACAACAACAAAAATAGAAACTTCATTTTGTATTTGTCAAAGTTGTGAATACATAGTTTTTATGTCTTGATTTTAAATCATTTTAATTGTTTAATTATTTTAATCATTTAAATAAAATTTTCAATATAAACAGTTTTTCCGTCTCGATTTTTATTCTTTTAATTGTTGTGCTTAATTATTTTAATTGAATTAAATAAAATTGTCGATATAAACAGTTTTTCCGTCTCGATTTTTATTATCCTTTTGTTTGTTTGTTGTGTTTAATTATTTTAATCGTATGAAATAAATAAACAATTTTTATTTGGTTTAGTGCTCTTTTTATTTCTTTTTTAATTAATTAAAGCTTTAGCTTTCGAACCCTATTCGAGTTCATTTTCAAAAGCGTAATGAAAAATATATCAAAAATTCCTTCTTTTATACATAAATCAAAAAATAAAGCAATCACAAATTTTTATTAAAACTGACTTTTCATGGAAACGCCCAGCCATGTAGTTTGGAAAAAAAAACCTTGCTAATGCGCTTTCATATAAAAACGGTTGTACAATTGACTAAAAATAAAATTGCATGAGGCAAAAAACAATTTAGATGAACAAATCATCAATTTATAAATAAAATTGTTTAATTTATAAATATTAATTGGCTCATAAACATAAAACACTAATTTGTATGAAATAAATTTTTCAATATAAAGTTTTTTCCGTCCCGATTTCTTATCCTTTTAATTGTTGTGCTTAATGCGTGATTTACACGTTCCAGCAATGTTTTTCCAACTTTTTTTGTTGAGACTTATGTCAAATTCTTTCGGGTTACTCGAAATAAAGTAACTTTTTTATCTCCTAAAGAATATGAAAATATTTTTGTAGTTGTGTTGGTGTAAAAAGAGCAAAATAAAGTGAGGTTATGTTTTACTGTCAGTCAGATCAGTAAAACTTTTTTTATTTTGATAACAAAAAGATGGAACCAATTAATTTTAGCGCATTAATATTCAATAAACAACAAATGAAATATCAAAATGGAGTTTTATTTTTGTTTCCAATTCACTTTGACATTTCACATTTCTATGTATTTGTAAAGAGTAAAGCAAATCTATGAAAAAATCTAGAGTAAAGCAAAATGCTCTCGAGCAAAAAATAAAGTGCTTTATTTTCCCAGAAAGAATTTGTAATGTCAAATTGTTACCCTTCGAGTAAAATTTTTTACCCTCAGGGTGTTTTTTTTTCCGAAAGAATTTAACATTAGAGCTACATTCAATAGAAAATATTTACATGCGATAAAAAGAGAAAAGTATAAAACGAAAATGTCGGTCATGCTATAACTTTTTGGCGGTATAAAATCTACGATGTCGAATAGGGCGATAATACAACTTTATGTTTCAAAATTACAACTTTTCTGGCTAAAATAAAGCTTTTCGAAAGTAAACTTCCATTTTTAAACAAAAATTTATAAAAAAATAAAACAAAAATGTCGGGGATGCTATAATTTTTTGGCGGTATAAAATCGACAATGTAATTTTTGGCGAATGCCGCAGCGATACCACTTTATTTATCAAAATTACGACTTTTCTTGGCTAAAATGAAAATTGTTCGAACATAAATTTTAATTTTTAAATAAAAATTAAAAAAATAAAAATAAAGCGCTATAAAAATTTTACAAATCGCCATTTTTAATGTGTTTGTTGTTGTTTGTTTCCATAAAATATACTCGGGTCGAGTATATTTTATAGTCAAAAAAAAATTTTATGGAAACAAAGTTGAAAAAAAAAAAGAAAAAAAAGTCCAACAAAATTTTGTTTGTTTATATATTTGTTCTTGTCTTTCAAATGGAATTCGCGATATACTAATCTCTTCATTTTTTGTTGGGAAACATTGTTGGAACGTGTAAATCACGCTTAATTATTTTAATCGAATTAAATCAAATCAAGACACAAAAACTCTAATTGACAACTAAAAATTGACGTTTCTAATTTGTTGTTGTAGTAGATTTATGAAAAAATATACATTTCGTAAAATTGATCTACATCGAAAAAACATTGATGTTTTTGACAAATCGAATATGGTTTTCGATGTACATCAATTTTTTTTGATGTTTTTGGACAAAAAGAATTCAACATTAATTTTTATGAATTTATGTGACCAAAAATTAACTTTAACATCACAATGCGTCTTCGAATTATTACGATATTTAATTTGAAATATTTTAACTTTTTGTAAGGGCAAGGTAATGCACAATCGGCCAAAATGGCCGCAGTGCTCTGGGCAACGAAAACCCACCTTAAATAAAAAAAAATGGGCAAGGTAATTTCAGTAAATTGTTTACCAACATAACAAAAATAAATTTTACTATAAATTTGCTACGGCCTTTTTCCGAATGCAGTAAGTACATGAGAATGTGAAGTTGAGTTTAATCCATTAAATTTTTTTGTAATAATTTTGACAGAAGTGGAATAATTTTCTATTCCATGTTTTGTAAAATAAGTTTTATTGTACTATTTTATTTAGAAATAAATTAACGTAATACGGCTTAATTATTGTTATTGCGCGCTTTTGTTTATGAATATCATTACAGGTAGTATCACAATGGACCGTCACCGGTCTAAGTGTGCGTAAGCAGCCACTCCATTACAGATAGGTAGTGGCTGTAACATCGGACACGTCCCTACTTTAACTCTACTCCTACATTATGATTTTTTGCAACCCCATAAACGCCGCTAATTTGACATTTATACCGGTTTTACACCGTTTTAGCAAAACAGTATTATCCGGTGTAAAACCGATGTTTTGATAGTATAATAGTACAAATAAAATATACAATTTTAATTTGATAGCTACCAAATTTTAATACCTATTATATTAATTTTATTTTATTGTAGAAGGAAAATTTTTGACAGTCATAAACTAGTCTAGAAATATTTTTGTGGTGAAAAGGTAAAGTATCTTATCTCGAGATAAGATATTTTTGAGATTTTAACAAAATCATATTCTCTTAAAAATTAGCTATTTTTACAGCTAATCGGTTTGCCTGTAGCTATTACAAAATTCGAGTTATTACTATGTCCAAATAACTTATTTAAAAAAAAAACTATAAAATCAAAAGGGAAAAACATCTTATTTAAAAATTAAAATAAAGTTATCAAAAAATTCGGAAGCAAAACATTTTAGTTACATATACTGCCGTGCTAAACAAGTTTTACTGATCTACATTTTTGGCGAAATTGAGTTATTGATGCCAATTAAAAGGTATTAATATACTTTATATTTTACATAAATAAATATAATTAAATCTACTTTAATAAATGCATTATTAAACAAAATAAATTTCGCTTTAATCGAAAAAAATAGCAAATTTGAAGTAACACCGACTTAACTACTTGATATTAAACATGAAGCCTTATCTATGGCACAAATAAGGTCCTTTTCTTTCAAATATGTAAGTTAAGTTACTTTTACTTATTTTTATAATTGAAATTGCATTTATGGCAATTTAATAATTTTCATTTTCAATAGCAAAATTGACTTATTTGAAATTTTCTATACGCGAATTGAATCAATAATAACTTATATACAAGGACTTTTAACTTATCTTAATGTAATGTTATTCTGTACTACAAATGAACCACGTAATGAATTTACCAATTTCGGATCCTCCGGCAATCGGAAGAGATTGAATTTTTTTAATGGATTGTCAATTATTATAAGTCTTGAATTTTATTCTTGTGATAAAAAATATTAATTTTTAATTCAATTTGATTGAATTTTTGTAATTTTTCAGTTGACTGACTGACATGTTTTGAATTTATTTTTATAAAAAAGAAATGTTATGAATTAATTTAAACTACATACTAGATTTTTAAGCTATTTAAAAAACGATCTTATTAATAATTTTATGTTTTCAATAGTTGTTTTTTATTTTGTTATAAATAAATATAACATAGCAATTAAACTAGTCTTTTGTTACAAAAGTTTTACCAAATCCTATTTGCAAATCGTATTTCATAAAATCCGAGAAACTAAGGGTGTTTAAGGTCTGGGGGGTGTCTCATCATAAATTTTAGATAAGGTATATATTTTTTATATATAATAAACGATTTCAACTTCTCTAGTAAACATGACTTTGGTAGCATTTAAGGTTGTATTCTATAGTTTATTTTGAAAATAAATGTAACGATAAACTAAACATAAATACCTTACATGGCAGATAAGGTATATATTCTTCTTATTAACACAGGATTTTAGTTTTTCTTTTGTGATATAAATGACTTAATTGCACTTAAGTTATTTTTGTTTAGTACCAATCGACTATTTATAAAGCCTATTTAAAGTAAAAGACTAATTCTACAAATTATTAATTAATTATGTGTAATTTATTGTTATTTTCTCGAGAAACATATTATTTATGATCTAATGCATAATTTGAAGTCTTTGAAAGTAAATTAAATCCGCTTTTAAGCAAATTATTCCCCAAATATTTCGAAAAACTTTAACATCAATTTCCTCGAAATGCGATTTTTGCAGATCAGTAAAATATGTTTGGCACGGCAGTATAGAACAACAAAAAAATTTTAGTAAAACACCTTCTTCCTACATAATTTTCAGTGTTTCAAAAAAAAAAAATATATTTAAAACAACTTATCTACAAACAAGATATTTTTCCCTTTTATTTTTGTTGAAATTATATGCTTATTCAATAACTTATGTCCTATTAAAATTTATTGGAATATGCATAAAAATTTGGTAAAATAGCTTAAGTGAAATAAGATAAGTTATTTTAACAAAATTGTAAACGTAAAATAACCTGTTTGCATTTTTCTTAATTTTCTTAATTACTCTAATAAAATTTAAAGTAACTAATGCTTTAAAAAAAACTTGCATTGCATCATCTTACGAAAACCCTGGAAAAACTGGCTTATTTAGTCATATATTTTTTCACAGATTTATTTTAACCGTTTTTTTGCTCTCCTGAAAATTGTATAAAATCGAGATAAGATACTTTACCTTTTCACCACAGATTTATGTGTATTCGGAAATTATAATTTTTCATTATTTTGTTGTAATTTTCTGTGTTTTACGAATATTTTGTGCGGTGTAAAACCGACTATGGCAGATAGTAAAATAGTATTATACTATTTTGCTATTATACTATCTACGGTGAAAAGCTAGTATTACTTATATGAAAAAAAAAAAAAATTATAATAATCTATAAATTGCTCGTCTTGACTATGGCAGATAGTAAAATAGTATTATACTATTTTGCTATTATACTATCTACGGTGAAAAGCTAGTATTACTTATATGAAAAAAAAATAAAAATTATAATAATCTATAAATTGCTCGTCTTGTTCTGTACGCGTTACGGAGTAGACCTAAAAAAAGTGGATAAGTTAAGTCGTAATAAGTGGTCCGGGTACTGCGTAATTTCGTAAAAGGCCCATAATTTCGTGCACAGAGCGAAGGAGTTGCCTTTTTTACGATTTATAAAAAACACGTTGTTAAAAATGATTCAGGATCTGCTCGATATTATTTGAGCGATCCATAATTTGAGCGATCCATAAACGTGAGCACAATTTTAACAAAAATAACTTTAATAAATATAAAAATTACTATTAAATATTACCAATAACTATAAAATACAACAATTAATACTTTTTGTGAAATAACATAACCTATCCAGTGCCCCAGGACTTCCATCGAGAAGTTTCTGTGGGTTTTTTCTGGAAAAATATAACTCACTGGTCTTATAGATTGAAAGATCTGAATTTAAAAACAAACAAACAATAAAGTGTACATTTCCTTGATAGGATCTGTGTAAGGAGCGAACGAGACGGCTTGTATAAACATTTTGTTGGTTTTGAATTGAGACATAATCCAATGCCACCAATAAAAAGCCGTGAAAAAAAATTGGTATTGGTGTTAGTTAAGGGAATAAAGATTTTTATTTGTCTATGAAACCTAAAAAAATCATATGGGATTTTCCAATTCATTTTGTTTATATCGTCTTTATTTCAATTTATATGAACATTTTTATTTACAAATATAAATAATTTGATATTGAATATATCGAAACGTAATTTGTGATCATTTAATAAGTAATTTTGCATTTTTTATAAAGATATTTTTTTCTCAAAACATCATCGTTCTTCGTGTTCCTTTAAACATTTCATTTTCATATTAAAACTAATCTAGTAATCTACGAAATGAAATTTTTAAAGAAACACGTCCTGCCTAACTATGTTTGAGAGAAAAAATCAATTTACTAAAATGCAAAATTGTGTATTCAAATTTTATTAATTTCAATTAAAATTGTGTACAAGCTGCAATTCGATATATTTAATTTAAAATTATTTATATTTATAAATAAAAATTTTCCTTTATATTGAAAACAAAGACAACACAAAATAATGAATTTTAAAATCCCATAACATTTTCTTTACGTTTCATAGGAAAATAAAAATCTTTATTGCCCTCTCCGCAAACAAAGAATGGGAATCGGTAGATGAATTTGCTACGGCCTTACGGAAAATTTTCAACAACTGTAATTTTGGTCAGTTTTTAGAAACAGCGTTAAGGAATCAATTTGTTTTTGGGCTCGCAAAAAAAAACATTCAATCAAGGCTTTTAGAATCGGACAATTTGAAGCTGGATACTGCCATAAAAACAGCTCAAGCAATGGAATTATCAGCAATAGAAGGTGCTGCTTTACATACAACCACACAGCTCGCAGTAAATTTTGTTAAAGGTAAACAATACAATAAAAATTCTAATTTTGATAAAGATAAGATTAAGTTAAGTAAAATAAATACAAATAAAGTTCTTAAATGTTATCGATGTGGCTGTGAGTCACATTTGGCAAATAAATGCAAGCATGTTAACTCCATATGCAGATTCTGTAAAAAAAGGGACATTTGCCAAGTGTGTGCCTCAAAATCGCATCGAAAAGAACTAGTGAAACTAATAAGAAGGATCAAGCAAATTTTTTAGAGGAAGAAGAACCACAGGGTGATTCAGAAAATAATTTTGATGAACTTTTTAATATTGATGGTAAAGAAAACCAAACTAAATCAAAAAAAAATTACGTACAAAATAATTCAGTAGTTAGTTTTAATGATGATCCGAAAATTAAATCAAAATTTGTTATAACTTTAGATGTGGATGATAAAAAAATTTAAACAAAAAATAAAAATGAAAACTTAAAAAAAATGGAGGTGTGGCCAACACACGACTTTCTTTTACGAACAGAGAATTTTGAGAAATTTTTTTTTTTTTATAACTTTTTTTTAAATTTTTTTTTTTTAATTTTTAAATTTTTAAATTTTTTTTTTAAATTTTTTATTTTTATTTGTTTTTAATTTTTGGAAACATTTTGTTTAAGTAGTTTTTTGTAAACCTTATACTTTTTAAGATATTTGCAAAATAAATTTTCTGGACCAAGCGAGTGGCCACTTCCGATTAGCCGATTAGGAGTAAAATTCACTGGGACCCCCCAATTTATCAAAAAAGCTTAAATCTGAAGTTTCAGTTCGATTGGTTAAACCATCTGGGTTGTAGAGAGGACACAGACAGACTGACAGACTGACAGACTGACAGACTGACAGACTGACAGACTGACAGACTGACAGACTGACAGACTGACAGACTGACAGACTGACAGACTGACAGACTGACAGACTGACAGACTGACAGACTGACAGACTGACAGACTGACAGACTGACAGACTGACAGACTGACAGACAGACAGACAGACACCATTTCGAAACCCACTTTTTCGGACTCAGGGGACCTCAAAACAAATAAATCTCTAAAAATCTCAGGGTCCAAAATTTTCATGATTACTATACATTATTTTACTAGAGTAAAAGAAAGTAAAAGTATTTTGATCATAAAGAAGTTACAAAGTCCGAGATAAATTTAATTAGTTATTGTAATTCAAAAATAAATGTTATCGGTTATATTGTTGTCAAAGTCAGGGTTGATGGGTATACAAAAAATTTAAAGTTATACGTGGTTCAATCCGATAAACACCCATTGTTAGGATGAGAATGGTTGCGCGAAATAAATTTTAATTGGAATAAAATTTTTAATAACCGTCTAAGCGTAGGTGAAGTTTCGGTTTGCGAATCAGAGAGTATTTTGCGCTCATCGAATTTAGATAATTCAATCGAGAATATCATGTTAAAATATCCTTATATTTCTGATAAGTCGATCGGTAAAATAAACGGTATTCAAGTTACATAGATTGACACTTAAACCTGACACAATTCGGAAATTTTGCAAAGCTCGTCCGGTTCCGTTTTCGATGAAAGGTCGAGTGGAAAGAGAATTGTCTGAGTTAGTAGACAATGGTGTTTTAGTAAAAGTGGATTACAGTCGTTGGGCGACACCGATAGTCCCAGTTCCTAAAGCAAATAATAAAATACGTATTTGCGGAGATTATAAAATCACCGTGAACCCCAATTTAATTGTAGATGAACATCCATTGCCGACTACTGAGGAGTTATTTTCATCAATGGCGGGAGGAGACAAATTTACAAAGATAGATTTAACTAAGGCATTATTATTATTATTATTATTGGGGGGGCCATGCGGGCGATCAGCCACTTCGCACTGTGACCTAAAAGATCTACTGTGCTGGCCCCTACTTAATTATCCGTCCAGTCAATATTCAGGTTCTTAATGAACCTGACAATACTGCCTCCCGGTACGTGATACATACTATCTGGGCTTATTGCTCTCCTTCCTAGATGTTTACTACAGCATGTAGTTCCGCTAGAAAGACGGTAGCATTGGAGCTCAAGGACCTCGAGAGGGTTGGCCCACTCCCGTATATTCCTACTCCTGCCCCGTATTCCATTTGATTTTACTCTTACGAGTTGCTGGGAATTGCAAATCACCTGTAGGTCACCCAGCTTTACTACAGGAAGGCTAAATAAAACTGGAGAGTGCCTGGTATCCAGAGTCCGCATATTTTGGGCTGATTAACCTATCAGCCATTCATCTTTCGGCATATGCTGTTCCACATTAGATTAGGGTTTTTTGTCAAGGTTTTCTCCTTTAGCGCCGTACTTTCGTTTTCTCCTTTAGCGCGGCTAATATTTTTTTTAACTGTACTTACGAAAAATCACCCGCTGTTAGGATGAACGAATTGTTAAATGTAGTGTGTGAAAAAATAAATGAAGTTATGCGTATTGCTGAACGTATTGACTATAAATATATTGGCACACTTCAAATTGTCAGTGACCAGCTAACAATTATGCTTGGGAATAAAGTACGGTATTCGGAAAATACCTTAGTTAAAATCGTAGTTTGGCATCCAGTGTCATGCCGAGATACTTAACTGTGTTCGCATGCGATATTATTTCCCAATTTATAGTAATCGGAATATGTTCAAATCGTCTGTTTGTGAAGTTGATGTGAACTGATTTAGTTTCATTTAGTTTTATTCTCCATCTTTTTGTCCATTTATATACATATTTGAGTTATAGTTGATTGTTAATTCTGTGTTGATTCTACGTTGCTTTTCCCAACAGCTAAGATCGCCGTGTCATCTGCGAAAGTCGTCACTGTGTTGTTTTCTAATGTAGGAAGATCATAAGTCTATAGTAGGTAAAAAACCGGCCCCAATACACTGCCCTGTGGAAGTACTTGATCAATTGTTGAGTGTTGGTTACGAAAACCGAGCTGATGATTTGGGATCAAGCTTTTACTCTCGATTATCGAATTTAACCATTTTACCAGAAGCTTCTTAAAGAGTTTGGACATGACTGGCAATAGCGAAATTGGCCTATAAGACGAGGTTATGTGTGGTGGTTTCCCAGGTTTTGAGGTAATAATTACTTCTGCAATTTTCTACAAGCTTGGTACACATTTTATTTTAAATGCTGAATTTAAGTTAAAAGATGAAATTAACAACACCATATGCTTAAAAACATCTCCTGGTTATGACCTAATCACTGAGCATATTATAAAGCACTGCCAGATAAAGTGTTACGAAAATTATTGGAAGTAATCAACGCAGCGTCCAGACTAAAATTTGTTCCATACTAGTGGAGGCTTGCAGAGGTGATAATGATTTAAAACCAAACGAGCCTACAAACAAGGAAACACCTTAAAGACTGATTTTCCACTATATACGAGAGACGTACCAAGCACAAAAGGAACAGGTATTTACAACATTTGTGTTTAATACTGAAATCTTGGCAATTAGAGACAACGTAAAGGAGTCAACTAGTAAATTACAAAACGTCGCTAATTCATTGAGTAGTTGAACAAAGAAATGGCGCCTTCAACTCAACGAAACTAAATCTTTACATATAAACTTCACCAGCAAAAATGTTAATTGGTGACCTGTTCGACTGTATTCGCAACCAATTCTACATGCAAACAAGGCAAAATACTTAGCATGTTAAAAAGAAAATATAAGAATTAAACATCAAATATAGAAAAACGTATTGGCTCATACGAAGGAACTCTGAGCTAACAAAATATAATAAACTGTTCTTATATCGACAGCTATTGAAACCTGTATCAATGTATGGTATACAGCTAGGGGGCTCTACCGCAAGAAAACTAACATAAAAGTAAATCAAACCTTTCAAAATAAAGTCTTACGAAGCATGGTGGACGCACCATGGTACATAAGGAACAATAACCTTCCTAAGGATCTACAAATTGAATATGTCAGGCAAGAAATTAAGAATTATGCGAAGATAAACGTACATGTCCTTCGTCAACATCAAAATTCTGATTTGCGTCGAATGCTGATCAACGCGTACAGTTTAACTGAGAACTTTAAAATTTTTATATTTTTAACTGAAACGATTAACTGAACTGAACGTGTGTGGGGGTTTAACTGCACAGTTCTCAGTTTTTTGTCGAAATTTTGAGATGAGAGCACGTTTCATATAATAATTAAAACATTGAATTATACAAAACTAGTTCGACTATTTATATAATTTTCATTTGATTTAGAAGTAAATAAAAATTAACATCATGTCACGTAAACATAACCAAGTTATTGAGGATTTTATTGGAATACATATATAGATCCGAACCTTGTTTGTGGCAAGTCAAATGTAGTGATTTTCATGACCGTGCCGAAAAAGATGCTGCCTACAACAAGTTAGTGATTAAGTTAAAAGAAATAGAACCTGATGCTGAAAAAAATGTGTTACAGCAAAAATTAATAGCTTAAGATCCGCTTTTCGCAAAGAACATAGAAAAGTTGAAGGTTCAAAGCCAATTCAAGCCGGTTCTTTCGTATTTCGACCTGTTGGATTTCTTACACGATCAACACATCCCGAGAGCGTCTATTTCAAATCTGGACAATGAAATTGAAGAGGTAAGAAAAATACAATATGACTAACGTATATTTGTTTTTATTATAGTACCTATTTGTTATATTATTTATTTGTTTTTTAAAATGTGCTTGTTTTGCCATGGGATTTTGCCATCATTCATGAAATAGTTCATAAAATTATTTCTAATTTGTTTTGCATCAATACAAATTTTTCCTCGACGACATTGAAGTGGAATCATGTTTGATTGATAACTATCGCAACCAGTAGAAATAATAGACCCGTCATTACGATTTTCTTGATACAAACAGTTTGCAGGGGCGTATTTACGAGATTGATGTTCAATTAGAAAATTATGTAAAACACAAGTAGCCATTACTATCTTCTCCACATTGAATGGTTCTAAATTAATTGGTTTTTGATAAATACGAAACCGTGAGGCAAGTATCCCGAAAACGTTTTCGACAATGTGCCTTGCTCGAGATAATCGATAGTTAAAAACCTCTTTTTCGGTTGAATCTAATTTTCTTTGCCTAAATGGCTTTAAAATATCCGTTCTAAGAGAAAACGCATCGTCCGCAACGAAGACATATGGAACATTTTTGAAATTCTCGGAAACATCGTCAGGCTGAGGAATATGTAAATTCTCATTCACCAGATTTTCAAAGAAATATGTGTTCTGAAGAACACCGCCATCAGAAATCCGTCCATTTGTTCGATAAATTTTTCATGAAACAACAGGACATTCCTTCTATTCTCATGACACCACAGCATCCTCTAATTTTTCACAATTTAATAATGATGAATAGAAGATTGTGAAAACAAAAATTGATTTGATACTAACAATAAGTCGATTTTTTAAATTCATTTCGATTCATTTGTAAAAATCAAAAATGTTTCCTAATAAAAAAAAGAAATATGTTTTAATTTAATAAATATGTAAACTTTATATAAGGCGACACATGTTTCTGGAATAATTTTTCCAAGTGCTTGAGGGGATATTCTTGTAGAAAATTTGAGACACTCATATGCCCGTCCTGTTGCTAGAAATCTCAAGGTGAAAATCTCAAGTAGTTAATCTTTCACGTGGAGATATTGCTCTTCTCATGACTGTATGTTTCTTCTTAATCAAAGGGGATACTAATGAAAGCAGTTTTTCGTACATTGTTTCAGTCATACGCAAATAATTGAGAGAATCTAGTGGTTCTTCTTCACTTAATTCTTTTAATAAATTTATATGGGAAGATAAATTTCGATTTTGAAGCCAATTCTTGCACCACTTTTTAGAGTTTATTGTTATTTAATTTTTTTAATATTAAAAAAACCACACCGAGAGCAGCCAAATCGTTCCGCTCATTCAAATCCATGATAATAACTGAAGGATTAGACTGAACGTGTGTGTGCATCTCAGTTCACAGTTAAAACTGACAATTATAACTGCACAGTTAAAACTGTCAGTTAAAACTGTACGTGTGTGGCCTGCCTTAAATTTTTGTTTACTATTCGTACATAAAAAATAGAATCTCCTTTGTTTTCCTTCAAAATAATGTGAACAAGGTTAGGAATATAATTTAAATTACATATATGTTGATCTCTTTCTGTATTGGCAAGCATACAACCAGTACATACATTGAAGGTGTGAATGCCATTTTAATATATGAAAAGGAATATTCTAAGGCTCTTTATCTATGATATAACTACGTTTTTCTCGGCGTTTGCTTGTTAGGCGGTGTAAACGCGAGCACGAAAGCAACGAAATTATGTCACACTTTAAACGTTTATATCTGCGAAACTAGTAAACGTAGACTAATAAATGATACAGCATTAGGAAGCTTTAATGGTCCATGAAGAGACAAAGAATGTTTTATGCATCTTATCCTTACCTCATCGCCTTATCGGTAAAATGGCGTTAAATATTCAAGCCATATTTCTAGCAATTTTCTTCTACCACACGCCGTTTTAATTGAAATAACTTCTTAATTAATAATGACCGCAATACTAAGAGTCAAAGATAAGGGACGCATGTGATAAACCGAAAAAACTAAACTTATAACATTTTTTTATTGCATGCAAAAAAAAAATACAAAAATTTGGAAAAATTTCCAAAAACAACAGAAAACTTTTACAGAAAAAAACCAAAGTGAATACTCAGCTAGCGATGAGTCAGATGAATTCGTCTAAAAATGTCCGCTGGGTTGCCATGGGATATGAGGATGCAGACGATCAAAAGTCCGCGTTCCAAAACGCTTTTCAAGTAAATTCAACCATACAGCCACAACCTCAAGTAACCGCAATAGCTGAGTCAGCACATCAAAGATAAATGAACGTGCGCAAATGATTCATAATTTCCGCACACGTGGATCATAGAGTATCATTTTAGGTCGCTAATCTTCAAAATGAATAATGAATATGTTTTAAACTTTTACACCGATGATGTATTCTAAATCTGAAAAACAATTACTATTAGAGGAAGTAATATATACCTACGAGATACTTATGTAATGTGTGTATGTGGTCGATTGCGGTAAAGCTAGTCACAAGGTTTAACTAACGCTTTGCAGAAATTTTAGACATGAGATAACAAGTTATTCTCATGGCCAAACTGGATATTGGAAGTAATAAATCTAAATGGCGGCCATTCAGACTATTTAATCAGGATTTTTAAATATCGGTTTAAAGCAAACTAAGAAACATTTTATACTTATTTTTTGTTCATTAAAATTAAGTTTCTTAATGTTAGTGAAATGTTGAATTAAATTTGTTTCTAAAATTAATTCTAAAATAGGTTTTACGCCAGTACAGTATAAAATAATGACACTAAAAAAATTGAGGTTCCGATGTCATGACGAATGATATAAGCAGCAGTTGATTTTCAGAATAAAGCAGTTATATTTTGAAATTATGGTGACATAATAAACAAATATTTAAAAATTTACAAAACAAGCCACAAAACCACTTATCGTAATGACAATTCTCTTCTATAAGTCACATAATTTTCTTAATGTTTTGAAAATGTAGTTTGATCAGAATCACTTTCAAAACTCCCAAAAAGCATCATTGGCATTAATGTAAATTTAAAATAATAGTAACAAAGCACAAAACTTGTCTTTTGTTACTTGAACGAATGTCTATCACGAGGACATTTGAGAATGAAATGTTTGGCCCATATATTTTATGGGACCTTCCAACAAATATTTCATGAAAGCCGTAGAACATAGGCAGTTTGTGCTAACTCAATTCATTTGTTTCTTTCTTTGATTTATTTTTTACCGTCCTACTTTACGCCTGGAGTAGTCAAATCGAGGACGGGCGGCTACAGATTCCGTCTTTGAAAAACCACCTGCACATTGGCATTGCTAGCCAACCTGTAGTGCTGACATGAAAGGTGAGCCGGGGCCCATGTATTCTGCATTCTCAACAGGGGGGCATAGATGTGTTCATCTTCATCACCGATCGTAATCAGATGATGAAAAATCCCTTTTTCATCCCCCGCCCATATAGGGATTCGAACCCGGTACCTTCCGATCCAACCGCCGCAGCTTTAACCACTGCGCCGCTTGGTCTAACTCAATTTATAATTAAAAAAAAAATCTATTTAGAAAATTTTCCAATTTAAATAAGTAAGTGTTTTAAAACCTAAAGACCAATTTTAATTACTTTGCAAACGCAACCAATTTATACAAATGAATCGTAGCGCAATTTATTTACGCAAATGTAATTACATACTCATATCTCAATTTGAATGGTAATCTTTGATCGTGCGAATTATATTTAAAGGAAGACCCAGCGCGATTTTCTTAATTAATTAATTTATTTAAACAATCCTCATGTTAACAATATTCAACAACTAAAAATTAATGAATTTGTAGTACATGATTTTAATAAACAGAATTACAATATTGACATTTTCTGTTAATCGATTTTACTCTCGTATATGTAACCTATTTGCCAAAACATATAAGTATTTGTCTTCAAGGTTAGTTCACATTATTATCCTTAACCAAATATTATGTTTTACAAAGCTGCATAATTGTTTAAATAAATTATTAATAAAGTTCATGTATAATTACATCTTCAAGGTGCACACATCAGTGTATAAAATTCTTATAATATTGTAAACCGCAAAATGACCTTTATATAAAATTAAAACCATATCATAAAATACAAGAAATGTCTGATGATTGGAAATCAGTCGGTCACACTTTTTAAGAGCGACAATAAATCGCAATAAATTATAACATCGATAAATTAATACATTTTGTCATTTATCATACATTAATGAGGTAAATTAAAAAATAATTATTTACAATAATGTTGACAAAAACCGGTCAAGGCCTGAGTATAAATTTGGAAAAATTGTACAAAACCATAAGGCGATGTTTCCTTGTGAACTGCATAGTGGTACAAATTAGGTTGATTTAAACCTCTATGGTATCATATGTCAGTTTACATAGTAATGATTAGTAGTTAAGTGGAAACTGGTGTTTCATAAGACTAATCAAATCAAACATAACATTTTTTCTGTGCGTTGATTGTAATCATTTGTCTAAAGCTCGATTTGCTGCTTAATCTGTTTCTGCTCCTTAATGGTATTATACTATTGACAGACACAAAGTTTATCGCGATAATCTCAGATCGCGATTTCAATTTCATTTTAAAAGTGATATCAATACAAAATAATTGTACCTCTGTTGCGCTTTCTGTCTCTTTTTTGTATTTCAAGTTTATCGAGTTTGTACATTGTCGATGGTACCTATAAATCACAAATCTTAAGCTTGAACACGCATGCACATAATTAGTAAATTACATATGGTATATAATTTAGTTAAGGCAGTATTTGCAATTGTTTTCTACTATAGAAATAAATATTAAGTTCATGGTTAGACTACAAGTATATTATTTATTATTATTTCTAATGTTATATATTACTTTACATATTCAACATATGTATGTGTCTAATGTAATATGATTTTTCAAAGTCAAAATTCCTGCTACGCTCTTTAGACAGGAAAATTACTGCTACTTCTTGGATTTAAATACACCACCATTCTTTAAGCGTACCTAGAATACGTCTATATTTGCCGTACTAACACGTTTTACATATTTAAATACAGAAAATGCATTTTAAGAAAATCATTTAAAGTTTCGAAACTATTTTGAGACATAATATCAAAATGAACCACTTTTATTAAAATCTAAATAATATATATGAAACGATCATGATAGCTTTTAAATTCCATCATATAGTATTCATTGCTTTTTCGTAGGAAACGACTAAACGATTGGACCGCTGTGTTAATGACCCGCATCAGTTAACACCTCTACTGTACTAAATATCAACAAACGAGAAACTGGCACCGCCAAAATAACATCGAGCCCCTGCTAATCTATCCGGATGTGAGACTTAGGAACGGCACGCAACTTGTTGTTAGAACTTGTTGCTCTTGATGTAGAAACCTGATGGCCTAAAAGTGGAGACCATGGCCAAGGCTATTCCGAGACGACCTCGGATACCTTAGATTTTAAGGTAGTTGCTAATCGATTGTGTAAGCTTTGCTTGTGCAAGAAATTAGCCAAATTGTCGATAATCTAGATACAAACGCTCGCTAAAGTTAGCCAACCCAATGTTAAAGACGCTTTTCACTATATGATTTTAGGTCCATATATAGTTGCGACACGTAATTGTGACCGATAGTGGTGAGAGATTGATGTACCTTGTGATCGTACACAATCTCTGGGGGGCTATCACATTCTTTCAACAGTATAAGATCCACACTTGGAAATATGGACTCACCCATTCAAGACCTAACGAAGCCGAATTGGCTGCGTGCTAATTTCAAAAGAACGGGCTCGGTTGTCTAATATGTAAGAAGGTCGATAGAACTGTGAAAATCTGAAAAATGAAGTTAGAAAACATTAATTCCAAGATCTTTCCAGCAATAGCATTGTGGAATCCAATTACCGACAGGACGAAGTGAATTATTTTTGGAGGTTCTGAAATCTTCAATTGTTAATGCTACCCACCGAACCATAGGGCCGACTTTATAAACGCGAATAATAAAATAATCCTCGGATTAATCGGATTTTGAGTTGTATTAACGACGATAGATATCGGTTGATTTTACTTCATCCTCTGTTTTGTACTGCCATTTTCTAAAACAGCGGATAGGATTTTTTGTTGTTACTTTTTTTTTACAAGAAATGAGAAAAATTTGAAATTATTTATGAATAAAAAGATGGATTGGTTTTAATAATTACACAATACCAACAACGAACCTTTCGAACTGTCAAATTCAAAAAATTATAAAACCTATTCTAAGTTGAATTACTCTGTGAGATATTAACAACACCATTTTTTATCGGCAATCAAGCCCTTTTTAGGGGATAAAACTACCCCGTCGTTTAACCTCAACAAACGTTTCTTTTCTATATATCTCGGCTTCTGCCCCACTTTTTTTGATAAAACAAATTGGTAATTATTCCTCGTAACAAGTACAAGTAATCCCTAGTAAATTAGATTACGATGGTTGCATCTCTGTTTTTTTAGGGGATGAAATTACTTTTTTCGCAAATTAAGGCAGTAGCAAATTATTTCCAATGTAACACAGTGATTGTGAGCTAAATTTTTTGTAATTCTTGGATTGTTCATTTTAGTTACACTTTTTGGAATGCTAATATTGCAATATAATTTTTATTATTCTATATCAAAAAGTTTGCTATGTACTTACAAAATGAAAATTTGCTAATATTTTATGATGTCTTATTAATTGGGCAAAAGCTGAGATATTTTTGAGTATACTCAGCAAGAAACATCCTGTTAAATATTTAATAAGACGAATATGAAATAAGACGTGAAAATTAATAAGAAAATACCTTTAAATTAATAATTTTCTACTAAATTTAGTTTTGATTCAATAAGATCGTAGACATTAAATATTTATTACTGATCGTATTTAAGTCGTGCTGTTTGGAATATCATTTTCAAAAGACCGTTCTGATAAATGTAATATTGTCTTCATATTATTTAATAATAGTTTTAAAACCCCTTCACTTTTACTTGAATTAATAAGATTACAAATTTTATTTTTGGTTAAAGGACACTGAAAAACATTTACTGCGTTTTATTTACGAATGGCGTTCGTTAACCACAATTCATACTATTAATGTAAAAATTTATACATAAAATACAATCACAAGTTGTTAGCGTATTAGTGCAACTTGTATTATTTTATCAAATAATTACATTTGTGAACAATTCATAATATTTATGAATAAGATCATGTAAGAAAATATATGTTAAATACTTATTGTTCGTCGTATTAACGAATCTGGCAGTAAAATACATGAATATATGTATAATTCGGCTCTTAAATGTGCGTTGAGTGCGTATGTTTTAGAAATTTGCTTTTGTCATCTCCGTTTCCAATTAGGATTTTTCATCACCGTAAATCAAATATTAAAGTTTTAGGCAGAAGTGCTTACTGAAATTTGTCTTACGAACATCCGTTTATTTTGTTTAATTTGTGATGAATAAGAACATTTTCTTCAAATTAATAAAATAAATTTTAATGAAAAAATAAATTTTTGTGTGTTGAAATTCAGGTAAATATTGTATTTTATATTAGTTTTGTACGTATACAAAAGTGTTTTCGTTTTGACCGCGACTTTATCGGAATTCTCATTCCATTAAATTAAAATGACAACAGTTTTGTGCAGAAAACACTATTTCATAATATAAATTATGTATAAATTTATAAGTTATGTGATATACGGGACTAGAAATTTATTGTGTTAATATTTTTACTTTTTGATTGTTGCTTGCAAAAAAATTTCAAATATCAGAGATGAGGAAGGAAGACAACACGAGCCACCATCCACCTTATAAATTTTGCTCAACCTGTAAGTACAGCACCTGGAGAAGGCCAGGCATTAAAACCGCTTTTGGGGTATTGCGAACATAAGGTAACAAAAATAAGCAAATAAAATTAAATGTGAGTGTAATTTAATTTATTGAATTTACAGAACAGAACATCACTATCATAGTTTTAAAAATATTGAAAGTTCATACACAAAAAAGGCGTTCTCAAGAATACCAAAATGGGAGAAGTTTTGGAATTCAATTATCAATATGGCGTTTACTGCTCCTGTTGTATTTTTTATTAAAATTTAATACAAAATATTAGAATTAAAAGCCTAACATTTCATCAAATTCTATTTAAATCAAATAAATTAAGCAATATTATAAAAGGAAATTTTATGTTTTTTATTATTTTTTTGTACTGCGCTGTATAAATTTTACGAATTTATTGATAAAACCACCCAGAAATACGTTCCTATTACGAACCCTACATATGTCTTATGTAATTTTGTTTATCAATTATGAACCCGTTCCTACATACAAAATATTCAATATATTTATGAAAATAATCATCATATTTGTGTATTATTCTTAACCACTGAGTATGCCGTTCTTCCTATAAACGAATAATTTCGTATGCACAAATAATGAATTTTTACTCTTATATAGTATGTATGAATTTATTCGTTAATATGACGTAACATTTCATTATAGTTACGAAAAATTTCATGTTATCTAACTGCATTAAAATTATAACATTTTTCGTATCTTATATGAATAAATTCATAAATATTACAACGTAAGTAGTCAAAGTTAAAACACATTTTTTTATGTGTTTCACCATATTAACGTATGACTTTCGTACTGTTAAAGAAGGGTCATATTGGCTCAGTTTTAACGAATTTGTCTTACTATTAATGCAGTTTTTGTCTGCATTGGTGTAGGATTTTTTTCATTGTCTGGTGCGGTCTGATAGCTGGCTAGAGCTCACGGTGCGGCGTGGGGTTTTCCAGACATATTCTTATACTAGAATAACCGAACGATAAAACAACAAAATTGAAGGAAGTAGGGAATTAAAACTATTTTTGCCACGGCCTCAGTAGCTCAGAAAATCATAAACCAGGTTTGATCGTCCAGGAGTGACAGGTTCAATCCCTTATCTCCTTATCATCGGGCCGTCTACCGGGATGCTGATCCCCAGTCGTGGCGTTTACCGATGCCGATCATGTATGGAAGGGCACCCTGATGACAGACCCAACGAATTTTTTTTATTTTTTATTTAAAATAAATTTTATTTATTTATTTTATGTAATTACAATCTAGTCTCCTGGACTAATGAGCAATTTGTTTCTGACTTAATTTACTAACTTAAATTAATCTATGGATTATTCCCATTGGCGTTCCATAGTGTTTGGTAAATTGAAGTAAACCACATCTTTGTTGTGGATTTTAGATCAGCATAATGCTGCTTAAACTGACAATCACACCAGCTCAAAAGGTTTGGTTCTTTTAAGTCTGCGAACCAAATTCGTGATGCTTAGGAGCTGAGTTGCCTCGATGTTCACATGTTGGCGGAGCCTTTCTTCGTGTCTCCGTGCTTTTTCCTGGATTTCATTTAAGATGAGGTTCATTTTAAGGTCCCTATGAAGGTCATTGTTCCTGACATACCAAGGTGCATCAACTATGTTCCTTAATACCATATTCTGAAATCTTTGGATGATATTTACGTTGCTCTGTTTGGTACAACCCCAAAGCTGAATACCATAAGTCCAAATCGGTTTCAATATTTGCTTATAAAGTAGAAGCTTGTTGTATGTTGATAAAGAAGAGTTCCTTCCCATCAGCCAATACATTTTTCTGTATTTAAGTCTTAATTCTTCACTTTTCTTCTTGACGTGTGCTTTCCATCGTAGTTTAGCATCCAGGGTCATGCCGAGATACTTAGCTGTGTTCGCATGCGGTATTATTTCCCGATTTATGGTAATCGGAATATGTTCGATTCGTCTGTTTGTAAAGTTGATGTGAACTGATTTAGTTTCATTTAGTTTTATTCTCTATCTTTTTGTCCATTTATATATTTGAGTTATAGCTGATTGTAACTTCTGTGTTGATTCTTCGTTGCTTTTTCCAACAGCTAAGATCGCCGTATCATCTGCAAAAGTTGCCACCTTGTTGTTTTCTAATGTAGGAAGATCATAAGTGTATAGTAGGTATAAAACCGGCCCTAATACACTGCCCTGTGGAACTCCTGCATTGATTTCTTTCAATTCAGAAAATGTATCATCTAACTTAACCCTGAAGAACCTTCATCTTTCAAGTATGATTCCAGTATCTTAGCAAATTGCATTGGTAGAAGATTCCTTAACTTGTGGTTAAGTCCTTCATGCCACACTCTATCAAACGCTTGTGCAACGTCTAGAAATACTGTTGAACAGACTTTTTTGTCCTCTAATGCTTTCTCAATTATACTGGTTATTCTGTGTACTTGATCAATTGTTGAGTGTTGGTTGCAAAAACCGAACTGATGATTTTGGATCAAGTTTTTACTCTCGATTATCGGATTTAATCTTTTTACCAGAAGCTTCTCAAAGAGTTTGGACATGACTGGCAATAGCGAAATTGGCCTATAAGACGATGTTATGTGTGGTGGTTTCCCAGGTTTTGGGATCATAATTACTTCTACAATTTTCCATAAGCTTGGTACACATTTGATTCTAAATGCTGCATTTGTAAGATTGGTGAGTTTCACCAGAGCTTTCCTTGGCAGTTCTTTTAAGATTTCTGCAGTAATAAGATCGTACCCAGGAGCTTTTTTCATATTCATATTAGCTGTTATCTCACGCATGACTTCTTTTGGTGTTGTGGGTAGGATTTCTTTACTTTCTTGCACAGCTTGTTCAGTTATTATCTCGGCTTCCAACGTTTGGTCTTCATGTGGCTGGAATATTTTTTCGAGGTGTTCGGCAAATTCTCGAGCTTTGTCTTCATTATTTCTAGCCCATTTTTCACCTGCTATTTTTATTGGGGGAATCTGCATTATTGGTCTTTTGATTCTTTTGGTTGCTTTCCAAAGAGAATAATCAGTACTGTTATCATTAGTTAATTTTCTTAAATAGTTGCTGATTGATTCATCTTTCAATTCTTTGATCTCTCTTCTTAATTGTTGAGTGAGGTTGTTCAAATGAGTTTTATCTTGGGGGGCCCTTGTTTGTTGCCATACTCTTCTCGCTCTTCTTTTTTCTGCGAGGAGTTCCCTAATTTCCATAGGGTAATTGTTTCCCTTGATTTTCGTTTTAATTTCAGGAGTATTTTCCCAAGCTGATTGCTGTATATCGTTTACAAATTTGTGAACTTCTTTGTCTAATTGTTCTTCAGTCTTTAATGGAACCATTAAGTTAATTTTTTCTTCTAGCGATAGTCTAAAGCATACCAAATTAGTGTGATTATTTACTAGGAATGGGTTTCTTTCTTTCTGAATGATTTTTTCACTTAACGTTAGAAGTATTGGTGAATGATCAGAGTTTATGTCGTGGCTTTCATCTACTTGTACATAATTTACAGATATGTTCTTTATTATAAAGAAATCAATCAGATCTTTGTACGGTACTTAGGTGTATAAGGTACTTTGTTTGGATCAGTTGGCCAGTAGGTTGGTTTTCCAGTTGAGAGGGCTTCACAACTGCATTTTCTGATAGCTTTTAGGAGTTCTTTACCTTTAGTCGTTGTTAATCTGGATCCCCAGTGGACATTTTTTGCATTAAAGTCTCCTCCAAGTACAAATCGTTTTCCTAATTTACTGAGGAACTCGAGATAATCTTTTTCTTTCATTGAGTGCTTCGGTGGGCAGTAAATACTAGCAATACAAATAGAACTACTTTTGGATTTGACAATAACAGCAGTTGCTTGTATTTCTTCCGTTTCATATTTTAACTCCTCATAGTGATGAATACTATTTCTAATTATAACAGCACTACCTCCTTTAGCAGTGTTTCCAGGGTGAATAGTGTGATATATTTGATAATTTTTAAATTTAATGTTTGATTGTCTAGTGAAGTGTGTTTCCGTGATGAGACATACATCGATTTTTTCTGTGTCCAGGACCACTTGCAGTTCTTGTTGATGTTGCATCAGTCCATTGGCATTCCAACATAAGATTCTAAGATCTTTGGCCATTTTTCTGTTTAGGGATGGCTCCCTTAGTGCTGTACTCTAGTTTCTGTAATCGCTCATCAAATGTATTTAGCCTGCTTAAAATTAATTTAAGTGTTTGACTTATATCGTCATTTTGAGCAGTTTTTCCTGGATTTCCGTTGCTCATCATTACTTGAGCATAAGTCATTTTACCAAATTGTCCTTGAGTAGTTCCCGACACTCTACGATTTACTTCGGGTCGGTTCATCTTAACCGCTTGTTTCCTGAATGAACTTGGATTTTTAGTAATCACGTTCTTATTTTTGATATTTTGCAGTTCAATAGTAACGCTGCATCCTCTGTAGTTAGCCGGATGGTTTTCTCCACAGTGAACGCATTTAGGTTGAACATTTTGGGCTTTTACGCAATGTTTGGTATGATGTTTACCTAAACATTTGACACACCTAGGTTCCCTGTTGCAATATTTTTGTGTATGTCCATAGGCTTGACATTGTTTACATTGTGGTATAAGCTTAGATCTTCTTAGAGGCTGAATAACCACTTTGCACCCCAAGATGTACTTAATTTGATAAATTTTTTCGATATCTTCTTCAGTATCGAAGGTCAACATAAACATGTATCGAAGGTCAACATAACCGATGCCGATCATGTATGGAAGGGCACCCTGATGACAGACCCAACGAATGAAAACTATTACAATGGCAAATTTTTCTCTGATTTGGGTAGAGAAATACCGCGTCCACCACGCGATACTAGCATAAAAAAATATAATGTTATTTAATAAGAAAATAGAAAATATATAATCATGTAAAAGAAATGTAATCAAAAGGTAAAAACAAACCATTATGAAAGTAAAGCAAAACAGTCGCGCTTAGCTAATATGAATTTTTAACTAACTATTTAAAGGTCCCTCAAAGTGAGGTCCGAGAGAGAAAAGAAAAAAAAAATTAAGATTTAAATCATAAAAAATAAAAAAATTACATTGTTATTAAAATTAAATTTTTTTTTTTTATATGAGTCATACCTTGTGGCCCGTCCGGCCTTTTCAGCTCCCTCCACTGGCGCAGGAACCCCCTCTCAACACGCAGCGACCTGCAGGTTGGTAGGAAGGATTTCTGTTACACATCCAATTACCTCAGATATAGGTAACGGTAAATGGACTACGTTATTATTAGCCCACTGAGAATGCTTAACTGCACCAAACACTATCGAACCGCTACTCCGTTTTACTACTCACAAAGTTATTTATTGATTCTTATTTATTAATTACAACACAAAAAAATAGAATTTTATGTGCTTTTTTTTAACTTTTTATAAAGACACAGTTCTTAATTATTATCAATATTAACTTGACGAAACATTATATTATTCAATTATTATTTATCCACCAAACCAAAAAAAAATGTACGTTCATACCAAGTAATGTACTGTTATATGAGACGCCGATCAATCATCAAGAAAAAAAGGGGGGAAATACCAAATTTCACTCAACACAGTTATAATAGAGTTTATTTTTTACGATTTATTTATTTATTTTTTTCATTTAATCATATCCCATTTTTATTTACCAATATCAGGAAAAAAAAACAATATTTGTAATAACTAAGGTAATTTTTAACTGTCTATTGTCGACTTAACAAATATATATTTTTTTTCGACTACACCTTTTCACATTCCAGTTTAGTTTCACATTCCGTAAACAAAAACGAGACTTACTGGCCTTAAAATCTAAATGAGACTGTCTTTTTTTTATTTAATTTTTATTTTCTTCTCCGACAAAAAAAAATCACGCGATTCAAAAAACACCGAACACTTATTTTTCATGGGTTCCCGTCGCGTCAAGACGAACTATTGTTTGTTATCAAGACGAATTATTGTTTGTTATTGTCATCAAGACGAATTATTGTTTGTTATTGTCTGATAATGACTACTGAAGGTAGTATTGGTAACTAAATGATGACGGCAACGTCGCATATTACTATACATTTATTTTCATACAAACACATATTAACTTTTTATTTGTACACTCTTGACAAAAATATTGTACATGTTCAAATTCATTTTGGAATTTAATAAATAAAATTATTAAGATAATTTCAATTTAAAAGGTGTCTTGATGTTAAAAATCGAATTGTGCCTTAATATTTTTTTATTTAACGTGTTGTAAAACATTGAAATACATAGGCTTATTCGTATTTTATAAAACAACAACAAATATGCCATTTTTTGGTCCGCGAGTGTAATAAAGATATTTTATAGATCTTTTCCCCAAAACCAACAAAAATGGTTATATAAATGTTTATAGACATTTTTATTGGTTTTATTTTGTCAAACGCAGTGGTTTCTTTGTCGGAAACTAATGTGCGCCGCAAAGCATATGACATCTGGTTTTCTGGTGTAAAATTAATTAAATTATAACATTAAAACTAAATAAATTAAATTATTAATTACATTACACTGATTTGTTTATGTAAAGGACATGCGATTCATTGGTCATGTTTCCTCGGGCAAATTTGATAAAAAATATCATGATATTTTTTATCACGTTTTGCCATAAAACGCACTCATTTATCACCAAAAAAATCCTAGAATGTTTTTGGTTTTACCTCTCAAAAAATATTGTTTTTTTATACAAAAGAAATTTAATTAATAATTTTAATTAATTTCAATTTCCATAATATATACATACTGGGAATATTTAACAGTTTAAAATACCACAAAAAATTATAATTAATTATCTTTAATAAAAAAAATCAGAATAAATTAAATTGTTTGACATTTAATTTTAACTTTTGTTTTTATTTTTTCATTTTCATCGTTTCCTCGGGTTTGACATAAAATTTAACGGAATGAAGTTAGGGGCATAAGTAATTGACGTGCAGTATCATGATATTTTTTATCACGTTTGACCGAGGAAACACTAGGATTGTCATCAAAGATTTATCTCGAATATGGCGAATGAATCACAAACATTTAGCGTATTTTGTTGAGAAATTTACAACAACAATTGCACTAGGCAGAGAAATTAAGTAATTCAAAAAATAATTCAAATTATTTAATTAAAGATTGAACGAATAAAGTACTTAAATATTTGGCAGAGAAACAGGAGAATTAACATCATAAAAGATACAAATTAAATCGAAAAAATAATTCTCGACTTATTTTTTTGAAAAAAACAATAATTCCCTAGTAATATCCGTACATTACAATTTTTTCTCAACAAAATATGCTGATTGGTGTTGTAATTTATGCTGTTGCTACAAGAAACATACACATAAATAGCTTTCGTTTTATTTGATATTATTAAACGGCGCTGCCGTGATGTAAATTGTTATTGTTTCTTATGTATTTTTTGTTTTTTTTTTTTTATATTTCATAGGAAAAAACCAAAACAAATTACATTAGTGTTGGTTGTTTTTTTTATTGAAGGCTTATATGTACACAACTAACACTATGGCCAGTATTCACTTTGTACCTTTAAATTTTGTATAGTTCGTCTTGGAATTATAGATGTTTTTGAAACAATAAACAGAGAGAACTCGATTTTATGTTAGTGAATTTTCTAGTTTTCTTTTCAGGGGAGTTAATTCTCCTGATATTATTATACGGCGTTGCCGTGATGTAAATTGTTGTTGTTTCTTATGTATTTTTTTTTTTCGTATTTCATAGAACAAAACCAAAACAAATTACATTAGTGTTGGTTGTTTTTTTTTATTGAAAGCTTATATGTACACAACTAACACTATGACCAGTAGTCACTTTGTACCTTTAAATTTTGTATAGTTCGTCTTGGAATTATAGATGTTTTTGGATTTCCCATCGAAAGAATATTCCGGAAGAAACAATACACCAACGAAATTAATCAACACACCACACCGCATGTACTATACATACAAACAAAAAAACGTATCGATTTTGTTTTTTAATACAAATTTCGCTTTATGCAATCGACAATTCTATTTTCTATGCTCAATAGACAGATATTAAAAAAAAATATGTTTACAACAAAACAAATTGGATCAATTGCAAAACGCACGCGACATAAAATTAAGCATAGAAAACAAACAGAACAACTACATGATGCGCATGGGATATATCTTATATATAGGACAATAATTTGTTTTTTCTTCTATTAAATGTTTACGTCACAAGGGCTGTCGTAACAGATATTAATATTAATTTAATGCCAAACACTTTTAATTGAACGGGATTTCATTCTTGACAAAAAGGTCGAGTATATCTGTCTATTTTTTCATAAACAGGCTTGAAATATTTTGTAAACCAGGAGGTCTACTATGAAATTTTCGACATCGCAAATTTTCGACGTTGTCGACCAACTCGACAACGTCGAAAATAGCTATTATGAATTTTTCGACAATATCGAAAAAAAATAAAAAAAAAATAAATAAATATAATTTATTAATTGAGCGGAAAAAAAAAAAAAAAATTAAAATATACGTTACGAACTGAATAACTGAAATTTTTTTATCTCACGATTTATTATTGAACACGCGTATGCATTCATCACCTCAAGAGCAGTCGCATATTGTTCGACTTTATCGAAAACAAAGTTTCATAATAGGAAAATTTTCGATATGATCGCAAAAAAGCGCGTCGAATAATTTCATAACAGCTAATTTTCGACGTTGTGGAAAAAGAGCGCGCGTCGAAAATTTCATAATAGCCCCCAGTTTAAAAAATGTAGTTTCGAGAAAAACGCAAAAGAAAAGAGTACGGCGTCAGCGTCTTAAAACCAAATATTTCAAATTATTTACAAAACTACTATACAGGGTGTCCCACTGGTACAAGTCCAAACGAGTAGGGCGTGTAGCTGGATCAATATCATGAAAAAAGTCCACTATGCATATGCCCGGAAATGAACCCTTACCCACTTCAATTGCATTTCAAATTTTTAGGATGGCACACTACCTTGAATGATGTAAATGCCAATAACTCTTCTAAAAATTAAGATAACTCAATTGTTTTTCTATAATTTTAAAGGCACAGAGTGCTTCTTTCTTCTCTGGAAGTAGGAATACCTTGTGTTGAAATCTCAAGCCTTTTTGAGATTGTAGAAGTTGTTTGAATTCCGAACCCAAACTACACGAGTTTGTTCTTGGTATCACACACAAGATTATTTATTGATCACACCACACGATTAAGTAATTATTTTCAACTTTACCAGTCAGGCAAAATGAAACACATTCTATCCAAAAATACAACAATAAAAAATGATTATTTAAGCTTGACTAACAGAAACAGAAAGATTTATTGTAAATACAAAATAGCAATTTGCACTCGAGAGTAACAGTATTAATTAGAATACATTAATAATTCTCACGAATACAAAACAAATTATTTATACATATATAGGTAATTTAACTTAGTACATGATGTATTATATAAATTACAGTACAATCAAAATATGATTTTGATTAGGGCTGTACTTAGTTGTTATGGATCTTTAACATTCTCCGCGCCTTGAAGGGATTGTTCCTTCAATTTCTCGTCTTCTCGAGGCAAAGGACATAGTTTCGTTATTGCTCGTACCATAGTGCCGGTAGATGTTTTAATTGTAGCCACTCTTGATAATTTATCGTCACCATAATGTAATTTGATGATTCGAGCCAGTCGCCAATTCAGAGGTGGCAGATTATCTTCTTTGACTAACACTAAATCTCCAATAACCAAGGGCTCAGTTGGTGTCATCCACTTGCGGCGATGTTGTAATTCGGCAAGGTATTCCTTCGTCCACCTGGACCAAAATTGCTGCTGGATCTGTTGGACTAGACGCCATCGGCGGATAGATGAAACCATTTCAGTCTGAATATCAGGCTCAAGTATAGTGGTGAGAGGACGTCCAATCAGGAAATGGCCTGGTGTAAGTGGCTGAAGATCATCTGGACTTGATGAAAGTGGTGTTATTGGCCGCGAGTTTAGGATTGCTTCAATTTGCTTGATGACCGTGTTTATCTCCTCAAAGGTCAATGATGCATCGCCAATTGTCCTTTTTAATAATAATTTACTGGACTTTACTGCGGCTTCATGGAGTCCCCCAAAATGTGGAGCAGCGGGTGGCTGAAAATGCCAGGTAATTCGATTTTGTTGGCAGTATTTGATGACTTCTGGATCACGCTGCTGAGACGTGATTAAATCGTTTAGTGTCTTCAGTTGTGAGTTCGCGCCCACAAAATTTGTCCCATTATCAGAGAAAATATTTTGAGGTAATCCTCGGGTGGCTATAAACCTTTTCAAAACGCCAATAAAGGTTTCAGTAGTCAGGTCCGACGCAACTTCTAAATGAACCGCCTTTGTTGAAAAACAGATAAACACTGCGATATATGCTTTGCCTGGTCGCTTGCCTCGTAGTTTGTAGTGAATGGAAATCGGTCCACAGAAATCCAATCCAGTTGAAGTAAATGGGGGGGCAATGATTGTTCGTAAAGTTGGCAGATTACCCATCATTTGTTGTCTTGATTTCGCCCTTAATCGAAAACATCGGAAACAGTGTCGAAAGGCTTTTGAAACGAGACGTCTTCCATTAAGTGGCCAATATTCCTCACGGACTGCGGCTAACAATGCTTGTGGGCCAAGATGCAAATATCTATAATGATAAAAACGTAGGAGATTATAAGTATATGGATGTTCGGGAGGGAGTAGGATAGGATGTTTGGATGTATAGGATAAGTTAGACTTATTAAGGCGACCACCAACACGAATAATATTCTTCTCGTCTAAGAATGGAGAAAGGGAAATAAGACGACTCTTTCGTGAAATGGGATGTCCCTTCTGCAGATCAGCAATCTCATTCCCGAATGCTCTCCGTTGTATTATCCTGGCAATCAATAGCATGGACATGTTGAGTTCATTGGATGACAAGGGGCCGGACCTGCGTTCGTTGTTATTTCTCACGGGTCTCGCATTATTAATAAACCGGTTAACATAAGCAATGACGTTACACAACGATCTGATGTTGTTGAAATATTTGATGCTGTGCAGAAATTCTGAAGATCCATCGGTTGCTGTAAGTGCAACCTTGTACTTTCGCCGCTCGGGTACGTCATTATACGATTCGACTTGCGCTGGTGATTTATATTTATCTGGCGATGATAAAAACGCAGGTCCATTGAACCACAATGTAGATTGTAGAAATTCTCTAGGCATGAGACCACGTGAAACAATGTCTGCTGGATTCAATTTTGATTCTACATGATTCCAGTTATCGATGTCTGTAAGCTGCTGAATTCCTGCCACACGATTTGATACGAACGGTTTCCAACTAGACACCGAAGACTTGATCCAGTACAAAACGATTGTAGAATCGGTCCAATATATAGTGTGATTGACCTTGAAGTTCAGGATCGGAAGGATTCGGCTAATTAGACTGGCTAACAGATGAGCAGCACAAAGTTCTAGGCGCGGAATGGTCGTCTTTCGTAGTGGAGCTACGCGAGATTTAGAACACAATAATGATACAATAACATCACCATTCTTGTTAACACTACGAGTGTAGATGGCCGCTCCATAAGCAGACTCGCTGGCATCGGCGAAACCGTGTAAATCTACTTCGTCTGGTGAGTCTTTTTCAAACAGATGACGTTTTACTTGAAGTAAGTTTAATTTCGGAAGCTCAGCTCGATATGTCGTCCATTTGGTGTAAAGTTCTTGAGGCAAAGAGGCATCCCAATCTTGTTTTAGCTCCCAAAGTTTCTGCATGAAGATTTTTCCCACAGTGATAACTGGTGATACAAGTCCTAGAGGATCAAAAATTCGGGCAATGTCGGAAATAACTGATCGTTTAGTAATTCTACCTTTTGCTCGGTCTTGCAGATTGACATGGAAATGAAACATATCCACATCTGGTTGCCAATACATGCCTAAAGTTTTAACGAAACTAGAATCATCCAGATGAAGAAGCTGTTCACGATCCGTATCTAACACCTTTAGTAGAACATCAGGCTCGTTCGAGCACCATTTTTTAAGTGACATACCAGCCGTGCCTAACATTTTAATGACTTCATGTTGCAACTTCATAATCTCCTCTTTTGAGTTCGATCCAGATAATATATCATCGACGTACGTATCTGACATAACAGCTTTGCTGGCAAGTGGAAAGGTTGATGCTTCATCGATCGCCAGTTGTTTGAGGCATCTGGTGGCCAGAAAAGGTGCAGAGCTCGTTCCGTATGTCACAGTTTTAAGCCTAAAAGATTGAATAGTGTCACTAGAGTTATTTCGCCATAGAATAGATTGGTATTTTGTGTCTTCGTGTGCTACCCAGATCTGACGATACATCTTAGATATATCCGCACTAAAAACATAGATATGTGAACGGAATCTTATAAGAATACTGAAGAGCATGTTTTGCACAATCGGTCCCACTAGCAGTATGTCATTCAACGATTTGCCAGAAGATGTCTTCGCGGAGCCATCAAATACTACTCGCAGTCTAGTAGTTGAGCTATCTGGCTTCAAAACGCAATGGTGTGGGAGATAGTAGTGATCATTATCTATGTCTTCAGCTTCAAACGATTCCATATGGCCCAAACTTAAATATTCGTCAATAAATTCTCGATACTGGTGACTAATATCAGCATTCCGAGCTAGTTTCCTCTCCAAACTACAGTATCGCTTTGTGGCCGTAACTTGTGAGTTCCCCAATGAGATTGGTGATTCTTTAAATGGCAGTTTGACAATAAATCGGCCTTGATCGTCACGTTTATATGTTTTAACAAAATTCTCTTCACATATTTGCTCGGATAATGTGTAGGCCTCATCTGTAGGTTCCACTGTTTCTAATTGCCAAAACTTTTGTAGAACAGTCTCTAAGGTTGGTTCCTTGGTTATACTTAAATTGCAGAAATTTTTTGCACAGGTGTCTACAATTTTTCCAGAGATAATCCATCCTAACAGAGTGTTTTGGAGAAGTGGGAAACCATCGCCTAATCTGATCTGACCAACTGTTAGTAATTCCAGGAACAGCTCAGCTCCAATGAGCATATCGATTTTTTGCGGAATATGGAATTGAGGATCCGCCAATTGTAAATTTTGTGGTATTTCCGATGGGCTGCATTTTAACGCCACTGATGGTTGTAGATCGGTTATCTTTGTAAGAATATGAACCGTGATGTCAGTAGAATAACCATTTATTCTAGATTGAAGTGTTATGACGCTGGAATTACGACTAGTAACAGACGCGTCTCCTATACCACCAATGGGAGCATGCAATTTGACCTTCTTAACCCCTAATTGTGTGGCAAAGGCCTCTGTCAAGAAGTGGAGCTGCGAACCAGAATCGAGTAATGCCCTGCATGGAATTGGTGTGCCTTTATCATTCAGAACGTACACTATAGCGGTTGAGAGTACCACGAAACCCCTTGACTTTGTAGAATGTTTTACAGTTGCATTAGCTGACAAAGATGATGAACCTGTAGATGAAGCTATCTGCTCATGTTTCTCATTTAAAGTGGTAGATGGGAATTCCGGATGAATCAATGTGTGATGATTTAAATTGCATTTGCGACATTTATCGGTTATCGGACAGTTCTTGACTTGATGGTTTGGCTTTAAACAGTTATTGCACAGCCCTAGTCGGCCTACTTCCTTTTGCCGATCTGTTATTGATAACGTTAAAAATATGTTGCAACGAAATATGCTGTGACCCTGTTTGTTGCAGAAAAAGCATTTATATTTTGGTAAAGCGAACATTGCAGTGGATCTAGTTCGTGGAAGTAACAGCTGAGACCTTTGATTACGTGCAACTGTTGTTTCTCCTGACGATTGAGTATAATTGTCCAACGTTTGACAACGACGGTTCAAGAAAACAAGCAACTCATCAAATGTTTCTAGTCTATCACTTGGAGCTTCATTATTCCATTTTTCGAGTGTGTCGGAATCTAACTTCGAACAACATAAATGGACTATAAGATCATCCCACTGCTTGGTAGGTCGACCAAGTGTAGTTAAAGATCGAATGTGTGCATTGAAAGTGTCAATCAATTCTCGAAGGCGTGGTCCATTCGGTTTATCAAGCGGCTTAAAGCTGAATAGCTTACGAAGATGATCTTTGCATATAATTTTTTTGTTTGCATATCGAGAAGTTAGGATTTTTATAGCTTCCGTGTAATTTGCGGGAGTGGTTTCTAATGATTCAATTGATCTTGCAGCTTCCTTATCAAGTGATGTTTTTAAATAATGGAATTTGGCTAAGTCATCTAGAGCAGGATTTTTATGAACTAGTGATTGAAAGCTCTCAAAAAACTCTAACCACTTTGTGATTTCACCCGAAAATGTTTTCAATTCAATTTTTGGGAGTCTGATTGAAACCGGTTGATGGTTTGCTGTACTTTGCTGTAAACTTTTTCCTTCAACACAAAAGCGGATGTTATCAATTGCAACCATTAAAGCGGGTTTCAATTGAAAATACATTTCTTCAATATTTGCCCGGGTGCTTTCATCGAGTTCGGTTTCATCTAACTGCTCAATGCTGCTCTGTAGTTTATTAAATTGTGTAAAATAGTCGTCAATGCTATTCAACCGCAACTGTAATTCGGGAAGAGAAGCCTTCTTTAAACCTTCGTCTACGAAAGTCTTGACACGCTGGATTTGGTTCATAACTATTTGCCTTCCCTGAATTGCTTTCGCTAATTTCGCCTCAGTGGTAGTCATTTTAATTGTATCAAAGCACAACACAAATTTTCTCGAAATCACGTAATAGCTTTCACAAATAACTGCTTTAATATACCGGTTAACTGAAGTTTCCGTTATTCTTTTCACTCAATTAAATTAAATAAAAGTCGCTTACCGGAATGAATTCCTCACTATCAAAGAACAGCTCTTACTATGGTTCGCTTGCTAACACTGTTACTACGCACGTTTGTAGATTTTTTCGTTTCTTTTATTGTTGAAGAGTTGAGTATCGTTTGTGTTGATTGAAGACTGCTGCAACGGTGACAATATCCAAACAAAATCCCGTAGATTGGCTGGTGAAGAATGATTGAAGGTTGAAGAACTACGCTCTGCTACCAAAAATGTTGAAATCTCAAGCCTTTTTGAGATTGTAGAAGTTGTTTGAATTCCGAACCCAAACTACACGAGTTTGTTCTTGGTATCACACACAAGATTATTTATTGATCACACCACACGATTAAGTAATTATTTTCAACTTTACCAGTCAGGCAAAATGAAACACATTCTATCCAAAAATACAACAATAAAAAATGATTATTTAAGCTTGACTAACAGAAACAGAAAGATTTATTGTAAATACAAAATAGCAATTTGCACTCGAGAGTAACAGTATTAATTAGAATACATTAATAATTCTCACGAATACAAAACAAATTATTTATACATATATAGGTAATTTAACTTAGTACATGATGTATTATATAAATTACAGTACAATCAAAATATGATTTTGATTAGGGCTGTACTTAGTTGTTATGGATCTTTAACACCTTGCATCGTATTTTCTATAAAGAAAACATTGGTGGAATTAAAAAAATTGTGCGAGAAATAATAAAAAATTCATTAAACTCATTTTTTCTCGAAAAACTCACTTAATAATTTTTGTTTTTTATTTCAAATGTAAATTTAATAGACTATTTAATACAAAATTGCTTCATCGTTTTTTATCTAATCATGTATAGTTTTTGAGATATTAACATTTCAATGTAGTACTTAATAATTTATTGTATAAATTTCTAACAAGCATAGTTGCAGTCGTCTTTTAATGGCAGCAGCCATTTTGAAATTTCCTAAATTTTGTTTTATTTTGTTGCCGGCATTATTGATTCGATCAACCAACTGCTCCCTAGTCTGAATGTTGGTTTTGTAAACTTCTCCTTTCAAATATCCCCATACATAAAAGTCTAATGGTGTTAAATCTGGAGATCTAGCCGGCCAAGCTATAGGTCCGCTGCGACCAATCCATTGCCCTGGATAATTTATATCAAACCAATTTCGAACTTGTCTTCGATGGTGTGCAGGAGCTCCATCTTGTTGATACAAGAAAGTATTTCTCATCTTGAGTGGAATTGAATCTAGCACAGTGGGAGCTGTTTCATTCAAAAATTCAAAAAAGTTTTGTGAGTTCAATCTTTCAGAGAGTAAAATTGGCCGAATAAAATTATTTCCAATTATACCACACCATACATTAACACTAAAACGTCTTTGAAATGATGATTCTCGCTTAACGTGTGGGTTTTCTGGTTGCCACTCATGAAGATTGTGGAAATTTGTTATTCCGTCCCTCGTAAATTTCGATTCGTCTGTCCATAAAATGGATGGCAAAAATGAAGGATTATGTTCCTCGTTGTTTAACAATAAACGGCAGAAATTTGTTCTGTTTGGTAAATCGACTGGTAATAGTTCTTGCACTGGAGTGTAGTGGAATGGGTGTAGATGGTTTCTTCGCAGTACCCTCCAGACTTTATTTTTGCTAATACCAAGTTGTATCGAAAGACGTCTCGTGCTAATGGTGGGATCTCTTTGTACTGAATTCAAAACTTGTTCGTCGGTATTGACTTCGTATTGAATTCGGCTAACATTTTCGTACCTATTCATAGCGGACCAATGTTCCTCGTTCTCGTAATAGTCTGTGAACTGTTTCAAATATTCTATGATCTGGCACCAGCCTACCTGGATAACGGTTTGCGTATTCACGTTCTGCAGCTCGTCCATTTCCGTTACATAAACCATAAATAAAATGGACATCGGCGAGTTCTTCGAATGTGTAGCGTAGCATTTTATTATTTCTGATTACAAACGCGCAAAAAATTATTTTCAAAAGATTAAAAACGATTTTAGCTGTACGTTTACTAACGATTAAAAAGATTTAACAAATGCAACATATGGACATGCATACTAAATTGTTGTTTTTGTTTAAAACGATTGCTTTGGTTTTTCATAATAAATTTCTTTACTTCTATAACAACTGGTTTTTGTAATAATTTTTTCTCAATAAGTACTACACTGAAACGTTAATATCTCAAAAACTATACATGATTAGATAAAAAACGATGAAGCAATTTTGTATTAAATAGTCTATTAAATTTACATTTGAAATAAAAAACAAAAATTATTAAGTGAGTTTTTCGAGAAAAAATGAGTTTAATGAATTTTTTATTATTTCTCGCACAATTTTTTTAATTCCACCAATGTTTTCTTTATGGAAAATACGATGCAAGGTATTCCTACTTCCAGAGCAGAAAGAAGCACTATATGCCTTTAAAATTATAGAAAAACAATTGAGTTATCTTATTTTTTAGAAGAGTTATTGGCATTTACATCATTCAAGGTAGTGTGCCATCCTAAAAATTTTGAAATCCAATTGAAGTGGGTAACGGTTCATTTCCGGGCATATGCATAGTGAACTTTTTTCATGATATTGATCCAGCTACACGCCCTGCTCATTGGACTTGTACCAGTGGGACACCCTGTACGAGTATATGTTTATATGTGTAAAATAAAAATTATTTTATAAACTTAATAGCTGTGTTAAAAAATGTTTATTTTTATACTGCTAAGTTTTTGCCTTGTCAATCAAAGTTCGAGTCTCTGTATTGTGAATAAAACAAGCCACTTCAATTAATCACAAACGAATTTATTTATTAAGCACACAAAAAATAATACAACACAATTTATTAACAAAAATTCAAAAAATCACTTATTATAAATTTAATACAATTTTACTGTTCACTTAAAATTTTTATCTTGCACTAATTCACTTTTTTTAAATCACTTTTTAATTCACTGTTTAATCTCCACAATATCGGTTTCCAAATATTAATAATCCAATTCGATCTTGTTCGCTTTTTGTTTACTAAAACCAAATCTTCCAAAAATTTCATGCTTTTTCCAGTAAGAATAGCATAGAAACACGGCTCTCCATTTTATTATCGAAAACAAAATATCGCAACAAGAACATCACAGTAAAACTATAGCAAACAAAATAAACGCTGGACAGAGATTTTCAAAGCGTTTTATTTGAAGGAAAATTAAATCGCAAGGATTAATATAGCAAAACAAAAAATGTTGCTGGCAAAAATGTCGCAAACACAAATATCGGAAACCAAAAATATTGCATAAATAAAATGTACATTTTTTGATAATTTTTGACGTTAGGATTGTGTATTAATTAATAATAATTGCTTCGTCAACCTTGCAGACACAGATCAAAGAGTTTTTTTTCGCCCTTATTGCTTCTTCTGATAGTACCACAAATGTTAAAAAAAACAACTTTTGTAAATATAATAATTTTTTAACGCATTTTTAATTCGTTGTATACCTTAGAGGAAGGGGGCTGCCATGCGCAAGCAGTACTGCACTAGATCTGAGTGATTTAGATTTACTTCGGTGTACTGAGAATTGGTACAGCGAAGGTGGACATCGATGCTTTATTGGTAGATCAATGGAAGGCTGCATTTAATTTTCCTGGGAGACAGGTAATATTTAATTTATGTATTGGTATTATTTTAAGGTTCCTTATTATTATTATTATTGTGCCCTTCAGCCATGTCGGTGTTCAGCCACCTCGCACTGCGACCTAAAAGATCTTTTGTGCTTGGACCCTGCTTAATTATCCGTCCAGTCAACATTCAGGCTCTTAATGAACCTGATAATACTGCCAGCCGGTACACGATACATACTATCTGGGTTCATTGCTGTCCCTCTTAGATGTTTACTGTATTACGTCTACGTACTTCTGCTAGAAAGACGGTAGCATTGGTACCCAAGGACTTCGAGAGGATACACGGGAGTGGGACCCGTATGTTCTTACCCCTGCCCCGTCTTCCGTTTTGATTTTGCTCTTACGAGATGCTGAGGAGGGGACATAACATTAAAACTACCTTTATTAAAATTTAGTGTGTTTAATTTAGTAACGGGGATACCCGTTACTAAATTAAACACACTAAATTTTAATAAAGGTAGTTTTAATGTTAATAGGCCGCTTATTTCATAACTTGACATTTTGGCCCCTTCTGAGAAAAATATATTTTTGGGGTCATTTGATACCAGTCCTACTGAAATTGACCACGTATATGGTGAGCCATCTTTTATGGGGGTATGTAAACATTGAATGACTTTAAAAAAAATAACAACCGATTTCTATATATGAGGTATTTTTATTCAATTTGGTCCTTTGCAATTTATTTTGATTATTTTTTGAATACAACATCAATTAAGTAGCCGCCTTTATTGGCCAAAGCAAAATGTGCCCTTTTTGGTGCGTTTCCCATTACCTTTTTGAGCATCTCGGGCGGTATAGCGATGATTTCGGCGCGAATGTTTGCCTTAAGCTCGTCAATGCTCTGAGGCTTGCTGGCGTACACTTTGCTTTTCAAATAACCCCACAAAAACAAGTACGAAGGGGTCAAATCTGGAGATCTGGGTGGCCAGTCAATGTCGCCTCTTTTTGACATCAGACGTCCTGAGAATTATCGTTGCAGAAACTGAATTGTTTGATTTGCAGTGTGGCATGGCGCACCGTCTTGTTGAAACCAGTAACAGTCAAGACCTTTTTCACGCATTTGCGGGCAGACATAATGAGCCAATATCCTTTAACACTGTGTGCTGTTCACAAAAAACAGTTTTTTATGTTTTTGAAATTAATTATAATTTTAATTAATTTAATTTATTTAATTCTAATTTATTAAATATAATTTTTATTAATTTTAATTTATTTAATTCTAATTTATTTAATTAATTTTTCAATTTATTAAATTTCATTTATTTAATTTTAATTATTAATTTTTCAATTTATTAAATTTCACCACCACTGTACACGCGTACGTTTCGAGAATTTTAAAAAGACTGTTTTATATTAACCAAAACTGGAAAACTCAATAAATAGAAATGAAAGAGACATCACGACGTTTTTCTTGTTGTTCTTGTTCTTGAGTTTTGAGTATGCATGCTGTGAACGCCAGGTGTCTGGTTCCATTTCGCTTTCGGAAGATGTCGTTTATTAAAGTTGAGAATAACAACCATATGTGCGTTTTTTTTACAATTGAGAAGTAAGCTTAATATTTAAATGAATGAGTTGAATTGCAGTTGCTTCGATCGATTTCACAAATAAATTAAAAAGTTGAATTTATGTTTTGAGTTGTAAATAATTTATTGTGGTGGATGAGACGCCACAATCCACCGATATCGATTTCCATCGACTGTTTCGTTTTCTCTGAAAAAAATATGGCCCAATGATGGTTTTGGCGCAAACGCCGGCCCAAACAGTCAAATTTTTGTCATGCAATGGCGTTTCGTAGATCTCGTGTGGATTCTCCGTTCCCCAAATGCGATAATTTTGCTTATTAATGCCGTCAGAGAGTGTGAAATGGGCCTCGTCGGTCATCAAGACGACGTCGAGGGCCGGTGGCAATATTCTTTGTGTTAATTGCACTTTATAGAAAACAAATGAAAATTATCCCTCAAAATGCGCCGCAAAGTGGTTCCACTGACGCCAAAATGCTGAGCGCGGCGACGATAAAACACTTTTGGGTTCTGGGCATCGCTCTCTCTGACCGCTTCAACCAGTTCATTGAAACGTCCTGGTCGTTGATGAACATGGGCATGTTGACGATCACTCACTGTCCCGTGCTCAACAAAATTCGACACCAAACGATGAATAGTGTCGTCGGACGGTGCCTGTTGGCCACGATATTTTCGACGATATACACGTTGAGTTAACACAACGGATTGACTATTTTCAATGCACAGCGTCACTATTTCAGAGAACACTTTTTAGGTTTTCCAACTAGAACTTTTTAGATTCTGGGTTAATTAAGAATATTCTTTACTGAAAATGGTTTATTTCTCCTGGAAATTTGGGAAGTCATTTAACAAATTTAAAGACATAGTTTAAACAGGTAAACCTAGGATAGACATAGTTTAAAAATCTACCAGTTCCATAATCTTTCGGTGGAATGCGCATCACTCGAGCTGTTCTTGTCATGTTTTAGGCAGCTGGCGTGATGGGTACAATTGTGTTAGGGGTAACCTGGTCACAATTCGCAAGTGTACGTACTGTCTCCTCGTGGCAACCACCGGTAACTGAGGCCGTTTAGTACATTTGACCATTTGGCACAGGCTAAAGTGCGGCGCTAAAGGAGAAATCCTTGATAAAAAAACCCTAATCTAAGGTGGAACAGCATATGCCGATGGATAAATGGCTGATAGGTTAATCAGTCCTAAGTATGCGGACTCTGGATACCAGTCGCCCTCCAGTTTTATTTAGCCTTCCTGTAGTAAAGGTGGGTGTCCCACAGGCGTATTTCATTTCACAGCAACTCGTGGGAATAAAATGTCAAACCAAGGAAATAAAAATAAGGATGGTGACGCTCCTAAAGCGACACTCACCAGCGATAGTTCCGCAGTGGTTTTCGAGGACCTCGGCCCCCTTTCCGCTAAGGGCGCTGTGGAGCTCTCGATGAGTGGTCCATCGGATGGGAAGCTCTGTTCGGTGCTTGAGAAATTAGTTCTCAACTCCGACATGAACACCTCAGGAGATGAGGATTCGGCTCCCATAAGTGAGGGTATTTTCTCTGTGAAAGCAGAGGGAAGTATGAACGTCGGGGAGGACCCAAAAGGTAAGGTCAACACGGGTGAGTACCTTTTTGAATTTCTGATCTCAAATTATGTAGATATTGTCAATAGGAGAAGGAAACCTGCTTTTATAAATGCGATTAGGCAAGAGGTCCTAGATTTGACACTTGCTAGTCCGCATTTCAGCGACTTGGTCAAAACCTGCCATGTGTCTGAACAGGCCTCATTATCGGATAACTTGCACATCAGATTCGATTTGGCGGCCGAGACCATGCAGCGGCAGGAAATTAGAATTCCAAAACTGACCGACTCTCTCTGCCCTCGGTTTTGGAGAACATAGAGTGTCCAGAGGGTTTGGAGTTCGGTTCAAATCCGCTGCATAATTCTGTACACTTGGCTTACGAGAACAGCTGCTCGGTTAAGCGAAGAGAGTACACAAAGATGGTCCCTTGGTGGAACGGGACGCTGGGTAAACTGAGGAAAAAATCGAGAAGATTATTCAACAAGGCTAAACGCACCGGTGAATGGGGCAAGTATAAGATGGCCTTGACGGAATATAATCTTGAATTAAGAAGATCCAAAAGGGCTACCTGGAGGAATTTCTGTAAGAAAATTAATGAATTGCCCTCTGCAGCTCGTCTCTAGGAAGTCCTATCCAGGGATCATTCAATTGGTTTAGGACTTCTCCAGAAGCAAGATTGAAGGTTCACTGAAAACCGGAAGGAAACCTTAGAGGTACTGTTAGATACCCACTTTCCGTATTCAGTAGTGGTAGGAGCCCAAGATGACCCGCTTTATCTTTCAAGTGAGGTGGCCTATGCGACTCACAGTAGGATCTGGAGTCCCTCTGGGAAAATTTTCACACCTAGCTAGGTGCGATGGACTATTGAGTCTTTCAAACCTTTCAAATCCGCTGGAGAGGATGGTCTCTTTCCAGCTTTACTTCAAAAAGGTACTGAGGAAATACTCCCCAGCTTGATCCAGAAGATGTTTCGGGCAAGTTATGCTTTTAACTATTGTAACATTTGGTGTTACAATCGTTAGAAAAGTTTCAACCTCACATTATTATTATTATTTTATTGCCGAACCGCGAAATTTCATCGTTTCTTCCTCATCGTCTCCGGCGGTTTGGGATTTTCCCTACGTGTGTTTAGCGCTTCTTTGCGTCAGCCCGCGCATCGTGAACAGCGGCGAAAAGGGTTGCACTGTCCTGAATTTTTTTTTTGTATGTGGCTGTTGGTAGTGCAATTGAACGAAGAGAGAGGGGAAAGATTGATAACAAATGAACATAAAAAAAAAAATAAATAACAATTAACAAAATTGGTAATCGGAGGGGACTTTTTTTCGAGTCAGTCAAGATTTTGATCTCATGAGTGATAATAAGCCGAGTGCGTGCAGAAACGAAAAATATAATTGAATTTCATTTTATGTATATAATTCTGCAATAAAGTTTTTTTTTGTATTGGTTAAAATTTGAATTTTGGTTTTTTTTACAATTTGCGAAATTCGCTAGTCATTTTGTAATTTCTTTTTTGAGCCATAAATAAATAAAGAAAAGAAAATTTATTTGGAAAAATTGTGATCAAAATTGTAATGTTTAATCGAAAAAAAATAAAAAGACAAAGAAAATAAAGAAATAATAATTTTGCATTTATATGAGTTTGATTTTTTTGAGTGCATGAAAAAAACCAACAAAACAGATATTAAAACAAAAATAATAAGAAAACATTTATTAAAGTGGCTAAAAGCGAGTGCTAAAAGCGAAGTAGTGAATTGAAAGTATAAACTATCATTCTGTGCAAGCCTAGTGAATTAAGGGCTGAGCAATACGGTTGTTCCACTGATTGCCGTTTTAACGCTTTGGATACTGGTTACTGCGTGTGGCAGATTTACGGTATATCAAACCCGTGATCTGACGGTTTATTATTACTGTTTGTATACGTGGTAATGAATGCAGTGCGGGGCAAATATAGTTGTTCGCTAATTGCTGTTTTATTTTGCTATTCTGATACTGTGTTATTCATTAACGTTTGGCGAACTACGGTGAAATAAAAGTATTAAACGCCGCTACGGAATATTTTGCTGTATTTGTAGTGAGTTGATTATTGGCGTGAATTGATTGCGGTGAATTGCTGATGTGGATTGCGGAAATTGTGGCAGCCGGGTGAAAAGAACCGTTCGTTTTTTATTATTATTTAATTTTTTTTTATTTGTTCAATTTTTGGTAAATTTTTTTTAACTTAATATGTAAGTGTAAATTTACAGTTCCATGATTTTTTTTTGCTTTTGCTTTTTGGATTTAAAATTTTTTTTGTTATTGCTTAATGATATGGCTTTTCAATTTATTGCTTTGAATTTGCTTATTTTTTTTTTATAAATTTCATTCATTAAAATTCTGACCAGTCAAATTAATATCAATATATATACATATGTAAATATTTTTCTTTTCTCACACGCATAGTTAAATGGCATGCATATATTTTTAATAGGTTTCGGGTTTTTTTTTTTTTTTTAAATAATAACATTTGTTTACAGCTCTCTCTCTCTCTCTTTCTCTCTCTCTTCGTTCACCGGTATTCTCGTGGGTTTTTCTTTTTTTTAGCTAAGCCTTTTGCTCATTTCATGTTTTTTTTTTGGTTTCTAAACTCAAGGAGTCGATGAGGACGATGAGTGCCTAATAACTTGGTTGTAGGATGTGGTAGGTGGGTGAATCACAGTCTCCGTTGGTAAGTTGGTCCTTGCTTTGAGTCTCGTTCATTTCCTTTTGTTATTGTTTGTTTTTGCATTCTTTTCATTCTATGCGGTCTAACAAGTTTCACGTATGCTCGGGGAAACCCCACCCCGATACCCTGAGCTTTAGCCGGCCTCAGATGACCGCACCCGAGCCTCTGCGTGAATAATTTCTGAAACAGGATCGATAGTCCGCTATCCATTCTGTTACAGATGGCGCCCAAACTTCGGCTAATTTTTGTTTCTTATTTAATTTTACAATTTTGTTTAAAGTAATTCTAGTTATTGATTTCATTACAATTTTCTTTATTTTTTTTTCCCCCCATTCAGTTTTCATTCAAAATTTTTTTTATCTCGAATTCTCCCGTATGCGCAGCTGCTTCTAGAAGTGTCTGTCGATTCGGTTGTTAGAGTCATACGGAGTTTTCTTTAATCCCTATCCTCTTTCCTCAGGTACAATGACCGATAGGATCACAATCGCATTACTTCCATTTATATGAATGTCGATTTAGTGTTTGCCTTGTGGCCTTAACGGTTATTCTAATCAATTAATTTTATTTTACATTAAGATTGTCTCACGGTCGCAAATGCATCCGAACATGGTATGTTTCGTAGATTCATTTGTTAGCGCGAGGAGAGATTCTTATTCAATTCCAAAACAAAACCTGGCGCAAATGTTCTCAATATCTCTTTACTTGAGATATGGTTGATCCATTTGTTTGTATACGGATTTTCTATTCTTTATTTTTTTGTTATTCATTTTCCCCAAGGCATGGACCAACTTTATGCAAAAAAAAAAAAAAAAAATCCACCCCAAATTCGATGACTGTGATCGGAACACTACCTGCTTCATCCTACTTTTTATAAATTAAGTTTAAATACTTTAAGTATATTTGTTTTTGTCTGACGGACATATTTATAATTTATGAGATCATCCAGATTTGAATTATTAATACGAAATATACCGTTACCATTATTATTATTGGTAGCATAAGCTAATTAAATTATTAGTAGCTAATTAATCACATATTTAATTATAAATAAAATATCCACATAAAGTTTGAAATTTTTGTAAAATTTAAAATAATTTAATTAAATAAACTGTGAGATTGGTGCCATACACATATAACTTTTGCTAAATTTTACTATACAAGAATATTGAAATCTTACAGAATTCACTTAAATAAAATACAGCTTTCAAAATGGCTACCGGGGCAATTAGTTCAGAAAATTTGGAAAACGACGAATTTTTAGTTGAATGTGAAATTCGAGGCATACAAGGCTCATTAAAAGTTATGTTTACCAAATTAGACAAACGCCTATTAGCCGAAGAAACCGACGAAGAACTTCGGCCTTCACAACCACACAAACAAGCGTTGCAATTTCCCAACAATGAGATAGCATTGTGCACCTTTAAGTTGCAGAACATTCAGTCACAATTGTTACGATTTATTCAAGCTGAGAACGGGGATTCCGAAGAATTTGACATAATTACTTCGAAACTTAAGCATCTTCGAGAACGTCTACTACGAATTTCATCAATACAATCAGTTATAGAACCAGCGAATAAATTAGCTAAAATCTGTGATACACTTTTAGATCATTGTTCAAAATTAGAAGCCAGTTCAGTTCCGAATCTCAATGAATCTGTAGCATTTATAAGCGCGTTACATATTAATCTACCGGATCTTTCAGAAATGACAATTATGAGGGCGTCCTCCGAAAATATCGTAAATGAAGACGCTTCCTCTACACCTAAACCTACGAAGTCAACTGATGCAGAAAAGCAAAGCGGCGAAAATGTGGCTCATAGGACAAATGAGGCTCCAGAACAAGTTATGGGTACACAATTGCCAAAATACAGACAACCAAGCGAAATGCCAATTCGTCAAACTGTCGGAAACGAACCGCAGTTAAATCGTGATATGTCTTCACAATTATGGAGTTCACAGTTTCCAGCTGCATTCCAAACGTTTAACATACCTAATACTTCAAATTTTACGTATGGCCAACAACAACCCAATTTAGATAGATTTTCAAGTAGTGCTCAGGCGAATAGATCAGATGGTAAACCGCAGATGCCACCAAATCAAAATGTTCAGTTTGGTAACCCATTGAATCCACCACAAAATTCACATATGATTAATCGAAACATCCAAATACCCGGTTATATGCCATATACTCCACCACACAAATGGAAGTTAAAATTTACTGGCTCACCAGCAGAGATCCCAGTAGAAAATTTTATTTTTCGTATAGAACATCTCGCCTCCAAAAATCATATTCCTCTTGAACAACTGACCAATGAGATATCATTTCTTCTGGATGGAAGTGCAAAGGAGCAATATTGGTTAACCCTCAGTTGCAACCCGAATAGTACGTGGTTTGATATTCGAGATTCGCTAATGCATAGGTTCCAAGACAGACGGACCGACTATGACATTAAACAAATGATAGATGGAAGAAAACAAAAACCAAAAGAATCATTCGCGGATTTCTATTATGAAATTTTAAATTTAATTTTACGCTTGAAAATGCCACTATCCGAGATGGACTTGATGGAGGTTTTGAGAAAAAACATGCGATCAGGTTTAAAAGGCCATCTGGCGGGCCGATTCTTCACGTCAACCGCGGAGTTTGTACGAACTTGCATCCTTACTGAAGACACATGGAGAAATATGAATTTTATTCCGGAATTTTCAATGAATATGAGGCAGCAACAAGTCCATGAAATATCCAACCCTATGATGCCTAACTTGTCAGTTTTGCAACCAAACTATGCCGACCAGTATCTCACTGAAGAGGTAAATGCATTCAATGCTCGTGCACCACAGGTTAACTCTTCTAACGTGAGACCTAACCCACGTCTCAATTCAGGTAGTTCATGCTGGAATTGTGGGAGAGCGGGACACCGTTTTACCGACTGTGATATTCCACCACGCGGAATTTTCTGCTACGGTTGTGGAGCTCAGGGTGTTCTCAAACCTCATTGTTTTTCTTGTACGGCAAAACAGGAAAACAGAGCCCAGGAAATGATTACCACGGGGTCGACTCATTTCCGTGCAATTCAAACGCGACCCAATATGCAACAAACGGAGACTCAGCACAATCAAGAGCAGGAGACTACCAGTCACCTGTAAAATCATATATTAAATACATACCTGCTAATACAACATCCCCATCTGAATGCACCAAGCCAAATTCGCGAAAGATGCGTGCTATAAAATATTTTCGCTGTAAAAAACATTTGAGTGCCAAAATATCCGAAACAGTTTTAGCGTCCACGGTTGATGTTCTGTCTGATAATCGTCCCTATGCCGATGTGGAAATAAAAGGTCAACGAATGCGAGGGTTGCTAGACAGCGGAGCGACCATCAGCGCTTTGGGCAAAGGATCAGAAGATTTCATTAGGAAAAATAAGATTCCATTACATGCGTTTCATGCATATATACAAACAGCTAGTGGCACGCCACAACATGTTCTAGGATATATAAATACAAACGTGTCTTATAATAATAAAACGTCCACTCTTAAAGTTCTTGTAGTGCCATCGCTCCAACAAAGTTTATATCTTGGCTGTGACTTCTGGAATTGTTTTGGAATAAAGCCAGCTGTAATAGATGAATTAAAAATGGAAATTCCCCCTACTCAACCACCAGTTTCTAAAGTGCATACTCTGAACGAAACTCAGCAAAATCAGCTCCAAGCTACAATTAATTCACTGCCAAATTTTCATAAATTAGGCCTCGGAAGGACTAATTTAGTAACACATGACATCGATATAGGGGACGCTGTTCCTGTCAAACAGCGCTATTATTCTCGTTCTCCAGCAATACTACAGGAAATGTACAAGGAGCTTGATCGGATGCTTGCGATGGACGTAATTGAAGAGAGTAACAGCTCATGGTGCTCCCCTATGACATGTGTTAAGAAGGAAAACGGCAAAATCAGGTTATGTTTGGACGCGAGAAAACTCAATGCTGTAACTAAAAAGGATGCATATCCACTGCCCCTAATAGAAGGTTTGCTAAGTAGGTTGGATAGAACTACATTTATATCTAGCTTAGATTTAAAAGATGCCTTCTGGCAAATACCGCTAAGTCCAACTTCCAGAGATAAAACTGCGTTTACCATTCCCGGGCGCCCCTTATATCAATTTAAGGTCATGCCTTTTGGACTCTGCAATGCGCCACAAACCTTGTGCCGATTGATGCATAAGGTCATCCCTTACCACCTTCATGACCGAGTATTCGTCTATCTTGATGATCTACTAGTCACCACGTCCACGTTTGAGGAACATCTTTCTTTACTGGGGGATGTCGCGGTTCGTCTAGCAAACGCTGGATTGACCATCAACGTGGAGAAAAGCAAATTCTTACTGAAAGAGATTGAATATCTCGGTTATGTTGTGGGTGAGGGAGGACTGAAGCCCAATCAGGGCAAGGTGAAGGCCATTGCGGAGTTTCCTTTGCCAAAGACCGCGCGGCAAGTCAGACGATTTTTGGGCGTTTCGGGTTGGTATCGCAGATTTATCAATGGATATTCAACAATTTCGGCTCCCTTAACTGATCTTTTGAGGAAGGGCAAGCGGTTCCAGTGGACTGATGAAACACAACGAGCATTTGATGATCTGAAATCGGCGTTAACCTCTTCTCCGGTGTTAGTAACACCTGACTTCAGCCAGAGATTCTACATCCAATGTGATGCCAGTTCCACTGGAATAGGAGCTGTTCTTTTTCAAAAAGATGCGGAAGAAGAAGACCGGCCTATTTCTTATATGTCTCACAAGCTTAATGCGGCACAAAGAAATTATAGCGTGACCGAGTTGGAGTGTTTGGCAGCAGTTATGGCGATTCAAAAATTTAGAGCCTATGTGGAGGGGCAAGCTTTCACAGTGATTACCGACCATTCTAGTTTAACCTGGCTCATGTCGTTGAAAGATATTACTGGTCGACTCGTCGTTGGAGCTTGAAGCTGCAATCCTTTGATTTTGAAATCAAGTATCGTAAAGGCAGTCAAAATGTGGTTCCGGAAACACTGTCGCGCATTTACATGGACGCCCTAGAGTTACCACAACTTCCAATGAATGTCGATGTCAATTCGCCAGCATTTACTTCTCCAGAATATCAACTCATGGTTCAAGAAATCCAATAAAAATCCAACAAAACTAATTTGACCATAATCGATGGTTTAGTATACATGGAACTAACACCCAGATCGAAATCTTCAGTGCAGTCGGACTTGCCTAATTTCAAATTATTAATTCCAGACAGTTTGCGATGTTCATTGATTGAGTCGGCACATTGTCCGCCAACAGCCGCTCATTTGGGAATAAGCAAAACCACAGAATTACTTAAGCGTTATTTTTATTGGCCCACGATCAACAATGATGTGAAGAATTACATAAATGCATGTACAAGCTGCAAATGTAATAAAGCAGTCAATTACCAAAGTCATCCTCCATTGCGATCGCTTCCGGTCACCTTCCGGCCCTGGCAGAGGATTTATCTAGATTTCATGGGTCCTTACCCACGCACACGTAATGGAAACACTTCTATATTGATAGCGGTAGACCATTTTTCAAAATTTGTCATAACTCAGGCAGTGCGACAGGCTACTGCTGTGGAAGTGGTACGGTTCCTGGAGGAACGGATTTTTCTAATGTTTGGCGTACCGGAGGTGATCGTTTCAGATAATGGCAGACAATTCGAAGCGAATATGGTTAAAGAGTTGTGTCAGAAGTACGGTGTTCATCATATGTTTACAGCCAAATACTCCCCACAAGCGAACGCGTCGGAAAGAGTTAACCGCACTCTTCTTTCAGCATTGCGGTCTTATATCAAAGACGATCAAAAGGTTTGGGATGTTCACCTCGCCGCAGTTACGAATGCTTTACGAAACTGTGTCCATGAGTCGGTAAAATTTTCTCCCAGTTTTATTGTGTTTGGACAACATGCGATCTTACATGGTTCAACATACAAACTGTTAAAGCGAGTTTTTAGTTACACAGGCAATGATTTCGTAATGAATGAAAAACCTGAAAATTTAGTAAAAATTTATCAACAAGTTCAAAAGAATCTTACGGAGGCGGCGCAGAAAACAAACAATCGGTATAACCTGCGAACAACGCAAACTAAACTACAAATTGGGCAAATGGTATATGTAAGAAGTTTCACCCAAAGCAAGGCTTCAGAACAGTATGCAGCAAAATTAGCCGCTAAATACGAAAAAGGTTTCATATCAAAATTAGTCGGGAATGTAGCCTACGAAATTGTGAACGATGCGGGTAGATCATTAGGAGTATATCACGCTAAAGATATTAAGATTTAGCACCAATTATGTATATGTTATGTTGTGTTTATGTTGAATTTAGTCAAATAGAATGCCCGGCTTTTGAGACTCATCTCCTGGGTGTGAGTCGTCCCCACGAGTTGTAACATTTGGTGTTACAATCGTTAGAAAAGTTTCAACCTCACATTATTATTATTATTTTATTGCCGAACCGCGAAATTTCATCGTTTCTTCCTCATCGTCTCCGGCGGTTTGGGATTTTCCCTACGTGTCTTTAGCGCTTCTTTGCGTCAGCCCGCGCATCGTGAACAGCGGCGAAAAGGGTTGCACTGTCCTGAATTTTTTTTTTGTATGTGGCTGTTGGTAGTGCAATTGAACGAAGAGAGAGGGGAAAGATTGATAACAAATGAACATAAAAAAAAAAAATAAATAACAATTAACAAAATTGGTAATCGGAGGGGATTTTTTTTCGAGTCAGTCAAGATTTTGATCTCATGAGTGATAATAAGCCGAGTGCGTGCAGAAACGAAAAATATAATTGAATTTCATTTTATGTATATAATTCTGCAATAAAGTTTTTTTTTGTATTGGTTAAAATTTGAATTTTGGTTTTTTTTACAATTTGCGAAATTCGCTAGTCATTTTGTAATTTCTTTTTTGAGCCATAAATAAATAAAGAAAAGAAAATTTATTTGGAAAAATTGTGATCAAAATTGTAATGTTTAATCGAAAAAAAATAAAAAGACAAAGAAAATAAAGAAATAATAATTTTGCATTTATATGAGTTTGATTTTTTTGAGTGCATGAAAAAAACCAACAAAACAGATATTAAAACAAAAATAATAAGAAAACATTTATTAAAGTGGCTAAAAGCGAGTGCTAAAAGCGAAGTAGTGAATTGAAAGTATAAACTATCATTCTGTGCAAGCCTAGTGAATTAAGGGCTGAGCAATACGGTTGTTCCACTGATTGCCGTTTTAACGCTTTGGATACTGGTTACTGCGTGTGGCAGATTTACGGTATATCAAACCCGTGATCTGACGGTTTATTAGTACTGTTTGTATACGTGGTAATGAATGCAGTGCGGGGCAAATATAGTTGTTCGCTAATTGCTGTTTTATTTTGCTATTCTGATACTGTGTTATTCATTAACGTTTGGCGAACTACGGTGAAATAAAAGTATTAAACGCCGCTACGGAATATTTTGCTGTATTTGTAGTGAGTTGATTATTGGCGTGAATTGATTGCGGTGAATTGCTGATGTGGATTGCGGAAATTGTGGCAGCCGGGTGAAAAGAACCGTTCGTTTTTTATTATTATTTAATTTTTTTTTATTTGTTCAATTTTTGGTAAATTTTTTTTAACTTAATATGTAAGTGTAAATTTACAGTTCCATGATTTTTTTTTGCTTTTGCTTTTTGGATTTAAAATTTTTTTTGTTATTGCTTAATGATATGGCTTTTCAATTTATTGCTTTGAATTTGCTTATTTTTTTTTTATAAATTTCATTCATTAAAATTCTGACCAGTCAAATTAATATCAATATATATACATATGTAAATATTTTTCTTTTCTCACACGCATAGTTAAATGGCATGCATATATTTTTAATAGGTTTCGGTTTTTTTTTTTTTTTTTAAATAATAACATTTGTTTACAGCTCTCTCTCTCTCTCTTTCTCTCTCTCTTCGTTCACCGGTATTCTCGTGGGTTTTTCTTTTCTTTAGCTAAGCCTTTTGCTCATTTCATGTTTTTTTTTTTGGTTTCTAAACTCAAGGAGTCGATGAGGACGATGAGTGCCTAATAACTTGGTTGTAGGATGTGGTAGGTGGGTGAATCACAGTCTCCGTTGGTAAGTTGGTCCTTGCTTTGAGTCTCGTTCATTTCCTTTTGTTATTGTTTGTTTTTGCATTCTTTTCATTCTATGCGGTCTAACAAGTTTCACGTATGTTCGGGGAAACCCCACCCCGATACCCTGAGCTTTAGCCGGCCTCAGATGACCGCACCCGAGCCTCTGCGTGAATAATTTCTGAAACAGGATCGATAGTCCGCTATCCATTCTGTTACACTATATGCCGAAACTATGGAGGAAGGTTAATATGGTCTTTATACTAAAGGACGGGGGGGTCTTCTAGACACCCAGGCCAAGCCATATCGGCCAATTAGCCTCGCATCGTTTCTATTGAAGTCGATGGAAAAAATCCTGGAGTATCAAATAAGAAGCGAGATCCTTGGAAAAAATCCGCTGCATCGCGACCAGTTTGCCTATCACACTGGTGAATCCACTGTGATGGCCCTTAGCGGTCTAGTCACGAAGATTGAAAAAGCGGTGATATATAAATAAAACGCCCTTTGTGCCTTTGTGGATATTGAGGGGGCGTTTGATAATACCTCCTATGGTTCGATAGAGAGGGCAGGATGCAATAAGGTGGATACGTAAAGAGCTGTCCGCAAGGAGGCGTACTGTCTCCTCTTTTATGTTCATTGGTTATTGACAGCCTACTGCTCCTTCTGAGTAGCCATGGGATTGATGTCCAGAGCTATGCGGATGATGTGGCTATCATAATCAGAGGCAAGTTTGATGATTTCTGATCGCATGCAAAATGCACTCAATATAATATGGCAGTGAAGTTACCAGGAAGGACTCAGTGGCAATCCAAACAAAGCTTTCATTGTTCCTTTTACGAGGAGGAAAAAGCTCGCGCTTACAGCTTCCTCGCTAAACGGTACTATTGTTCGTTTTTCCAGAGAGGTGAAATATCTAGGGGTTATACTACACTTTGGTGCAAAAAATTCGTACATTCATAAATTTTCACCAAATTTCAAAAATATCAAAAAATCCAATGTTTGTTTAATTTTCTTGAATCCAGATTCAAAGTTTATTTCAACACCTATCCAGTGGTACCATTTTTGTACTTATACCGTGTCAACAAAGTAATTTTTGGGGTCAACATCTGAATACACTTTTTTTGTGAATTTATCAGCATGAAAATTAGTGGTAAAAATCGAATTAAAACATGGAAATCAGCAAAAAACATTTTTAATAACAAGAAGTGTTCCCTCCCCTAGCCCGAATGACAGCTTCCATTCGATGTTTTATCGATTTCACCAAAGTTTTCACCAAATCTTGAGGTAACGCCTCCCATTCCTCAGTGATCGCCTGTTGCAGCTCCTGGAGGCTCGTTGAAACAACATCTCTGGCTCGAACCCATTTTTTCACCTCGTCCCATAAATGCGACTTCAGAGGGCGACAAGGAACTGGCCGACCTCGTGCTACAACATAGCGTGATGCCCGCTTTCTTGTTACTATTTCGGTGCGAAATCGTCGTTTGAATGCAGTTCAACTGGGGCAGCGGCTCTAAGAAGTTCATGAATCCGAATTCAGTCGGTGGACAGTTAGAAGATAACTTCAAGAAGATAATCTGACTGAACACAGAACAGCAAACGGGCCGAAATTGACCCCAGCCCACCGGCGAGCCCGCCTTCAGTTCGCTCGAGAGCATTTGGATTGGCCAGAAGAACAATGGAGAACAGTCATGTTCTCTGACGAGTGCAGGATGTGTTTACATGGCAACGATGGGCGAGGAAGAGTGTATAGAAGACCAGGAAAGCGATTTCCACAATGTTGCATTGAAAAACGAGTCTCATATGGCGGTGGATCATGCATGTTCTGGGGAGGCAAGTCATTGGAGGCGAAGACAGATCTTGTGTTCATCTCTGGAGCGAATACTGGCCGTCGATCAAGAGGATTTACTTCTCAACGGTACATTGAGGAAGTACGCGAGGACTACGTCGTACCTTTTGCCGGTTTTATTGGCGAAAACTTCGTGTTAATGCAGGATAATACGAGACCATATACGGCTGGTATAGTTTACCAGTACATTCAAGAGGTGGATTTGCCTGTTATGGAGTGGCCAGCTCGAAGCCCGGATCTCAATCCCATCGAACATTTATGGGACGAGCTGAAAAAAAGGTTCGAGCCAGGGATGTTGTTTCAACGAGTCTCCAGGAGCTGCAACAGGCGATCGCAGGGGAATGGGAGGCGATACCTCAAGATTTAATGAAAACTTTGGTGAAATCGGTGAAACCTCTACGATGGAAGCCGTCATTCGGGCTAGGGGAGGGAACATTTCTTGTTAATAAAAATGTTTTTTTTGCTGATTTCCATGCTTTAATTCGATTTTTACCACTAATTTTCATGCTGATAAATTCACAAAAAAAGTGTACTTCAGATGTTGACCCCAAAAATTACTTTGTTGACACGGTATAAGTACAAAAATGGTACCACTGGATAGGTGTTGAAATAGACTTTGAATGTGCATTCAAAAAAATTAAACAAACATTGGATTTTTTGATATTTTTGAAATTTTGTTGAAAATTTATGAATGTGCGAATTTTTTGCACTCAAGTGTAGATCAAAAACTGAACTGGAAGCAACATTTATTGAAAGTTCAACATAGAGCCATCAAGGCTTTCTGGACCTGTAAAAGGCTCAATGGATGTACTTGGGGACTACAACCAAAGATGATCTGCTGGTCATTTCTTATGATCATTGGGCCTATGGTCACCTATGCAGCGGTTGTATAGTGGCCTAAAACTGAGCAAAAGGCGTCGCAAACTTTATTGAATATGGTTCAGCATATAGCCTGCATCGGTGTTACGGGCTCAATGAAAACATGCCCAACCGCTGCGATGGAGTCACTTCTAGGATTGACACCATTACCCCTGCGTGTTAAAAAGGATGCTGCAATTATGGCCCAGAAAATGCAGGAGGAAGGAAATATCAAACCAGGCAATATGGTAGGTCATCTGGAAATCCTTAAGGAATTTCAGACAGACCCTACCATAGAAATGCCTTCCGACTGTACGCTAGCTAAACTGGACTTCCACAAACCATTTTGTGTTTGGTTACCTAACCCGGGTGTGTGTAGTGCAGGTGGACCATCCTTTGAGCGAGGGTCCATGGTATGGTTTACAGATGGATGAAAAACGGAAGAGGGGGTAGGAATACACGGGAGTGGCACTGCCCTCTCGAAGTCCTTCGGTACCAATACTATCGTTTTTCAAGCAGAAGTACATGCTAAAGAACTTTGCGCTAGGATAGGCATATCAAAAGGCCTAAACGATGCAAAGATTTATATTGTATCAGACAGCCAATCGGCCTTAAAGGCTCTTAGGTCTTGTACCGTTGAGTTGTGGCTAGTATGAAATTGTCTGAAGGTTATTAAACATCTGGCAGATTCAAATAAGGCAACACTTATGTGGGTGCCAGGTCATACTGGAATCGAAGGAAATGAGGCAGCTGATGGCCTCGCCCGCGAGGGTTCTGCCTCTCCATTTATTGGACCAGAACCATTTTGCGGCATCACTAAGGGATACCTTAGAGCAGCGGTAAAACGCTGGAAGGATGTTCAAAAGTCCTCTTACAGGCGCAGAATTCCAGGTTTGCGACAGGCGAAGAAATTTATATCATCTTCATCTGTCAGGGTTAAAGTGTTTCTTGAACTTAGGAAACCTGAGTTGAGGCTGCTTACTGGCTTCATGTCCCCTTAAGGTATCACCTTAGGAAGATGAGCCTAAGTGCGACAGATGGATGCCGCTTCTGCGATCTTGAAGCGGAATCAGTGGAACATGATCTGTGCCAAGGCCCAGCCATTTTCCAGCAAAGATTGCAACATCTAGGAGGGAGAACATTGAGCCCAGGTAGTATGTGCCTTGTACTGGCCGGTAGTATTATCGGATTCATTAAGATAAGAGCCTAAATTGACTGGACGGATAATTAAGCAGTGACCAGCACAATAGATCATTTAGGTTGCAGAGCGAGGTGGCTTATCGCCCACATGGCCCTTCAACAATAATAATAATAATAACAGGTAAACACGGTTCATGTGGAATTTTATTAAAACAATATTGCAGGTACTTAAAACAACTTTGTTATTTTTAAATATTTATTTTACTAGTTATAGTTTTTTTAACTGGGAAAACTTTAAATTCTTAAATTGTAAATCGAGTTACAGTTTTTGTAAGAAATATTATTTGTTTTTTTAGTATTATAAATCTACATGTCACAGTATTACAAAAAAATTTTATCTTACGTACAATGGTGTTGTACGTACAATGGTGGACGTCTTACGCTACATAAGTAGCTCGAAATGGTTCCAATAGGGGTAAAAGGGGATACATCCTGTGGTATCACAATGGACCGTCACCGGTCTAAGTGTGCGTTAGCAGCCACTCCAACCTAACCTAACCTACAATGGTGTTAAAGTGAAATTTTGTGTAAGGTTATCAAATTCTATGCTTTTGAAGAAATGGGTTGAAGGGACATCAGCGATAAAGAAAAATCTGCAGCAACTGCTGTCGTTGAAACTGGGTAACAATCATATAGTGTAATCCTGGCAAAAGCTCTGTGATTTGGGCAATCTCAATAAAGCAAACTACTAAAACCCATAGCTCAAAAAAAATTTCATACAATTTTCAGACTCATCCACAAAAGACTCTTTATTGTCATAAATTAATCTTTATAACTTTAGATCAAAGTACACCCCTTAAGCTAACTAATGGCACAATTCACTTCCTGGGGAAAACTCTGTGATTTAGGCAACCTTCAGTACTGCAAACCACCGAAATTTTTAACTCAACAAATTTCAACAACTTTCACATTTACCCACAAAAGACATTTTATTGTCATAATCTAATATTATTAATTCATGATCAAAGTACACTCCTTGTTTCCTTATGTACGACAGGTGAAATAAAAACCAAACTAAATGTACAACTTATTGAAATTATTTATTTCTTAATTATTGTGGTAGCCTAAGTGTTATTTATTTTATATTTTTACAACTTATACGGCTGATGGTGATACACATAAATCTAAAATATGAATACATTATTACAATTTGTACTAGAACTTAATCTAAAAAATGTGAAATTTACGTAAGTATACATTGAGCTGTCAGTAGACATTTGTTGTGTAAGTATTTTTATAATATAAATATTCTTAATTTAATTAAATTAATTTAATACAATAATATTTCTTAATTTCAGATTTGTGAATGAGTTATCATAATGGTTATAATTACAAACAAAGATAAGTATAATTATATTAAACTGGCATGTTGATCGAAACTCGAGTGACAATTTCTTTGGTTTATTTTAGGTAGCGCCAATAATACGCAGAATGGGATGCGGAATTCAACTTTAATGGAATAATAGCGATATATTGCTATATGAATGTATGTATGTTGTTAACCGTGAATTATTGTGCAGTGTAGACAATTAATAAATATAAACATCAATAACTATAGTTGTTTTGCATTTCTTGATTATTGACCTTGAACTTGATTGAAACTTGATACAGCTGATTTAACTTTTTATGATGACGATGTGCATTCATTAATCATGAACATAACTCCCCTTCGTTAAAGCTGAGGGTTTAACGGTCGATCGATGTGGTCATCATCATCAAGCGGCAATATAAATAATTTGGATATCGGGCGTTTGAGCGTCGACTGCTTTGTTTTGATTATAGCAACTCTTACGATGCCATCATTTCCCGGATGTACCTCAATGATTTTTCCCAAAGGCCAGCAACCTGGTGGATTGGATTCATCTTTTACCAATACTACGTCATTTACTTGAAGATTGCGTTCTTTAAATTTTACGGTAGTTCGCTGTTGAAGAGTGTGTAAATAGTCTATCGAATAGCGTTTCCAGTACGATTGGACTAATTGTTGAGCTGCCAACGTGATAGTCACGAAATGGCAATGTCGGTATAATTCTCATCAGGTACAATTGCTGGTGCTCTGAGTTTAAAAAATGTGCTGGCGTGAGTGCATCTATATTAGTGGGGTCTTCATTGTTTATGGGACGTAGCGGCCTTTAGTTTAATATGCATTCCATTTGGGCTAACACCGTAGCCATCTCTTCATACGTTAGATGTGAGTTACCCACAACCTTTACCAAGTGCGTCTTGATGGATCGGACTGCTTTTTCCCAAATTCCGCCAAAATTCGGTGCAAGCGGAGGAATGAATGACCACTTAATTTGATACTCGGTTACGTATTGATGTACAGCATTCTTATGCTCATCGGTTTGGAATATTCTGTAAAGATCAGTTAACAAGTGATTAGCTCCGCGGAAATTAGAACCATTATCGGATAAAATTTGATTGGGTACTCCCCTTCGTGATGTAAACCTCCTTAAAGCACCCATAAATGTAGCTGTCGTCATATCACCGGCCACCTCAATGTGTAGTGCCTTTGTACATAAACACACAAAAATTACTATGTACCCTTTGATTAGTTTGGATCCCCTGCCTCGTTTAGATGCTTACATAATAGGTCCGGCATAATCCACACCGGTTCTGCAGAATGGACGGGAAGGAGTAACTCTTTGACTTGGTAGGTTACCCATTAGTTGGGTTGAGGTGTGCGGTGAATACCGAAAACATATGACGCATTTACGGCATACACTACGGCATACACTAGTGATGGCCCCGGATGTAAATGTTTTGCATGTAATTAATTGAGAATCATTATCGATACCTTGTGGCCCTTTGGAATGATCAGCGGATGTTTTTTCGCGTAGGAGAAACTTGCATTTCTTAATCGTCCACCAACTCTTAACAAGCCTCTTTGATCGATGAACGGAGATAACATCAATAATGCTGATTTCGGTTTCAACTGCTGGCCTGACCTTAGACTGCTTAAATCGGAGGAAAACGCTTGTTGTTGTATATGCTTTATTATCGTAGATTCGGCTTCGTTCAGTTCTTCTATGGTCAGGAATCCGGATTTCTTAGCTTCAGGGTTGCGCAAGTTAGAAATGAACCTTAGTATGGTAGATACAATTCTCACTAACTTCATCCACCTTTCTGTTTTGTCGATCATTTCATCAAACATGCGAATATCTCCATTCGTATTTAATTGTAAACCACTTACGTTCGAACGTTGATCTTCTTTGGTTTCCCTTACTTCGAATACCTTTGGCCAGGGTTCATCGTGCGTATAAAACCATTTGGGTCCCTTCCACCATAACTCGTTTGATATTAATTTGGTTCGTTTGATGCCTCGAGTTGCTAAATCGGAAGGATTCTCTCCACTGCTTACATGTTTCCAAATAGCTTTTGGTATCAACTTGTGAATTTCGGCTGTTCGGTTTGCGACGTAAACCTTCCATCTCTTTGGTGGACCTGACTGTAACCACGATAAAACCACGGTTGAGTCAGTCCAGAGATAGATTGGAGCTGTTGTTAATTCGAATGCTTGACATACTCTAGTGACAAGCCTAGCCAACAAATGTGCCCCACACAATTCAAGTCGAGGAAGACTTACGGACTGGATTGGTGCGACTTTACTCTTGCTGGTTACCAGGTTGGATATGATCTTATCATTGGAACGACTTCGGAAATAGATACAAGCGGCGTAGCCCAGCTCACTAGCGTCACTAAACCCATGTACTTCAATATTGCTTAAAATTGGACCAATCCATCTTGGTATTTTGATTCGCTTAATACATTCGAATTCAGACTTAAAATTTCTCCAACGATTCTGCAGTTCTTCTGGTATGTTTTCGTCCCAACCTACCTTAGCTAACCATAAATATTGCATCATTAGTTTGATTTTGATTATGAATGGGGATAACCAACCCAACGGATCGTAAATTCGTGAAATTATGGATAGGACGGCTCTTTTCGTACAAATATTTTCCGTTGGAATATTCACATTAAAGTAAAAATGGTCATTGGTTGGGTCCCAAATCAAGCCTAAAACATATGTGTTACGTTCTGTTGATCCGAAAATGAAATAGATTGTGAGTGATCTGCCAAGTGCTGTATATTAGATTTCCATTTTCGTGATGGGAATCCATAATTTTGTAATACTAATGTCAACTTGGATTTCAAGTTTGCAGCTTCAATTTCATCCTGGGCGCCAGTGAGGAGATCGTCAACGTAGAAATTTTGCTTAATCACCTTTGCAACTCTGGGAAGTTTTTGCTCGTTCTCGTCAGCCACTGAACACAATGCTCGCTTAGATAGGAAAGATGCTGCTGATGTACCATAAGTCACGGTTCTCAATTCGTACGTATCTATTGGTTTGTCTTCAGAAGTTCTCCATAGAATTCGTTGGTACTTGCATTGGCTGGGATCGATTAAGACTTGTCTGTACATTTTTTCAATGTCAGCGCATACAGCGCATAATGCAATTGGAAATTGTCTGAACCGTAGCAATACTGTCCACAAAGAGGGTTGAACAATAGGACCGACCAATAATTTGTTATTGAGTGATACTCCATTTGAAGATAGACAAGACCCATCGAACACAACTCTTAATTTCTTTGTTTCGCTATTATGTTTCCAAATGCCGTGATGTGGTAAATAGCATATTTCTTCGTGCTCTTAGGCTAGTTCTGCAGCTGATAATTTGGTCATGTGCCCTATTGACTCGTATTCTTTCATAAACTCGCGATATAGTTGTCCGAAAATAGGATTTGATGTCATTTTGCGCTCCATGGCCAATAATCGATGTTTTGCAGCTGTATAAGTATTACCCAGGTTTGGCATGCCAATTTTAAATGGGAGTCGAACGATAAACCTTCCGGAACCATCGCGTTTCGTTGTAGCCTTAAAATGCAGCTCACACTTATGTTCCTCTTCGTTCCATTCCTTCTCTGTACTAACTGCTTCCACTTCCCAGAATCGTTTAAGTATATCATCCAAGTTTGTCTCATCCTGTAATGATATATTAATATTACGTAATTCCTCGATGTCATCAGTTGGCTTGCTTTGCGATTGTCCAGATATTACCCAACCAAAAATAGTCTCTTGAGCTATTGGGGATGTTGGTGAGATGTTTACTTGGCCGTGTTTCAATATATTAAAAAAATAATCAGCGCCGATTAAGATATTGATGGTTTTCTTATTAAAGTAGGTCGGATCAGCTAATTGCAGATCATTAAATTGGTTGGCATTTTAATTCTCTAGGCGTTCATATTGAGATGTTTTAATTATATGATCTAGGATAAATGCATTTAGCCGAAATTCACTGGAATCATTGAATCTGGAGCAAATCACAACAGTAGTTTTACCTTTGGTGGTTGTGTTAGAAGTAGCAAGTCCACTAATGATAATGTTGGCTCTCTGACGCAGCAATCGTAATCTTTTTACGCACTGATCGGAAATGAATGATACTTGCGAACCCGAGTCTAGCAATATATTACACTCGTGTGAATGACCGTACCGATCTAGTATATTCACCACGGCTGTGGGTAATATGGCATACCCCGTGCAAGCTAAATGAGTTTTCGCATTATCGTTTTTACTTGAAATTGGCTGGATGCTTTGTACTTCTTGGTAGACAGCACATGGTTTGGATGAACTGCTTTCACTTGGTGGGTTTACCTTAATATGTAGTTGTGCAACTGGCTGTTCGTTATGGATTACGCTGGCTGAGTGTGACGTGCTGCTTACGGTAGATACGACGCCGTCGTGCAACAAACTGTGGTGCCTGCGACCACATTTATTACACAATCGTCGAGATTGACATCTGTTAGCTCGGTGCGATGGGGATAAATAATTGAAATAAACATTCAATTTGAGTACTTCGTCTCGCTTCCTCGTTGACTCTAGCTTTTGAAATTTCTCACATTCAAATAATTTGTGCGGCTGCTGACATAACGGACATGGTTTTGCTGTGGTGGAATATCTCTGATCAATGGAAATGCTATGCGACTTTGCTGCCATTGATTTGCTTTGATGTGGTTTACTGGGTTCGCATGGCTCTAAACCATTACAACGTTTATTAATGAACTGTAGAAATTGCTCGAATGTCGGATTCTTATTACTATCAATTGAAAATTTCCAGGCTTGCTGCGTCTCAGGATCAGTTTTCATTAGCAAGATATGCAATAGCCAATGATCTCGCGTTTCAGCTTCCGTCCCCCACGAATAACCTGATCAGCAATGTTGTGTATATTTCTTAATTTCTTAGCGGATTTCTCTTTTATAGGTGGTATATCAAGGAATGTTTGTATGAAATGGTTAATGGCAATATTCCTTTTATCGTAGCGATCACAAATTGTAGACCACGCAGCTTTATAATTTGCATCTGATATATTCAAATGTCGTATGAGCTCAGCAGGCTCTCCCTTCAGGCAGCTTCTTAAATATGAAATTTTTCAACATCTGCAAGATATGATTTGTTATGAACGGATGCCGTGAATAAATCCTTAAAACTTTGGAATTCCTTATAATCTCCATCGAAAGTTGGCACGTGTGGCCTTGGAAGTCTTGCAGTGAAATGCGGTTCTTCTGATGATTGATTCAGGAAGCTTTGATTTAGTGTTGTAGACACTGTGTCTGTACACTTAGATAAAAATTCGTTCTGCTGTGCCGTTGTAAGCGCCATACCTTCATTAAACTGATCGAGTATTGAAACACTTGCTGTAGCACGAGTAGCTAGAAACTCATTCAACTTAACCTTTAAATTTAAATATTTCGACTCGATTTCAACTATTTCTGATTCGCAGTCTAAAGCAGTTAGTTTCGCATCAGCTTCTTCAAAAACATTAAACGCACGCTCTAATAATTCTAAACGAGATGTTACTTCATTCGCCCTGGTATCTTTATTCATGTTTTCCGCAAATGATGTGATACGTGTAATGCTACACTTAGCTTGACCTCGCTTGCTACTCCAGTCCTTTATTTTTTCTGACGCCATCTTCCTCGCGATTTTCGTTATTATTTTTAATTCTCGATAAATACTAAAATAGCTAGATATTTCTTCTTTAAGGTCAAGTTGCACGTGCTCCAAATTATTCTCGAAAATTATCTCTAGTGTTCCCTTGTCACGTAAATAAATGCACTTTTAGGTTAGGTTACCGCGTGTTGGATTCTTATACGCTTCCAATAAAATGTCTCAACAATATGTGATCACTTAAAATCTTGCACTGTTTACACTTTATTTACTCGATTTAGAATGTTTGCACTTGAATATATATGATCAAAATTATTTACTTACAACTGATTGCGCAAATTCTTAAATAGGTGTGGATCGGTAAGAAAAGGTACTTAAATTTTACCAAATCCGGCTCGAAGGACCATGTTTCCTTATGTACGACAGGTGAAATAAAAACCAAACTAAATGTACAACTTATTGCAATTATTTATTTCTTAATTATTGTGGTAGCCTAAGTGTTATTTATTTTATATTTTTGCAACTTATACGGCTGATGGTCGGAAAACAAGTGAACGAGTTTTATTTTTGATACACATAAATCTAAAATATGAATACATTATTACAATTTGTACTAGAACTTAATCTAAAAAATGTGAAATTTACGTAAGTATACATTGAGCTGTCAGTAGACATTTGTTGTGTAAGTATTTTTATAATATAAATATTCTTAATTTAATTAAATTAATTTAATTACAATAATATTTCTTATTTATTTTAGGTAGCGCCAATAATAGGCAGAATGGGATGCGGCATTAAACTTTAATGGAATAATAGCGATATATTGCTATATGAATGTATGTATGTTGTTAACCGTGAATTATTGTGCAGTGTAGACAATTAATAAATATAAACATCAATAACTATAGTTGTTTTGCATTTCTTGATTATTGACCTTGAACTTGATTGAAACTTGATACAGCTGATTTAACTTTTTATGATGGCGATGTGCATTCATTAATCATGAACACTCCTTATGCTAACTGATGGCATATGTCACATTCGGGAGAGAGACAAAATCCCGAGAATCAAAATCCCGACGGTTTGAAAAAATCCCGAGGGTACAAAATCCCGAGGACACATAATCCCGAAGGGACTAGATCACGAGGATGCAAAATCCGTAGGATACAAAATTCCCGAAAGCCTATGAAAATTTCAAAATCGGGGAAGGTAAGTTTGCCCGCTTTTCAAAATCCCGCCTTCAAAATCCCGAAATCAAAATCCCGATTTTGAAAACCCCGCCTTTTGAAAATCCCGCCTTTCAAAATCCCGCTTTTCAAAATCCCGCGTTTCAAAAGCCCACTTTTCAAAATCCTGTTGCTCAAAATCCTGCTTTTAACCGAAAATATTTTTAATAATTCGGGCGCGCGCCCGAATTAATAAAAATATTTTCGGTTAAAACCATTATTTTTCTATTTTAATAGAATTGTAGAGACTAACGGCTTTGGTAACTCTCACGGGCACGAGTCGCTGCGCTCCCCCCCCCCGCTTAGCCCTCCGAGGGGCTTTAGATTTGAACTTCGGGGGACGTAGGAGCCGGGATCAGCAAGCATGTCGCACTGCGTAGTAGGAGCGGATTATATAGAATTTATTAAAAAATAATTGTACTATTTTGTTATGCAAGATTTTGTAATTGCAACATTTTGTAGTTGCAAGATTAATAAAAAAATGCAATTTGAAAAGCAATATTTTATATAGTATATTAGTATATAATATATATGTACAATCTTAAATTGGTGTTGATCAAGGTAGTATATCTAGGTGCTTTGGTATAATCCAAAATATTACAAGCTTGCAAGCTTTACACATTATCTATAAAATACAAGTTAAAACTATTTTATATTCCGAAATTTCTCAAATAAGTATCGGCTAATAAAATATTGGCTAATTTTTTAAAGATTGGTTAAACATGTCATTTAGTATATACATTTTTTTTGTAAGTGATCTTATTGCAAATTACCAATTTTAATTTATAATCTTGAAGGTTGGTTACATTCTTTCTGAACTAATGCATAATTACAAAATTAGTTTGGTTTTCTTTGATTTCTTATGGTTATTCTTACTAAATATAAAATTAATACAAACTCGCATTGTCTAATTAAGTTTGTTCGGAAAATGGTTTGAATTTAACGGACCAGTTTTGAGTAATTTTTTCAAATTAGATTAAATTTTATAATAAAAATGCGATTTAAGTTAATTACACAATTTTTAAATAAAAATCAATTTAAGAATTTTTCACTTTTTCAGTTTCAAACTGATTTTTAGGACTACTTATAAAAACTATTCCTGCCATATAAGACTGCCCAATCGTTTGACAAATGATCAATTCATATTTAGTTAAACTTCGCGAGATAATCCATAAATACGTAACGCACCAAAGCAATGGCCTCAAAATTTCACGAATTCAAACTTTCAAACAAACAAAAATATTAAAAGTACAGGAAATTTACAAGAAAATGGTGAGACGCCTCTCTACGTATTTGTTTAGTACGTTTAAATGTTCTTCGTACAATTTTCCTGGACTAACGATTATGGCAAACAGATATTTTGAGATAAATATAAAATTTGTCAGAAAGCATATCTATAAATTTGTATTGTTGTATATTCTACAAAGATTAGAACTTTATAGCCGTTATTGTACTTTTTTAGTCCAAATTATTTAAAAATTATCCTATTCAGCGATTTATCTTGTGAATATTACTCTTTAAATTCGTCTGAGATCAGTTTCCGGTTAATCTCCGGTCCAGTTCCAGTCTTAGAAGCTGCAAGTAATAGTAATTTACATACAGCAAGTAAAAGTGCTATTAGGAAAATTGTACTAAGAACTTACTGTAATTTCTATAAAAAATAAGTTCAAGTTCTTTACAGTATTGCACATACATATGCATTGATTTAAAGAAATAAAAATCGATTTAATTATCATGAACGTTGTAGTTCCAAAAATAGTGCGATAATTATCTTGTGGTAATTTTTTAAGGACGTTTTACATGGGAAGCCTAATTCAACCAAGATAGATTAGCTTTAATATTATAGAGGTAATTAACATTAATTTTATTATTTCTTTTTAAAGGCATTTCTTGTAAAGTTGGACAAATAATGTTTCCCAATTACTAATTTCTAAGTTTTCGATCACTCTTGCAAGTAACAATCTCTCAATAGCTCCAAATGTGGCTAAATTTAGTGCTTGAGTGAATCGTTGACCATGCTATTAAATATTTTTTATATGGTTCAACTAAATTTTACTACTTTCTTCAATAATAATTCAATAAGTATTACCAAATATCGTCAAATAAAACTAAACTACATATCTGACTTTAAGACATGTAAACAATTATTTATAGATACAAAAAAAAAACGAGTAAGGCAAATAAGTTTATTATTTCAACTACCGAAAAAATACTTGTAGGTACATATTAGGTAATTTCTCTTGTTGTAATGGTCTCAGCTAAGCAATTAAATTATCAATATTGTGATTATAAACTATTAAGTCACAATTTTCACGTGGCATTTTTAAGAAAACCAATATTGATCAAATCAATTTGAGAGATCGTAAATTTCATATAAAACAAGTATAAACATTCTTGTTTGGATTTATTTTTAGAGATTCAATGCAAGGCAATACTGCAAACAGTTTTAATTGAAAGCATAAATTTACAATATGCATATAGACTTAGGTTGATGTTAATTTGTTGTAATTGTATAGAGGTAGTCAGGTACAAGCTATCCGATGAGTAAATATTTGTGATAGGAAAAATTTGCGCTACCATTTATGTTTATTTTCTTATAAAACTAACAAAAATTAGTGTTTAGTAATTTTGTTATTTTTATTTAATTCAGTGTTAAATAACGTTTTATTTTATATAAGTTTATTGGAAGTAATTGTGTTACATACGTATTTGTGATAAGCCGAAAAATTTAAAAATAATTAATAACTGAATAAAATTTAAAATTATTTGAAAATAATCTAATTAAATATTGATTTAGTCACTTCTATTGTGTAGAACCATCGAGATTTTATATTACATTTCTGTGATGAACGTCTTGGTCCAAACTACTTTATTAGTCATCTAAAGGAGAATTTTTGACCTTACTAGCAGACATCAAAGACGAATTATTTATGAATGAGCAAAATAAATTACGAATATTTTTAACGCAAACTTGGTGAATACAAATATTTACGATTCATCGTTATCTGTGAAGCCTTGCTCCAACAAATTTGTCAACTGAACTCATCAAGAATTATTTTAGAGTGAGAAAAAAATGTTCCAATTGCAGTTTCATTGTTGCGAGATAACATATTTTTAACTCCGTTAAGCTGCCATTATCTGAACGAGCTCAACTGACAAATTACCTGCATCAAGCTTGAATATGAATATTTTAGTAATTTCTCTTTCCATTTTTCTTCGTCAAAAATATATCCACATCATTTTAGTTATCTGAGAGGGATCAACAAAGAATCATATAAATTAACAAAAAACAATACAAACAAGATTAAACAAGATGACTTCGATTTTGGTCGCCAAACGAGGATTGAGTATTGAAAATTTTGTAGCATGTAATATACATTTTGCTATTATGTGCTGTCAATTAATTTTGTTATATTAGTGTATTTTCTCATAATGGTAAGTATCAAAAATAAGCGAGTCGGGTAAAATCATTGGTGTCTGTAACTGGGTCGAGTCTGGCCCAACTAATAATCCTATCCTATCCTTCGGTTTTGTTATATGTATATGGGTGTACTGTGTGTGCCCGGGAGGCCGGGATATCCTGCTATAATGCTTGGCCGTACACTCTCAATCAATCAATCAATCAATAAAATGTTAATTTTTGTAATGTATAATATATTCTGTTTTGTCCATTAATATATTTTAATTAATTTAGTTTTAAAATACTTAAAGGGATCTCTTTTTTAATTTACTAATAAATGATCCACTTTTCAGAATAAACATAGTTCTAGAATTAATCATTATTATAGGGATCAAAATTAATCCCGAATTTCAAATTTAAATTTTAGTTTGAATCAACTCTATAGGATTAACAAGTAGTGAATAAGCCGTAGTTTAGAAATTGTGTTGTCCTGTGCTAACTATTTTTACTATATAATTACTAACAATATACTTTTATCCTTCGGCTGGGGATGGATAAATGGGTGTGGGATGTGTGCTCGGGAATACTGAAGATCCGGTTATAATAATTATTCATTTAAGTAATAAAATTTGTTATTATGATGTATATTAATTAAATTTAGTTTTCAGAGTTGTCTGGGAATTTGTATGTTAATTTTATTTGTTGATTCTTAACAAACTTATAGTACCTAATTGAACTATTGAATTATTAATAAATCTAGGTATTGTGGTGCTGTAATATTATCATTTAAATCATTTTATATAAATTTTATAAAATAATTGAATTCATAATTATATATTTTCTTTTCTGGATCGGCAGGAAATTGATGATTAGTTTTAGGTAAAATTTTAGGTTTAAACGGTTTAATGTTATGAGTGTGAAGTTTATGCTAAAAAAATAACAAAAAATTACACTGTTAAATTAGCTATTTTCCAATTGGAATTTAAATTATATGAAAATTTAAATTTTTTGTAATTTTGGATTTTTCGTACCACCAAACAGATTCTTTTCATCAGAAAACAGGTTATTTTCATCCTTTTCAGATAGCTGGACCATATGTTTATCTCGTTAACCAAAAGCATCCAATTGTGTAGAACATTACTAGTTATATTTCAGATAATTTCAAAGTTGACTGAATTTTGATGGTTTAAATAATTATTTAGCGCCGATCCTGGAAATGTCCCGAAGGCCCTGCATATTTCTTAGAACAGCTAAGCCATATAGCGACCAATGTCACCAAGCCCCGTTTTTGGAATTTTTAAAATTTTTTCATTAATTAAAAGTTTTATATCGCCGACCGCAGAGATGTCCACAAGGTTTTGCCCATATTTTCGGATAACTTGGCTATGTGCCAGTCTATGTGGTCAACCTTATCCAATTGTGATGAACTATACTATACTTCATAGAATTTAGAATTTTTAATAATTTTATTGTTTTAAAAATTGTATCTCCGATCACAGAGATGTCCACAAGGTCTGGCCTATATTTTTGGATAACTTGGCCATATGCCAGTATACGTGGTCAATCTTATTCAATTGTGATGAACTATACTATACTCTATACTTCACAGAATTTAGAATTTTTAATAATTTTATTGGTTTTAAAAATGGTTGTATCTCCAATCACAGAGATGTCCACAAGGTCTTGCCTATATTTTCGGATAACTTGGCCATATGCCAGTCTACGTGGTCAATAATATTCAATTGTGATGAACTATACTATACTTCACAGAATTTCTAATTTTTAGTAATTTTATTGGTTTTAAAAATGGTTGTATCTCCAATCACAGAGATGTCCACAAGGTCTTGCCTAAATTTTCGGATATCTTGGCCATATGCCAGTCTACGTGGTCAATAATATTCAATTGTGATGAACTATACTATACTTCACAGAATTTCGAATTTTTAATAATTTTATTAGTTTTATACATTGTTGTATCTCTGATCACAGAGATGTCCACAAGGTCTAGCCTATATTTTTGGATAATTTGACTATATGCCAGTCTACGTGGTCAATCTTATTCAATTGTGATGAACTATACTATACTTCATAGAATTTAGAATTTTTAATAATTTTATTAGTTTTAAAAATTGTTGTATCTCCAATCACAGAGATGTCCACAAGGTCTTGCCTGTATTTTAGGATAACTTGGCCATATGCCAGTCTACGTGGTCAATATTACTCAATTGTGATGAACTATACTATACTTCACAGAATTTAGAATTTTTAATAATTTTATTAGTTTTAAAAATTTTTGTATCTCCGATCACAGAGAAGTCCACAAGGTCTGGCCTATATTTTTGAATAACTTGGCCATATGCCAGTCTACGTAATCAATCTTATTCAATTGTGATGAACTATACTATCCTTCACAGAATTTCGAATTTTTAATAATTTTATTAGTTTTATACATTGTTGTATCTCTGATCACAGAGATGTCCACAAGGTCTAGCCTATATTTTTGGATAATTTGACTATATGCCAGTCTACGTGGTCAATCTTATTCAATTGTGATGAACTATACTATACTTCATAGAATTTAGAATTTTTAATAATTTTATTAGTTTTAAAAATTGTTGTATCTCCAATCACAGAGATGTCCACAAGGTCTTGCCTGTATTTTAGGATAACTTGGCCATATGCCAGTCTACGTGGTCAATATTACTCAATTGTGATGAACTATACTATACTTCACAGAATTTAGAATTTTTAATAATTTTATTAGTTTTAAAAATTTTTGTATCTCCGATCACAGAGAAGTCCACAAGGTCTGGCCTATATTTTTGAATAACTTGACCATATGGCAGTATACGTGGTCAATCTTATTTAATTGTGATGAACTATACTATACTTCTTAGAATTTCGAATTTTTAATAATTTTATTAGTTTTATAAATTGTTATATCTCTGATCACAGAGATATCCACAAGGTCTAGCCTATATTTTTGGATAACTTGAACATATGCCAGTCTACGTGGTCAATATTATTCAATTGTGATGAACTATACTATACTTCACAGAATTTAGAATTTTTAATAATTTTATTAGTTTTATAAATTTTTGTATCTCTGATCACAAAGATGTCCACAAGGTCTGGCCTATATTTTTGGATAACTTGATCATATGCCAGTATACGTGGTCAATCTTATTCAATTGTGATGAACTATACTATACTTCACAGAATTTAGAATTTTTAATAATTTTATTAGTTTTATAAATTATTGTATCTCTGATCACAGAGATGTCCACAAGGTCTAGCCTATATTTTTGGATAACTTGACCATATGCCAGTCTACGTGGATAACCTTATCCAATTGTGATGAACTATACTATACTTCACAGAATTTAGAATTTTTAATAATTTTATTGTTTTAAAAATTGTATCTCCGATCACAGAGATGTCCACAAGGTCTTGTCTATATTTTTGAATAACTTGACCATATGCCAGTCTACGTGGTCAATTTTATCCAATTGTGATGAACTATACTATACTTCACAGAATTTAGAATTTTTAATAATTTTATTAGTTATATAAAATGTTGTATCTCCGATCACAGAGATGTCCACAAGGTCTTGCCTATATTTTCGGATAACTTGGCCATATGCCAGTCTACTTGGTCAATCTTATTCAATTGTGATGAACTGTACTATACTTCACAGAATTTAGAATGTTTAATAATTTTATTAGTTTTATAAATTTTTGTAACTCTGATCACAGAGATGTCCACAAGTTCTGGCCTATATTTTTAGAAAACTTAACCATATGCCAGTCTACGTGGTCAATCTTATTTAATTGTGATGAACTATACTATACTTCACAGAATTTTGAATTTTTAATAATTTTATTAGTTTTATAAATTGTTGTATCTCCAATCACAGAGATGTCCACAAGGTCTTGGCTATATTCTCAGATAACTTGGCCATATGCCAGTATACGTGGTCAATATTATTCAATTGTGATGAACTATTCTATACTTCACAGAATTTAGAATTTTTAATAATTTTATTGTTTTAAAAATTGTATCTCCGATCACAGAGATGTCCACAAGGTCTGGCATATATTTTTTGATAACTTGACCGTATGCCAGTCTACGTGGTCAATCTTATTCAATTGTGATGAACTATACTATACTTCAGAAAATTTAAAATTTTTAATTATTTTATTAGTTTTATAAATTGTTGTATCTCCGATCACAGAGATTACCACAAGGTCTGGCCTATATTTTTGGATAACTTGACCATATGCCAGTCTACGTGGTCAATAATATTCAATAGTGATAAACTATACTATACTTCACAGAATTTCGAATTTTTAATAATTTTATTGGTTTTAAAAATTGTTGTATCTCCGATCACAAAGTTGTCCACAAATTATTAAAAATTCTAAATTCTGTGAAGTATAGTATAGTATATTACAATTGAATATGATTGACTACGTAGACTGGCATATGGCCAAGTTATCTAAAAATATAGACTAGACCTTGTGGACATCTCTGTGATCGGAGATACAACAATTTATATAACTAATAAAATTATTAAAAAATCGAAATTCTGTGAAGTATAGTATAGTTTATCACAATTGAATAAGATTAACCACGAATACTGGCATATGGCCTAGTTATCCGAAAATATAGGCTAGACCTTGTGGACATCTCTGTGATCGGAGATACAACAATTTATAAAACTAATAAAATTATTAAAAATTCTAAATTCTGTGAAGTATAGTATAGTTCATCACAATTGAATAAGATTGACCACGTAGACTGGCATATGGTCAAGTTATTCAAAAATATAGACAAGACCTTGTGGACATCTCTGTGATCGGAGATACAACAATTTATAAAACTAATAAAATTATTAAAAATTCGAAATTCTGTGAAGTATAGTATAGTTCATCACAATTGAATAATATTGACCACGTAGACTGCCATATGGTCAAGTTATCCAAAAATATAGACCAGACCTTGTGGACATCTCTGTGATCGGCGATACAACAATAACTAATAAAATTATTAAAAATTCGAAATTCTGTGAAGTATAGTATAGTTCATCACAATTGAATAAGATTGACCAAGTAGACTGGCATAAGGTCAAGTTATCCAAAAATATAGGCCAGACCTTGTGGACATCTCTGTGATCGGAGATACAACAATTTATAAAACTAATAAAATTATTACAAATTCGAAATTCTGTGAAGTATAGTATAGTTCATCACAATTGAATAATTTTGACCACGTAGACTAGCATATGGTCAAGTTATCCAAAAATATAAGCCAGACCTTGTGGACATCTCTATGATCGGAGATACAACAATTTATAAAACTAATAAAATTATTAAAAATTCTAAATTCTGTGAAGTATAGTATAGTTCATCACAATTGAATAAGATTGACCACGAATACTGGCGTATGGCCAAGTTATCCGAAAATATAGGCAAGACCATGTGGACATCTCTGTGATTGGAGATACAACAATTTTGAAAACCAATAAAATTATTAAAAATTCTAAATTCTGTGAAGTATAGAATAGTTCATCACAATTGAATATTATTGACCACGTAAACTGGCATATGGCCAAGTTATCCGAAAATATAGGCAAGACCTTGTGGACATCTCTGTGATTGGAGATACAACCATTTATAAAACCAATAAAATTATTAAAAATTCGAAATTCTGTAAAGTGTAGTATAGTTCATCACAATTAAATAAGATTGACCATGTAGACTGACATATGGTCAAGTTATCCAAAAATATAGGCCAGACCTTGTGGACATCTCTGTGATCGGAGATACAACAATTTATAAAACTAATAAAATTATTAAAAATTCTAAATTCTGTGAAGTATAGTATAGTTCATCACAATTGAATAAGATTAACCACGTAGACTCGTATATGGCCAAGTTATCCGAAAATATAGGCAAGACCTTGTGGACATTTCTGTGATTGGAGATACAACAAATTTTAAAACCAATAAAATTATTAAAAATTCTAAATTCTGTAAAGTATAGTATAGTTCATCACAATTGAATAATATTTAACACGAATACTGACATATGGCCAAGTTATCCGAAAATATAGGCCAGACCTTGTGGACATCTCTGTGATCGGAGATACAATAATTTATAAAACTAATAAAATTATTAAAAATTCTAAATTCTGTGAAGTACAGCATAGTTCATCACAATTGAATAAGATTGACCACGTAGACGGGCATATGGTCAAGTTATTCAAAAATATAGACAAGACCTTGTGGACATCTCTGTGATCGGAGATACAACAATTTATAAAACTAATAAAATTATTAAAATTTCGAAATTCTGTGAAGTATAGTATAGTTCATCACAATTGAATAAGATTGACCACGAATACTGGCATATGGCCTAGTTATCCGAAAATATAGGCCAGACCTTGTGGACATCTCTGTGATCGGAGATACAACAATTTATAAAACTAATAAAATTATTAAAAATTCTAAATTCTGTGAAGTATAGTATAGTTCATCACAATTGAATAAGATTGACCACGTAGACTGGCATATGGTCAAGTTATTCAAAAATATAGACAAGACCTTGTGGACATCTCTGTGATCGGAGATACAACAATTTATAAAACTAATAAAATTATTAAAAATTCGAAAATCTGTGAAGTATAGTATAGTTCATCACAATTGAATAATATTGACCACGTAGACTGGAATATGGTCAAGTTATCCAAAAATATAGGCAAGACCTTGTGGACATCTCTGTGATCGGCGATACAACAATTTATAAAACTAATAAAATTATTAAAAATTCTAAATTCTATGAAGTATAGTATAGTTCATCACAATTGAATATTATTGACCACGAAGACTGGCATATGGTCAAGTTAATCAAAAATATAGGCCAAACCTTGTGGACTTCTCTGTGGTCAGAGATACAACAATTTATATAACTAATAAAATTATTAAAAATTATAAATTCTGTGAAGTATAGTATAGTTCATCACAATTAAATAAGATTGACCACGTAGACTAGCATATGGTCAAGTTATCCGAAAATATAGGCCAGGCCTTGTGGACATCTCTGTGATCGGAGATTCAACAATTTTTAAAACTAATTAAATTATTAAAAATTCTAAATTCTGTGAAGTATAGTATAGTTCATCACAATTGAATAAGATTGACCAAGTAGACTGGCATATGGCCAAGTTATCCGAAAATATAGGCCAGACCTTGTGGACATCTCTGTGATCGGAGATAAAACAATTTATAAAACTAATAAAATTAATAAAAATTCTAGATTCTGTGAAGTATAGTATAGTTCATCACAATTGGATAAGATTGACCAAGTAGACTGGCATATGGCCAAGTTATCCGAAAATATAGGCCAGACCTTGTGGACATCTCTTGATCAGAGATACAACAATTTATAAAACTAATAAAATTATTAAAAATTCTAAATTCTGTGAAGTATAGTATAGTTCATCACAATTGAATAAGATTGACCACGTTTACTAGTATATGGTCAAGATATTTGAAAATATAGGCTAGACCTTGTGGACATCTCTGTGATCGGAGATACAACAATTTATATAACTAATAAAATTATTAAAAATTCTAAATTCTGTGAAGTATAGTATAGTTCATCACAATTGAATAAGATAGACCACGTAGACTAGCATATGGTCAAGTTATCCAAAAATATAGACAAGACCTAGTGGACATCTCTTGATCAGAGATACAACAATTTATAAAACTAATAAAATTATTAAAAATTCTAAATTCTGTAAAGTGTAGTATAGTTCATCACAATTCGATAAGACTGACCACGTAGACTGGCATATGGTCGAGTTATCCAAAAATATAGGAAATACCTTGTGGACATCTTTGTGATCGGAGATACAATTTTTAAATCTAATAAAATTATTAAAAATTCGAAATTCTGTGAAGTATAGTATAGTTCATCACAATTGAATAATATTGACCACGTAGACTGGCATATGGCCAAGTTATCCGAAAATATAGGCAAGACCTTGTGGACATCTCTGTGATTAAAGATACAACAATTTTTAAAACTAATAAAATTATTAAAAATTCGAAATTCTGTAAAGTATAGTATAGTTCATCACAATTGAATAAGATTGACCAAGTAGACTAACATATGGTCAATTTATCCAAAAATATAGGCCAGACCTTGTGGACATCTCTGTGATCGGAGATACAAAAATTTATATAACTAATTAAATTATTAAAAATTCTAAATTCTGTAAAGTATAGTATAGTTCATCACAATTGAATAAGATTGACCAAGTAGACTGGCATATGGTCAAGTTATCCGAAAATATAGGCCAGACCTTGTGGACATCTCTGTGATCGGATATACAACAATTTATATAACTAATAAAATTATTAAAAATTCTAAATTCTGTAAAGTATATTATAGTTCATCACAATTCGATAAGACTGACCACGTAGACTGGCATATGGTCGAGTTATCCAAAAATATAGGAAAGACCTTGTGGACATCTTTGTGATCGGAGATACAATTTTTAAAACTAATAAAATTATTAAAAATTCGAAATTCTGTGAAGTATAGTATAGTTCATCACAATTGAATAATATTGAGCACGTAGACTGGCATATGGCCAAGTTATCCAAAAATATAAGCCAGACCTTGTGGACATCTCTGTGATTGGAGATACAACAATTTTTAAAACCAATAAAATTATTAAAAATTCGAAATTCTGTGAAGTATAGTATAGTTCATCACAATTGAATAAGATTGACCACGTAGACTGGCATATGGTCAAGTTATTTAAAAATATAGACAAGACCTTGTGGACATCTCTGTGATCGGAAATACAATTTTTAAAACAATAAAATTATTAAAAATTCTAAATTCTGTGAAGTATAGTATAGTTCATCACAATTGGATAAGGTTAGCTACGTATACTGGCACATGGCTAAGTTATCCGAAAATATGGGCAAGATCTTGTGGACATCTCTTCTCTCGGCGATATAAAACTTTTAAAATAATGAAAAATTATTTGAAATTCCAAAAACTGTGAAATATATTATAGTTCATCATAATTGGATCGGCTTGGTGACAATAACCGCTATATGGCTTAGCTATTCTAAGAAATGTGCGGGGCCTTCGGGACATTTCCAGGATCGGCGCTAAATAATTATTTAAACCATCAAAATTCAGTTAACTTTTAAATTATCTGAAATATAGTTCAACAAAATTGGATGCTTTTGGTTAACGATATAAACATATGGTCCAGCTATCTGAAAATTATGAAAAGAACCTGTTTTCTGATGAAAAGGATCTGTTTGGTGGTACGAAAAATCCAAAATTACAAAAAATTTAAATTTTCATATCATTTAAATTCCAATTGGAAAATAGTTAATTTAACAGTGTAATTTTTTGTTATTTTTTTTTAGCATAAACTTCACACTCATTTAATGTTTATGTTAATTCTTGTTGCAGTAAGTAATAATTTTTAATTGGATATAAAAGAACCATTAATAAGGAAATAAGCGCTGTTATTTTAAATTTTTATTAATTATTTTATTAGGTAAATTAATAAAAGACGGACAAGGGTGAAATTACAACATTAATACTTTTTTAAGCCCTGTTTTAGATTTAGGATTTAGGGAGTCCTGAGTATCCGGCCCTGGATTCCAGAGAAATGATCATCTAATAATTTAGTTAGATTGTGCTGTCTTATGCTAATCTATTTATTATATATTGTACTAATAATTTACTAACTATCAATCGCATTGGTGTCTGTAACCGGGTCGAGTCTGTCCCAACTAATAATCCTATCCAATCCTTCGGTTTTGTTATATGTGAACGGGTTTACGGCATGGTCCCGGGGTCCTCATAATCAATCATAAAAGTTTAATTTCAACTTTATTTTATTTAATTTTATCTTTATTTTGTTGTAATGACGTTTTTTATAACCCAGTAGAATCCGTTTATACCAAACCATGTATATAACGAACAAACGCTTATAATGATCATATGGTTTTGTCATATAGTTGTGTGTCTTGAATTTGAACGAACACTTATTTTTTCGTATACACTACAAACAAAAGAACTACGTTTATAAACGTAAACGAATATTTGAAAATGAACAGCCGGCTATAGTGAACAAAGTATGTCCCTTGAGTGTTTGCTATAAGCGAATTCTACTGTAATTATAATTATAATTATAATTTTAGCCTAGTAATTTTAGATTTTCTTAAATATTTTATCAGGTAAATTATTGAAAGGAGAACAGGGGGAAATTACAACATTAATAATTTTTAATTTAGGTTTAGGGAGACCTGAGTATCCGGCCCTGGATTCCAGAGAAATGATCATCTAAAAATGTAGTTAGATTGTGTTGTCTTTTGTGCCATTAATTTACTAACTATCGGTCGCATTGGTGTCTGTAACCGGGTCGAGTCTGTCCCAACTAATAATCCTATCCTATCCATTCGGTTTTGTTGTGTGTAAACGGGTGTACGGTGTGTGCCCGGGAGTCCGGGAGACTTGCTATAATGCTTGGCCGTACACTCACAGTCAATCAATCAATAAATAAATAAATGTTTTTCTATAATTCATGTCTAGTTGTCAATTTTATTCGTGTGGTGCTTTTGTTTTCATTTTTGTTTCGTTACAAAAAAGAAATGTTTAAAAAAAGTAGTGCCATCTTTAGAAATAATTCATCTATCGTCGTTTTTTGACAGCAAAGTTCCTTATAGACATTATTATTTATTCTGTACACAACAAATGCAAATACAACATAAAATGTAAGCAGACAAGTTTTTTCTCCGCGAGAACTGTCAGAATTCCAGCGAGATTTGAATTCTACTGCACATTATTATGGAATAAAGTTAAGATTTTGTAAAATACTACTATAGCGGCGTTTTTTTATTAGCTCCGGATAGATTGCATTCGGAGCAGCTAATTTTCAGTAATAAAACTAATGTTTGATAAGCTATTTATGCATATAATTACTGTATTTAAAACTCTATAATTTTTCATTCAACTTCTTAACTAAAGATCTATAAAAAAATATCTAGCTCTACCTATTTATCTGGAGCTGCTATCCGGAGCTGCTATCGGGAGCAAAGGGAAATTTGAGAATTTTTCGTATTTTGTACAACCCTAAATGTGGCAAACTTCATTTTGGTTTAAAAATTTTGATGGATGTTTTCTGAATAATAAATACGTATTTAAAATTTATTTGTGTACTATTTATTTGTATATAATATGTATTTATTGATCTGAATCGTGTTCATTTTCTTCCACCGCTTCTATTACTGAAAAAAAATATGATTCATTAATTATTTTCAATTTGTGTACAGCATACACATGCTTGAATGAATGCATATTTAGATGTATGTAGCTTTTTTAACTGACAAAAATTTATGGTTTTATTAATTAAGGGAATCAAGAACTTGATTTTTCTACGAACGTACGTAAATAGAGGGATTTTAAAATAAATTATTTTGTGTCGTATATTCCTAATTTTTGATGTTTCACGCCTGGAGATGGACATAGATTTTGTGTATGACACAAAAACTTTAAACACTTCTTAGTGATGTTCAAACTGATTCATTAACGAAATTAATTATTATTTATACCGGCAACATTTATTTGAAAATCCAAAATTTTTCCAAGTCGACATTCATATCAGAATTAATATTTTTTTCGAATATTTATAAATTTGATATAAAAAAAGGCGTTATTTTACTTTACGTATACATCGGGAAAATCAGGTAAGGAGTATATATTTTGAAAATTTTTGAATGTAGGATTGTGCATTTGTAGGTTTTAGGCGGGAAATCCAAATTTCCCCAGAAAATTACCTCATTTTCCCGGAAAATTTTCAATTTTTTTATTTATTTATTTTTTTTTTCAAAATAAGGTAAGATTGCAGACACAGATCAAAGAGTTTTTTTTCGCTCTTATCGCTTCTTCTGATAGTAACACAAATGTTAAAAAAAACACTTTTGTAAATACAGTAGAATTCGTTTATAACAAACCCTTCTTATAGTGAACACACGGTTAGTATGAACGATTTTTTAAGTCCCTTAAATTTACATAATCAATTTTTCTTGTTTCCACTACATATAATGAACTTCGTTTATAAACTTATAATGAACAAGAAAATGTTCCTACAATACCTGTTAAGTACACAAATCTACTGTTATAATGAACATCGATCATTATTTGTTTCGTTTTTTTAATTATATTTTGGTCTATTCATTCATATTCACACACATAATTTTGCGTACATATTTTTTTTTTAATGTAATGTGTGTATGGATTCGTGTATAGTGCATACATATACTAGATTACTAGAAACTATGTAACGGAAATAGGGAAATATTTTGAGTTTTTTTCTGGTGTCTATGAATTTTTTTTAACTTTCGTAAATTTTTGGAAATCACAGTTACATAAGTTACATATGTAAGTTAGTTTCGAATGCACAAACCAAGTATTTACGGTTAAAATGAACACACGTTTATAATGAACAAAATTATTTGTCCCATGACCGTTCATTATAAGCGAATTCTACTGTATAACAATTTTTTTAATGTAATTTTAATTCGTTGTATACCTTAGAGTATGGGACCTGCCGCCCTAAACCCTTTTTTGTATATGAAACTAAGTAAAAAAAAAAAAATGGAAAAAATTCAGAATTGTCCTGGAAAAACTGCAAAATTTTTCCGGAAAAATTACTTGCACTGTCGACAAATTGTTAAGGTACAATCCTAATATCAAAATTTTTATAAAAATTGCACATTTTTACGTATTTTGAATTTTTTCAACTAAAAAGTGAAAATTTTCCCGGAAAATGAGGTAATTTTATATAGTCGAAATGTCGTACAACTGCGTGAAGTTAGGAAACATTTTAGTTTTTTGTTTACTAGCGATAGCTTGCTATCCGGAGCTAATAAAACAACGCGCTTATATCTTTTATCAGTTTTGCCTTATTCAACCCAACTAAATTTACAGAATTAACTTACATAATAACAACAGTATCCCCTCTTTTTACAAATTTTACGAAAGTATGATACACATACAAATGTGAAAAGTTTTGTCTTAAGCATGTCTAAGAAAATCAATATCTGTGGCGATAGCCACATTAAAACCAAGACAGTTTTCCTAACCACCAAAGTGGTACAACGCTCCCTTTTCAATGTACCTGTTATGGTTTTCAATTATTGATAATTGGTAATTGGAATATATGTATTGGTAAACGGACCGGGAAAAAAATAAAAAAATAAATTGGTAGAAGAAAAAAATGATAATGGGCAGTCGTTGAATGATCATACATTTGAAAAGGTCAACAGAAATTAAAAATAAGTTAAAAAAATTGAATAAAGGAATCTTAAATTATTGTGAAAAGTACAAAAATTTTGTAGTGTTTAAAATTAATATTAAAAATAGTGTATACGTAGTATTAAATAAACAGTATAAATAACTATAATTATTATAATAAACTGTTAGTGTTAAATGCTAAATTTAGTTTAAAGAAATTAAAAACTTAGGGATAAGAGACAAGTGTAAAAGCCGTCTGTCCTTGTACATGTGAAAAAAAACAATGTGGTCGAAAAAAGTCGTTTAAGTGATGTCGATAACATATGTAAGTCGATTTAAACAACTAAAGAGTGATATCCAACGGTTGTGCTTAAAACTTTTAATAAAAAAATAGAAAATTAAATTAAGTAATTAAGTTTAAGTTAGTGAAGAAAAAATTAAATAAATCTAAGTTTAAAGAAAAAAAAACACTATTACATTAAGTTACACTTAAAAATAAAACTAATAATAGTAATAATAAAATCTAATCTAATAAGAACCATCAAAAAAAGTATACGGGTAAAAATAATAAGTAGTGATTAAGACTACGGCATTACAATAATACACAATTGTGAAGAAAAAAATAATAACATAAAATTACAGCTATCGTATGATAATTATATTCCGCAACGAATTTACCAAGCGGCATACCGTACATAAAATAACATTTTACCACCAAAATAAAATGCCACAACAATCAACATGTCATCAACCAGAAGTCAACATTGTATAAGCTAAGATTTTTTTTGTTTATTATTATATTATTATTAACTTTACATTTATTTTTTTTTATTATTATTATTAATTAATATTAATTGGGTGTAGGGTAGTTAAATATTACTTTATTTTGTTATTGAACTTCTCGTACAAGTGCACTTAGTTAGTTTGTGTAAGTTTACTTAGTTTATTCTGTTACTTTAGTTTTTTGGATTATTATAGTTACTATCGATCAAATTGTAATGTTTTTTTTTATTTTTTTTCTTAATTTGGGATATTAAAAGCCATTAATTTTTTTTGAATCTTAATTTGCTGCGATCTTTTTATTATCATTATAATTTTTTTTTGTACTGTTTGTAAAGACGTATAAAAACATGGAATAGAATAGCCAGAAGAAGGATGATCTAGGATGTGGTAGGTATAGCTGAGGTAGGTTGAATTACAAGTGCTTCGAATTTTGGTTTGTTTAATAATTTACTTTTTATGCGGTCTAATACAGATGTAAGCAACTTCGGAAAACCCCACCCCAATTCCGTGAGTCTTAGCCGGGATAAACTGACCGCCCGAAGCTCTGCCTGCATAATTTTCTGTGAACTTACTAACTATATATAGTTAGTAACGTTACAGTGGCGCCCAAACCACACGGTATATTTCATATTTTTACGATATCTGTCAATATAAAAAAATAACTAAATCCTGATAAGTTTTGAGTAGTTATTAAATATGGCTGATATTTAAAAATTTCAATCTGTTCATTATTAATTTTTTTTTATTTACAGTTTTTTTTGTTTTTCGATTTATAGGTTGTGATGACTAGTTTGAATTAAGGGTTAACTATTTCTAGGATATTATTGAAAAATGATAATCCTATTTTGTCGATTGTAGTATTACTAACTTACTTGTTACTTTTCATCACAGCTACCGTTTAAATTATATCCACGCAAGTTATATCCCTAGTTTTAGGTTTGGAATTCTCGTCGGATAAGGATATAGTTATCTTGCAATGAACTGAAGCAATCAATGAGCGTCCTATTTTTTTTTATGAATAGTTTTGAGCCTCATTAATGTTCAGATTCATTATTTAATTTATTATTATTTTATTCATTTTCATTCTTTTATCATCGAGCACTTGTGATTTACCTACCTCGTTAAAAAAAAACAGCATTCAAGATCAACAAAACATGCTATGTCTGTTTGCTGCCATATTCCGATCATTCTTCCTATTTTATGAATTTTACAAGAAACATAAAGTTCACACATTTTTTTAAAATAATATCACGAACTAATTATCAATTGTTAGTAATTGAGCCATTACAGAATACATATTTCTTAATTTATTGACACGAATTTTGTTGTTGTTACCAAAAGCATTGTATCATACTTGGTTCTCGCTTGACACATAATAGTCATTCCAGATTATTTCCAACTGTTTTTCTTTCCGTTTAAGGACGAAAGAGGAAACATGATGAATCCGGAACATCTGGCTCATGACGAGTTTGCGCTGGAGTGTGCGGTGCGAAATATTAAGGGAAATGATCCACTAACCAATCTAAAAGAGCTTTTGAAACTTTTAGAAGATGAAAAGGTTCATCCGGTATTAATTCCAAATAGACCTTTGCATTTGGCACAAAAGAATCCTCGACGTGAGGTTCATAATATTTCCGTTAAATTCAGGCAAATTTATTCGGAAATTCAGAATTTGTTAGACAAGGGCAAAACGAAAGAAAACATAAAACGCGATATTGACAAATTTCACTCTCGACTGTTACACGTTGGAGGTAGATTATATAGGGTTGAATACTCAAAAGTGGTAGCACCCGCTGTCACTGAACTAAAAGAAAAATTAGAACAATTAATTGACTATATTCAAAATTTTGCCCAAGAAAATTCGGACCTAAACGAGTCCATCACAAAGTTAGAGGGTATTGACCTAGGACCAGAGGAAGACTCAACCGATAGTGAATGTAGTAGGCAGTCAGAAGAAGACTCGTCAGATAGATCGCAAGAGGTTATTACTTCTCAAATATTGCGTGAAGAGACGTGTAAACGGGACATCTCGCTCCTCTTCCAACTTCCTCACCAACGCCTCTTTCAGCGTCTGTGTAACTTCTTGTTGGGCTTTGTCGGTTAGCCCCCGCACCTCAAATTCGATGAGCAATTCCTCATCGGACAACTTATCAATTCCGAAATCCATTTTGATCTCAATTTTTTATTTTTTTTTTTTACCAATTCTTCTACAACAAGACAAAAAAACAACAAAATTTGTAACCACAACCTAAACACACCAAACTAATTATAATTCAATTAATTTTTCTACACTATCAAAACTACATACAACCACGGGAACATTACCCTTATCCCGAGACATAAATCCCCCTAATTTGGATCAGACAAGGAAAGGAAAGGGAATTGAATACTAAAAAAAATTTTGATGAACCTGTTTCCTTGTTCCCAATCTCGCAGCGGTCGTCTTAACCTATGAAGGTGATCCTCGCTACTATGGTGAACTTGAAACCAGGTAACATAAATGGTACCCAATAGACCATGGCAAAATTCTTGCCCCCTTAGCCGCAGTTGGCAGTCTTACTCTGACTTCAGAGGAGCTCACCTGCGAGGGTGACCGAAACATTACCATGTAAGTCAACTGATATTTATGAGGCCTTTACAGACACTCTAACATCAGCTGCTATGGCTGTCTATTAGGGATGATAACTCGCCGGTTACCACCAAGGATTTCCACAGTGTGTAGTATAATGATGTTTAGCTTATGTCCAAGACCTCATCAATATCCGTTCACTGATAGAAAACCGGATTGAACAGCTAAACATATTATACTCTGAACGCGACTAAAACTAACAATGGGAGGACTTGCGAACCCCATCCCGAAGGATGAAAATTAACTTTAAAAGAATACGAAGTGAATTTACGCAAGAACTAACTATACACTGCGACTTTGAAATCCATATTTTTAAAATTATTGATTTTACATCCGCCTGTAATAAACGGTGCAAATTAAACTGTGGGTTAGATGTTAGGTTAGTTCCACAGCATGAACTCGGGTGCGGAAAGATGTTCCAAATTTACTGGGAATGTGCAGCTCTTAATACCTCTCCGGTCTACGCCGGTACAGAAAGAGATGATGCACATTACGCCAGGGATCGCATCTTTCACCCTAACACCCAATGTCAAATGGCATGTCAGTTAACCCGAAAATGTGCAGCTCTTAATACCTCTCCGGTATACGCCGGTACGGAAAGAGATGATGCGCATTAATTCGGGGGACAATACCATTCTTCACGGTTAAGTTCATGCCATAGAATTAGTTATACATGGTATCGAAAACCGTACAACTTGATATAAACTATGTTTTTAGTGATGTGCAACTTAACCATACTTGGCCGGATATGGGCTCCTGCATTAGGTTGCCTGAACATGTGCATCTCTTTTACCATCCGCTCAACTCGTCGGCAGGAAAGAGATATGCACATTCTAGGAACCAATGCAGTGCTTACCCAAGCACCGTCCAATTGTACAAATTCAGTCGCAGAACACCACTTCAAACAAATAGACTTCTTGGTAAATTTAACCAGCTTTGTTGGGCCAATTTTGGCCCCTTTTGGGCGCCACTTGCAACTTAACCATACTTGGCCGGATATGCTAAATTCGTTCTACTAAAGCCACTACGGGAAGCAGCCAGCAAGATCGTGGAGTACTTGGAAAAGGAAGTGTTCCCAGTGTTTTCAGTGCCTGAAGTGATTCACACAGACAATGGCAAACAGTTCAAGTCGAATTTGTTCGAGAACTGTTTAGCCAATTTGGCAGTTAAACACGTTTTCACCCCAGTGTACTCCCCACAAGCCAATGCATCTGAACGTGTAAATAGGTCGGTGCTAGCGGCAATCCGGGCCTATATAAAAGGAGACCAGCGTACGTGGGATGAGCATCTGAGTGCGATTGCGAGTGCTCTGAGAAATACAGCACATTCCTCCACGGATTACGCACCATCCTACTTAGTATTCGGTCAACATACGGTTAACCACGGTTCACAGTATGAATTACTGCGTCTGTTAGGCGATCAAAGTTTAGATACCTGCACGGTAAATACTAAAAACAATCGACTGGAATTGGCTAGGGAGTTAGTTCTAACACACCTCCGGCAGGCTCACGAGAAAATCACACATCAGTACAACCTACGATCGGCGGATCGTGTATTGAGTGTGGGTCAGGAGGTGTATGTGCGAAATTTCTCACAGAGCAAGGCAGCACAGAACTACTCTGTGAAGTTGGACAAGAAGTTCGTACCTGCAAGAGTACACCGGCGTGTTGGCCAAGTTGCATATGAATTAGTGGATAATGATGGTAAAATCTTGGGCGTGTACCATGCAAAGGATATTAGAAGTAAACCAACTAATCTTGCAAACCAATAAAGAGGATGAGGTGCTGGCCAGGTCGAATCGGCGACTGGTTTCAGCAAAAATATAAATTTTTCGTGGTTACCATTTTACTTTTACAATACCTACCCACTAGTACTTAGGTGATGTAAAGGTAAAATGAAGGCTGGTATGTTTCTGGTTTATCGCCATACACCAAGAAACACCAGTACTTAGTATTAAGAGTTTATTAGTATTAGGAATTAGTTAAGTTTAGAGAGGGAGTCGAAGAAATAATAACATAACATAGGAAATAGAGTAGGGATACTAATGTAAATAATAAGTTAGGCAATAATGAATTAGGTTTTATTAACTAGGATTGGTTCACCATTGTTTTGTTTTGAAAATCAAGTAGGGATAATATCTGTGTGGTGCTATTTGGTAGATGGGTATCCGCAGATTGAAGAAATACAAACCAAATCACTTCATGTGTACCTGCTAAGATGACAACCAACGTGGCCTGGAAGTAACAAGAGCAGAGACAACAGTATTACTTCCGGTTCCAAACAATGATAAGATCACGAACTAATCACGCCGAATTAGCTGTCATCGAACTCTAACCAACCTCTAACCATGATGTCCGAAGAAATACGACAGGCGAACATCGATGTAAAGGTGAACACACAAGAACAAGACGAGAACTGTTAATTCCAATCCAGCTGAAGCAAACGCATTTTGAGCACAATTAATGGGTACTTCGAATAAGGTTATAACTAGTTGACATCCTGCGGGCGAGACACACCTAGTAAATAAATACTTAAGTTTCGAATCAAAGATGCCATTGATGACAACAATACTCCAAGATGAAATGCTACAACCTACTTCAGATATAACACGAGTATATCTCAAAGAAAGATGGTATTATCAGATGAGGATAACCGAGGAGGTGCTAAACCGTTGTGGGGCAAATTTTACGACCAGCTGTGCAGTGACGGATACACTTCATAATAACGCAAAAGGATCTAGTTGAACACATAAGTAATATCTTTCAGCCAAACAAAAACTAGAGATCCGGAGCATCATTGGCAACAATATGTTACAACACCTCACTTTACCGGGAAGTATGTGGTTGAACTTTGGACCACAGTAGTTTTTTTGGAAATAAAGAATAAATACACCGGGGTATTAACCCCAGCACGTCACAGCAGCCTGGGTGATCATGTTGTTTTTCCGTTTTATCAATTTAATCTGAGAAATATGCCACACTGTCAATGAAACTAGAAGCCAACAACCTAGAGGTAGGAGTGCACAATATGGTCGAGACGGTCTGAAAACTACAGTCAACTGGTTGAATATTCACCACATCCATGCAGTATGATTGATTCAGCGGTGTCATCATCTCAGTCGTGATCTTATTCGTTGCTTGGCGGAGGGGGTAAACAGCCGGTACAGTTGCTCTACAATCTATCATCCAGAACCGACCAGCCAATTTCGTCATGATTCAGCGACCACAAAGATCTTGCCGTTTTAGGTGTAATATTCAAAACTTAGAAAAGAAAGGACACAGTAAATGTAAAGTTGAATTTTACAAGACAAATATTTTTTTCATAATGAGTTGGTAGGGAATGAGGTTGACTCAATCCTCACACTTGTAAAACAGGTTTGACTCAACGCCACCCGTAAAATAAAAATTAGAAGGTCCATTAGATAGCATTAAGGTATAAGGGAAAGGTAATAAGAAAAAAAATAAATAAAAAAAAAAGAAAAAAAAAAGGAAAACCTTCCCCTATTAGGATAGGCCCATAGTGTAAGACCGTAATAGTTTAGGTTGAAAATTGGAAGAAAAAAAAAAACATAAAAAAAAAATAAAAATAATAAAACAAGTCCCAATTTTCAACATTAGTCATGTAGGTTTAGTAATTAAAGATATTCTTGTATAAAATACAGTTGCCCGGCTCTGAGACTAGTTCAGGGTGTGGGGCGTCCGCCACGTTGGACTACTTAAAGGCTGATCAACTCCACCCGTCCTTCCCATCAATAAGGCATGAGATCCTTTTTATCTCAGGGTTTGGGTTTTCCCCACGCTGTAACGGAATTAATTTACAATTCCGTTACCAATCCAAACCATAATTCTCAAAACGACAAATCGGCATACACTTCGAGGTAAAACCTCAAAACGATATCACAAATAATATCGGTTATTATCTCATTAAACGACCATGCCGAGATTCCACATTCTTTCTGTGTTTACGTCACTCCAATTACTGTATATGCTCATACGGTAGTTGAATAAACGTAAATACAAAAATAATGTAACACGATCCTTGTTTTTATGTAGATAAGAACAAATAATTTTCAAGGCAAAAGTGTAGCACGAGTAATGAACTTGGTTACTCGAAGCTACCGCTTAGTTTTGATGAATTTCATTTTTTTTCTTTTTTGTTGTTTTTGTACTTTGGTTTTTAACAAAAAAAAGGTACAACAACAAAAACCTATGAAAATTGCCATTATCGTCTTACCAATATATTTTGTTGTCATCGAAGTGCATAAATTTTGATGATGGCGATGTCACGTTGTCCATGTCACGTTGTTGGACATTTTTTATGCACTTTTATGACGAATCGACAAGAAAAATTGGTATAAATAATGTACATTTTTTTTTGAAGAGGTCAGTCTTTTTGTGGAACCAAAAGGGGTGTTGGGAAAGTAAAAGCAGTAAAAAAAAATTTTCAGTTGGAATAAAGTAGAATTTCAAAGTAATTTTGTGTTTTTTTTTGTATTTTTTTTTGGCTGCTTTGTGGAGAACAACACTGGGTAAGTATTGGGTTCTAAAGAACCCGTTTAGACTGAAAGGAGCTTGGTTGGTTTGCCTCTATTGAGGCGGGAGCATCGTGTGCTTCGACGCCATAGGCGTTGCACTCCCTTTCCAAACCAGCCACCTCCGAACGGTCGCAATAAACTAATTAACCAAAACTAGTCTCATACTAACCCGTGGGCTTGCTGCCCGAAATATTGCTGTTCCATTTATGTGTAGTTTAAGGTAGTCATGTTACCTTAAACAACACGATAAACAACCGCGGGCGCGGACCTTATTCAGGGCATATGAACCACTAATTTGGGTCCTTTTACATTATTATATGTCCTAGCCCCAATTCCCTTCCTTGATGGCATGATGTCATCACTGTCCCTTTCCAAACAAATGATGCGGTAATCAAGATTACCACTGGTACACCCCAACCACCCACGACCAAGCTACCCCTACCAGACTGAGCTGCAGGTAGCTAAGCCACAGGGGATGTAGCCACCAGTGATAATAAATTCGAGAAGCGGGTTGCCTCAGCAAAGCTGAGGGGACTCGTTTCAGACGTCGAAACCCGGGGAAAGTCAGCATCAACCTAACCCGTCTTCGAGTATTAAGGGCGTGCGCACGAAACCCGGGCCAGAAATGAACAATCCCACTCGGATACCGAAACCGTCTACTTCTACACATAAGAAACAGGTGGGGGATGCCCCAAGACTAAATGTTTATAACAGTAAAATGCCTATGTTGAATCAACCACCAACAAATCCGCCGTTAGATAATTTTCCATCAAACAACTGTCTTGATCCAAATCAACAACATTTTTATCGCCCTTTTATTCGAGATCCGAGAAAATGGCCAATTTCATTCGATGGTTCACAACATGGTACGCCAATAAAAAAGTTTATTCAAATGATAGAGCACCAGGCAATGGTAAACTGCATCCATTTACAACAAGTTACCAACGACATCAGTTATTTTCTCAAAGGTGTTGCAGCGGACTGGTACTGGGACTTTGTTCAAAGGTACGGGGGTGTGGAGTGGTTATTTTTCAAATCGGAGATAATAAAAAGGTTTTCGGATAGGCGCACGGACTTAGAAATACGTCGTGGTATTGAATCTAAGAAACAGCGTCCCAATGAGAAGTTTCTTGATTTCTACAATACCATCTTATCCATGTCCCTTCAAATGGAAAACCGTATGCCCGATTCCGAACTTATTTTTATATTAACCCAGAATATGCGGCCGGGATTGCAGGATCGACTTGCTGTTGTACAGTTTACAACACTTGACGAATTGGTTCGGCAATGTGTCGCTTATGAGGATGCCTGGACACGAAATCGCATACAACCAGAAATGTATTGTGAGTCACGAAGACATATTAGCGAGATCAATTTGTTTCAGGAGTCACCATTAACCTCTGATACCTACTATAAGGATACTACCGATACTCAACTACTTTCACACCCTGCGAATTTTAATTCCAATATATATAAGACAAATCCATTAATGTACCATAATCAATCATCTAATTTCATTCCTACAACACAATGTGGTAATAACTATGCTAACACTTATTCAGATTTTCACAATCGAATACAGTATTCTCCTCAGTATCTGAGCGCTAATAATGATCCAACATATCAGCCAATGATTAATGCTATTGCATCGAATCAGCAAACTTCTGGACCTATACCTTCTTCTAGTGGTACTCAAATCATTATGCACTGCTGGAACTGCAAACAAACCGGTCATTACTTCAAAAATTGCAACTATAGAATTTTGCACACCTTTTGTTTTGGTTGTGGCACTCCTGAAGTAATCAAAACACATTGTCCAAATTGCCAAATGATTTGGGGAAACCTGAAGGAGGGGGCGAACGTCCCAACGACGATTCCCCCCCGCATACAGACATCACAAACAAATCAAAACAGGAACGGCGGGTATCGTTCGATCCTAAAACACCCTTAAATGATAAATTCACCTTTTCCAAATTTTCGCAGACTCAAACCAAGTATCCAAAATTCAAAAATAATTCAATTTCTAGATCTCTTCGATATTTTCGGCTTAGGAAATTATTTAAATCACAAATTTTGGATTCCCTTATAACTGATGACACAGATGGACGACCTTACGCAGATATTGAACTATTGGGAAATAAAATGCGCGGATTATTGGACAGTGGTGCCAATATTTCCCTTCTGGGTAAACATTGTGAAAACCTTCTTAAAGATCCTACGGTAAATTTTCGGCACCTACCAGCAACAGTTAAGACCGCAAACGGAGTCTGTGAGCGAATAATTGGACATATCAGAGTACCTGTTACATTTGGCGGGAAAACAAATTTTCTGACCTTACATCTAGCTCCTAACCTAAGTCAAGAATTGTATCTAGGTATCGATTTTTGGCGAATGTTCAATTTAAAAATTTCGTGTAATTCTGTTCCTTCTGACGTTGTTCCTACTTCCCAAATTTTCTCTTCTTCATGTGATGCGGCAGAAGTAATCACCGGTGACAACAGCGAACCCAATTTACATCAGTTAACATCGGATCAGCAGAAACAGTTGGAGACAGTAAAGCAACAATTTCCATCCTCCGCTCTGCTTGGTTTGGGTCGAACGCACTTAGTTAAACACATCATTGATGTCGGCGGAGCCAGACCCATCAAACAGAGATATTATGCTGTGTCTCCGGCTGTGGAAGCTGAATTGAGTAAGGAACTTGATCGTATGCTCTCATTAGGTGTTGTGGAGGAAAGTACCAGCTCGTGGAGTTCTCCGATTGCCATAGTCCGCAAGGCGGATGGCAGGGTCCGATTGTGCCTTGACGCAAGAAAAGTGAACGCGGTGACGGTGAAGGATGCTTATCCTTTGCCTCTCATCGATGGTTTGCTAGGGCGTCTTAATAAGACAAGGTTTATCTCGAGCCTTGACTTAAAAGATGCTTTTTGGCAGATTCCGTTAGATGAGGGGTCTAGGGATAAGACAGCCTTCACCGTCCCAAACCGCCCTTTATACCAGTTCACCGTCATGCCTTTCGGCCTTTGCAATGCGCCGCAGACTATGTGCAGGCTTATGCATCGTGTTATACCTCATGAGCTGCACAACCAGGTTTTCGTCTACCTTGACGATCTTCTGATAGCCGCTGAGACATTTGACGAGCACATTGAGATATTGGGTAGAGTGGCCAAATTATTAAAAGAAGCTGGACTAACGATTAACGTGGAGAAGAGCAAATTTCTTCTCAAAGAAATTCGCTATCTGGGGTACATTGTCGGTGACGGTGTGCTCAAGCTAGATCCTGCTAAAATATCTGCGATCGCTTCGTATCCTATTCCGAAAACAGTTCGACAACTCAGAAGGTTTCTGGGTATGTCGGGATGGTACAGACGATTTATTCATCGTTACGCAGATCTGGCCACACCACTAACAAATCTTTTAAAAAAGAATCATAAATTCGAGTGGAACGACATGGCCCAGGTATCCTTTGAGAAATTGAAACTAGCCCTTTCTACCGCTCCTGTTCTTTGTAACCCTGATTGGAGTAAGCATTTTTTTATTCAATGTGACGCTTCTACGACTGGCGTGGGAGCCGTTTTATTTCAAAGATCTTCCTGCGGCGAAGAACGCCCTATTGCTTTTATTTCCCAAAAACTTAATGCAGCGCAGCGAAACTACAGCGTTACTGAACTCGAATGTTACGCCGCTGTATTAAGTGTTGAGAAATTTAGGCAATATGTAGAAGGCTTCTCGTTTACCATCATCACAGATCACGCAAGTCTGAAGTGGTTGATGGGACAACGAGAGCTTTCTGGGCGTCTCGCTCGCTGGAGCCTTAAACTCCAAGGGTTCAATTTCACAATCGAATACCGCAAGGGTAAAGAAAATATAGTTCCAGACGCGCTTTCACGTCAGGCGGAAGCATTTACCCTGCATGAATGTAATGACGACGATCCTTTGCATCTAGATCCCGATTCAATCTTCTTTCAAGATTCGGATTACCTTACCAAAATTTCCTTAATCCAAGAGAAGCCACACATAAGTTCCAATCTCCAAATTAAGGATGGTAAGATATTTATTCTTCCCAATCTTGAGTTTGATCTGTCCACTGACATTCCTGCGTGGAAGATATATGTTCCAAAACCCCTCATTCCCATCCTGTTAGAAAGAGCACATTCACCTCCTAATGCTTCTCACTTAGGCGTACGTAAGTCCTTGGAAGTATTACGGAGACACTATTATTGGCCAAAAATGGCTGCGGATGTTCATAACTTTGTGACAAATTGTGAAATTTGCAAAACTAGCAAGGCGACAAACGTTGTAATCCGTCCTCCAATGGGTCATTATACGGAAATATCAAGGAATTTTCAGCGCCTCTACGTTGATTTCATGGGCCCGTTTCCGCGATCTAAATCTGGGAACCTTTATCTATTTGTCGTATTAGACCATTTTAGTAGATTCGTGCTGCTCGAACCAATGAGAGATGCAACCAGTGCTAATGTCGTAAAATTTTTGGAGAATCGTGTCTTCAATGTGTATTCTGTCCCTGAACATATCCTAAGCGATAATGGTAAGCAGTTTACGTCGAAGTTATTTCGTGACTTCTTACACAGACATAAGGTAAAGCAAATTCTAACCCCGAAATACTCACCGCAGGCAAATGCCTCTGAACGAGTAAATAGAAGCATTTTATCGGCCGTTCGCTCTTACATACAAGAGGACCATACTACTTGGGATATGCACATACATTCAATTGCTTGTGCATTGCGAAATGTAACCCATGAAAGCACGAACCGAGCACCGTTTTTCTTAGTATTTGGCCAGCACTATATACCCAACGGATGTCATTATGACTTGCTTCGACAATTAAATAGTCTAGAGGACAATGAAGTTCAATTATCCAATGCGGATAGATTAACCCTTTCGCAGAAAACCGTACTTGAAAATCTACGTAAAGCCCATACTCAGCACTCAAACCGATACAACCTCCGAAGTCGCCATCGTCAATTCTGTGCTGGACAACAAGTATTTGTCCGAAACTTTTGTCAAAGTGATGCAGCCCAAAAGTTTTCGGCAAAGCTCGCACCGAAATTCAGGAAAGCTTTCATTAAGGAACCTGTGGGTAACGTCGCTTTTAAGCTAGTTGATGAAAATGGTAAACTGATCGGAACATACCATATGAAAGATCTAAAAACGTAAAACCTTGGCACATATTAGAAACTCACAACCTTTCATAATTATGCTAATGCCCGGCTTTGAGACATCTCTCATGGGATGTGGGACGTCCCCACGATTTGTGGCGATAGCCACATTAAAACCAAGACAGTTTTCCTAACCACCAAAGTGGTACAACGCTCCCTTTTCAATGTACCTGTTATGGTTTTCAATTATTGATAATTGGTAATTGGAATATATGTATTGGTAAACGGACCGGGAAAAAAATAAAAAAATAAATTGGTAGAAGAAAAAAATGATAATGGGCAGTCGTTGAATGATCATACATTTGAAAAGGTCAACAGAAATTAAAAATAAGTTAAAAAAATTGAATAAAGGAATCTTAAATTATTGTGAAAAGTACAAAAATTTTGTAGTGTTTAAAATTAATATTAAAAATAGTGTATACGTAGTATTAAATAAACAGTATAAATAACTATAATTATTATAATAAACTGTTAGTGTTAAATGCTAAATTTAGTTTAAAGAAATTAAAAACTTAGGGATAAGAGACAAGTGTAAAAGCCGTCTGTCCTTGTACATGTGAAAAAAAACAATGTGGTCGAAAAAAGTCGTTTAAGTGATGTCGATAACATATGTAAGTCGATTTAAACAACTAAAGAGTGATATCCAACGGTTGTGCTTAAAACTTTTAATAAAAAAATAGAAAATTAAATTAAGTAATTAAGTTTAAGTTAGTGAAGAAAAAATTAAATAAATCTAAGTTTAAAGAAAAAAAAACACTATTACATTAAGTTACACTTAAAAATAAAACTAATAATAGTAATAATAAAATCTAATCTAATAAGAACCATCAAAAAAAGTATACGGGTAAAAATAATAAGTAGTGATTAAGACTACGGCATTACAATAATACACAATTGTGAAGAAAAAAATAATAACATAAAATTACAGCTATCGTATGATAATTATATTCCGCAACGAATTTACCAAGCGGCATACCGTACATAAAATAACATTTTACCACCAAAATAAAATGCCACAACAATCAACATGTCATCAACCAGAAGTCAACATTGTATAAGCTAAGATTTTTTTTGTTTATTATTATATTATTATTAACTTTACATTTATTTTTTTTTATTATTATTATTAATTAATATTAATTGGGTGTAGGGTAGTTAAATATTACTTTATTTTGTTATTGAACTTCTCGTACAAGTGCACTTAGTTAGTTTGTGTAAGTTTACTTAGTTTATTCTGTTACTTTAGTTTTTTGGATTATTATAGTTACTATCGATCAAATTGTAATGTTTTTTTTTATTTTTTTTCTTAATTTGGGATATTAAAAGCCATTAATTTTTTTTGAATCTTAATTTGCTGCGATCTTTTTATTATCATTATAATTTTTTTTTGTACTGTTTGTAAAGACGTATAAAAACATGGAATAGAATAGCCAGAAGAAGGATGATCTAGGATGTGGTAGGTATAGCTGAGGTAGGTTGAATTACAAGTGCTTCGAATTTTGGTTTGTTTAATAATTTCCTTTTTATGCGGTCTAATACAGATGTAAGCAACTTCGGAAAACCCCACCCCAATTCCGTGAGTCTTAGCCGGGATAAACTGACCGCCCGAAGCTCTGCCTGCATAATTTTCTGTGAACTTACTAACTATATATAGTTAGTAACGTTACATATCTTGAGATTTTCACCGATCGGCAAACATCTCACTATGATATTTCGGTAGGCCTATGTGTATGCTATGATTATGCCAACCCGTTTGAAAAGTTATTGGGGTTTACCTAGTAAATCCTAGATTTTTCGAAAATGTGACCAATTTTTATCTTAACAGAATGTCTAAGAAAATCAATATCTTGAGATTTTCACCGATCGGCAAACATCTCACTATGATATTTCGGTAGGCCTATGTGTATGCTATGATCATGCCAACCCGTTTGAAAAGTTATTGGGGTATACCTAGTTAATCCTAGATTTTTCGAAAATGTGACCAATTTTTATCTTAACAGAATGTCTAAGAAAAGCAATATCTTGAGATTTTCACCGATCGGCAAACATCTCACTATGATATTTCGGTAGGCCTATGTGTGTGCTATGATCTTGCCAACCCGTTTGAAAAGTTATTGGGGTTTACCTAGTTAATCCTAGATTATTCAAAAATGTGAAAAGTTTTGTCTTAAGCATGTCTAAGAAAACCAATATCTTGAGATTTTCACCGATCGGCAAACATCTCACTATGATATTTCGGTAGGCCTATGTGTATGCTATGATCATGCCAACCCGTTTGAAAAGTTATTGGGGTTTACCTAGTTAATCCTAGATTTTTCGAAAATGTGACCAATTTTTATTTTAACAGAATGTCTAAGAAAATCAATATCTTGAGATTTTCACCGATCGGCAAACATCTCACTATGATATTTCGGTAGGCCTATGTGTATGCTATGATCATGCCAACCCGTTTGAAAAGTTATTGGGGTTTACCTAGTTAATCCTAGATTTTTCGAAAATGTGACCAATTTTTATCTTAACAGAATGTCTAAGAAAAGCAATATCTTGAGATTTTCACCGATCGGCAAACATCTCACTATGATATTTCGGTAGGCCTATGTGTGTGCTATGATCTTGCCAACCCGTTTGGAAAGTTATTGGGGTTTACCTAGTTAATCCTAGATTATTCAAAAACGTGAAAAGTTTTGTCTTAAGCATGTCTAAGAAAACCAATATCTTGAGATTTTCACCGATCGGCAAACATCTCACTATGATATTTCGGTAGGCCTATGTGTATGCTATGATCATGCCAACCCGTTTGAAAAGTTATTGGGGTTTACCTAGTTAATCCTAGATTTTTCGAAAATGTGACCAATTTTTATCTTAACAGAATGTCTAAGAAAACAATATCTTGAGATTTTCACCGATCGGCAAACATCTCACTATGATATTTCGGTAGGCCTATGTGTGTGCTATGATCTTGCTAACCCGTTTGGAAAGTTATTGGGGTTTACCTAGTTAATCCTAGATTATTCAAAAACGTGAAAAGTTTTGTCTTAAGCATGTCTAAGAAAACCAATATCTTGAGATTTTCACCGATCGGCAAACATCTCACTATGATATTTCGGTAGGCCTATGTGTATGCTATGATCATGCCAACCCGTTTGAAAAGTTATTGGGGTTTACCTAGTTAATCCTAGATTTTTCGAAAATGTGACCAATTTTTATCTTAACAGAATGTCTAAGAAAATCAATATCTTGAAATTTTTACCGATCGGCAAACATCTGACTATGATATTTCGGTAGGCCTATGTATATGCTATGATCATGCCAACCCGTTTGAAAAGTTATTGGGGTTTACCTAGTTAATCCTAGATTTTTCGAAAATGTGACCAATTTTTATCTTAACAGAATGTCTAAGAAAATCAATATCTTGAGATTTTCACCGATCGGCAAACATCTCACTATGATATTTCGGTAGGCCTATGTGTATGCTATGATCATGCCAACCCGTTTGAAAAGTTATTGGGGTTTACCTAGTTAATCCTAGATTTTTCGAAAATGTGACCAATTTTTATCTTAACAGAATGTCTAAGAAAATCAATATCTTGAGATTTTCACCGATCGGCAAACATCTCACTATGATATTTAGGTAGGCCTATGTGTATGCTTTGATCATGCTAACCCGTTTGAAAAGTTATTGGGGTTCACCTAGTTAATCCTAGATTATTCAAAAACGTGAAAAGTTTTGTCTTAAGCATGTCTAAGAAAATCAATATCTTGAGATTTTCACCGATCGGCAAACATCTCACTATGATATTTCGGTAGGCCTATGTGTATGCTTTGATCGTGCCTACCTGTTTGAATAATTATTGGGGTTTACCTAGTTAATCCTAGATTTTTCGAAAATGTGACCAATTTTTATCTTAACAGAATGTCTAAGAAAATCAATATCTTGAGATTTTCACCGATCGGCAAACATCTGACTATGATATTTCGGTAGGCCTATGTGTGTGCTATGATCATGCCAACCCGTTTAAAAAGTTATTGGGGTTTACCTAGTTAATCCTAGATTATTCAAAAACGTGAAAAGTTTTGTCTTAAGCATGTCTAAGAAAATCAATATCTTGAGATTTTCACCGATCGGCAAACATCTAACTATGATATTTCGGTAGGCCTATGTGTGTGCTATGATCATGCCAACCCGTTTGAAAAGTTATTGGGGTTTACCTAGTTAATCCTAGATTATTCAAAAACGTGAAAAGTTTTGTCTTAAGCATGTCTAAGAAAACCAATATCTTGAGATTTTCACCGATCGGCATACATCTCACTATGATATTTCGGTAGGCCTATGTGTATGCTATGATCTTGCCAACCTGTTTGAAAAGTTATTGGGGTTTACCTAGTTAATCCTAGATTTTTCGAAAATGTGACCAATTTTTATCTTAACAGAATGTCTAAGAAAATCAATATCTTGAGATTTTCACCGATCGGCAAACATCTGACTATGATATTTCGGTAGGCCTATGTGTGTGCTATGATCTTGCCAACCTGTTTAAAAAGTTATTGGGGTTTACCTAGTTAATCCTAGATTATTCAAAAACGTGAAAAGTTTTGTCTTAAGCATGTCTAAGAAAATCAATATCTTGAGATTTTCACCGATCGGCAAACATCTCACTATGATATTTCGGTAGGCCTATGTGTGTGCTATGATCATGCCAACCCGTTTGAAAAGTTATTGGGGTTTACCTAGTTAATCCTAGATTATTCAAACACGTGAAAAGTTTTGTCTTAAGCATGTCAAAGAAAACAAATATCTTGAGATTTTCACCGATCGGCATACATCTCACTATGATATTTCGGTAGGCCTATGTGTATGCTATAATCTTGCCAACCCGTTTGAAAAGTTATTGGGGTTTACCTAGTTAATCCTAGATTTTTCGAAAATGTGACCAATTTTTATCTTAACAGAATGTCTAAGAAAATCAATATCTTGAGATTTTCACCGATCGGCAAACATCTGACTATGATATTTCGGTAGGCCTATGTGTGTGCTATGATCATGCCAACCTGTTTAGAAAGTTATTGGGGTTTACCTAGTTAATCCTAGATTATTCAAAAACGTGAAAAGTTTTGTCTTAAGCATGTCTAAGAAAATCAATATCTTGAGATTTTCACCGAGTTTACCTAGTTAATCCTAGATTATTCAAAAACGTGAAAAGTTTTGTCTTAAGCATGTATAAGAAAACCAATATCTTGAGATTTTCACCGATCGGCATACATCTCACTATGATATTTCGGTAGGCCTATGTGTATGCTATGATCTTGCCAACCCGTTTGAAAAGTTATTGGGGTTTACCTAGTTAATCCTAGATTTTTCGAAAATGTGACCAATTTTTATCTTAACAGAATGTCTAAGAAAATCAATATCTTGAGATTTTCACCGATCGGCAAACATCTGACTATGATATTTCGGTAGGTCTATGTGTGTGTTATGATTATGCCAACCTGTTTAAAAAGTTATTGGGGTTTACCTAGTTAATCCTAGATTATTCAAAAACGTGAATAGTTTTGTCTTAAGCATGTCTAAGAAAATCAATATCTTGAGATTTTCACCGATCGGCAAACATCTCACTATGATATATCGGTAGACCTATGTGTATGCTATGATCATGCCAACCCGTTTGAAAAGTTATTGGGGTTTACCTAGTTAATCCTAGATTATTCAAAAACGTGAAAAGTTTTGTCTTAAGCATGTCTAAGAAAATCAATATCTTGAGATTTTCACCGATCGGCAAACATCTCACTATGATATTTCGGTAGGCCTATGTGTATGCTATGATCATGCCAACCCGTTTGAAAAGTTATTGGGGTTTACCTAGTTAATCCTAGATTTTTCGAAAATGTGACCAATTTTTATCTTAACAGAATGTCTAAGAAAATCAATATCTTGAAATTTTTATCGATCGGCAAACATCTCACTATGATATTTCGGTAGGCCTATGTGTATGCTATGATCATGCCAACCCGTTTGAAAAGTTATTGGGGTTTACCTAGTTAATCCTAGATTTTTCGAAAATGTGACCAATTTTTATCTTAACAGAATGTCTAAGAAAATCAATATCTTGAGATTTTCACCGATCGGCAAACATCTCACTATGATATATCGGTAGGCCTATGTGTATGCTATGATCATGCCAACCCGTTTGAAAAGTTATTGGGGTTTACCTAGTTAATCCTAGATTATTCAAAAACGTGAAAAGTTTTGTCTTAAGCATGTCTAAGAAAATCAATATCTTGAGATTTTCACCGATCGGCAAACATCTGACTATGATATTTCGGTAGGCTTTTCAAACAGGTTGGCATGATCATAGCACACACATAGGCCTACCGAAATATCATAGTGAGATGTTTGCCGATCGGTGAAAATCTCAAGATATTGGTTTTCTTAGACATGCTTAAGACAAAACTTTTCACGTTTTTGAATAATCTAGGATTAACTAGGTAAACCCCAATAACTTTTCAAACAGGTTGGCATGATCATAGCACACACATAGGCCTACCGAAACATCATAGTCAGATGTTTGCCGATCGGTGAAAATCTCAAGATATTGATTTTCTTAGACATTCTGTTAAGATAAAAATTGGTCACATTTTCGAAAAATCTAGGATTAACTAGGTAAACCATAATAACTTTTCAAACGGGTTGGCATGATCATAGCATACACATAGGCCTACCGAAATATCATAGTGAGATGTTTGCCGATCGGTGAAAATCTCAAGATATTGATTTTCTTAGACATGCTTAAGACAAAACTTTTCACGTTCTTGAATAATCTAGGATTAACTAGGTAAACCCCAATAACTTTTCAAACGGGTTGGCATGGTTAATGTATACACACAAGCTTACCGACGACATATGTGCCGATCGTTGAAAATCTTGAAATATCGATTTTCTTATGTATTGAATAAATATATTTCATTCGGATATTATTATAAAAAATATTTTATATTTTTCGCCCGAATGTATACTTTTTTAAACGCAAACATTTGTATATTTGTTGTTGTTCTTAATTCTAGTTTTATTTTGGGATAAACTTCATTCGCATAAATTATTAAGGAAATGATTAACGTGACAACATTTTACTTGCAAAATATTTTTAAACTACATATTACATCATAGCGGCAAAAGCAAGGTTAAACAGATAATCAACAGATGTGTCATATGTACAAAGTTTAAGTCTCAAATGCAAGGCCAATTGATGGGCAACCTACCACATAGGAATTTATCGCCTGCTTTCACACATAAATATACTTATGTTTATACATAATGTAAATACCTCTACAGTTTGCTTATCCGCAATTCGTAACTATGCATCGAAAATGGCTCTACTTAGTTGAATAATTTAATTTAATTTAATTTGTCTGCGGTTTTAGTTTATTTAGCTAGCAATGTAGTTGTATTGCACCAATTAATTATTATTGAAATTAAAAGCAAACTTATAAATATTATACGATAATTATCTTTAATTAAAATATTTGTTTACGTTTTCCACTTGAGGAAAGTCATAATGACCTTAGCTATAATTTATACTGTATTGACCAATTTAATGTTATGTTATATTTTTGTAAAAATAACTTTCCAATACAAAGTTTCCATAAACCACAACATAAACTTCACATGAATTTGATGTCCAAGATCATAGGACATACTAAAAAAAACTACCAATCAAACACTTAACAAATAGTTTTTATCAATAAAAAGCATAAATGCAAATTAGTCAAAACAAATTTGAGAATTATAAAATCCACATATGTATGTACATACTCCATACACACATGTTACAAGCAAATACTTACTAGCTGTGTATTTTCTATCGAGAACCGTCATTTTTCTATCTACCTAAATTTAAATTTGGCGCGCTATTGATTGCATGTTCAGATACTACTCGTATATGTGACAGCTTGAAGAAAAATTGTAAAATAATCATCTTCTTGGTTTTCATTAACCTTGGCCTGAGTAAAGATTTGTATTTCGATTATTTGTCTTTTTTCGCGATTCATTGCCCGGCACAAATTCATGTCAAGTTTGTATAAATTATTAATTATGTAAATATTTGTAATTTAAACCAAACGGTATATAAATTTAAACGTATTCATATTTCCGAAAGTTGCAAATGCATTCCCATTTCACCTTGGCATAAGACGATTTCCTTGCTTTAGTTCCGTTAGATTTTTTCTTGTAATTCAGACACGAGTTTTTAATTATTATTTAGAATATTTTTATTACTTTATAAATTCTTAAGGCACATTATGTATATTTGAATATTATAATTACCGCTCTTAAAACTAATTACCTATAAGTAGCAGATATCCATGATTTTTCAAAGTCGCTTGATCGTTAAGGAAGTAATTATGATTTTCAAGGAAGTTAAATTTTTATTAGTGTTTCGATGATAAATTCTTAAGATATTTTTTAATATTATTTATTAAAATAAAATCAAGCTAGATCATAAGTAAATAGAAAATTGTACTTCTGGTAATATAATACTTCAAAGAAAAAAGTTTAAATGTAAAGTAAATTCATTTTTCAATTGGCTATAACCAATGTGGGGGGAAAGGTTACGGACGTCATAAATGTCTGCGCCACCAAAGGAATCGCAACTGATTATATTAAAGTGATCCCATGTTTGGAACGGTCATCGGACCACTTACCTGTCATAATCATGTTCGAAACAAATATTGTATAATGAATGCACATAAGCAACCGTTGTTAAACAACAATAAAATTGACTGGAACCATTTCAGATATATGGTAACCGAGAAATTAAACCATCAAATCATCAAATTAAAGACGTAGATCAAACATTAAGTTATTCCGGAATTGCCAAATGAATAAGGACGTAGAGTGATATAGATGTACCAGTTGACCATTTCAATGAATGTGTGGTAGCTTAAAAACAACCAGTACAAAATGAGAAAGAATGGGCAATTTTTAAATGAATTCAAAATCGTTAAGGAGAAAAAAAATTAAGAAAGAAATGGCAGCGATATCATGAACCAATCAGATCAAAAATATTTATCACAACTATCAAAACAGAAAGGCTGGTATTTGCGGACCGTTTTGAAAGAGCATAAACCATATATCCTTCAGAAATTGCGGATGAAGAGGATAAAAGCTATTTGGAATCACCATTGCAAATTAATCTTAAAATCACGAAGCTTTCTATCGTAGAAGTAAAAACAGCAGTATTAAAATCGCTGAAAATGCGCCATGATATTATCACGAGGCTTCACAAGTTAAAATTAATATCAAAACCTGGCAAGCCTCAGAAGAAGTTACGTCGCTTGCTACCAATTATGTCTAGATTATTTGAAACACTATTACTTAATCACTTAAAGCCTTTTTTAAAAAGATATTGTTCTGATATATTCATGGATGAAACATCAGGATACGCATACAAATATCCGTCCAATTAAACCTGGTATACCATAGGGAAGCATTTTTGGCCCATATTATATCTGCCGTTTACCGCAATATAAAAAATTAAATAATTGTCGCAATGTGAATTTTATTCTAAATTGGTCCTAAAACGTCAATACGCCGATGTTACCTAAACAGCGATTTATAAAATTTCATCATTGATTTTGCATATTGAAATATGAATTTTTGTGTAAAAACTTCATATATGGTAGGGGTGTCGAATATGACGTAATACTATACAGGGTTAAAGGTCATTCTCACCGGTTTCCATACCGGGTAGTAAGATCCATAAACATAAGCCAACTATTCAGTGTTGTTTATACCCCACGATCGGGGTATATTGAAATACGCCTTTAAGTGTAAAACTCCATTCTTGAAACTTGTCGTAATACTAAATAAGGTTAAAGGTCATTCTCGTAGGTTTCCCTAACAGGGTAGTAAGATGCGTACATAAGCCAACTACTTAGTCAGTGATTGGATATTGGAGAATATTATCATTGATTTTGCATAAGCATTTTTGTGTAAAACCCCATTACGTTTTACAAACTCCACACATTCATTATGGTAAGAATGAATCCATTTTATTAAATTATGAGCAAGGCCAAAAGATTTTAATTTTTCCAATATAATAAAGTTGTTGTCGAGACAAATGCCTTACTAAAGTCAGTATAAATGATGTCAATTTGAGCCTTAACCTCAATCACCTACAAAGCTATGTGGTCACAAACAATAGATTCAAATAATTTAGGGATAGCTGACGGTATAGAAATGCTTCTATAATCAGAGACATCGTTACTATTACCGGATTTGAATATAGGAACGATATGAGAGGATTTCCAGAGAGTTGGAAAAATACCCGAAGAAAGCCAACTCATAACTAAGTTTATTTAGGAAGCTTGAGTTAACAGCATCTGGACTACAGCCATATTTAAATTGATTCAAGGTACACCCGAGGTGGTAATTATACTATCACATGTTGTATCCGCAAATGTTCCCTTATCAACATTTTCAAGTATTTAAGTATTTTGGAAGAAAGAACTAAATAAGTTGGCTATATACACAGAATTTGCCAGTAACAAGACATTACCAGTAACAAAACATTGTCGACGGAAGGCCACATATTTTCCTCCTAGTCTGAACAAGTTTCAAAACGATTTGGGATTTAATTTCAAATCATCTTGAACCTTATTGATATAGTTATTAAAAGCTATTTTGTCCATGCAATAAATTCCTGAGATAAAGACGTTGTATCTTTTCCATTTCGGATATAATTTTTTCTTTCGATTACCCAAATTAATCAAACGTTTATTAAACCACCGATGCTTTATTCACCGTATATAAATTTATTGAATTTGTAAAACATAGATCCAAAAATCTACTAATGTAGTTACGAACATTAGTTAATCTAGACAAATCCATTAGATAAGATGGAGTTAATACATGAGATTTCGACAGTTGATGTAACGTTGCATGGTAGGGTTATGGCTTAGTTTATCTCCACATCATATACCCATTTGACCTTAGGTAAATTGAAGTACCCAAAATCAGCACGTTGTTGGTCCATATTGGTTGAGGATAAAATTCTAGTGATTCTATTCTAGTGGTTCGATGTAATCCGTTTATTCCATTCCTTTATCTCTACAATTATTCGAAATGTAACACATTTCGACTATTACATATAATTGTATTTGAACAGCTTCTTTCAGCTTAGTAGTGACACCACAGAATATTTTGACTCATTAATAATATTTTGGGGTTTTAATCTGTACTCACTATTCTGTACTAAATAAATATTTTGGACACCACAAAACACGAAAGTTATTTTATGTGGACATTTAGTACAATAATCAAAAGTTTTTGTTTATCTCCATCTATCGTCGTGATTCACAATTAACAAATTCAGCAATTTTTGCTTAGACTGTACCATTTTGTTTTTCATGCTGTCTCAACTATAGACACACAAATTTTTACCCACTCTCGCACTCTCGTTCCAAACTCTTGACGCGACACACTCGCCATTTTCTAAAATATTTTTATTGGCCAGTATTACAATTTTAAGTGTACATTTATTTGTGTCCCACCGTGTTGGATGCGAAGTGTTTTGCTCATAAATCGTACGAGGCATACCAATAAGTATTTACCATACGACACCCTTTTTAGGGATTATATACAAAAATATAAAATCGAAGCACGCAACGCCAGCGGATTATATCGTTATAAAGGGAAATACAAGGATCTATTTTTAAGACGGCTCGGTGCAAATCAAGCACCGGCCTAAAAGTAAATATCAATTTCCATTTTATATGAAAGTATTTCTTTCTACAATTCCCGTGCGTGCTCACATACAAATACATGGAGCCATAAAAGCATGAAATTTTTTTCAACGGTACACATGGAGTCAAAAATATATATATAAAATATTAAATTCAACGGTAAGAAAACCTGGAACATTGTACAAAATTATCTTTAAAAAGAAAACCCACCTATTATATATCGAAATTTACATCACCAAATATGCAACCAAATTTTTTGTTTAAAAAAAATCATCTATTCATTGTATATACAAAATAAGGAGGAACAACGAGAACAGCAAACGGTACATCAATCATAAAATTGCGCAAAGTACTATTAAGGAAAATACACATACTAACGCCGCAAACTCATATAAAAACACAACAATCACCGCAATTACTTACATAACAACGGAAAATAAAACGAATAACAACAACAGCTAACATATTGGATAAAAGGAAATCAAATCACCAACACACGGGGTACAACCACACCAACAAATACAACCGCAAGCTTTTAACAAACATTTTTTCTTTTTCTTTTTTTTTTATTAATTTCCAGCAGCACCAGTACACAGTAAATTACATTATATCATTTCTATTTTTAACTGGGCTGCTAAAACAAAAAAACATAAAATCAAATAATTCAAAACTTTATTCCAATCTCACTAAAATTAAAAAAAAAAAACGCAACTCATTGTAAAATTTCCACCACTGAAGCACGTAATTATATCAACCTATAAACTCTTGATCGTAACGAAAAATTTTACTTTCGCTTGTATATTTATTTTATCGTTTTTTTATTTCCAAAAAAAAAATCATTGCGTTTTCAAAATTTGCTTGTATTTGACGAATAAAAGCATCACGCGAAGTGGCACGCTCTTACCATAGTTAAGTACGTCCCGTTAGAAACACAGCAATAACAATACTAAATTTATTCCCATATCTTTTTCTTGTGTAACGAAACGGTAACATTCCGGTAATTTTTTTTTTTTCACAAACCGGAATTTTAATTATACAAACAAATAATGCCAAACATAGACAATACAAAGAACGTGGAGCCGAAACCAGGCACCTATATAAACCCCAAACGCCTCTCATGGCCAATATCAAACAATAAAAGAGAGTAATACCCAAGATATCGAAATGGAGATCGCTGGCAATGTAAAAGTAAGCCTACCTAGGTTCTGGCCTGACAAAGGCAGTAACTGGTTCAATCTAGTCGAAATACAATATGACCTCCGGGGTATCACTTCTCAAAAATCGAAATATTTACATATGGTATATTATCGATCATCTCTCCACAAACATTTGATTTAATTTCGGACGTACTACAAGAACCGCCACAAACAAACCAATATAATATTCTAAAACAAACGTTGTTGGAACGTCTGGAGCCATCAGATGAACGTCTTGGAGATCGCCGCCCATCCGAAAGTTTACGTCACATCCGTATACTCGCTGATACCAAACAATTGGTAAGCCAAACATTCATAAGGACGATCTAGATCCGCAAAATGCCAGAAATAATTAAAAACGGACTCATGGCGCAACCGAACACAACATCTATAGAAACACTAGCGAAGACGACAGACCGAATGTTTGACACACTAAATATCAGGCAACCAAATTATCAAGAGAGATCGAAATAGATCAAGATTGGAGACCATGCGAGGATTATCGGCGTTTAAACTCGGTCACAATACCGGATCACTACCCCACATCAAAAATTTCTCCATGCATTTACATGGTTGCAAAATTTTCTCCAAAATTGATCTAGTCAAGGCGTACCATTTAATTCCCGTCGCGCCTGAAGATGTTCACAAAACGGCAATAACGACCCCATTTTGGCCTCTTCGACTTCAATCGAATGCCATTCGGTCAACATTTCAACGCTTCATGAATGAAGTTGTTCGTGAACTAGAATTCGTTTTCGTCTACATTGACGATATTCTTGTTGCTTCGCACACTGAGGAACAGCACAAACTACACTTAGATAAATTGTTGAATAAGTTAGCACAGTTTGACGTGCATATCAAGAGCGCAAAATGAGTTTTTGTCGCACCCACTCTCGATTTCCTCAGCCACAAGATTACACCTGTTGGTATACTGCCATCAGAAGAGCTCCAACATCAATTAAAACAGTTCAACGATTTGTCGGTATGGTAAATTACTACCATCGATTTATACCGAAACTCGCACAAACACTCGCACCAATTCACGGTCACTCGGCAGCTTTACTCAAAATGCCCAAGACAGCCAAGAATTTCTCTTCGGCCGACGAATGCCAACACGCATTCACGTCATTGAAGACTGAATTGGAACAGTTAACACTTCTGGCACATCCACTGAGCGACTCAAAGCTTAGTTTGACTACTGATGCATCAAACACTGCCGTTGGTGCAGTACTGCAACAGTACCACAACGAGTGTTGGGAGCCCTTGGGATTCTTTTCGAAAAATCTCTCGGATGCCGAAAAGAAATATTCCGTATTCAACCGGGAATTACTCGCAATATATCTGGCAGTCAAACACTTCCGATATTTTGTTGAAGGTCGAGATTTTACAATCTACACTGACCACAAACCTCTCACACTCTGACACTCTGTCAAAAACTGAATGTAATCCAAAGCAATCACGCCACTTGGATTATACAAATTACTCAATTTACTACGGACATACATCATGTTTCCGGACTACCGACAACGAAACGGCCGCGGTCGAAACACATTTCGACTTTATGAAAATTGCAAATACTCAAAAAGTTGACCTAGAACTACAGAATTTATTTTCTGGTTCCGAATGTCACAATAGTTCATCACTGAAACTAGAACTTTTTAAGCTACCTGGCCTTGAAATCGTATTCGAAACATCCACTGGGCACAATCGCTCAAACTTCGCAGAAACTGCACAACATTTCGCATCCTGGTGTCCGTGCAGCTCGTAAGTTGATCTCTACTCGTTACTTTTGGCCCACCGTAAACAAAGACGTAGGCAATTGGGCAGTCTTGTTTATCTTGCCAACGTTCTAAGGTACAACGCCACACAAAATCACCCCATGACAAATTCGAAATTCCACATGGTCGATTTGAACATATCCATTTAGACATCGTAGGTCCACTTCCTCCATCTAATGGATACACATATTTACTTATCTGTATCGATCGCTCCACTCGTTGGCCCGAAGCATATTGCATGAACAACATGTCTGCAGCAACCATTGCCATTACATTCGTCAACAACTACGTATCTGATCAGGGAACGCAATTTGAGTCCAAACTTTTTACCGAGTTAACAAAACTCCTTGGCTCAAAATATTTATGTACAATGGCTTACCACCCACAAACAAATGGCATGGTCGAACGATTTCACCGACAACCCAAAGCCGTGTTAATGGCCAGAAGCAATACAATACATTTGAGCTCGGAAATTTCAATCATTTTACTTAGCATCCGAGCAACAGTGAAAGAAGATCTAAAATGCGCACCGGCAGAATTAGTTTATGGTCAAACCATTAAACTACCTGGTGAGTTCTTTATCGAAAATCCCCTTTCACCTACACCAACCAAAACCTACTCGTCAACCAAATCAAGATGACGTTTTTATTCCCAAATCGCTCAATAATTGCGACGATTTTGTGTTCGTCAGAACAGACAATGTTCGCACCGGATTATCACCGCCATACAAAGGTTCATTTAAAGTCATTCGACGCCTTCGCAATCAATTCACCGTGTTTAGTAATGGTAAAAATCAAACCATTTCAATCGACCGAATTCGGTGGAATATACATATATACCAATGACATATATTAATTTCTTACCTATGTTCAGCTTCACACGTAATAGTTCTATAGTTGGGTTACAATCAACTATATCACTACCGATAGAAGAGTGGATGGCAATGAGCATCCTACCACCCTTAGATTTAAAAAACTATTTAACTCCGAGCGATCCCATCTGTAGATAAAGTATTGTAGTTCGCAGGAAAGCAATCCGCAAAAGATACAAATAGATGAAATTAGAATTAATATCAACATTGGCATTATTAACTCCGCGAAAATTTGCCTTCTGATTGAAATTATATTCCTTAATAAGTAGATGTTCAGGTCATGCCTTGGCCTTCATTACAGCTTTGCAGTACTCAAGAGGAACACCAAGGTTATATGAGACATACCAACATTTTTATCAAAACGTGTAGAAATTGCGCCCACAATACGCAGATTATTTTTTATAAGTTTTTTTAATTCACTGTCAGTAACGGTTCGAGGTGGGATGGTTTCCAATAGATGCAGTAAACCCTATAGCTATGCCATGTTTATACGTTCGATATCAGCAAGCTTTTTGTTGCCATTAGGTTTATGTTTATTCTTGGTGGCATCAACGTTTTCATCAATTTTATTTTTATTATTATCGAAATTATCACACAAAACTCTCGCAGCATCACACAAATAATTCAAACGCATACAGAAGCCCTTAGTCAGTGGTTTGTAGAATTTTATTATTGATTTTGCATATTGAAATTCGCATTTTTGTGTAAAACCTTCAAATAAGGTAATAGAGTCGAATTTGGGATAAATACTCGGTATTCTAGCAAATCGCCATAGCAAGTCAATAGATAAGACTACTAAATCAATTTTATCAAGCAAATTGGATTTTTCTACTTTCTGTTCTATTTTACAAAATATACCTCAGTAAAGTTGCTATACCAATTTTTGAGTCCGCAAATAAAATGAGTAAGCAAAGACAATTAATTAATACAAACTTTAAAAATTGTTTTGCAAATATTTTGTCTTTTGACATAGGAATATGTCTTTGTTTTCATTATATATGGAGAGTAGACCAAAATTTCAATGTGATGACGCGCGTCACGGAATTGACGTATTTACGAAATTTATTTGATTAATGCAATGTCTTTTGTTAAATATAATTGTAGTATTTTAAAAACTGTATGTATTTTAATTAAATAGAGATGAACTTGATCAAACCTGCGGCACGCCATATTGATTTAAAGCTATAAAATAAAATAAAAATTTCAAACAATTTTTATTTATTTATTTACAAAAAATCTATTAACTACAGTTTAAAAAAACAACTTAATGAATAGTAACTACATAGTATATTATAATAATTAAAATTTGTACAATACGGAATATATGTCAAAAATATTATAAAATCAAAAATCAAAAATTGCAACTACGAATTTCGTACCGAAAGCATTTTCTCGATTTTTCAAAATGAAACAAATGATAATAATCATTGAAAATTCTGGCCATAGAGGCCGTCGGTTCGTTATAGCCATAATTAGTTCTATGAAATTCGATAAATAGAAATTCCCTTTGCCGTAAACTTCTACCCGGCACATAAATGTTCCAGGCAGAAATAAGATTAGGGCATCTTATACGACCGTTCAAAGAATCCCCGACAAACATTGCTGACGCAATTTTTCGACGCTTCGCTAAAGCATCAATTCGAAGGCTTTGACTCCGATTTTCATACCCTGGAAGATTACGCACTTGCTGCCACATAGGCTGATTACGATCTGAAAGATAACCAAGCTTTCTATAAATGTAAATGGTAAAACGTTTCTGAATTGATTCCAATCTTTTAATCTGTACTTCATGGTGAGGATACCAAACAACCGCCGCATATTCCAGGTGAGATCTAACTAGAGAAGTATATAAACTAACACATGAAAAAATATCAACAAACTCTTTTGTCATTCTAAAAATAAAACCCAACATAGAATTGGCTTTTAATATTATTTTGTCTAGATGTAAAGCAAAAGTTAATTTTTGATCAAAGACTACACCTAAGTCAACAATCGAAGTTACTCTACAAAGTTCATTACCCTCCAACTGATAATTGAAAACAATCGGATTGGATGTTCTATAGAACGACATGATGTTGCATTTATTAATATTGATCAAAAATTTATTCGTAGAGCACCAACGAGATAATGAATTAATTTCTGATTGAAATACTTCTGCGTCATTTAAAGATTGAACATGTATAAAACCTTCAAATCGTCTGCAAACAATAAGCAGTTACAAAATTTGAAAATATTCGGAATGTCATTCACAAATAAAAGAAAAATGATTGGGCCCAAATGTGATCCCTGCGGAACCCCAGAATGGCAATATATATAATCCGATTTGACTTGATTCAATAAAACAAATTGTCTTCTTCCCACCAGATAAGAACCAATCCATTTTAAGAAATTAGGGGCGACACCAATTTCTGAGAGCTTTTTTATAATGATTGTATGGTCAATTGAATCAAAGGCTTTAGCAAAATCAAAGTAAATCGCATCAACCTGGGCGGCTTGTGACTCAAGTGATTCAATGGCGAATTTAGTAAATTGTAAAAGATTGGTAGTCGTAGATTTTCCACTGGTGAAACCGTGCTGAAAATCCGAGATAATTTCTTTTGTATGAAATGACAGATGTTTTGTCACAATTAACTCGAAAAGTTTTGGGATCGATGAAAGAATTGAGATTCCACGATAATTGGATACATCAGAGCGGTCCCCCTTTTTGTAAATTGGAACAATATGTGACACTTTCCAAGCGGTTGGAAAATAGCCGTTAACTAACGATTGGTTAAAAATAAAACATAACGGAGTTGCAATATATGATGCAAAACATTTAAGTATTGACGAGGGAATACCGTCAGGCCCACATCCATCATTAAAATCCAAAAGGGAATTACATATATCATCTTCAGTTATAGATAAATAAGGAATATTAAATTGACAATTACTGACAATAGGGTCATCAACAATAAGCCTACTATTATCTTTATAAACCGATTGAAAGAAACTTGCAAAACCTGTACATATTTCTGATACAGTGCAGAGCTGAACTCCATCATAATTCATAATCGATGGAAAGCCCGTTGTCCAAAATGATTTGGGGTTTTGTTTGATATTAGCTTCGATCGTTTTTTTGTATTGTAGATATTTAGTATGAAATTCGGATTTAAATTGATCCCGAAGATTGACAAAAATAGATTTGTTAGAGTCACAATCATTGGTTCGAAGTCTGTAAAAGGCTTTATTCTTACGGTTACGCAGATTAATCAAATCCGAATCAAACCATGGAGAGTAACTGTAGTTACGTTTCCTTTTCAAAGGTATGAAACGGTCAAAGGCTAGAAACAGCAAATCATTAAAACTTTTTACATTTACATCAATATCATTGTTAAGAAATAACTCATTCCAGCATATGCATCGGAGAAACTCAGACATACCGTGGGAATCGCATGCTTTAAAATCATAGAACGAATCATCCACAGAAAATTCACGACATTTAGCATTAACGTTATCAACATGAAATTCAATTTCGAGAGAATTATGATCTTTATCATTGTTCTTAAAAGATGTCAAAGATTCGTAAACTGACAAATATTCCGTATTATTAAAAAAAATTAAATCTAGAAACGAATTATTATCATTAGAATATAAATTAATTTGTTTAAGATTAAAACTAAATAATGCGTCTATTACCACCGAGTCATTGATAGACAGAACATTAGAAGGTAATATATCTAATGATTCGGAATCAACCGACCAATTAATATTGGTTAAATTAAAATCGCCCAACACTACTATAGTATCATTACAATGAGACATATTAACTATTTCACTTATACATACAATCTATGTGATTTAAATAAATATCGATAGAAGATCTAGGCGGTATATATAGAACTATAAAATAAAATGTTTTTTTACAAATAAAAACTTTAACACATAAAAATTCAATTGTTTCACAGCCCGGTACAATGATACGCTCACAATGAAGTGATGAATGAACAGCCAAGAGGACACCACCTCTCGTTTGTTTCGAGCTATTCAAAGGTGATCTGTCACATCTAAAAACAACAAAATCATTTGGAAAGAATTCAGCGTTGTAAATTCCATAATGAAATCCAGTTTCCACAATAGCATATAATTGGAAATGCATCGAATAAAATAAATTGCGGAATTCCATAGACTTCGATGACATTCCCCCAACATTGCGATAAAATAATTTATAGAGTATGCAATTCGATTTTTGGCTGGGATCTGTTATTGACTGCATGGAGGTCGTTGAAGTAAAGGAAAAAAAATATTGTTCTTATTTTGTTTTCTCTTATAAATCACAAATTCCTTTATCAATGAACCTGATGGCCATGAGCTAGGTTGAAGCAAGCCATCCACGCTAGATACCGGAACATTTATCCGAAACGAAGAAAAATTACGGTCTTCATCATTGATTCGACGTGATAATATGTGTTTGCAACTAACATCCACAACACCAAACTTGTCTTTTAGATAGGATAAAACTTCCAGTTCAGAAACGTCTTTATGGAGTCTGGACACAAAAATGGTTTTCCGAGGTGCAACCACTTGGAGTGATGAAATCAAGTCACCGGTGCCGATTATAATTTGCCGCTGTTTCGGAATCGTCGAATGTTTAGATGAAATTACCCGTTCATGTTGAGAACTCGTTGTGTTACTAGATAGGGTCAGACAACCATCATTAGTCATCATCGTCGATAATAAATTCGTATCCAGTTCAGTCTGAACTGGAGTTACGGTACCACCATTATCATTACTTTTATCACCACTACCAATAAAAATTTTATTAGGCGAGTCCATATTATTGTCTAACGATTTAGCAGTTGAAGCCGTTATCATGTTACTCGTATTATTCTCATTTGTCTTAGATCTTGTAAGTATTGGTGTGGCAAATTCCATATCAGTTTGTTTTGTTGTTTTTTTTTAATTTTACAGACGACGACTGTTGAGATGGTGTTAGTTTTAACAAACTTTCCACGTTAATATTAATAGCGGCTGATGTTTTATTTACCAATGACAAGGACGCTGATATAGAATCGATAGAATTACTCATATGAACATTCGTTTCCTTGAGAATTTTGTAAACATCAATACATACACTACATCGCCATGAAAAATTAGGAATTATCGACATGGCATCAAACACAGGTTTTTTAATCCCAGCACATCCAAAATGAATAAGTTTATTACATTCACCAGCACAAATAAAAAAGTTTTCAGACACTTTGGCACTACATTCACAGCACACAGACATTATTATTTAAATCAAAAAATATCAATTAATAAAAGCACAGTTATGTATTTATGTATCACAGATTATTGATAGATTTTATAATTTATGCCGTTTCACAGTTATTAGAAAAATAGTAAATTTAATTAAAAACAAAATAACAAATTTTTTAAAATTAAAACAAAATGTTATCACAAAATGTATAGATAAATTATTTAACCATACGTATATATTAAAAATTTAATTTTAAGAGCAAATTGTATTGTGATCACAACGATCATCAAGCGACGACACCATTTTTATTCTCATTATGTAAAATATTGCTACATTTTTGAATTTATATACATATTGTATAATCTATGCATTCCTAGAAAAATGTATAGCCGCAAAGATCAGGCCGAAAATTGTTTAGGTTGGTGAATTATGGAACTTCAAAGTTTCGAAGAAAAAGTTTCCATTTCAGTGCGAGTTTACGACCATTTTCTGAAGAAAAATTTTCAGCAGATTCAATATATTTTAAATGGAAAACAAACGAATTATGTTCGGAAGGGGAAATTTGTTTACAAAATAGACTACGTCGATTGGTTGCCTGTTGAAAATTTTTCTTCAGAAAATGGTCGTAAACTCGGCATGAATCGTTAATATTTATCGCATGAATCGTTAGTATATATTAGCAGAGTTTAGCTTGCTTAGCTTACTCATTTGCACATTTGAGCTAATTACATCGCTCACACAGCCATTGATGTTTTTGCAGAATTCATTTACTATATGACACGTTACCTAATATAATTAAGTAGCCTACTATGAGTTAATAATAAAATATACAAAAACATCAGTGTATATGTGAGCGATGTTAGCTGACATAGCAAGGCGTAGGCAACTCGAGCTAGGATAGTTTGCATCGCTCAAAACAAAGAACAAAGCTCGCATAGCTCAAGTGTGCAACGTTAAAAACTCTTAATTTACAACCGAAAGCTATGCACATAGCTCACATCGCGTAGGCCTTAAAAATAAATTATATCTAGTAAGCTTTTATTAATAGCAAGACATTTTTTCCTTATTCTGTGACGTTGATATTACTCTGACGTTTTCTTGACATTTTGTGACATTTAAGTGATTGATATTTCAACGATTTATTGATCGATCCATTATTTATGAATTGCTTTAAAGGGTATTATTTCTGAGCAATAAATTCTCTTGATATAAGGTCATATGTAAACCTGAACAGCAAATTATTATGGGACGCCTTTAAAATAATATCACGCAAGCCCTTTTTAGCGGAAAAACCACCCCTTAATTGAACCTCAAAAAATGTTTTTTTTTTTCGATATATCCCGACTTCTATCTACTCCACTTTTTTTGATAAAACAAATTAGTAATTATTCCTCATAAAAAGTACAAGTAATCGATAGTAAATTATATTATAAGGGTTGCATCTTTAATTTTTAGGGGATAAAATTACCAGTTTTCGCAAATTAAGGGGGTGGTTTAAACTTTAAAAAGAGCTTGGTTGCGGAATAAAAAAATGGTTTCGTTAATCTCTCACAGAATACTACAACTTAGAATAGTTTTTATAATTTTTTGAATTTGACAGTACTAAAGGTTCCCTTGTAAGACTATTTATGAGTCTGTGATTTGGTGGCATGGGAGTGGAAGATTTATATTGTCGTGACCACGTGAATTGTCATATTGGGGAAGAGGTCTCAAAATTTAAAAAAATACCTGCCTAAAATAACAAAAAATGTTGGTAAAATATAAATAGTTTGTTTGGTAACCTTTAACCGACACTTTGTGGAAAAAGTGTCGTCCGAGGAGCCGGATAGACCCAAATTTTTATTTTTATTTTAAAATAGTATTGTGGCTGCGGTCGAACTCTCGGGTAAATCATTTACTACTAATACTTTACTAAATTACAAATTTTGAATTTTTTCTATTTTATACTAATTCAATCTTTATAACAATAAAGAATAAAGTACCTAAACGTGAAACCTCTACCTTTTTTATTTCGTTTACCCTCCATAAAAAAAGTAAATGCATTTACCGAATTTGGCGGATTTACTCGAGAATTCGACCGCAGCCTGCCTAAAACTATAAACAAAAATTGAGGTGTGGCCAACACACGACTTTCTTTTACGAACAGAGAATTTTGAGAAATTTTATTTTTTTCTTAATTTTTTTTTTAATTTTTAAATTTTTAATTTTTTTTTTTAATTTTTTATTTTTATTTGTTTTTAATTTTTGGAAACATTTTGGTTTTGGCAGTTTTTTGTAAACCTTATACTTTTTAAGATATTTGCAAAATAAATTTTCTGGACCAAGGGAGTGGCCACTTCCGGTTAGCCGATTTGGAGTAAATTTCACTGGGACCTCCCAATTTATCAAAAAAGCTTAAATCTTAAGTTTCAGTTCGATTGGTTAAACCATCTGGGCTGTAGAGAGGACACAGACAGACTGACAGACTGACAGACTGACAAACTGACAGACTGACAGACTGACAGACTGACAGACTGACAGACTGACAGACTGACAGACTGACAGACTGACAGACTGACAGACTGACAGACTGACAGACTGACAGACTGACAGACTGACAGACTGACAGACTGACAGACTGACAGACTGACAGACTGACAGACTGACAGACAGACACCATTTCGAAACCCACTTTTTCGGACTCAGGGGACCTCAAAACAAATAAATCTCTAAAAATCTCAAGGTCCAAAATTTTCATGATTACTATACTTTATTTTACTAGAGTAAAAGAAAGTAATAATAAATATAAAAAATATGTACAGCGGGTAATCAACATTTAGGCTGATACAGCTGATAAAGATGGCAGCATTAGACAACGGTTTTATTTTAATGTGTAATTTCTAAATTTTGGTTTCTCTTAAACTGTACAAATAAAGTTTTCTCAATTGTACGTAGTCCTACGTTAAAAGGTCGGGTCTCGGACAGAAGCTCGTCGGTTTTTTTCTTATGAAAATTGGTTGCTTTGCTAAACAATCGATTATTTTCCCCAGGGTTAAGGGTTGATCTCATTTGTTTCACTAATCTGGTTGTAAGATGCATACATAAGCCAACTAGTTAGTGAGTAGTTAAACTTTTTCATTGATTTTGCATATTGAAATATGCATTTTTGTGCAAAACTCCATATATGGTAAGAGCACAGATAAAGAAAAGAAATCATCGTTATCGTTTTTCAGAAAATCTATTTCGCAGTTTTCTCTTTCATTACAGCCCCGTCTATTTTAGATTCGAATCGACTTAAAAGCAAGGTCAAACTGACAAATTGCTTCTGTTGTAATTGTAGTTATTATTATTATTGGAGCGTCATGCGGGCAATCACCAACTTCGCACTGCGACCTAAAAGATCTATTGTGCTGGACCCTGCTTAATTATGCATCCAGTCAATATTCAGGTTCTTAATGAACCTGCCAATACTGCCTCCCGGTACGTAATACATAATATCTGGGCTTATTGCTCTCCCTCCTAGATGTTTACTACAGCATGCAGTTCCGCTAGAAAGGCGGTAGCATTGGAGTCCAAGGACTTCGAGAGGGTTGTCCCACTCCCGTATATTCCTACTCCTGCCCCGTATTCCATTTGATTTTACTCTTACGAGTTGCTGGGCTCCAGCTTTACTACAGGAAGGCTAAATAAAACTGGAGGGTGCCTGGTATCCAGAGTCCGCATATTTTGGACTGATTAACCTATCATCCATTCATCCATCGGCATATGCTGTTCCACCTTAAATTAGGGTTTTTGTCAAGGTTTTCTCCTTTAGCGCCGTACTTTAGCCTGTGCCAAATGGCCAAAAATGTGCCAAATAGCCTTAGTTACCAGTGGTTGCCACGAGGAGGCAACACGTACACTTGCGAATTGTGAACAGGTTACCCCTTACACAATTGTACCCATCACGCAGCTGCCTAATGACAAGACCAGAACAGCTCATGTGATGCGCACCCTACTGGAAGGTTACGGAGCTGGTAGATTAATCTACTCAACTTTGGTAACCCCTCCAATAGACGCCAAACCACCTGTAATTTTAGTTAGTAGGTTTTTAAAGATGACTGTACTTTATATTATTTGTAATTAAAACACGTTTAATAATGGTTCCCTTTTATTTATTCACTTTCTTAATTAATGAAAATGTGCAAATGTGTGTGTTATTCCAACTTGACAGTACCCTTTATGCCGTAATTCTTCATTACGTTACATCAAGAAAATAATACGATTAACCGCAATCTTCGGTTTTCGTTACATCGATAAATTACCACACATTTTATTGATTTTCTTATGATGGGGATACAGAAAGATGGAGAAGACACAAACTTGAGATAAGTATTTTCGGATGTTCAGTTTTTGATTTGATGGCTAATATCGTTGACAATATCGTTGAGTTTAATTGCTGTTTGTTTCTGTTGCCATTTTGTTCTTTCTTGTAGAAATGTCGGGTATTCTACATTCTATCTCTTCCAAAAATTTTGCGAGAGCTGCCATATTTGCCATCGAAATAAGTATGAAGATTTTAGGTGAGTTACGTCGAGTTGGGACGGAGTTAACGCATCAATATCATACGATTGTCCCAACTTAGTCGATTTTAATAAAGCTTCCCAAATACCTCCGAAATGGGGAGCACTAGGAGGGTTAAAGTGCCAGGTTATTCATTGTCTGGAAAAATAATTGGAAATATTGTTAGATTGTTGATTGTCGGCCCTCAATTGGTTGTTTGCGCCGATGAAGTTGGAGCCGTTATTGCTATAAATCTCTTGGCAAACTCCTCGGCGTGCGATAAACCTTTTCAGACTACCTGAAAATGCTTCACTTGTCCTATCGGTAATGAGTTCTAGGTGGACTGCCTTTAGTACTAAGACATATAAACAAACTGACATACGCCTTATATGTCTGTTTGCCCCATCCTTTAATCAAATGGATTGGCAGTGGTGCAGCGTAGTCAACATGAGTTTTTAAAAATGGTCTGACGAATTCTACTCTGCAACGTGGTAGGTTGCCCATCAATTGGCCTTGCATTTGAGACTTAAACTTTGTACATATGACACATCTGTTGATTATCTGTTTGACCTTGCTTTTGCCGCTTGGAATCCAAATGTATTGCCTTTTTATTGCTAGACATAGCGATGCTCCAGCGTGCTTGTTTTGTCTGTGCATGTCTTCCAGGAACAGCGATGTTACATGAGATTTGGCATTAAGAACTATTGGATGCTTGGTATAAAATGGTACCAAACTATTTTCTAACCTCCCTCCGACGCGAATGAGGCCATGTTGATCGATGAATGGATGAAAAGTTTTAAAACTACTAGTTTTATGAATGCAGCTTTTCGACTTCAGTGGCTCAACTTCACTTGCATAACATTTATTCTGTTCGTGTTTGTAGATTATTGTATCTACATTGAAGATTTATTCCCTAGTAAGGTATATTCACATTTACGCGATATACGATAAAATCCTATTAAGTTTTCTTAGTGATGAATATTTTGAAATTAAGTCTTTAAACCATGTATTCGTATTTTGAATTAGAGTTTTAAATGAAAACTGCTGGTTGCCTTCTTCATCAATATGTCTGTATTTGTTTTGCTGAAGAGGCCATCGATGTACTGAGCTCAGGTCGAGTGGGGATATTCCCCGTGAAGCACAATTCTCTGAGTTTTCTGAGGACGGTACATGTCTCCAATATTGACGTGACCAAGAGTTTAAAATTTCGGCTGTTCGATTTCCTACGAAACTGCTCCAACGCCTGGGATGACTAGCAAGCAAATCCAAAACAATCTTAGGTCGATGTTTTGTTGTGTTTCTCTCTTTACTTGATTTCGGAGATTTGTTAGAAGTGGAACTAGTAGAGCTCCACACAGCTCCAAGCGCGACGGGCTTGCTGGTTTGATTGGTGCCACCTTCGCTTTTGCTGAGATCAATTTACAAGGCACTTGGCCGGTTACCGGCTCTATTCGAAAAAAGAAGCTGCGTAAGCCTGCTGACTGGCGTCATAAAAGCCGTCCATTTGGATTTTGGATGTTTTCGACATCAATATGAATCTTGGAATTCTAATTTTTCTGACCTTCTCCATTTCCTCAAAGATGCTTAGCCATTCTTTGGCCTGTCGCTCTAGCAATGGATTATCCTACTCTAGATTTGCTGCCCACAGTTGCTGTATAAATATTTTGATTGAAATAACGATTGGAGCTAACCAGCCAAGCGGACAAACAGACGACTGACTTGAGACAGTATTGTACCTTTTGTTAAGACTTGATCAAACCAAAGATCGGAAGAAAATGTAAACTCATCGGTCACTGGGTTCCAAGTTACACGTAATACCTTCACTAAGCGATTTGATTCTTCGGAGTTATCTTCGATTTCTTTAGGATTGTTAGTTTTGTCATACCCTGGAATCTTATCTAATATTGCTTCTGAATTCAGTGACCTTTTCAGCAGGTTAAGCCCGCAAATTTTTAATAAGTGAGAAATTTCTTCCTTGAGTTGAATTGCTTCATTTTTACTATTTGCACCTGTCATAAAATCGTCGACATAAGTATCTCTTTTAATTATATTGGCTGCCACAGGTGACGTTTTTTGGTTCTCTACCGCTATTTGTTTCACTGCTCTGGTTGCTAAGAATGGCACAGCTACTAGTCCATAAGTCACGGTCAGTAACCGATAATGGTGGATTGATTCGTAAGGGGTTGTACGCCACACTATTTTTTGTTACTTTGTGTCAGCTTCCGTGATCTGTACTTGGCGGTACATTTTCTTAACATCATCGGCTGAGAAAACAATGGTGTGTTCTCGAAACCTTAATATTATTGCTCACAGTGTAAATTGAGTAGTTGGTCCTACTGGTAGACACTCGTTCAGCGATACCCCGGAAGAGCTTTTAGCAGATCAGTCGAAAACAACTCTTAGCTTTGTTGTGGTGCTAGACTGTCGCAGCACGCTACTTTGTGGTAAATAGAAGCCTGAATTATTGACCTCTTCTTGTGGGATCTCTTGCATGCATGTGCTGAAGTTGAAGGTATTCAAGCATGAATTTCTGGTATTGTGTCTTAAATTCTGGATCACGGGCAAATCGACGTTCCATGCTGCACAATCTTTAAATGGCATTATTCACTGAATCTCCTAGACAATCGGGTGGTCTTCTGAAAGGCAGGCCCACAAAGAATCTACCATCTGCCGTTTGCTGCAATGTTTCTGTGAACTTGTCTTCACATAACTGTTCTTCTAGAAACAAGATTTTGACATTGGACGATACTGACTCTATCTCCCAGAACCTTCGCAAAGTTTGGTTAATATCGATGATTGAAAGATTGTCTCTTGTCGTCATCATTGAAATTGCATCATTTTTGATCACACTACCGATTTTGCCAGATGCAAAAAAACCAAACACTGTTTTCTGAAATATCGGTCCGATGTTATTTAATTTGATTAGGCCAACTTCCAAGAGCTCAAAAAAGAAGTCGGCGCCGATCAAAATGTCAACATTACTAGCTAGCTTGATTTGTTGGTAAATATCCGTAATTATCTATGCTGGTGTAACAAAATAAAGTTCTTGATAACGATGAATGAAAATTTTATTGTGCTGTGGACAAGCAACGCGTTTCTTTTTAACTGCTCAAAATGTCGACCACGATATTTGATGACTTGATGATACGGATAATCACATCCGGCTCGAAGGACCATATGTCGGGGCAATGCTCGATTGCTTTTTCCCCAAGAGTTGATTGCTGGTTCCACAAATTATTGTTATAATTATAATTAATCAAAAACTACGTTATTTTGTATACCCATTTTTTATTATTAATTTCTTAATTTAGTGATTTTAGTTTTAAGTGATGTGCTCGACACCTGATTTTTTTTTTTTTTATACTGAGTTTAACTATGTAGTTATACTTAGCAATACACTATATTGATGCATGTAGTGTATTACTAAGTATAATTAGTAGTAATCCATTTATAAATATTATTTTCTAGCTTTGACTTATGATGGGGTACAGAATTGGAGAAGACGCAAAGCTTGGGATAAGTATTTTCGGTTGTTTAGTTTTAGATTTGATGGCTAATACAAATTAATTTAATTTTAGGTACTAAACATTTTATATGTTATTTCCCTTTTCTTGAAAAATAGTCGACATTCAACTATTTTTCATAATTTTATAGACTATTCAAGCTTTCCTGATGGCAGTGAAAATGGTTATTTGCGTAAGTGATGGTAAGTATTTTTTGCTTTTCAAGTTGGAAGGTCCGAGGCAAATTCTAGAGCTGCAATTCCACTGAAGAAAATTGCCCGCGCATTGCACATGACGTCTTCTTCACTACCAACAGAAAAAGTTTGAATGTAGGACAATCGTAATAGAAGTTGTAATTAGTAAACACAATTACGGAGTTGTATTTGATTATCGACCATTTTTCAATAGAAACAAATAACGTACAAGTCTTTTTCTCGGTGAAATTGTACTCTTGAAGTTACACCTTGGGAAGCAAAATTATTCTCCGGTACTTGGTGCGCAAATAACTAATTTTTGTGAAAAAATCAGCAAATAAACAAAAACATAAAAAAAATTAAAATAGATTTTAAATTACCAATAAATTCAATAAACTGGCATTTATTGTGGAATGTGAAAGTCACAGTCGAAGGCGAGGTAGAAGATATATAAACCGGCTAACCCGCCGTCTACACTATGCAAATTCACTGATATTTTCAGTATTGACAAATATTTATTCAAAAAATATCATAGCTGGGCATTTCACTATCATAATAATATCTTCAATGTCAAACAAAATTGTTTCAATGCTATGAAAAAATTGTACAATATGGTGAACCACCACCTCGTCCAAAAACTTCATTTCGTCGTACAAAAACCAAGATTTTTTATCGTCAACAACAGCTCTTCCAGATTTTTTTTACTTGTTTTTAATTTTTTATTTTGTACATTTCGAACATTCCTTTTTTTTCCTAGCGTTTTTAACAATTACGATCATTTCGTCCGCTATTTTTTGTTCCTTAAAATAATTATTTAAATATACCCAACCGCAATTTATCCAGCGGAAAAATCTCACGATAATACAAAGATCGGATGACTAAAGTATATACACAGCTTTCTGAATTAACGAGTCTTCCAAACGAAAATTCCAGTTGAGGATGGACTTACTTGGAGCCTGTATTAGAAGCTGACGGTGGTCTGGAAAAGGAGTTTTTATAATTTTTGTTTTTTTGATTTTACACTTTATTATGAATGAGCGCCAATGCTCAAAATAGAGTGTACCAAAATTTATGTCAATTAAATTAAATTAAAATAAATAAAATAAATAAAAATAAATCATGTTTTTAAGCTATTTTTTGTTAAACAGAATTTTTCATGTCGACCCACCCGTCAGTAATTTTGACTTCCCGTCATGTATGTGTCTCTGCTAAAATTCAAGGAAATTTTCATTCCATGCAGAACGCCCTGATTCTCTATAAAATAAGATATCTCGTAGGTAAATGAGAAAACTTGTAAAAATCAAAGCTTATATTTATGAGTTTGTAACTTTTCGATTTGACTCCTACCTACTAAAATAATATTTAAAAATTGCAAACTCGCAATTTGCAAAATAAATTTTGCTATTGTGTGCCGTCAAATATTTTTTTTGTGTTTATTGTCTCATGTTTTTCTCTTTCTTCTAGCATGAGGAATTCATGTTTTTGTATCTATTGTTGTGTATCCGACGACATTCATTTTATTTCGTTAATAAAAACCAAAACGAAATATACATAAACAAAAAAATTTCTCATGATCGTCAATAAAAATAATAAAAAGCAATATGTATAAATAAATGGTTTTTAATTTATATCTTCTTCTTCAGCAATATTCGTAATATTTTCATTTTTTTTTTGGGAATTTTTTATTCTTTCTGAATTATGTGTGGGAGTGCACTAGAACCCGATAAAATTTAAATTACTTTCATTTTATGTAAACCGAAACAAACAATTTATAATGCGCCAGTTTATAGTGTATTTGACATACATAAATACACATTTTAAGTTTAAAAATTTCCCCTTTCAGTTATTTCATCAATATTTTCGTATTTCTTGCTGACGTCATTACACGCAACTGCACTCGATAAATTCACGGGTTTATCAAGTGTAACTAAAATATAAGCTATAATTGTAATTATTTATTGCCTTAACAACTTAAAATGTGTATTTATGTTAAACGCACTTACACATTAGCACTTTTTGAATTTTTTTTCTGTTTATTTAGAATAAAATTAATTTAAAATTTATCGAGTTCTAGTATCGAGTTCTAGTGCAGTTCTCATGGAAAACACAACTAAAGTCTAGTCAATATTTAAATATATTTTCTCGATCGTTCTCTTCTGAGCTTATTTCTCTTATTTGAATCATGTTATATCTCTTATTTGTGTCATTTCATCTCTCTTATTTGCATCATGCATATTAAATGAAAAACTACAAAAACGCCCAATCGATTCACCAATACAATTTACCAGCGCCTTACTGTAGTATTTTCTTCCGGTAATTCTCAAATTAGGTAATCCTCATTTTGTGACCAAAATCAATGTCGAGAAAAAAATATTTAAAACTCTTAACCAAACGATATCCATCACGAAAAATAATTATAAAGAAATTGATTAAGATTTGACAGCATTATAGTAAAATTCCGTCGCGCACTAGTACACACTTTATTTAAAAAAAAAAACATCACAAGTACAGAAGTAGTTTTTCGCACAGGAGGACGGATTGCCACTGGGAAGCCCTTATATGTCGATGATGTACTGATATCAAGCTATCGGGAGCACATAGGAAATTTCTATTGAAAGTTTTGCACGATATATGTGTCGCTGGTAAACAAAAAACAAAAATGTTTCCTGACTTCACGCAGTTGTATGACATTTCGGCTATAAACCCTATATATATATATATATATATATATATATATATATATATATATATATATATATATATATATATATATATATATATATATATATATATATATATATATATATATATATATATATATATATATATATATATATATATATATATATATATATATATTATATATATATATATATATATATATATATATATATATATATATATATATATATATATATATATATATATATATATATATATATATATATATATATATATATATATATATATATATATATATATATATATATATATATATATATATATATATATATATATATATATATATATATATATATATATATATATATATATATATATATATATATATAGATATACATGCATATACATATACATATATAGGGTGGGCCATCTAACTTTTTTTTTTGAACTACCGGTTATTTTAAGTATGGTAAGGGTTATGTCACTTTTGATTTGACAGAAAGCTAGTTTTATCCTTCCGCTGAACGAAAATGGTTGTGTATTCGCTTGAACAACGCTGGGAAATATTGAAACATTACTTCGAAAATCTTGGCAAAAAAATCATTTTTTCGGATGAGGCGCATTTCCATCTTGGCAGCTATGTAAACAAGCAGAATTGTCGCATTTGGACACGGAGAACCTGCACGTGATCGTAGAGAAGTCGATGCATCCTCAACGAGTGACTGTTTGGTGCGGATTTTGGTCCGGTGGCATCATTGGGCTATTTTTCTTTGAAAATGAGCAAGGAGCCGCCTTTACTGTCAATTGTGAGCGCTACATAGGGGGACATAGGCAACATTTGGTTTCAACAAGACAGCGCTCGAAGGATTGTTCTTTACAATGAAAAAATAAATTTGAAAAAATATTGAGAAATTTTCGTTTTAACAAAAATTTATTTGGCCCACCCTGTATATATATATATATATACATATATATATATATATATATATATATATATATATATATATATATATATATATATATATATATATATATATATATATATATATCCTTTCCTTGGAAAATTTCTTGTATTCATCCAATCTTCAAGGCGGGTAGAAGAGGTAATGTGAGTAATTATCGTGGGATCGCCATTCTTTCTGTCTTACCCAAGTTTTTTGAGTCTATGGTTCATAGAATCTTGTTCTTTCACACTAAAAACTTCATTTCTCCTGTACAACATGGATTTTAGCCCGGTAGGTCTACAGTAACTAACTTGATTTCATTTTGTGGCGACTTATTTGATAGTTTAAATTCCAGACATCAGCTTGACGTTGTTTATACAGACTTTGCCAAGGCTTTTGATATGATTGGCCACTCTATTCTTCTTCGTAAGTTAGAGAGTCTAAATTGTCAGTTTATTCCTATTAAATGGTTGCATTCCTACCTCACTGATCGTTAGCATTCCGGTAGGATCTTGGGTTCTCACTCCCAATTATTTCATGTGCCATTTGGCGTGCCTCAAGGTCATATTGGACCATTGTTGTTTTCATTGTTTATCAATGATGTGGTGCAATGCTTTGAGTTTGCTAACTGCCTCCTCTTCGCAGATGACATGAAAATTTTCGCTCGGGTTTCTAGTTTGTCTGATTGTGTAAAGTTGCAGGAGGACTTAAACAGATTTTCTAGTTGGTCAATTACTAATAGACTGGCTCTAAACGTGAGCAAATGTAACACGCTTTCTTTTAATCGTATCCGCTCACTCTTCACCAATATCAGCTGTGCAATGAAGACGTTGACCGAGTCGAGTTCATTTCCGATCTTGGTGTGATTTTTGCAGCTGGCGCTACATTTACCAGACAAGTTACCACCATTATTTCAAAGTCGTATATTATGTTGGGCTTTATTAAACGAAACTGTTGGGATTTTAGGGACCCGATAACGTTGACATCACTGTATGTCTTGTTTGTTCGGTCTATTTTGGAGCATATGTATCTCCAGTTTGGGCGCGAATCTATGCTCCCGAAGGCCGAATGCGTCAACGTGATGGGCTTTTATTCATTGACCTGGTGCCAACAAACTATGGTCTTTCGGAACCGATCCTGAGAATATCACGGTTGTCAATTCAGTTTCTCAAGTTTTCGATTTTCACTTGTCAAGAGATTTGTTCAAGAATGTTTTATTTAATTTTTTTAACAATTATTGTATTAGTTAGCCGTAATTGTTTGTATCGATTGTAGTCACTGTAGGTATCAAAAAAATTAATAAATATATAATGGTTTCGGTAAAATGATAGCTGGTAATATTAGCTTGTTTGTTTTGCTTGTTGTTTTTCATATTTCTTTCCCCTCCTACCACAACAAGAATTGTAAATAATCGAATGCAAAGTGCAATCGGTCAATCGATTGTGTCTTGTTGACGGAAGAAGGTGAAAACAACAATGTACCAATGAAATGTTTTTTTCTGTTGACCAAACAAGACAAAATAATATATAGTCGCCATATTCGTGGCTGGTACATTAAATTAAATTAAAACCCAATTAATTGGTGCGGTTAAATAAAATTAGTGATATAAAATATCTACATACAATTTTATGTATGTTCCATCAAATCTGGAAGTAATATACATACATACGGTGTTATAACGAATATTGTCGCGGAAATAGAAGAACAAAAAGAGGTATCCTATTTATATATTTATTTACTTGTGATTGTGCAGCGCAGGTGCGAATAATTGTTTTGTTATATGAAGGCCTTGTTTTTTTTTTTGTTAATTTTTTAAAGAGCCCCATTTCAAGTGATAACGGAAAGTGCGTGCGAAAACAGACCGCACAACGGGTATTTCCGCGACGTTGATTTAATTTGTTTTGTCCAAATTTGATTTGGCAAATAATCAACGTCACAACCACAAGGTCGGGAAAGGTCACAAGAATTTGATATAACCGCTATACCTAACAACACCATCGCATCATAAAAACAAAAAAAAAAGGAAACAGACAAGTTTTTATTACGTGGCTCGACAACTACTATATTATATTATTTATTTATTTATATTATAATTATATGATGCTTAACTATAAGTAACTATTAATAAATATTCTTTTTATATACATAAATATTTACACATTTATACAATACATGTTATCTATCTACATATATCCATACACGTTTACTTACCTATATACATATGTACCTTTTATTTATGATTATAATTCATTGTTGTTGTTTTTTTATTAATTCTGTGAATAATTACGTTACAATTGTACCAAAAATCATATGTTTGTTTAATTAATTATCTTATTCCTCTTAAACCATGATTGTTTCTTCCAAGTTATTGTCGCGTATTTTTATAATTTTTTTCTTACACAGTGTTTAAGTTCTTAGCTTATTGCAATATCATTATGTGTGAATAGTTTTAGTGTTAGTAGGGACTAGCGTAGATTATTGGAATTAATATGGGGTACACTAAATATAAGTGCGTTGTTTTGCAATTGCGGAGGGTGGTGAGCACGTGGTCCGTCACCTGTCCACCATAGAATACGGCTGTGATTTAAATTTAGTTTTTTTTTTTTTTTTATTGGCAATTTATTTACTTAACTTAAAATGTGATCTCTTCTCTGATATGGTATAAAATATCACCTAGTTTAACGAGGCCCCTTCCATGTTTGTTTGTCCCACCTGTGTAGTCGTTAATGTGTGTACACTCCATCGCAGCACATCCAGTTCCTTGTAATTGGTGACAAGAACTTCGCCCACCTTCTTCACCTAGCCGGCAAACGTGCTGCAGTCACCGATGTGTAGAGTTATATGGAAATTCTGTTAATGGGGCGAACATCAACCACCTGAATTGCATCATCATGATCGCAACGTAGTTGGAACTAAGTCGCTCCGTTACATCTTAATTGGTTGCAATGCCAACGCACATCATACTATTTGGGGTAGAACAAAATTAATAACAGGGGCTCCGCTCTGTTAAATTTTATAAGATCATCTGAGCTAGAAAGACTCAATAAAGGTTGTGAGCCAACTTTTATCAGTTCTACGCGGCGGGAAGTTATTGATATAAGTCTGTGTTCGTTGACTATTGTTTAGTTAATTTTAAACTGTAAGGGTGACAAATTATATTCTCATTTCTGACCACAAGTGCATCTCTTTTAAGATCAACATTAAAAGATCACCTCTTAAACCGTATCGTAATCGCAAATTAAGCAATTGGAATCTACTCTCTTTCGAACTTATTACCTTAATTCATCCTGCTACGGGTCTCTCTGCAGTCGCTAGACTTAATAGAGCGTTGACTAAAAATGATATCTGTACACTTGATGCTCTTCATCTATCGGATAGCAAATTTACTTCTTCGAAAAAAGAAGCGTACGAGTTGTTCTGATTCTGCTCACTTTCTAACCAATAAGAATTGCAATGAAACTCTCGACTGGGAATTAGCGCGGATCGGTTCATTACGGTCTAAGTTCTGCGTTGGAGTGTTTTCTCCTTTAAACCGTACAAATCAGGTGGTTGTAATAGGATTTTTTCGACTGAATTATAGCATGGTTTTCCTATTATTAAGCACCACCTGCTCCACCTTTTCAAAGCATGCGTTGCTTTTAGCATTGTTCCTCATGTTTGGTGCAAGAACAACGTTGTTTTTTTTTACCGAAGGCTGGAAAATCAGATTATACTGATCCCAAAGCATTTCGGCCCATCAATCTGTCGCCAACATTTCTTAAAGCGTTAGAGAGGATTGTCGACAGAGTTATCAGAGATAATTATTTATCTAATTCTCCGCTCAGTAACATGCAACATGCTTATAAAGTAGGTAAGTCCTTGTCACTAGGATCGAAAGATCCCTCAATAATCAATAGTTTCTTGTGGGTACTTTCCTGGACATTGCGGGAGCCTTTGATAGTACATCGTTTTCGTCGATTACTAAGGCCTGCTCCAATTTCGGTATTGATCCCACCATTGTAAGATGGATTGATTCTATGCTCAAATCTCGCTGACGAGGTTTTTATTACTATCGCTGGAAAGCACCTGAATGTGTTATTCGACTTAACGCAGAATACCTTATGTATTGTGGAGTCTTGGTGCGGTGGAAAGGATTTACACGTCAATCCTTCTGAAACTGATTTGGTTATATTTACCAGGCATCAAAATATTAATTGTCTAATTGCGCCCGTTTTTTTTTGGGAGGCCGATCAACAGATTTGACCACGTTAAGCATTTAGGTGTCTTCTTGGACAGTAAACTTTCATGGAATTTTCACCTTGAGTATAAACTTCAAAAATTGACTGCCATCTTTTAGCAGTGTAGGCGAGCCTTTGGGAAAACCTGGTGTTTAACTCCCAAAATGCTGTGTTTCATCTATAAATCGTTGGTTCCACCAATGTTATCTTATGCTTCCTTGGTTTGGTGGCCTGCGGTTAAATTAAAGGCTACAATTATTAAACTTAATGGTCTAGAAATTATTGCTTATAGGGCCTTTACAGGAGCTATTACATCAACTCCCCTTCTTGCCATGAAATCAATTCTATTCTTTCCACAGCTACATTCTTTCATTCTTTACTAAGCTTGTTCTGCTGCGTTAAGGCTATGGAGCACAGGGATGTGGGACATTCTTGGGTCAGTCGTAGCACATAGAACAATTTTAAATGATTACGCATCATTAATATCAGAAATTGATATGTCTGAAATCATATATGTCTGAATTCAATTTCACTAAATTATATTCGGTGGTGCGACCTTCGAGAGATCAGTGGAAATCACCGGATTTTCTTGAGAACTTGCACGAGGCGATAGTCTTCGTTTCTGATGGCTCTCGCACCGTCATTAGATAATCGGTGTGAAGTTTCTGACAAAATTTTCTGACAAAATTTGCCAAAGAAAATATTGAAGAAAGTGTACAATTTTTTTACAGTGTAATTCAATAAAAAAAATTGAAACGAAATATTATGTGAATGATAAAACAACTAATAAAATAAAAATGAACAAAACAAGAATTTAGGTTGCACTTACAAATCTTAAATAAAATCAATTGGCAAGTTAAGATTAATTGTCAAAATTCACACGTTTTTTGGTGAAAATGTTGTTCAATTAATTTTATCAGGGCGCGATCCTAGAGTTTTCCGACATATCACATCATATAGCTCAGGCTATAAGCTATCGATATGATAATGTCAAATTAACGGGGAACACTATGAATTGACGTGTGAATTTTGACTATCTTGTCACTTCAGAGCTTGTCAATTCATAGTGTTCACCACTAGCCATTAATTCGACCGTATCATATCGATAGCTTATAGTATGAGCTATTTAAGGCATATGATGTAATATTTCGGAAAACTCTAGGATCGCCCTGACAAAATTAATTAAACAACATTTTCACCAAAAGACGTGTGAATTTTGACTATCTTAGCACTTCAGAGCTTTCCCCACTAGACATTAATTTGACATTATCATATCAATAGCTTATAGTATTAGGGCATATGATGTGATATTTCGGAAAACTCTAGGATCGCCCTGACAAAATGAATTAATCAACATTTTCACCAAAACACGTGTGAATTTTGACTATCTTGGCACTTCAGATCTTGTCAATTCATAGTGTTCCCCACTAACCTTAAATTCGACATTATCATATCGATAGCTTATAGTATGAGCTATTTAAGGCATATGATGTGATATGTCGGAAAACTCTAGGATCGCTCTGACAAAATTACAGTCAGTCAAGTAAGAGCGTGGTCGTCATTACCGACAGGTAATGAAATATTTCGCTCTAATTCCTTTGCGAGCCGATAGAGGGAAGCTTTGTCCTTGATGCATTGTCAACAAAGATTCAGTTGTCGTTGATCTTTTGAAAGAGAATCACGTTAAGCGCCATGAGTGCTAAATACGCGTCGCGCTACGAGGCTGTGTTCCTTTGCACCCACCCGAAAGGTCCCAAAATGTCGCAATCAGCGGCTGCTAAATATATGAGAAAGTCGAAGGCATTTGTACATAAGTGGGTACAGCGATATAAAGTGGCTAAAAATGTCGCTGATTTACCAGAACGTGGCTCGATAGGAAAAGTGGACAAAAAAGATGAAAAAAGAATAGTGAATCTGTTTTCGCGGAATCCTGGTTTAACACTGCGGCAAGGACAAGCAAAATTAAAGGCAAAAGGTTTAGATATATCCTACGAAACTATCCGAACCCATCTCCGTACTCATGACCTGAAATGGCGCAACACAATGAAGAAGCCTCTGTTGACTGGAAAACATGTGAAAAAGCGACTCGCTTGGGCGCATGAGAATATCGATAGAGATTTTGAAAATGTCATTTTTACTGATGAATGTTCTGTATGGGCACGTTGTGTCCTCACGCGAGCCTGGTCAACTTCCACCAATAGGCTTGTTCAGCGGACCGTAAAACACGGAATAAAGGTGCATCTTTGGGGCTGCTTCTCAAAGCAGGGATTCGGCACTTTGTACCTCTTTACCGACAACCTAAATGCCGAAAAAATGATTAAAATCTACAAAAAGGCTTTACTGCCATCTGCCAAACGTTGGGTCATCAGCAAAAATGAAGATTGGATTCTGCAAGAGGACAACGATCCTAAACACCTCAGCAAGCTCTGTACTGAGTGGAAGACTCAATCTGGCATCGTTACATTGGATTGGCCGTCGCAGTCGCCTGATGCAAACCCTATTGAAAATGTGTGGGCATATATTAAACAGAAACTTCGTGGAAGACGCACACACACTTTGAAGCAGCTATCTTGCGATCTGGAGATCGTTGCCACTAGAATACGCCGTCAAATTAGTAGAAAGCATGCCTCGGAGATGTCAGGCAATTATCGACGCCGATGGTGACTGGACACAATATTAACCGAATTGCATCATCGTTTGTAATGTGTACAATATATTTATAAATATGAAAGTTTCACCAAATAATTTTTTTTATAAATTAACCCGACCACGCTCTTACTTGACTGACTGTAATTGAACAATATTTTCGCCAAAAAATGTGTGAATTTTGACAATCTTAACTAATCAATTGATTTTATTTAAGATTTCTAGTTGCAACTTAAATTTTTGTGTTGTTTATTTTTATATTATTAATTATTTAATTATTATCCACGTAATATTTCGTTTCAATTTTTTTTATTGAATTACACCGTAAAAACAAATATGTACACTTTCTTCAATATTCTCTTTGACAAATTTTGTCAGAAACTTCACACCGATCAATAGTTCTGGTTATGGAGTGTACTGCTCTCAGTTTAATCTGAATTTATCAGGCTGCCTGGGTAGGCACTGCACAGTTTTTCAAGCGGAAGCAATTGCTTTACGCTTTGTGTAATTGAGGCATTGAATGACGCTGTTACAGATAAAAATTTTGTATTCTGTACAGACAGCTTTTCTGTGCTGAATTCGCTGGATAATCCCTTGACTGTGTTAAAATTTGTGAAGGGTTGTAAATACTTCATAAATCTTCTATGTTCAAGTAGTAGAGTGACGATCATGTGGGTTCCTGCCCATTGTGGCATTGAGGGCAATGATATTGCTGATTCTCTAGCAAAAGCCGGGGCTGGGTTTAAATTTATCGATCCCGAACCAGTTGCTTCCTTACCATTTAACTTTGTTAAGAAGGCGATCAAAACTTGAGAGCCACTAGGTTTGCTTTATCTCTCAACAAGAACCGGTCTTGAGAGTCTTGATTGCGACTCTTACTGCTCACGGCCATTTTAAAGTAGGTACATCTTCAGCGCATGGCGCGAACTCATGATGCTCTATGCGAGGATTGCCTTGAAGGCGATGATGACTGCAGCACGCTATCGCGGTTTGGGATAGAATCACTGGTGTTCGATTTCCTACGAAACTCGGCTGTTCGATTTCCTACGAAACTGCTCCAACGCCTGGGATGACTAGCAAGCCAATCCAAAACAATCTTAGGTCGATGTTTTGTTGTGTTTCTCTCTTTACTTGATTTCGGAGATTTGTTAGAAGTGGAACTAGTAGAGCTCCACACAGCTCCAAGCGCGACGGGCTTGCTGGTTTGATTGGTGCCACCTTCGCTTTTGCTGAGATCAATTTACAAGGCACTTGGCCGGTTACCGGCTCTATTCGAAAAAAGATGATTGCTGCGTAAGCCTGCTGACTGGCGTCATAAAAGCCGTCCATTTGGATTTTGGATGTTTTCGACATCAATATGAATCTTGGAATTCTAATTTTTCTGACCTTCTCCATTTCCTCAAAGATGCTTAGCCATTCCTTGGCCTGTCGCTCTAGCAATGGATCATCCCACTCTAGATTTGCTGCCCACAGTTGCTGTATAAATATTTTGATTGAAATAACGATTGGAGCTAACCAGCCAAGCGGACAAACAGACGACTGACTTGAGACAGTATTGTACCTTTTGTTAAGACTTGATCAAACCAATGATCGGAAGAAAATGTAAACTCATCGGTAAGTGGGTTCCAAGTTACACGTAATACCTTCACTAAGCGATTTGATTCCTCGGGGTTATCTTCGATTTCTTTAGGATTGTTAGGTTTGTCATACCCTGGAATCTTATCTAATATTGCTTCTGAATTCAGTGACCTTTTCAGCAGGTTAAGCCCGCAAATTTTTAATAAGTGAGAAATTTCATCCTTGAGTTGAATTGCTTCATTTTTACTATTTGCACCTGTCATAAAATCGTCGACATAAGTATCTCTTTTAATTATATTGGCTGCCACAGGTGACGTTTTTTGGTTCTCTACCGCTATTTGTTTCACTGCTCTGGTTGCTAAGAATGGCACAGCTACTAGTCCATAAGTCACGGTCAGTAACCGATAATGGTGGATTGATTCGTAAGGGGTTGTACGCCACACTATTTTTTGTTACTTTGTGTCAGCTTCCGTGATCTGTACTTGGCGGTACATTTTCTTAACATCATCGGCTGAGAAAACAATGGTGTGTTCTCGAAACCTCAATATTATTGCTTACAGTGTAAATTGAGTTGTTGGTCCTACTGGTAGACACTCGTTCAGCGATACCCCGGAAGAGCTTTTAGCAGATCAGTCGAAAACAACTCTTAGCTTTGTTGTGGTGCTAGACTGTCGCAGCACGCTACTTTGTGGTAAATAGAAGCCTGAATTATTGACCTCTTCTTGTGGGATCTCTTGCATGCATGTGCTGAAGTTGAAGGTATTCAAGCAGTAATTTCTGGTATTGTGTCTTAAATTCTGGATCACGGGCGAATCGACGTTCCATGCTGCACAATCTTTAAATGGCATTATTCACTGAATCTCCTAGACAATCGGGTGGTCTTCTGAAAGGCAGGCCCACAAAGAATCTACCATCTGCCGTTTGCTGCAATGTTTCTGTGAACTTGTCTTCACATAACTGTTCTTCTAGAAACAAGATTTTGACATTGGACGATACTGACTCTATCTCCCAGAACCTTCGCAAAGTTTGGTTAATATCGATGATTGAAAGATTGTCTCTTGTCGTCATCATTGAAATTGCATCATTTTTGATCACACTACCGATTTTGCCAGATGCAAAAAAACCAAACACTGTTTTCTGAAATATCGGTCCGATGTTATTTAATTTGATTAGGCCAACTTCCAAGAGCTCAAAAAAGAAGTCGGCGCCGATCAAAATGTCAACATTACTAGCTAGCTTGATTTGTTGGTAAATATCCGTAATTATCTATGCTGGTGTAACAAAATAAAGTTCTTGATAACGATGAATGAAAATTTTATTGAGCTCTGGACAAGCAACGCGTTTCTTTTTAACTGCTCAAAATGTCGACCACGATATTTGATGACTTGATGATACGGATAATCACATCCGGCTCGAAGGACCATATGTCAGGGCAATGCTCGATTGCTTTTTCCCCAAGAGTTGATTGCTGGTTCCACAAATTATTGTTATAATTATAATTTGGTGTTGGGTGCGTCTCAATAGGGTAGGGGTTGACCGTCTATAGCCATGTATCTCGTGGTCTATATTCCAACGCTGCAACTATGTAGAAACCACCAAATGTGTCTAGTATACCTCCACGTGGTAACACCCGGGCAACGATGTGAAGCATCGGCGAAATACTAGAGGCGAGTGCAATACACTATAAATGAGCAATGAGCAGAACAAATAAGGAAACTAATACCCCAGGTGGTACACCTGTTGCTCAGGTAAATCCACCCTCTTCGGAGTTCGGTCTCATGGATTCTGGGGGAGACCAGCCATTGCTATACTACAATTATTTTAACCAATCCCAAGACATGTTGGTGAATAAACAAGCTCATTTGAGTGAAATAGAAAAGGATAATTCACATCCCTTCCAGAGGAGTAACAAAGTCGCGTATTCTCCGAAAAGAGGCGGTAGTCCCTCCATTGAGGCCAGCAGCCACAACACTCGTTTTACAAACCAAGAAAAGCTTCACAATGAATTGTGTAAAGCTAATAATGCATTAGTTGAAGCCAACAATATAAATAAGCAACTGAATGTTACAATTGCATGGATGCAGGAGCGTATGAAGACGCTTGAAAACGAAGTTAAAGCTCTTAAGCCAAAGGAGGACATCGGTTCTACTCCTAACCAGAATACAACTCCACAAGAGTATCATACGGATGAAGAAGAACTAGCTCGAGAAACTGAGTGGATTAGAGTTAAAGGTGGGAGAAAAAAAAGGAGACGGAATAATACGCCCTCCCCACCTCAATTAAAGGATAATGTTCCAAATATTATCCAGAAACAACCAAAAAAAATACCTCCACCACCACCAATAGTAATAGATGAAGTCAAAGACTACGATGTACTCTATGAAAAAATAAAAACCATAACTGCTACTGATAAGTTTAATGCAAAGGTGATGAATGGAAACACCATCAAAATAAACTTAGAAGATGCTGAAACATACAGAAAATTGACAAAAATGTTAAATGAAGAAAAACGTGCTTGGCACACGTTTGAAGATAAACAAACCAGACCAATTAGGGTCATGGCTAAAAACTTACACTCTACGTGTAAACCAGATAAAATAATTGATGACCTGAAAGCAAAAGGATTTAAGGCAACTGAAGCATCGATTAAGCTAAAACGGAGAGGCAAAGTACCTCTCAACATGTTTATGTTGACCTTCGATACTGATGAAGATATCGAAAAAATTTATCAAATTAAGTACATCTTGGGGTGCAAAGTGGTTATTCAGCCTCTAAGAACGTCTAAGCTTATACCACAATGTAAACAATGTCAAGCCTATGGACATACACAAAAATATTGCAACAGAGAACCTAGGTGTGTCAAATGTTTAGGTAAACATCATACCAAAGATTGTGTAAAAGCCCAAAATGTTCAACCTAAATGCGTTCACTGTGGAGAAAACCATCCGGCTAACTACAGAGGATGCAGCGTTGCTATTGAACTGCAAAATATCAAAAATAAGAACGTGATTGCTAAAAATCCAAGTTCATTCAGGAAACAAGCGGTTAAGATGAACCGACCCGAAGTAAATCGTAGAGTGTCGGGAACTACTCAAGGACAATTTGGTTATATGACTTATGCTCAAGTAATGATGAGCAACGGAAATCCAGGAAAAACTGCTCAAAATGACGATATAAGTCAAACACTTAAATTAATTTTAAGCAGATTAAATACATTTGATGAGCGATTACAGAAACTAGAGTACAGCACTAAGGGAGCCATCCCTAAACAGAAAAATGGCCCAAGATCTTAGAATCTTATGTTGGAATGCCAGTGGACTGATGCAACATCAACAAGAACTGCAAGTGGTCCTGGACACAGAAAAAATCGATGTATGTCTCATCACGGAAACACACTTCACTAGACAATCAAACATTAAATTTAAAAATTATCAAATATATCACACTATTCACCCTGGAAACACTGCTAAAGGAGGTAGTGCTGTTATAATTAGAAATAGTATTCATCACTATGAGGAGTTAAAATATGAAACGGAAGAAATACAAGCAACTGCTGTTATTGTCAAATCCAAAAGTAGTTCTATTTGTATTGCTAGTATTTACTGCCCACCTAAGCACTCAATGAAAGAAAAAGATTATCTCGAGTTCCTCAGTAAATTAGGAAAACGATTTGTACTTGGGAGGAGACTTTAATGCAAAAAATGTCCACTGGGGATCCAGATTAACAACAACTAAGGGTAAAGAACTCCTAAAAGCTATCAGAAAATGCAGTTGTGAAGCCCTCTCAACTGGAAAACCAACCTACTGGCCAACTGAACCAAACAAAGTGCCAGATCTGATTGATTTCTTTATAATAAAGAACATATCTGTAAATTATGTACAAGTAGATGAAAGCCACGACTTAAACTCTGATCATTCACCAATACTTCTAACGTTAAGTGAAAAAAATCATTCAGAAAGAAAGAAACCCTTTCCTAGTAAATAATCACACTAATTGGGCATGCTTTAGACTATCGCTAGAAGAAAAAATTAACTTAATGGTTCCATTAAAGACTGAAGAACAATTAGACAAAGAAGTTCACAAATTTGTAAACGATATACAGCAATCAGCTTGGAAAAATACTCCTGAAATTAAAACGAAAACCAAGGGAAACAATTACCCTATGGAGATTAGGGAACTCCTCGCAGAAAAAAGAAGAGCGAGAAGAGTATGGCAACAAACAAGGGCCCCCCAAGATAAAACTCATTTGAACAACCTCACTCAACAATTAAGAAGAGAGATCAAAGAATTGAAAGATGAATCAATCAGCAACTATTTAAGAAAATTAACTAATGATAACAGTACTGATTATTCTCTTTGGAAAGCAACCAAAAGAATCAAAAGACCAATAATGCAGATTCCCCCAATAAAAATAGCAGGTGAGAAATGGGCTAGAAATAATGAAGACAAAGCTCGAGAATTTGCCGAACACCTCGAAAAAATATTCCAGCCACATGAAGACCAAACGTTGGAAGCCGAGATAATAACTGAACAAGCTGTGCAAGAAAGTAAAGAAATCCTACCCACAACACCAAAAGAAGTCATGCGTGAGATAACAGCTAATATGAATACGAAAAAAGCTCCTGGGTACGATCTTATTACTGCAGAAATCTTAAAAGAACTGCCAAGGAAAGCTCTGGTGAAACTCACCAATCTTATAAATGCAGCATTTAGAATCAAATGTGTACCAAGCTTATGGAAAATTGCAGAAGTAATTATGATCCCAAAACCTGGGAAACCACCACACATAACATCGTCTTATAGGCCAATTTCGCTATTGCCAGTCATGTCCAAACTCTTTGAGAAGCTTCTGGTAAAAAGATTAAATCCGATAATCGAGAGTAAAAACTTGATCCCAAATCATCAGTTCGGTTTTCGCAACCAACACTCAACAATTGATCAAGTACACAGAATAACCAGTATAATTGAGAAAGCATTAGAGGACAAAAAAGTCTGTTCAACAGTATTTCTAGACGTTGCACAAGCGTTTGATAGAGTGTGGCATGAAGGACTTAACCACAAGTTAAGGAATCTTCTACCAATGCAATTTGCTAAGATACTAGAATCATACTTGAAAGATAGGTTCTTCAGGATTAAGTTAGATGATACATTTTCTGAATTGAAAGAAATCAATGCAGGAGTTCCACAGGGCAGTGTATTAGGGCCGGTTTTATACCTACTATATACTTATGATCTTCCTACATTAGAAAACAACACAGTGGCAACTTTTGCAGATGATACGGCGATCTTAGCTGTTGGAAAAAGCAACGAAGAATCAACACAGAAGTTACAATCAGCCATAACTCAAATATATAAATGGACAAAAAGATGGAGAATAAAACTAAATGAAGCTAAATCAGTTCACATCAACTTTACAAACAGACGAATCGAACATATTCCGATTACCATAAATCGGTAAATAATACCGCATGCGAACACAGCTAAGTATCTCGGCATGACCCTGGATGCTAAACTACGATGGAAAGCACACGTCAAGAAGAAAAGTGAAGAATTAAGACTTAAATACAGAAAAATGTATTGGCTGATGGGAAGGAACTCTTCTTTATCAACATACAACAAGCTTCTACTTTATAAGCAAATATTGAAACCGATTTGGACTTATGGTATTCAGCTTTGGGGTTGTACCAAACAGAGCAACGTAAATATCATCCAAAGATTTCAGAATATGGTATTAAGGAACATCGTTGATGCACCTTGGTATGTTAGGAACAATGACCTTCATAGGGACCTTAAAATGAACCTCATCTTAAATGAAATCCAGGAAAAAGCACGGAGACATGAAGAAAGGCTCCACCAACATGTGAACATTGAGGCAACTCAGCTCCTAAGCATCACGAATTTAGTTCGCAGATTTAAAAGAACCAAACCTTTTGAGCTGGTGTGATTGTCAGCTTAAGCAGCATTATGCTGATCTAAAATCCACAACAAAGATGTGGTTTACATCAATTTACCAAACACTATGGAATTCCAATGGGAAGAAGCCATAGATTAATTTAAGTTAGTAAATTAAGTCAGAAACAAATTGCTAATTAGTCCAGGAGACTAGATTGTAATTACATAAAATAAATAAATAAAAATTTATTTTAAATTCAAAAAAAAAAAAAAAAAAAAAATAATAATAATTATAATTAATCAAAAACTACGTTATTTTGTATACACATTTTTTATTATTAATTTCTTAATTTAGTGATTTTAGTTTTAAGTGATGTGCTCGACGCCTGATTTTTTTTTTTTTATACTGAGTTTAACTATGTAGTTATACTTAGCAATACACTATATTGATGCATGTAGTGTATTACTAAGTATAATTAGTAGTAATCCATTTATAAATATTATTTTCTAGCTTTGACTTATGATGGGGTACAGAATTGGAGAAGACGCAAAACTTGGGATAAGTATTTTCGGTTGTTTAGTTTTAGATTTGATGGCTAATACAAATTAATTTAATTTTAGGTACTAAACATTTTATATGTTATTTCCCTTTTCTTGAAAAATAGTCGACATTCAACTATTTTTCGTAATTTTATAGACTATTCAAGCTTTCCTGATGGCAGTGAAAATGGTTATTTGCGTAAGTGATGGTAAGTATTTTTTGCTTTTCAAGTTGGAAGGTCCGAGGCAAAATCTAGAGCTGCAATTCCACCGAAGAAAATTGCCCGCGCATTGCACATGACGTCTTCTTCACTACCAACAGAAAAAGTTTGAATGTAGGACAATCGTAATAGAAGTTGTAATTAGTAAACACAATTACGGAGTTGTATTTGATTATCGACCATTTTTCAATAGAAACAAATAACGTACAAGTCTTTTTCTCGGTGAAATTGTACTCTTGAAGTTACACCTTGGGGAGCAAAATTATTCTCCGCTACTTGGTGCGCAAATAACTAATTTTTGTGAAAAAATCAGCAAATAAACAAAAACATAAAAAAAATTAAAATAGATTTTAAATTACCAATAAATTCAATAAACTGGCATTTATTGTGGAATGTGAAAGTCACAGTCGAAGGCGAGGTAGAAGATATATAAACCGGCTAACCCGCCGTCTACACTATGCAAATTCACTGATATTTTCAGTATTGACAAATATTTATTCAAAAAATATCATAGCTGGGCATTTCACTATCATAATAATATCTTCAATGTCAAACAAAATTGTTTCAATGCTATGAAAAAATTGTACAATATGGTGAACCACCACCTCGTCCAAAAACTTCATTTCGTCGTACAAAAACCAAGATTTTTTATCGTCAACAACAGCTCTTCCAGATTTTTTTTACTTGTTTTTAATTTTTTATTTTGTACATTTCGAACATTCCTTTTTTTTCCTAGCGTTTTTAACAATTACGATCATTTCGTCCGCTATTTTTTGTTCCTTAAAATAATTATTTAAATATACCCAACCGCAATTTATCCAGCGGAAAAATCTCACGATAATACAAAGATCGGATGACTAAAGTATATACACAGCTTTCAGAATTAACGAGTCTTCCAAACGAAAATTCCAGTTGAGGATGGACTTACTTGGAGCCTGTATTAGAAGCTGACGGTGGTCTGGAAAAGGAGTTTTTATAATTTTTGTTTTTTTGATTTTACACTTTATTATGAATGAGCGCCAATGCTCAAAATAGAGTGTACCAAAATTTATGTCAATTAAATTAAATTAAAATAAATAAAATAAATAAAAATAAATCATGTTTTTAAGCTATTTTTTGTTAAACAGAATTTTTCGTCAGTAATTTTGACTTCCCGTCATGTATGTGTCTCTGCTAAAATTCAAGGAAATTTTCATTCCATGCAGAACGCCCTGATTCTCTATAAAATAAGATATCTCGTAGGTAAATGAGAAAACTTGTAAAAATCAAAGCTTATATTTATGAGTTTGTAACTTTTCGATTTGACTCCTACCTACTAAAATAATATTTAAAAATTGCAAACTCACAATTTGCAAAATAAATTTTGCTATTGTGTGCCGTCAAATATTTTTTTTGTGTTTATTGTCTCATGTTTTCTCTTTCTTCTAGCATGAGGAATTCATGTTTTTGTATCTATTGTTGTGTATCCGACGACATTCATTTTATTTCGTTAATAAAAACCAAAACGAAATATACATAAACAAAAAAATTTCTCATGATCGTCAATAAAAATAATAAAAAGCAATATGTATAAATAAATGGTTTTTAATTTATATCTTCTTCTTCAGCAATATTCGTAATATTTTCATTTTTTTTTTTTGGGAATTTTTTATTCTTTCTGAGTTATGTGTGGGAGTGCACTAGAACCCGATAAAATTTAAATTACTTTCATTTTATGTAAACCGAAACAAACAATTTATAATGCGCCAATTTATAGTGTATTTGACATACATAAATACACATTTTAAGTTTAAAAATTTCCCCTTTCAGTTATTTCATCAATATTTTCGTATTTCTTGCTGACGTCATTACACGCAACTGCACTCGATAAATTCACGGGTTTATCAAGTGTAACTAAAAAATAAGCTATAATTGTAATTATTTATTGCCTTAACAACTTAAAATGTGTATTTATGTTAAATGCACTACACATTAGCACTTTTGAATTTTTTTTTTCTGTTTATATAGAATAAAATTAATTTAAAATTTATCGAGTTCTAGTGCAATTCTCATGGAAAACACAACTAAAGTCTAGTCAATATTTAAATATATTCTCTCGATCGTTCTCTTCTGAGCTTATTTCTCTTATTTGAATCATGTTATATCTCTTATTCGTGTCATTTCATCTCTCTTATTTGCATCATGCATATTAAATGAAAAACTACAAAAACGCCCATTCAATTCACCAATACAATTTACCAGCGCATTACTGTAGTATTTTCTTCCGGTAATTCTCAAATTAGGTAATCCTCACTTTGTGACCAAAATCAATGTCGAGAAAAAAATATTTAAAACTCTTAACCAAAAGATATCCATCCCGAAAAATAATTATAAAGAAATTGATTAAGATTTGACAGCATTATAGTAAAATTTCGTCGCGCACTAGTACACAATTTATTTAAAAAAAAAAACATCACAAGTACAGAAGTAGTTTTTCGCACAGGAGGACGGATTGCCAATTGGAAGCCCTTATATGTCGATGGGGTACTGATAGCAAGCTATCGGGAGCACATAGGAAATTTCTATTGAAAGTTTTGCACGATATATGTGTCGCTAGTAAACAAAAAACAAAAATGTTTCCTGACTTCACGCAGTTGTATGACATTTCGATTATAAACCCTACATATATATATATATATATATATATATATATATATATATATATATATATATATATATATATATATATATATATATATATATATATATATATATATATATATATATATATATATATATATATAATATATATATATATATATATATATATATATATATATATATATATATATATATATTATATATATATATATATATATATATATATATATATATATATATATATATATATATATATATATATACACACATATATATATATATATATATATATATATATATATATATATATATATATATATATATATATATATATATATATATATATATATATATATATATATATATATATATATATTTATATATATATATATATATATATATATATATATATATATATATATATATATATATATATATATATATATATATATATTATATATATTTATATACATATATATATATATATATATATATATATATATATATATATATATATATATATATATATATATATATATATATATGTAGGGTAGGTTGGAGTGGCTGCTTACGCACACTTAGACCGGTGACGGTCCATTGTGATACCACAGGATGTATCCCCTTTTACCCCTATTGGAACCATTTCGAGCTACTTATGTAGCGTAAGACGTCCCGCACTTTAATGTTTTCGAGATCCGAGAGGCAGTCCATCTTGAACTTACCTAAGTGTTTGTGCCTTTTGAGAGCCAATGCTGGACACGAGCAAAGGAAGTGGACCAACGTCTCTTCCTCCTCTTCGTCCAAGCAGCTTCTGCAGAAGTCATTAGCCTCCAGACCCAGCCTTCTTGCATGTTCTCCAAAAAGGCAGTGTCCCGTGAGAATTCCTACGACCGTTCTTAATTCACGTCTGCGTAAGGATATTAATGCCCTAGTGCGCCCCAAGTCCAGCTTTGGCCAAACTTGTCTTGCAACTCTACAGGTGAGGGTGTTAGACCACCTTTCCCCCGCTGAGGATAGCGCCTGCTTCCCAAGTGCTTGTCTCAGCGCTGTGATAGGCCTCCCCAGACTTGCCCTTTCCGGTTGCAGCTGGAGAGTCGTACCATGCCTAGCAAGTTCATCTGCCCTGCAGTTCCCCATGACGCCCGAGTTACCTGGGACCCAGACTACCTGGATGTTGAAATGCTCACCCATCTCATTTAGAGATGAGTGACAACTCAACGCCACCCGTGACGCCAAAGACACCGATTCTAACGACCGGATCGCCGCTTGACTGTCCACATAGATTGTGATATCGTCTGAGGATAACACTTTTTTCAAACCTTAAATAAAATCAATTGGCAAGTTAAGATTAATTGTCAAAATTCACACGTTTTTTGGTGAAAATGTTGTTCAATTAATTTTGTCAGAGCGCGATCCTAGAGTTTTCCGACATATCACATCATATAGCTCAGGCTATAAGCTATCGATATGATAATGTCAAAACAATGTTTAATGGGGAACACTATGAATTAACGTGTGAATTTTTATTATCTTGGCATTTCAGAGCTTGTCAATTCATAGTGTTCCCCACTAGCCATTAATTCGACCGTATCATATCGATAGCTTATAGTATGAGCTATTTAAGGCATATGATGTAATATTTCGGAAAACTCTAGGATCGCCCTGACAAAATGAATTAAACAACATTTTCACCAAAAGACGTGTGAATTTTGACTATCTTAGCACTTCAGAGCTTTCCCCACTAGACATTAATTTGACATTATCATATCGATAGCTTATAGTATGAGCTATTTAAGGCATATGATGTGATATTTCGGAAAACTCTAGGATCGCTCTGACAAAATTAATTAAACAACATTTTAACCAAAAAACGTGTGAATTTTAACTATCTTGGCACTTCAGAGCTTGTCAATTCATAGTGTTCCCCACTAGCCATTAATTCGACCGTATCATGTCGATAGCTTTTAGTATGAGCTATTTAAGGCATATGATGTAATATTTCGGAATACTCTAGGTCACCCTGACAAAGTCAATTAAACAACATTTTCACCAAAAGACGTGTGAATTTTGACTATCTTAGTACTTCAGAGCTTTCCCCACTAGGCATTAATTTGACATTATCATATCGATAGCTTATAGTATGAGCTATTTAAGGCATATGATGTGATATTTCGGAAAACTCTAGGATCGCCCTGACAAAATGAATTAATCAACATTTTCACCAAAACACGTGTGAATTTTAACTATCTTGGCAATTCAGAGCTTGTCAATTCATAGTGTTCCCCACTAGCCATTAATTCGACCATATCATATCGATAGCTTATAGTATGAGCTATTTAAGGCATATGATGTGATATTTCGGAAAACTCTAGGGTCGCCCTGACAAAATTAATTAAACAACATTTTCACCAAAAGAATTGTGAATTTTGACTATCTTAGTACTTCAGAGCTTTCCCCACTAGACATTAATTTGACATTATCATATCGATAGCTTATAGTATGAGCTATTTAAGGCATATGATGTGATATTTCGGAAAACTCTAGGATCGCCCTGACAAAATGAATTAAACAATATTTTCACCAAAAACTTGTGAATTTTGACTAGCTTGGCATTTCAGAGCTTGCCAATTCATAGTGTTCCCCACTAGCCATTAATTCGACCGTATCATATCGATAGCTTATAGTATGAGCTATTTAAGGCATATGATGTAATATTTCGGAAAACTCTAGGATCGCCCTGACAAAATTAATTACACAACATTTTCACCAAAAGAATTGTGAATTTTGACTATCTTAGTACTTCAGAGCTTTCCCCACTAGACATTAATTTGACATTATCATATCGATAGCTTATAGTATGAGCTATTTAAGGTATATGATGTGATATTTCGGAAAACTCTAGGATCGCCCTGACAAAATGAATTAAACAATATTGTCACCAAAAAACTTGTGAATTTTGACTATCTTGGCACTTCAGAGCTTGTCAATTCATAGTGTTCCCCACTAGCCATTAATTCGACCGTATCATGTCGATAGCTTATAGTATGAGCTATTTAAGGCATATGATGTGATATTTCGGAAAACTCTAGGATCGCCCTGACAAAATGAATTAAACAATATTTTCACCAAAAAACTTGTGAATTTTGACTATCTTAGTACTTCAGAGCTTTCCCCACTAGACATTAATTTGACATTATCATATCGATAGCTTATAGTATGAGCTATTTAAGGCATATGATGTGATATTTCGGAAAACTCTAGGATCGCCCTGACAAAATGAATTAAACAATATTTTCACCAAAAAACTTGTGAATTTTGACTATCTTGGCACTTCAGAGCTTGTCGATTCATAGTGTTCCCTACTAGCCATTAATTTAACACTACCATATCGATAGCTTATAGTATGAGCTATTTAAGGCATATGATGTGATATGTCGGAAAACTCTAGGATCGCTCTGACAAAATGAATTAAACAACATTTTCACCAAAACACGTGTGAATTTTGACTATCTTGGCAATTCAGAGCTTGTCAATTCATAGTGTTCCCCACTAGCCATTAATTCGACCGTATCATATCGATAGCTTATAGTATGAGCTATTTAAGGCATATGATGTAATATTTCGGAAAACTCTAGGATCGCCCTCACAAAATTAATTAAACAACATTTTCACCAAAAGAATTGTGAATTTTGACTATCTTAGTACTTCAGAGCTTTCCCCACTAGACATTAATTTGACATTATCATATCGATAGCTTATAGTATGAGCTATTTAAGGCATATGATGTGATGTTTCGGAAAACTCTAGAATCGCCCTGACAAAATGAATTAAACAACATTTTCACCAAAAAACTTGTGAATTTTGACTATCTTGGCACTTCAGAGCTTGTCGATTCATAGTGTTCCCCACTAGCCATTAATTTAACACTACCATATCGATAGCTTATAGTATGAGCTATTAAAGGCATATGATGTGATATGTCGGAAAACTCTAGGATCGCTCTGACAAAATGAATTAAACAACATTTTCACCAAAACACGTGTGAATTTTAACTATCTTGGCAATTCAGAGCTTGTCAATTCATAGTGTTCCCCACTAGCCATTAATTCGACCGTATCATATCGATAGCTTCTAGTATGAGCTATTTAAGGCATATGATGTAATATTTCGGAAAACTCTAGGATCGCCCTGAAAAAATTAATTAAACAACATTTTCACCAAAAGAATTGTGAATTTTGACTATCTTAGTACATCAGAGCTTTCCCCACTAGACATTAATTTGACATTATCATATCGATAGCTTATAGTATGAGCTATTTAAGGCATATGATGTGATATTTCGGAAAACTGTAGGATCGCCCTGACAAAATGAATTAATCAACATTTTCACCAAAACACGTGTGAATTTTAACTATCTTGGCAATTCAGAGCTTGTCAATTCATAGTGTTCCCCACTAGCCATTAATTCGACCGTATCATGTCGATAGCTTTTAGTATGAGTTATTTAAGGCATATGATGTAATATTTCGGAATACTCTAGGTCACCCTGACAAAGTTAATTAAACAACATTTTCACCAAAACACGTGTGAATTTTGACTATCTTAGCACTTCAGAGCTTTCCCCACTAGACATTAATTTGACATTATCATATCGATAGCTTATAGTATGAGCTATATAAGGCCTATGATGTGATATTTCGGAAAACTCTAGGATCGCCCTGACAAAATGAATTAATCAACATTTTCACCAAAACACGTGTGAATTTTAACTATCCTGGCAATTCAGAGCTTGTCAATTCATAGTGTTCCCCACTAGCCATAAATTCGACCGTATCATATCGATAGCTTATAGTATGAGCTATTTAAGGCATATGATGTAATATTTCGGAAAACTCTAGGATCGCCCTGACAAAATTAATTAAACAACATTTTCACCAAAAGAATTGTGAATTTTGACTATCTTAGTACTTCAGAGCTTTCCCCACTAGACATTAATTTGACATTATCATATCGATAGCTTATAGTATGAGCTATTTAAGACATATGATGTGATATTTCGGAAAACTCTAGGATCGCCCTGACAAAATGAATTAAACAATATTTTCACCAATAAACTTGTGAATTTTGACTATCTTGGCACTTCAGAGCTTGTCGATTCATAGTGTTCCCTACTAGCCATAAATTTAACACTACCATATCGATAGCTTATAGTATGAGCTATTTAAGGCATATGATGTGATATTTCGGAAAACTCTAGGATCGCTCTGACAAAATGAATTAAACAACATTTTCACCAAAACACGTGTGAATTTTGACTATCTTGGCAATTCAGAGCTTGTCAATTCATAGTGTTCCCCACTAGCCATTAATTCGACCGTATCATATCGATAGCTTATAGTATGAGCTATTTAAGGCATATGATGTAATATTTCGGAAAACTCTAGGATCGCCCTGACAAAATTAATTACACAACATTTTCACCAAAAGAATTGTGAATTTTGACTATCTTAGTACTTCAGAGCTTTCCCAACTAGACATTAATTTGACATTATCATATCGATAGCTTATAGTATGAGCTATTTAAGGCATATGATGTGATATTTCGGAAAACTCTAGGATCGCCCTGACAAAATGAATTAAACAACATTTTCACCAAAAATCTTGTGAATTTTGACTATCTTGGCACTTCAGAGCTTGTCGATTCATAGTGTTCCCCACTAGCCATTAATTTAACACTACCATATCGATAGCTTATAGTATGAGCTATTTAAGGCATATGATGTGATATGTCGGAAAACTCTAGGATCGCTCTGACAAAATTAATTAAACAACATTTTCACCAAAAAACGTGTGAATTTTAACTATCTTGGCACTTCAGAGCTTGTCAATTCATAGTGTTCCCCACTAGCCATTAATTCGACCGTATCATGTCGATAGCTTTTAGTATGAGCTATTTAAGGCATATGATGTAATATTTCGGAATACTCTAGGTCACCCTGACAAAGTTAATTAAACAACATTTTCACCAAAAGACGTGTGAATTTTGACTATCTTAGCACTTCAGAGCTTTCCCCACTAGACATTAATTTGACATTATCATATCGATAGCTTATAGTATGAGCTATTTAAGGCATATGATGTGATATTTCGGAAAACTCTAGGATCGCCCTGACAAAATGAATTATTCAACATTTTCACCAAAACACGTGTGAATTTTGACTATCTTGGCAATTCAGAGCTTGTTAATTCATAGTGTGCCCCACTAACCATAAATTCGACATTATCATATCGATAGCTTATAGTAAGACCTATTTAAGGCATATGATGTGATATTTCGGGAAACTCTAGGATCGCCCTGACAAAATGAATTAAACAACATTTTCAACAAAACACGTGTGAATTTTTACTATCTTGGCACTTCAGAGCTTATCAATTCATAGTGTTCCCCACTAACCATAAATTCGACATTATCATATCGATAGCTTATAGTATGAGCTATTTAAGGCATATGATGTGATATGTCGGAAAACTCTAGGATCGCTCTGACAAAATTAATTGAACAATATTTTCGCCAAAAAACTTGTGAATTTTGACAATCTTAACTAATCAATTGATTTTATTTAAGATTTCTAGTTGCAACTTAAATTATTGTGTTGTTTATTTTTATATTATTAATTATTTAATTATTATCCACGTAATATTTCGTTTCAATTTTTTTTTATTGAATTACACCGTAAAAAAAAATATGTACACTTTCTTCAATATTCTCTTTGACAAATTTATAATAGCTCTCAACAAGAACCGGTCTTGAGAGTCTTGATTGCGACTCTTACTGCTCACGGCCATTTTAAAGTAGGTACATCTTCAGCGCATGGCGCGAACTCATGATGCTCTATGCGAGGATTGCCTTGAAGGCGATGATAACTGCATTCACTTCGTGTGCAGTTGCCCTGCTTTCAACGGAGTTAGGTTTGCAATTATTTAACTCTAGGTCTATTGCTGTAGATCAGCTGTCTTCCTTGCCTTGGCCTAAACTGCTTCAGTTTACTAAGGCTGCAGCACGCTATCGCGGTTTGGGATAGAATCACTGGTGTGCACCATGGGCCCGTCGTGGTATTGAGTGCGGAACCTCGGGTGATTACAACCAATTTTTTAATAATAATAATGATACATTACCAATATATTGGTGATAATACAGCATGACGGGATTGAAGTATTAAATTAATATTGTGAAAATCAAATATTAAACAAAATTAACTGCATTCATTCGTTTTACTTTCTTGCTAATAGGACTGTGTGACTAATAACTTGTAATAATAATTTTCTTGTTGTAATTTTTCGCATCTAGTTGAAACAATTTCCCATTAGTAAGTTTCTTTCTTTTTTTTGGCTGAAGTTGTTGTAATTTTTGGCTGTAAAAATTTCCTCGAACTTCACCTTTTTTCATTTAAAAACTGTTCTAAACGGCAGAAATTATTTTGGTCCTGTTTATATATTATTATTGGCATTTTATTTAGAGAAATGCTTGACTGTATTTGTAGAGCGGGATAACGACGAGAGAGCGCAATCAAATACACAGTACCACATTTTAGGATCCGTTCATTACGGCTTGTTTCTGTACGGAATATTACGGAATTAGATACTACGGCATGTTTCAGCACGGCATATTTCAGTACCGCATATGATACAATACGGCAGAAAAAAAGTAACGAGGAAAACAAGAAAAAAATGATAGTTACGAAAACTTAATTTTTGTCCGGAAAAATATTTTGTATTTTTATTTTTACTTTCTTTTACTCTAGTAAAATAAAGTATAGTAATCATGAAAATTTTGGACCTTGAGATTTTTAGAGATTTATTTGTTTTGAGGTCCCCTGAGTCCGAAAAAGTGGGTTTCGAAATGGTGTCTGTCTGTCTGTCTGTCAGTCTGTCAGTCTGTCAGTCTGTCTGTGTCCTCTCTACAGCCCAGACGGTTTAACCAATCGAACTGAAACTTAAGATTTAAGCTTTTTTGATAAATTGGGAGGTCCCAGTGAATTTTATTCCAAATCGGCTAACCGGAAGTGGCCACTCCCTTGGTCCAGAAAATTTATTTTGCAAATATCTTAAAAAGTATAAGGTTTACAAAAAACTACTCAATACAAAATGTTTCCAAAAATTAAAAACAAATAAAAATAAAAAATAAAAAATTTAGAAAAAAAAAATTTAAAAACAAAAAATTTAAAAATTAAAAAAAAAAATTTAAAAAAAAGTTAAAAAAAAAATAAAATTTCTCAAAATTCTCTCTTCGTAAAAGAAATTCGGGTGTTGGCCACACCTCCATTTTTTTAGTGGAAACACCGATGATCAAGCATTTATAAGTTGCATACAAATAAAAACGCCATAACAGCCACACAGCGGCAAATTTAATGTATTTGATGAAATTCGCCAAATGCGATGAAAATGGGATTGTAAAATAATTTTTATCATCTTCTTCTCAAACAACATATGCCGTATTATACCTTATGCCGTAGTGTACCATATGCCATATTGAAATAAGCCGTAATGAAATACACCGTAGCATACCTTATGCTGAAATATATGCCGTTTTTAATGTAATGTATTTACCTTAATGCCGTAGTGTCATATTCCATAATAAAATTTGCCCTAACAACCGCGACCCCCAAATTTGTAAATGAGCGCCACCGATTTGCAACCTAGATGCAGTTGAATTTAACCAATCCCACCAAAATCTGTGACCGAAGCGAATTTAGCCCACAAACCACAACAATATATTAAACATTACTATTATGTCAGCTGAAATAACGATAAGTATGGTTTGGTTGATACTGATTTTATTAGTCAATTTTCCTAGTTTATATATACAAAATTTTTACTTAAGAATTATACTATTATATGCAGAATTGCTTTGTACCAATACCCTATTAATTTTATCGTACATGGTTAACCCTTCTCTTACGTGGTATGATTAACCCTGTTCGTACAGAACAATTACAAAAGATAAAACGTAACAATGCTTGCTGTTGTTAAAACCACAAACCGAAAACAATTTAATTACAACTCTATAATTGTTTAATTTTGATGTTAAATTATTAATGTTTAATTATATTAAATAAAAATCCTTCATAAAAATTAAGTTAATTTTAATTTAAATTATGAAAATTGTGGAAGTTACAAAATTTCTACCTGGTCAGTGTCGCCGATGTAAAGCGAAACCTAAAAATACAAACATTTACCATAATTACTTCACCAAAATGTATGACTTGTTGGAACAGTCTTATTAACATTTTTAATTATTTATTTTGTTTTCGAAATTTATTTTGTTAATTATTATTAGATTAAGGTGATTGTCATCTGCTCACATGTGCTAATGAAATTCACGCTGTTATGTCCGGTGTGTGTATGGTCATACAGCGGAACGTTATATTACATGTAGAGCAATTTGTCAATTAATAATATATAATTTGGATTACATATTTTTATTAAAACACAATAATATTTGTACATATTTTTAATTCAAATCGTATTTAAGTTGTTGAGAGGTTAATTCATAGAGTCTTATTTTTGAGTAACCAAAATACACCAATTCTAATTCCATCAAACAATTTTTTTTACTAACCGACCGGTATCGATCATTAGTATGACCATGTATCAGTTGCAAACAATACCTTATTAATAATCATACTAATCGTCAAAACCGGTCGGTTAATAAAAAAATTTGTTTGGCGGATTTAGAATTGATGTGTTTTGGTTACTCAAAAATAAGAGTAGGTGTAAATGAGTTTGACCGTTTACTTAATGTGAGGTATATTTCACTGTGGCAAAAATCAATAATTTGCGCATTAAAATTTGAGAAAAAAACGATCGCTTAAAGCTCTTCAAGAATTGAATATTTAAATGATCGTAATTAAATTACAAATTGCCGAAGCCTGTATTGCACTGAGAAAGCTAAGAACAACTAAGAATAACTAAGAACAAATATCACGCCCACAAATATAACAGATAAAAGCAGCAGTGACAAAAATGTATAAATGACGTGGCACCTGTGTAGTAAGTTTTAATAAAATATATATCAATCGGGTTGGATCAATTTCTGGTTGGAATTATGCAAAAGTATCAACGGCAAATTCAGACCGGAAACAAACAATTTGGTTGAATATGGCATTAATTTTAATATACCAATGCTTTATAAGAAAGAATGACAAACGTTTTTTAAATACCACTCAAAACAAATTAAAATTAAAAACGACACGAATCCTATTGAAAGCATTCGCGATATGATAAACTGGCTCACCTTTGGCATAGTTTGTAACTAGATATGGTAATTTCAGTTGAAAATTTTTATCCCATAGTAAACGAGCGGTGGCGTAAACATTAAACAGCTGCAAGATGTCAGCACAATCTATTTTGGAAACTAATAAATCTCGTATAAGCTGATATTTCTACCCTACAAATAAACAGTGGCCCAATATCCAATAACTCGCATCTTCCCTTATAAGAAAAAAGTACGAAAGCAGGTGAATCAGCGGACCTAGAAAATCGCCGTAGAGCATAAATTAAGAAACGCTTTTGACAATTCTCCAATCCAACTCTCTACTCCAATTGAGAACGTATAAAAGCCAAGTGTAAAGTTTTAATGACATATGGATCGTGAAAATCTCTGGAGAATCTGTTAATGAAACCAAACATCGAATTGGCCTTGGAGATGCAACCGTTTATATGTTTGTGAAACGACAAGTCCGAGGTAAAGGTAATACCAAGATCTTTGTACGAATAAACTCTATTAATGATGTTATTTTGCAGAAATTAGTCGCAACGTATAGTATAACCTGTCGTAAACGGGCAAAGCACATACTACACTTTGAAGAATTTAGATTCAACTTTTGTTTTGAACACACAAGCTGATTAGATCAGACTGAAAATAAATAACATCACTGTAATTCTTAATAGTTTTAAAAATTTTAATGTCATCAGCATACATGAGAATTTCAGAACGCTGCAGACAATCCACCACATCATTGATGAGTAAAATGAATAGCAAAGGGCTCAAGTGGCTCCGCTGAGGAATCCCTGAACTGACATGAATGGTTGGGATACATGATCACTAAGTTTTACAAATTACGTTCTGGAGTCTAAATACGATGTAATCCATTTAATAGGTAAGAAATTGTAATCTAGCGAAACAAGTTTCCTTATTAGTAAATTATGATCAATTTTATTTAAGGCCTTACTAAAATCGGTATAAACAACCTCAACATTATTACCATTTGACAGAGCACAAGAAACGTAGTTAGTTAATAGTAACAGATTCGTAACTGTGGATCTATCTGAATTGAATCAATAATGCTGTTTACATGAAATGATTTGTCCGCAATGAAAATATAAATATTTATTAATCAATTTCTCAAAAGATTTGGGGAAAACTGACAAAATAAAAATTCCCCTTTAATTCTCAATGTAGCAACGGACACCAGATTTAAATACGGGTGTAATAGCAGTAGTTTTCCACAAAATGGGAAAGCAGCCCTCAGCGAGTCTTTTTTTTGAATAGATCAGTAACGGGTTTCCCAATTACAGTAGCAATCATCTTTAAAACTAGAGGGGGGTACTCTCATCATCGACCTCAAAACGAAACGGAGTTAGGTAGGTACGTTTTTACTGAATACACACTCTCAAAAAAATCTGCGAAAAGATCATAGGCATCAAGAAGATTGTCACACACTCTCTCCTGCAAAAATATTGTGGCTTAGACCTAATATTAGACTCAATTTTGAGAATATGATTATTATATTGTATAAAAACCGATTTAAATATGTGGACTTTTTGTGACGAAAGCAGCATAATTTGAAGCATTCGGAGATAGTTTTTATCGTTTATGAGCCTTATCTTTCCTATTTTCATATTAATCAACTGTTTAGCATACCACGGTTCCCTTTTAATACCCGAAAATGAAATATTCGGAATTAATTTATTGATCCCTTGATAAATAATATAATATATATTATAAAATTCGTTACCATCTAAATTACTAATCGAACTCCATAAGGACCAATCGTAACGTTAAAGATAAATATTAAAAGAACTGTAGTCGCCCTTTTTAAAATTATATTTAAATGATTTTACGTTAACAATAGGTTCACAAAATTTACAAATAACAAAATCATTTAGTGGCGAATGAAAAGTACTCGACGACTGCGCTTGGTCATCACATACAGATATTCTCACATCATGATCCATAGGTGGAAAAGATTAATCCAATACGTTGCCGAAATTATTTTTCACAGTTACACATTGCTTTAAACCCAGTGAGTTCAAGTAAATGGGTATCAGGTCATCATTATCATATACCCATTTCACGTTTGGTAAATTAAAGTCACCCAATATCATAAGGTGATCCTTTAGATAAAGGATTGGGGCTATTTCTGATGGGGTTTTGATGAACTCCGAGGTTAGAGTTATACGGACTATAAATAGTACAAATAATCAGAGAATAACTAAGAAATTTAATATGCACAGCAACCATTTCCAGATCACAATTATCAATGTGTATAGGAACCGTATCCTCCTGGAGAAAACTGTCTCTGCGATAAACTTTATAGGACGACGCGATTTATTCCTCTATTGTGAAATGCTTCGTTAACCATGTCTCATCGATGCGGATAATGTCGTAGTTTTCTTCCAAAATTAACAAATATAATGATTTCGATTTGTGGCGTAAACCACTGGCATTGTAATCATATATACAGACAGTGGACAAAATTTTGCAAATAACTCGGTTTTTTATCATTTTACTACTTTAAAATAATAAAATATTTGTTTGTTCTAACACACCCCAATTTACGGTTTTATGTAAAACCAGCAATTGGATGGTGTTAGAAAAAAATAATATTTTATTATTTTAAAGTATAGTAAAATGATAAAAAACCGAGGTGTTTGCAAAATTTTGTCCACCGTCTGTATTTAACATAGTAGATGACGGGAAAGTACAAACTCTCGAACTAGGCGGTACAACATTAAAGACATCATTAGTAATTATAAAGCTGCTGTAGAGAATGTACTTAAATCATTAGAGCTGAGCGAGGGACTAAAAAAGGATTCGAAGATTGTCGAGATAATTTAAAATTTTTTTAATCAATACACGTGGGGGCCAGGTGGACACGCTTCATACTCTGGTATTTTGAATAAAGTTCATCTTATTTTAAATACAGCAAATGCACGAATAATCGAAGGTTCTTGTAAGTGTAAGGCGTCGAATAGCCGCTGTTGTTCACATATCATTGGTACTCTATTCGCTTGAGAAGATTACACCATCACTTTGGCTATTAAATTGTTGCATGTACCTCAACCTACAAAAGAGGAACCAATGACAAAAAAAACTCAATAACCCTCAAAAAGTAACTAATGCAAAAATGAAAGTTTTTCAAAATAAAAAAATTAATAGGAAACAATTTCTGGAATACGACCCAATAAAACGACGAAGATTAAATACTGTTTCATCAATCGAAACAACAAATAATTTTGTTACTAAGGCTGTTAGTCAATATGTTAAAAATATTTAGTTAAAAATTAGGGGAAAATAAATAATCGAGGTGAAATATTTTTAACTACCAAAACATATTTTGCTGTGTGAATTGGTTAAAATTTGGACAATCTTAAATTGTACAAAATGGACTTTATTATTGTGACAACAAAAAGAATTTCAATCATTTATTTTAATTAATAATAATTAATTGAATTTATTAAATATTAAAATAATTTTACTTTATTAATTTTTTGTTGAATGTTAATTAATTCATGTAATTTCCAATATGCTACCGGTGATTACAATCTTCGGAACATATTAAAAATCATATAATTAAAATAACATATTTATGCGACATTTGTAGATTTTCTATAGCAATGGAAGTTTTAAATTTTCGGAATACACTTCTAAAAGAGTCAGCACAATACGTTATACACATGCCAATTTTAAAGATTTAAAACAACATTTAATACCGAATTAATGAAATATTAGGTTATGTTTTTTTAACAACATCTTTCAAAATTTATATCGCGGTCAATATCGCGTTAAATTTTTATTGTGGTGAATAAAAAAAATATTTTAAATTTACTGTCAAAATTTTAATTTTTAACAAGTTTTTAACACAGTTTTTGGGTCTTTTAAAAATTAGATATAACGATTACAGTATGGATCTTCAATCGAAAGATTTGATGTTATTAAAAAAGGAAAGGATGCTGAAGGATTCTAAATTTTTTTATTCGCCCAATAATTCTTTCTACGTGCACACGTACTGATGCTATATCTAATGTAAAAATAATTTCTTCTTTTGTCAAGGAATCGCTTGAATTCCCAAACAATTTGTTACCCCACAAACTCTCAAAATATCTTTGTCAGAAATCGTACCCTCGAAAGCATCTGACTTATAGCAAACTCGAGATAGTGATGTTTCTTTCCTGTAACGTCGTTTTGCTTTTTGATTATTTTTTTTCTCACTGGTCCATAGAACGTCAAACTATTGAATAGTTAGCCCAGTACAAAATTTCATCTTTCATCATTTTTCTCTAAGGCTTTTGACCTCCAGCCTACGCTTCCGGGTCATCTTTTTAATATTTTCCTGCAGATATTTTAATTTTCGTTACAGATTTTTGTTAACCTCTTCTAAATTTGTTTCCTCGACCGATTTCGCGGGTAAAATGTCAGTGATTGGGCCCTCTTTTCCATAAGAGACGTAGTTTTCCTTTAGGGGTACTGCTGGAGTCTACGGAAAATAATTTTAAATTATTAACATTAACACCTCATATTCACTGTAACACTTAGATTGTAAATAATAATTTACTCCATAGCGCTTGTTACTCGGATTAGATTTAGGTTTAATTCCGAGCATTCAGTTTCCAAGACAACATTTTCCCAGCTACTAGTTCCCGGTTCTTCATAAGACACGTAGTTTTTCGTCGTCCGAGGTACTGGTATCTATGAAACATAATTTTAAATTATTAACATAAGTTAACAGGTTACTTACAGTTACTGCTAGTTCACTTACAGCAGCGCTTATTGCTGGTAGTGGATCTGGGTTTAGCTCCGTTGGTCCATTCTCACCAATGAAGCCCGGAACAAAAATATTTATATCTATCGATATTTTTAATCCCAAAATTACGTCTTCGTACTTTCGTAGTGGCTCAGTTTTTGGGTTTGGAAATCGTAAAAAAAATATACTTTGGACATTTTTCCGCGAATCGGATGAACACAAACCAAACGAACAATTTTTTACTCCCAATTGTATGAAGCTTTTGTTTATGGTGTGCGGTTGACGTCCTCTTCGTAAATTTAATTTAATTTAATTTTATTTATTTTAAATATTTATGTAAAGTGTAAAGTGTTTATCTATTTATATAAATATTTTATAATTTATTTATTTTGTGTATATGTAATAAATTAGTTCAGTGCAGAGTGATTGTATTATTACAGTGATAGTTGATATAGCCTACTATTATTTAGAATTTTACGAGTTAGTTGTACGAGTACAGTAATTTGTAGCATAAATTGTAATTGATATTTTAGTGATTTTACGGTGTTTAATTTATTGTGCGCTCTAAAAATCTATTGATGTAATTGATTATCGATAGTTTTTTCCTGTTTTTTTGAGTGTGTGTGCGGTTGATTCATTCCTTTGTGTGCATGATCTGTTTTTTGCTAACGGTTTATTTTTTTTGTGTTTTTTTAATTAATGTTTGCAACGCGTTTGTGGTTAGCACCGACTTTTTTTGGGGTTTCGAGAAGCGTATTTTTGCCCGTTGAGGAAGTTACGCTTCCTTTAGTGTTTGGGATTTACCGTAGCGCGAAAGACATGAAATTAAAAAAATTAAAAAACTTATTTTAAAGTGACAATAAATTATTAAAAATTCATTTTGTGCATCGTAACTAGTGATTTTATTAGTTAAAATGTGAATTATGTGGTGTTTATATTGCGAGTGTAAAATAATGCCCGATTTAGATGAAGAAAAATGTTTGCCTTGCAAAAAATGTTTGCCCTGCATAGAGCTGCACGCAATAAAAAAATATCCATTAGTTAAAATGAGAAAGGACTATGTAAACCAAAATGGCGATGCTATAATTATCGGTGGCTTATATATAATTGGATGTTATATTTTTTGACATTTGTCAGTAGTGTGACAAAAATAAAATTTATAACAATAAATAAAATTGTTAGTGATAAAAATAAAACTTAATAAATAAAATTGGGAAAACTCCTTTTGATTTGATTTTTTCTGCTATAACATTTGACTTCTGGTCATCGTATAGGTTTTCATAATATACTTTTATTGTGTTTGTGTTTGTTTGTTACTATAAAATATCAAAAAATATAGTCGGGTCGAGTATATTTTATAGTATCATATTTATTTTTAATGTTTTTATAGTAACAATTGGTAAAAAAAAACAAAAAATACGCTAACATAATTTTGCATGTTTATGTTTTGTTCTTGTCATTCAAACGAAAATTGTAATATACTAATCTCTTCTTTTTTTGCAAGGCAAACATTTTTCTTCATCTAAATCGGGCATTAAACAATAAAAATTCCAGTGCTCCCCGCTATAGACGACGAATTCACAATAAGCGCAGTGTGTGTAGAGTTAATGCAATGAAGAAAAATTATTAAAATAAAAATGTATTGAATATGTAGTTTTCTGTTTAATGATAAAAAATTAATTTATATAATTTCTAGTGCCTTTTTAATTAATCGGTAAATTTTATTGTAGATTACAAGTTTGCGTGCCGCATATATTTCTTTACTTTCCATATAATTAAAATCTGTAAGTACCACAGTACATTATTTTTTGTGTGTCACCTATTTTTCATGGGCAATATGACGTCTAGTCAGGGCGATCCAAATTTGTTTCTCAATTTATTTTGGTTGGTTTTTCAATATTATGCCTCAATTCCACTGTGAATGAAAGTTTGTCAGTAAAAATAACTTGAGATAAAAATATAAAATCGGTGGTTGTGTGAACGAGACGCACAACGGAGTCAGTCAAGTTTTTACTTACAAAAAATGTGTATCTGTGTTAGTGCACTGAGGTCGAAATTAAAAAAGTATCAAATCGAGAACATTTTATGGCAGTCCAATTAATACATGTACATAAATATTGTGTACCGATGAAAAATATTTCTCTCACCCGCTGATAATTTTAATTGTTTGGTATTTTTATGGGAAAGATTTTTTTTTAATTTTGTATTTTATGACGGAAATAATTTGAATAAAATAATTCTGATATGAGTAGGGGAAGGAGGAGTAAGTTGACGAGACGGGTAAGATGACGAATCATTAGTTTCATGAAATCCCGCACAGTAAGCACTTTTTTCTTATTTTGCTTAGTATTGCGCATGCGTCATTCGCATTGTGAAATAAAAACCACCAAGAACTGCCATTTTTTAGTTGAGTTATAGCTGTTTTAGTGTTTGCATCGATTTTTTTGTAAAATTAAACTGAAATTGATTAATAATTTAATAAAATTTGGTAAGTACTATTGCTTTGATTTAATTTTATTTTGAATTGAGTGTTTTGTTTTTGTCTATTAACTAATTAATAAACTTGAAATAAAGTTTAATTAAATGTGTTTTCAACTTTTAATGTTAAAATGGCGGGTCGGGTAAGTTGGCGAATTTACGTGGCGGGTAAGATGACGAACTCGTCGTCTTAGCCGCTTTGTTTATAAATTATTTTAATGTTTTCCCTGTTAATTAAATTTACAGTATAACATGGTTAAAGTGTACGAAAGAAAGTCCAACAGGCAGGGATGGTCTCGTGAGTCAATGACCGAAGCCGTAAAGAAAGTGAAGGAAGGTGCAGCAGTTAATGCGATGGCAAAACAATTCAAATTACCCGAAGCTACGTTACGGCGTTATGCTAAAAAATATCTTGAGGACGTAAGTATGCTCTGATGGATCCTCGAAGTTGAAGTTTAGGTTACCTCATACATAAAATTGAAAATTTGATTATTTATTAGGCTTTTCCAACCAGCGCGGGACGGTTCAAATCAACCTTTTCTGACGAGCAACTGGCGAACCTTAAAAATCATGTAGAAAACCTAGACAAAAGAGCTTTCGGCGTAACGAGCGATCAGTTCGCAAGAATTGCTTTTGATTACGCTACTGTTCTTAATATTCTTCATCGATTTAACAACGATAAGAAGAAAGCGGGTAAAGATTTTATTCAAAGCTTCATGAGTAAATTTAAATTTTCATTCAGGAAACCGGAAGCTACTTCTGCAGCGAGATTATCTGCCTTCAATAAAACAAACGTTGCACGTTTCTTTGATATTTATCAAAATATTTTAGCTGATAAAAACTACCAATCCCATCAAATTTTTAATGTGGATGATACAGGCTGCTCGACCGTTCCCACCAAAACCCCTAACGTGTTAAGTCCAACGGGACAACGACGCGTTATCAAAGTGTCATCTGCCGAAAGAGGTTCCAATGTCAGCGTTGCATGCTGTATTAGTGCGGTTGGCCATTACGTCCCACCATTCTTCATTTTTCCGAGAGTACGAATGCAGCCACATTTCATGAATAATGCACCCCCTGGTTCTTTAGGCGTGTGCAATGAATCTGGTTGGATGAATGCAGAAACTTTCATTAAATGGTTAGAACACTTCATAAAAAACGTAAGACCTAGTGAGGATAACCAAGTTCTTCTATTAATGGATAACCATTCTTCTCATGTAACACTTCAAGCTGTAAATTTATGTCGTGACCATCACATTAGTGTCCTAGGTTTTCCCCCGCATACTAGTCACAGAATGCAACCACTGGATGTTGCATTTTATGGATCTTTCAAAACCGCTTATAGCCGGGCGTGTAACTACTACCTAACGCAAAATCCGGGAAATGTTATAAACATTAAGGATATAGCTGGTATATTCAATGTGGCTTACAGTAGGGTTGCTACAATCAATAATGCTGTACAAAGTTTTAAAGCGACTGGGTTGGTTCCATTAAACTCTCAAGTATTTCATGAGTTTGATTTTCAGCCATCATTAACTACGGAAAATTCATATAATTCGCCTGAAGCTTCTGCCGATAATTTAAAACAAGCATCACAAACAAGCTTTCACGATTCTTTAACTGCCGAAAGTACTGCAGAAGCTTCGTTATCTCATGAGAGAGTCCCCTTAGCTACTGAAGGGCCGGAATTAGTTGAGCTACCTCTTAATGGCTAACAAGCGGGGCCATCAAATGCAGAGCCAATGTTTGGCCTTCTGCCATTACCTCACGCTGCCAGAAAAGAAACAAAACAGAGGAAAAAGTTACCTTCGATGCACATAACAAGCACTCCCGTTAAAAATGCGTTAGAAGAAAAACAAGCTGAAAAAGAGGCAAAAGAACAGAAAAAAGAGGAAAACAAAAGAAAAAGGGCAGAAAAGAAAAAGAAACTCACAAAAAAGAAAGCTCTAATTAATAATAAACATGTCAGACGCGTATTTTCGGATAACGATGATAATGAATCATCGGATTCCTCGATTTCAGTTTCTTATATAGACACTGATGATGATGCTGATAATGATGTAGTAGAGGAGCAGCTTTGCCTCGTGTGCAACGAATCCGGAAAGAGGGAAACATGGTTCGCATGTTCTATTTGCCAGAAATGGGCACATGCAGCGTGTAGTGGGCTAACCCCTGCAGAAGCCAAACGCAAAGCATATATTTGTGACTTTTGCTATAGTAATATATATTTTGTTTAATTTGAGAATTAATGTTTTAATTAAGTTATTATTTTTGAAGTGAAATACAGTTATTTGTTTTGTTTATTATGTTTACTTTGATTTCCTATCGTGCGTCATCTTACCCGCCTAGTAACGTCATCTTACCTGCATGAGAGAGCAAGATGACGAATTTGACCTGAACTCAAAAAAGGTCAAAAATCTTCTAAACTGTTAAAGTAATGAAAACGACAAACATAATGTTTAAAAGTAAAACTACAACGAATTAAAATATACAAGAAATAGGACATTATCTGTATTTCATAAATAGGAAAAAATAAAAAAAAGCTTACTATCGTCATCTTGCCCCTCCCTATTAATAATAATTAAATTTTTAGATTATTTTGAAACGTGAAAATAATCGAACTAACGCTAATACTACATTTTTCTAATAATTTTTGGTTATTCTAGGTTATGTTTTTGTTTGCTGTCAAAACACTAAGGAAATTTTAAAGTTTGCAATTTTTATGGTAAAGTCTAATGTGTGATCGAAAATATTCAAAAAAATAATTCTGATGTGAGCATTAATAATTATTAATTTTTTAGATTATTTTGAATCGTAAAAATACTCGAATTAACACTAATTCATAATTTTTTAAATAATTCTTGGTTATGTTTTTGTTTGCTGTCAAGATGTATCCATAAAATTTGCTATAAAAAAAACAATAACAATATACTTTGTCTTTGTCTCTCTGATGGATTATTTTTTTTTTGTCTTCTTCCAACTTCAAGTCAGCTCAGTCAATTTTTCACAGTGGAATTGGGGCTTAAATGATTTAATATTATTGTATTATTGTAATTTAATTATTGTTCAAAATTTTTAGAGAATCTAAATTATTACGGGTAGCTAATTAGCATATCACAAATTTTGTGTGATACAATTTTTTTTTTATGTCTTTTGAAAATCAAAGACAGCCATCTTTGAATTTTGGTTTAGTTGTTTATTTTGAAATAAAAATGAATTGATGACGAGTTTACGACCATCTTCTGAAGAAAAATTTTCAACATTGATGGCTGGTCTCCACTTGTATATTTTTCTCTTGACAAAAAATAAATGACAAACGGCTCGTGACATTTTTTGTACAACTACTAACATAAAGAATACAACTAATTTCTCTCTTTGAGAATAAGAAAAAAATTTGAATTTGGTTCATTTTTCGAATAATACAATTTTTGGAAAATTGCTTTTGTATTCCACAATTTATTATTTATGTTTTATTATAATAACACAAATTTTATTACATTTTCACCTAAAATTTATTAAAAAGCTAAAAGTTTGCCAAAAAACATCAAAATTTCATTTTTTTCGTCAAAAAAGTCAACATAAAATGACATTAAATTGAGCATAAAATACAATTTATGCTCAAATGGCACAACGTCACGACAAAAATATTGAATATTCTGATCTTTTCCTCTCTTGACAAAATTTCAATGCGCATGCTCAAATCAATTTTTGTGTATGTATTTAGGAAAATGTACTAAAAATTGTCACGAGGAAAAAAATGGACTAGATTTTTTTTTTGTCAGGAGAAAAATACGAAAGTGGAGACCAGCCATGAACCAATCGACGTAGTCTATTTTGTAAACAAATTTCCCCTTCCGAACATAATTCTTTTGTTTTCCATTTAAAATATATTGAATCTGCTGAAAATTTTTCTTCAGAAAATGGTCGTAAACTCGCACTGAAAGTTAATTTTTTTTTTTTTAAATAGGGTGGGTTGGTACGAGAAACCCTGTGCACTTCGACCAGCAAGATCTATTGTGCATCCCCGTGTAAGAGTAGAGAAATCAATCTATTGTGAAATGTAGGTCCAGGTCCTTGATAAACGCTACAAGGTCATGCACATCCACAGGGTCGGCGTGAGGCCACCAAGCATTGAGTGTTTTAATTCTTCTTAGGGCGATCGCACTGCACTCGAACAGCAAGTGTTCGGATGTTTCTCTTCCCAGATTACTGAACCTGCAGTTCTCTGATGGGGTTTTCTCCATTTTGAATAGATGGTAGTTAAAGGGACCATGTCCTGTCAAGTACCATATGAGGGATTTCAGAGATGATCGATTTATTCTGATTATATCCTGTAAGTGTGTAATCTTGTAGTTTAGGAGCTTCTTTGTCTGTCGCATTCCCCGAGATGACTCCCAGAGTGAAGCAGAACATCTCTGCTCCCAGAAGAGGACTCTCCTCGCTACATGGCCTTTGGAATAGGCAACACTAGGCTCGGGGCCGAAGAAGATGCCACCCGCACCCTCATTTCCACAGGTGTCTGCGGCCTCATTTCCTGGTATATTACAGTGGCGGGGAACCACAAGAGGGTAACCTTGTTGTCCCTACCCGGCATTCTAAGGTTGCTGTAGCAGCTCCATGTCAGTTTAGAGCTAAACACCGGAGCTGCCAGGGCTAATAAAACAGCCTGGCTATCCGAGATTATGTAGATCTCCGTTCTTATATACTTGTTTTTGAGGCACTGAAGCACGCAAGTCTCGATGGCCACGGTTTCTGCCTGGGGTCTTTCCCAACGGTATACAGAGCCTGAAATTGGGCCTCACGACCCCCGCACCTGTGCCCTCGTTTGTTTTTGACCCATCGGATACCACACCGATGCGTGCTGTGGTAAGGAGGAAATGATGTTCCCCACCATGTCCCTTTCGGGTATCCGGATGGTGAAGTTCCTCCGGCAGTCCGTAGTCTTTACCATCATATCTGATAGCTGGGCAATATCGTCTGCCAAGTTTAGTTTATCCAGGATGCTACTGTGCCCCGAACTAATCAGTCTAACATGACTTGTTACCTTCAGTTTTATGGCTCTCAAACCTGCCACACTTTTAACATGTATGTGGAGTGGTGAGAGTCCCAGCAATCTTTCAAGTGCAGCAGTAGGGCAGGTCCTAATTGCTCCCGTTGCGCCCAAACATATTAACCTTTGAATTTTGTCCAAAACTGAACGAGCATTTATTTGCTCTGTCTTTGGCCACCATATAAACGCCGCATAAGATATCATTGGTCTTATGATGGTTTTGTAAAGCCAGATTATCATTTGTGGGTTTAGGCCCCATGTTTTACCAAACATACGTTGGCACCCAAAGTATGCTTTGTTTGCCTTATTTGCGATATATTTCAAGTGGGGGTTCCATGTTAATTTTTTGTCAAAAATGATCCATTTAACCTTAGACGTCATCTTGAGTATTTCCCCGTTCAAAGTTATTTGGGGGAAAGGAAATCCTCATCCGATTTGTAAAGAGAGTACATGTTATTTTATTGGGATTGACGCTAAGTCCCACTTCAACACACCACTCGTTTACCAATCTTAGAGCATATTGCATACGCTCAGCTATTGTGCTTTCAAATTTGCCCCTGACCATCAGCACCAGATCATCAGCATAGGCAATGATTGATATTCGAGAGTTCCTAAAAATAGCGAGCAAGTGGTCCATTACCAAGAGTCACAACAACGGCGACAGTACTCCACCCTGAGGGCAGCCCTTGGTAGGTGCAATTGAGATGCTTGCTTCGCCAATCGAGACTTTAATTCTCCTGCTTTTGAGTATTTTTATTATCCACCCGATGGTTGAGTAGTCGATACCCCTCGCTGCTGCTTGTTCCCGAATCACCTCGAAATTGGTATAATCGAAGGCACCCTGGATGTCAATAAAGGAGCATAATAGTGCCTCCTTGTTACGAAGTGTATTCTCTATTTCCGATGTTAATTCATGCAGGGCTGTCTCCGTAGATTTGCCCACCTGATAAGCATGTTGGCTAGGATTTAGAGGACATCTTTGGATTGTATTGAGTCTGATATACAGGCCCAATATTTTTTCCATGGTTTTAAGTATAAGTGATGTAAGGCTAATAGGTCTGTAGGACCTAATGTCCTCGGGGGATTTATTCCCATTTTTTGGTATGAAAATGACTCTTACCTCCCAGCATTTGGGGATGTATTCCAGACTAAAGCTGGCTCTATATAATTTGATTAGGCGGGGCTCCAGTACATCCAGGCCTCGTTGAAGAAAAATAGGATAGATTTCATCCCCTCCTGGAGACTTAAAGGGACTAAATGAATTGATAGCGCAGCGCAACTCTCCAGGGGTGAAGATTTCCATCGTTCGCTTGAAGGCTCCCCTTGGGACTAGATATGGATGCACCAAGCTCATATCAGGGTCCTCCCGACCCGCAATGATTGTACACTCCGGAAAGTGTCCCTTCACCAGACATTCAAGAGTCTCTTCCCTTGGTGTGGTTAAGGTCCTGTCCAGCCTTCTTACTGAGCCCAGAGGGTTTTTATGATCTAATGCGAGGGCTTTTTGGAGTCGGCAAACCGCCGGAATCTCGTCTATCTTCCCGCAAAATGTTCTCCAGCTCTCTCTTTTGCTCTTCCTCAGAGTCTCATTATACTGGGTGAGGGCAGTTCGATACGCTGCCCAGTCATCTGTTATTTTTGCTCTGTTAAAGAGCTTACGCACTGTTTTTCTTTTAGTCTCCAGGGCGGAGGTCCACCAAGGAACATCCCTAGTTCCTCTAACACGCACCTCAGGAGAACTTGAGTGATAGGCATCAATTATTGCCCTGGTGAGATTATCAGCAACGCTATCAAGCTCTGCAACAGAGCCGATAGAGTTCTGTAAGCCCACTACATTGTCTTTTAGTTTATTGGTAAAGACAGCCCAGTCCGTACCTTTAGGTATCCTTACCGTTGTTTCTGTTATTTGGGGGGTTCTAATATGAAATCTTATATACCTATGATCCGACAAAGATGCTTCACTCGATACATGCCAAATCTGGACTGTGCTGGAGGTACCCATATCAGACATAGTAAGGTCCAACACCTCCCTTCTAATGGCATTCACAAAGGTCGGCTCGTTCCCTGTATTATTTATAGCAATATTATTTGATGAACAGTATTCAAAAAGTTCCTCACCTCTTGTATTGGTGTTGGTGCTACCCCAGACTGTGTGGTGTAAATTAGCATCACAACCAATGATGAACTTCTGCCCATGAGCTGTACAGCAATTGATAAATCTCTGTACTTCTTCCGGAGGTGGGTCGTTACCGTCCCCGGGAAAATAGGCTGATGCCATATTAATTGTGACCATGCCTCCTCTGGATAGAGGTATCTCTAATGAGATTGCAGTTATGTCCCTGGAAATAAATTGGTTAATTGAGAAGATATTGTACGACGAACGACAGAGAATCGCTGTCCTCGTCCTTTCTACAATACTTCTGTGTTGTAAATTAGCTTACCTGTCTTACTTGGCAAACCTTTAGTTCTTCCATTGTTGGTCCACGGCTCTTGGATAAGCGCTATGTCCCAGTTGTTTGTGTTGAAGAGGCGAGTCAGCATAGAAGTGGCGGCCTTGGATCTATGTATGTTGATTTGTACGCACCTTACAGACGGGTGCATACCCTTTTTTTATGTTTTCGGGCCCTCCAATGAGCCGCCCTGTGTGCTGCTACTACTAGCACGGTTTGGTGGAACTCTGTGAGTTCAACCCGTGTTTTTTGCCAGGCTTGTTCCCCTTTCCAGGTCTGTGTTCTCCACGTGCAGTGCCTGAGGTTCCTGGCTTGATTGGGTCATTTTTGCTCCAGGGATCTTTCTGGCTGGGGTAACCAGCCGCTCTTTCCACGGAGCGATTTAGCCCTGCTTTACCTGCTGTTGGTACCTGTGTCCTCTCAGCCCTGTTACTCCTCTCTCCATCCTTTTTGGGGCGAAAGTACACGGCTCCAAACAGCCAGTTAAGCTTATAGTTGGAGGCCCTTAAAATCTTCGCCGTCTTATGCGACACCGACAAGGTTAGTTGGAGGAACTCATTCTCTCTGTCTTTCCTTGCAAGAATATTCCACTCCGCGTTCCTGAGATCCTTATTCTGGACTCCCAAGCGGCGAAGTACCATCTCGTTTGCCTCGTTTTTACAGCAAGGAAGATATGCAAAGAATATTTTAGGGCGCGGTAAATCGTCTTCCCCGACTGCTCTCAGGTTGGCGTTTTCCCATGGCTTTAGGGTCGGCACAGTGGCAGTAAGCCACTCCGCCGTGTCCTTGTCAGCACAGTTGACGGTCAACCATCCATTCCTTGTGCGGCATCCTAAAAATGTCGGGCTAATGCCGTCCATTGATAGTTCCGCCACTGCATCCATGATGCTATCTTGTACAGCCAGGATCTGGCTGATACCTAGTTTGACTTCCGGGAAGCCTTGGTCGGTTATTTCCAACCTGATGGCCTTCACTGCGTCCTTGTATGTTAACTTCACCTCGTCCGATCTGCCACCATCTCCTAGCTTTGGACCTGTCGTATCTTGTGAGCTACCCTTTCCTTCGGTTGACAAAGGTGGCTCTTTCTTCTCCCATTTTGTTGGGGTCCTCTTTGGGGTCGTATCGTTTGACCGGCTCCGCTTAGCGGTACTGACCATTCGGTCATTAATTTTAATTTGGCACTGTGCCAGAGCTACTTCGTGAGGAATGCCCGCCAACTTAAGATAGGCAAGGCGCTTCTTCGCAGCTCCGCTGAGTCTCTTTTTCTTTTTTTTGCTATCCTCGAGTTCCAAGTCCTCTAGGCTGCTTTTAATTTCGGCGGTTGTAGACACTGATGCGGTGTCCGAGAATGATGGCACTTGTGCGCCTTGTACTCGGTCACCGACAATGGTATCCGCGCTTCAATATTCACTGCTATCATCAGATAGCGTAGTTTCCATATTAAAATTCTCAGAGGTAGGTCCTTGTTGGACCTTGTCATCCTCTGAGATTGGTGCGTTTAGAGAAGCACCTCCCTCGTATTTTTTTGTTTCTGAATTATTCATACAATTTCTGATTTGTTAAGAGGAAAAGAAGGTCCACCACAGCAGCGCCTCTTACTATGGTAAGGCTAATTGAAACCGGAGGTCGCCAGGTATCCGAAGTTCCGTGCTAGAGACCAAATAACCCATGGCCATTCATCCCTCGGCGCACGTGTCTCACCTTGGATTTGGGATTTTTTGTCAAGGTTATTCCTTCCTTTAGCGTCGTACTTTAGCCTGTCGTTCGGTAAACAAACAATCAGTTACCGGTGGTCACCACGGGGAGGTAGCACGTACACTTGCAAAGCACGATTAGGTTACCCCTCACGCGGTCGTGAGCCCCAGACAGGACTGCCTAAAACATGACCAGAACAGCCTGCTGGAGCTCACTCTGCTGAAGGTTACGGAGCTGGTGATTACTACACAGCTTTGTTCCCCCCTTCACCAGACGCCGAGACCACAGACACCACAGACAGTTTTAAATCTTATTTTGGAAAGTATTAATAATAAATTTTCTAATTTGGGTAATCTAGTTCAGGGTAAATTATTTATCGAATAACTGCTCTCCACTCGATTATACCGCATTATCCAAATGGCATACGTATCTCATTCACATGTAGGTATGATATTTTGGAAAAAACCTGTTGGGTTTTTGGAATGGTTTCCTTGAATTTACCAATAAATATTTATTCTTAGTGCACAAGTAATTGTTTGTTTTTGTTTTAAATCATAATTTTTGATATGTTAAACTCTCACAATTGAAAGTTTAAATCACTCGATTACAGTGCTTTTATTGTTCTAAGTGCCCTTTGAATTACTAAAAGGTCAGTTCTGGATTTTATATTCAGGTCCCCTAAAAAAGAATTTGCTGTTACACTTATTTAATTTTAATTGCTGCGTTCGATTATTAATCTATAATTTATTTCAGGAAATTAATTTTTTAATTATTAATTAATTTAAATATTTAAACAGCGACCAATTATTAATTAAACATTTTAATCTAATCTAAAAATTGCTTGTTTAGATGGAACTTCATGGCTTAAATGTTGATGTATTTTGTAGTTCCATGTCATTAATGGAGGCTGTTATAATAAATATAAAATTTAGAACCTGTGATCTTCAGATAGTTTTTTGGAGTTTTGTTTACTGAGTGGAGTGCAGTTGGACTTAGTGGCTGATTGGCTTGAGGGAAAGATCCCTGGAATCTTGGTTGTTGACTGTAGGAAAGGATAACTTGGCTTCCTTGGCAATAATATTATAAATGGATAAATTGGTTAAGTAATGGTTAAATGTTTAGAAGTGTCACCTATGTATACAGGATTTCTAATCGTTTATTGATTTATTTAGGTAGACTAGGAATGATGTGAATGTTAATCTTTTAATATAAGTAGTTCAATAAAAACAACGATGTGTAGAGGATATGAAGGGGTTACTTAAATATTGATAAATAATTCATTTTGTTTCAGTGACTATGATAGGTCCAGAAAATTCATTCTTGAAGAGATTAAATGTATGCCTAATTTCAGAACAAAGTTATAGCCTGACTCAACGGTCCAAGAGGAAGAAGCAGTTACAATCATGTAGTTTAAAATTGTGTTGTCTTGTGCTGTCTTATTTACTAATTATCAACTACTTAGGTGTCTGGAACCAGGTTGATTCTTAACATCCTTTTTCCTCTCCCTCGGTTTTGTTGTGTGGAAAAGGGTGTACGGTGAACTCAGCGTATCTGGGAAACTTGCCTTAGGCTTGGTCGTACACACTAAATCAATCAATCAATCAATTTGTATGAAGCTATAAACAAACAATGTAATATATTTCATCTGTCAAAACAAAAACTACTTGTTATAAAATATTTTAATAACTGTGGTGCCGTCAGTAAACAAAATTTGGAACTACATTTGGAAAAGTCACTCATTCAAAATTAAACACAAATCAAAAACAGATTTATGGTAGTGAAAAATTAATAACAGAGAGTCTGATTTGAAGAGAGTAAGAAAGAAAAGTTATGGTGGTACTACTGTATTTTCTATTTTTTGTTGTTGTTGTTTTATTTTTTGAAAATAAATGTTCACGAGACGTCTTTATGAAAATTTATATAGTTTTTAGCCAAACCTTGGTGGGTTCCAACCAATTTTAATAAATAAATTAAAAGGATTGGGAGCTGGTTTAATTTGTATTTAAATTGATTAATAATGAATAGTTTGAAGTGTATTATCATTGCGTTACTAATTATTGGTGTCTGAAACCGGGCCAGCTCTTTCAAAACTAATGTACCTTTCCTGTCCGGTGATATTGTTATATGTAAAGAGGGCATACGGTAACACCGGCCAACTATGGTGGACAAGCTTAGGCTTGGCCAAACACGATCAATCAATCAAAAACTTCCCTGTCAGAATGCACCATTTCTTAATTTTTTCAGTACGTTTGGCAAATAAAATGTGGACAGGATCGATTAGACTCAGCCAATTGCTTTGTTATTTCACTGAAGGTGCTACACAGTACATTTCTGGTAAAAAACATGAACATCACGATGTTAGCTAAAAAATGCTCAAAACAATTATAATTTTTCTTATTTGTATTGTAGACTCGTAATGTTCAGTATAAATTATTGAGAATTGGAAACTTTCAATCTTTTTATGTTGGCGAGCTTCTAGTAAAAGAGTGCTGGAATGGCAATTAATTTTAATTTACATGTAAAAACCTTTAAATACATTGACTTGTAAATTTTAATCTATATTCGTGAACGGTGGGATTAGAAATTGGTTGTGTAAGTGACAGTGACGCATCTTGGTCTGGTACACGTTTACTGATTGGGTGTCAAATGTAATAAAGAGGAAAAACTTTGTAATATCTGTGGTGTACAAAACAAAATAGTAGTGAAAAGTGTGGTTATACCGTAGAATTTAAACTTAATGAACTTTATTTTCAGAATTCAGCATTCATATTATATGTTTAATGTAGATTAGAACTGTGTTATGCTGCAAACTATCGACTACTTAGATGACTGATACCGGGTCGATTCCTTTCTTACTAACAAACCTTCCGTATCATTCATTACACATAACTGGAGCGTGCGGAGGACCCGGCTTCCACCTTGTAACATTGAATGTAACATTGAATAGTTCAAAACTCGTAAAGGCAAGATAATTTTGTAGGACAAAATTATGTGGCTTGTGTATTGACCTATTCTTAATTTATCCCAATAGTTTTCAGGCTCATAAATTCATATCAAATCCAAGTGTCGTTTCTCTGAATACAAAAAAATTCTGATATTCAACGAATTCAATTGAACATTTCTGTTCGATTCCTACCTATTGACATGGTTACATATTCAACAGCGAAAGGGAATTTTAAAAATTTACCGAGAGAAAATAACTTTCGAGTTGCTTAAATATTATTGTTATACATAAATTGCAAATAATTGATCATGATCACTATCAGGCTGAACCTTTCAGCTTTTTAATATTGTTGAGTATTGCGAATTTATTTGTTAAAATTTAACTTTTTATTATGGAACGTTTTACTTTAGATTGTTAATAAAATAATGTAACTAAACCCGACGAATTACTATCATATTTTATCAAATTGTAATCTATAATTTAAATTAAAGTTAAAATAAAAATTGCGAACCTCAAGACAAATTAAATGTTTGCGAAGATCAGATTGTTCAAATTAAACATTGCAGTTTATATCGAAATTTTGTATTTTTCCAAATAATTGTATTATTGATTGTGTTAGATACAATCTAAAAACTAGAAAAAACAGAATAAATGTTGGTTATTTCGTTGCATATTTCAAAGCGCGCAGTAATGTAACGTCAAAGGTTAACCTGGCTTTGTGAAATGTTTCGAAAAACGATAACTTTAATCGTTGAAGTCGAGCAGTATTTGAATGTTAAACTAGCCAAAGTTAGTACATTTGAAGAAGGAAATTCATTCTTTTTCTAACCGAATTTAAGCTTTACCTTTAATGCACCCTCTTTTAAATGAAATTAACCTTTTCCCAAACATATTCAACCTTCTCCAAAACAGATTCATCTTTATTTACGATAGTTCAAATTCACCTTTATTCAGATCGAATTCATTAGCAAATTCAAATATCATTTGAATTTGCTTTAAGGGGGCTATTCTGGTCTAAAGGCAAACATTTTTAGCGTTTTGTCGAGCTCGATAAAAAAAAAACAAAAAATATTTTTACCATTCCATCTTTTACAATATATTTATTGATATTTTGAAAATATACAAAAAAAATTTAAAAAAAAAAAAAAAAAATTTAAAATTAAATAAGTTAGCAGTTGGTAAAGTTGGGGGTAAAAAAGGGATGTTCTGGTTGACACAATTGCAACCCTTCTGATCACCTGAAACAAAATTTAAAAGAAAGATTCTTAATTAGTAAGAATGCCGTTATAACCGAGAGTCATTATAGCCGTTATAGAGAAAACGGAAATTTTTGTTTTTGCAAAATGTTGGTTGTCTGAAAAAAAAAACGCATTTTTCGACTTTTTTTTCATCATTTTTAATTTTTTAAAATAGTAAAAAAAATAATTTTAATACAAAAATGGTAGGGGCGATAGACAATTATACATTGAAGGTTGGTACCAAATTTGAAGTAAATCGGTTAAATATGACTTGGCCGTATTGAAAAAATAGTTTTGAGAAAAACGCGCTTAAAGTTTTGAGCAAACGTTTCAGGCACCCGCAGCGGTCTAAGTCTAAAATAGCTAACTCCGTAAAATATTACAATTTTAAAATTTTCTCTCGAGGATATATTCTTAAAGGTCTACACTTTAAGAATATGCAAAAAAAACAAAAATGAATTGTTTCAAAATTCTACACCAGAATATCCCTTAAAATAAAATGAATTCGGTATATGAATAAAGATGAATTTGCACTGAATAAAATGAATTTGTTTTGTCAAAAGTTGGTTTGGTACTGGAAAAGATTGAATTAGTTCTGAAAAGATTGAATTTGTTTTGGAGAAGGTAGATAATCGAAAATGACTGAATTCGTTTAGGAAAAGGTTTAATTTGGAGTTGAAAACCTAAATATGTAAAAGTTCCATTTAAGAAAAGTAACCACTACACCTTTTTATAATCCTCGACCCCTCTGAAATATAATGTTGACGTATTTTATCTAAATATTGTTCTGTCCAAAATTGCATTTTATTTAAAACAATTTGAAACATCTTGGAATTATTTAAAGATACTATTGAAATAGCCATGGTGAAGGTTCTGTTCAGATTTATCGAATATATTTTATTATTCGAATATTAGTCTCAACACAAGACTTAATCGGGTTTCGAGTTCTTTTCTTGTTGTAATCTGATTCGAAAAGAAAAAGAAGTTGAAGCACGTGGATAAGTAATTTGGTCTTTGCACCAACATTGGTCCTTCGAAGTGGATCGGCTAAGTGTAATTTAATATTATAAATTATAAACTCTCTAGTTGCATAGTATTGTGCTTTACAAACTAAAAAGACAAATACAAATCCTGAGAACTCTAAAAATTGAACGAAATGAAACCAATATTAGAAAACGGCGCGTTATTACAGACCATCAATTTGGGTTCCGAAACCAACTTCTTAGATACCGCACAAGTCTTAAATAAAGTTTGGTACGATAGAGTAATATACAATATTAAAGAGCTTCTTCCGAAGAAATTTCACTCAGTTCTGGGAATCGAATAATATAAGAAATTTAATTTTAATAGATTTAGTCTGAAATATTCAAGTTGTTGAAATGAGTTGCATGAGTAGACACTCGATTATTGAACCAAGAATATTTAAAATTAAACTCCTCAGCTACTTTTCGACACTGATTAACCTTCGCTTTACCAATACCCACCCGGGTGACCATTTCGATTTTTATTCGCTAATAACCTAGCGGGCTTTTATTGAATCTAAAAATGCTTTAATTTCTCTGACCAAATTTTCGATCTGTTTCTGAAAAACTTAAAAAAAAAAATTTTTTCAAGGTCCTTGATGCATTTTTTTAGATTTTGTCTTTTTTTCTTCGCGGTTTACCAATGGTCACCTGGGTGACCACTGTGTATTTTTAAGACTTCCTGTTTTAGTTTGAAACCGACAACAACCAAAGGGCCTAAACATATTTAAAAAGTGTAAACAATAAAAATATATGAATTCAACTGTTTATTTTATGTAATTAATAGACAAAAAATTAAAAAATTTATTATTAACTTCTCAAGCTTCGGTCTGTAGTAGATGGTCGAAAATGACAATCTTCACACTTGGTTTGCCTAACGCTGTGCTCTACGCATACGGGCTTCTTACATCTGATACAAGCTTGGCGAGTATTTCTTCTTTGATTTTTAGAAACGCACATATGGCACTTTCCTTTATTTTTATTGCGGCCCGTGGAGTCCCGCTCAGAAATATCATCCGCCTCAAAGTCCTCGTTTTCGAGGTTTCCAGAAATTGGCTCTCCTATAATAAAAAATACAAATTCAGATATTTTAGCTTCCAAATAATAAATACTCATACCTAAAATGCATTCTATTGCTGTCCTGATATGAAATCTTCCAGTAATGTTCGCATTTTTGGATCTTTCTAATATCAAAGGACGGCAAAGATCCTCTCCCAACTGTTCGATAAACTGTCTTCTTCGGGACTTATTGGCAGGACCTACCGGGTTATTTTTCTTGTATATAATAAACGCAGCGAGGGCGGCCGTGTCTAGAATGTTATAAAACATGGCCAGAGGCCATCGTAAAGTGGTTCTTTTTGTTGAATACTGTTATTTTTCTTGTATATAATAAACGCAGCGAGGGCGGCCGTGTCTAGAATGTTATAAAACATGGCCAGAGGCCATCGTAAAGTGGTTCTTTTTGTTGAATACTGAGACAACATTTTGTCCATCGTATCCACGCCGCCCTTTGTTTTATTATAATACATAATAATTTCTGGCTTGTTCTTCAACCCTCCTGATACTGTTGCATCTCTGTGCATGGTGGACAACAGAACTACGGACCTGTTGACAGCTGGGACGTCGGAGCACATTGTGACATTATCAGCAAAACCAAACAAACTAGATGTAACCTCCCTAGTTTTAGAAGGTTTGAACTCGGTGGGCACATACCTTTTGTTTTTTTCATCGTACCTACAACAGTCAAATTCCAATTTGATAACTCCTTGGCCAATGGGAGTGTTGTGAAGAAGTTGTCCATCGTGATATTTCTTCCTGTGCCCCTGTAGTTGGCAACTAGGTCCTTTACAATCCTCTCACCTTGGTTGACGTCCCTGACGTTGTTTATCTTCCCAGTATATATTTGGCCCTGCAGTGGATAGTATGTTGCGGAATCACAGACCCACCATATTTGTATGCCATATTTGGCAGGCTTGGATGGCATATATTGGGTAAAGCTGGTGCGACCTCTGTACCCGAATAATTGCTCATCCACTGTAACACACTCATAGGGTCGATAATGAGTTCGGAGGTTACAGTTCATCATATCGAAAATATTCCTTATTGGTGCGGCCTTATCTTCTGCCTTGCGAACAGCTCTGGTTGCATGCCAATCAAAGCGTATAAATCGCAAAATATCTGTAAATCTATTGCGTGCCATGGTTGCTCGGTACAGCGGGTAGGCATTCTTTTTCCATAGCTCAGAAACTGGCTCTTGGCTCGATTTATGGCATCCAGTTACGAGTAAAATTCCTAAGAAAGCTGATAATTCGTTATCCGTAATTGGCTTCCATGTACGGGGTTGTCCATGTGGATTTTGGGCATTCCATTCAGCATATCGCGCTTCTGCTTTCTTGTTCGAATATCGACATATTAGATTTCTCATAGCCGAACTCATGATGCATGTAAACGTATCAACCTTGGACAGATTTTTTGTAATTGGATTTGGTCCCATGAAAGCTGATTCTCGAATTATGTTGCGAGCTGCCTGACGATTCAAAGGTGGTGGTTGTGTATACCATTTTACACCATCTTTCGTAGCGAAAAATGTACTATCAGAGGGCCCAGTTGGCATTTCATAATTGTCTTCTTCCTCTTCAGCTTCATATATTTCTTCGTAGTCTAGATCCTCGTTTATCGCTACTTCAAACTCTCCAACTTCTGCGTCAGAATTCGCATCTGCATCATTAGGCACGTAATCCTCATCTATTTCATCGTCGTCGACATCAAATACTGTCCCTTCATCTGTATCCGAATTGGCTTCAATAACACTGCGATAATAGACTTCTCTCTCTTCATACGACATCCTATAAAAGTAAAAGTCCCGTTATATTGTTTCTGTTCTTATTTATTATTATTTACTCACATTTTGAGAAGAATATCATTTTATCAATCAAATTACCGTTTGTTGACAAAATATATTTTCATAATTCAAAACAAAAGTAATTATTATAATACAAAATAATAGTAAAACATACCTGGTTACAGTCGCAGCAGATAGATATTTAAAATTGTGTGAACTCATTATATTTTATTCCGCATCCACAACGATATAAGGCAAAAATTACAAAACTACTGATTTATTTACATTCAGGTCTACTAATTAGTTATCGCTACTAATTAATTAACTGTATTTCCGTACATAACCGAAATTGTTTTCGTATTTTTTACGTTTTCCTTTACAAAACATGATTTTGAGTTTCTAAATGTATAATATTTATACAGTGTACCCTACACAATATACGGTGGTCACCCGGGTGGGTATTGGTAAACGACGTAGTCAAAAACCCCTGGCAAAGCGAAGGTTAAATGGCTTTAGGTCATCCATAATATTTATTTGTTTCTCCCGTATGTGTCGTGTTTGTATAATTAAATAATTAAATTTCCTTGGTTTTTTAAGCCGTCGTGATTGTCAATCTCATTTTTCTTGGTTTTGAAAATTTAACAACAACTGGTTGAACAAATCTCTTGTTGGTTCTCTTATCCATTTTCAATTCCGTGTCTTCTTTGTTTTTAACATTTAACATTTTGTAATGTTATCCCACATGCGGAATATACCAAAATGTATTCATTTATCGCTAAAAAGTTTTCTATGAAAGTTGTTTTAATTTTGTTTTATGATCGTGGTCATGAAAATTTAAATCAACTCTGTTGATTATTAGCAATAATGACCTTTATTATATACTTTAGAATTGTATATTTTTAAAATTTCTATGTCGATGAAAACTTTTTTATGCCGATGAAAATACAGAAACATTGATCATATCATTTGCAACCAAGTCTGATGACACATAAAAAATGAAACAAACCTACAAACAAAATATCCTTAAGCCGTGATTTGGAGTTGCCTCGTAAATTTTAAGAGATTGAAATAATTCTTTGATCATAAAACAAAAGGGCACAAGTCGAAAATTCGTTTTTTCGAAGGAAATCGTTATTTGAATCATCCAAAATCATAAGAGTTTTTTGAATTCTGCTTTTTCTTGTTTGTAGTTACCGAAGTATTATAAAAAATTAATGTTATATGAAATTGAATATGGAGAATTCGAATTTTAAATAATATGTAGAAGGGCACAATTCGACTATTGCCTCGATGTAGATTTTTAGTTTATTTTTGAAAGCCGAAATCTTCTTTTCTGACTTTGTTTCTTCAGGGAGTTTATTGTAGATTGAGAGCCCTTGATAAATCGGGTTGTGTTGACCTCCACTAGTACGGTAAATTTGCTGGCTTGTCTGGTACCGTATGAATGGACGGAGCTAACAGAACGAAACAAAAAAATATTTTTAATTAATCCCATTTTTATTTTGAAAATAAGCAAAAGAATTTCAAAATTAAATAGCTGATCAAATTTAATTATGTTGTTGTCATAAAACATTGAAGAGAGAGTGAGCGGAGGCAAATTTTTTATAATTTTTAGACTTTTGTTTAGCAGGATATGTATATCAGAGAGATATGTTGTAGCAGCTGTACCATAAATAGGCAATAGATATCGAACACTGCTTTGGATGTGCGATGGAAGATTAGCATTTTAATTTCTTAGGTAAGATATATTTCATTTGGTAGAGACTGAAATTTGTTTTCCTAATTTTATCCTTGATTTTTCAGAGTCCAAGATACTTATAGACATTAACTTTTACCAATGGTATGTCGTTGACGTATAGCTGGAACCCGCGTAAATCAATTTTTTTAGTTTTTTTGTTCAGAAACCATACATTTAGTTTTTGTTTCATTGATTTTTAACCTGTTTTGAGTCACCCAATTGTTGATTTTGATAAGATCATTTTGCATTTAGCAGCAATAAATTTTTGTGACTCGATGATTTCACTTAATGATACATTTTCGTTCATACTATCGCCGTTAGGCGTTTTATTTGTATCTCTTTTGAATGTGCACAGAAACTCTCGTCCAACGCGGACTTCTACAACGCTTAATTTTTCTAAAATGCAATTACGGTGCAACGAGACATTTTTCGGTAGCAAGAAAACGTAGAAATTCTCGTATAGAATTCGATAAAATTTAATTATTTTGTATAATATTTGTATGAATTTCTTGCTTCCCATAACGAGTTCCTACAACGCATTCAAATTAATATCTATAGATCTGACAACGCTTAATAGTGTCACAATTCTTGTTTATATAAAATTTAATCCTTGAAATCTTATTCGTTCATACTGCTTAATATAATTACGGTAAACTTAGATTCAATCTGGAACTCATTAAATAGTTACAGCATCAGGTTCCTGGAGTACTGTCAGAATTTCTGTTTCTCATTGCCCTAATTACAGTGTCCGTAATTTGTTGGATTCTTTTATTAACCTGCTCATTTATTCTGAACTGTTGGTTGTTCTCATTGATCAATTAGTTGATTGTGCCGTTTATTATTCGCAGATCTTGAGCGTCTGGGTTCCCTGCCAGTCATTTCCATACTGAGCCTAACTCGTCCAACCGCTTGTGTCTTGTGTTCTGGGCCGCTATTCTTGAAATTCGATCAAAAAAATATATCATTTCAGTCGAAAATTAATTGTTTCACACCAAAGTCACTGGCGACTTTCTTCGGTGAATTTCAAGAATACCTGCACCCGAATTCTGGTTCAATGACAAATGAGAATGAGAAATGACTTTATTTTTTATTTCGCCTACTCTAAATAAAGATGCAACCGACTAGTTGAAATAAAAAATCAAGTTATTTCTCATTATCAATTGTCATCGAACCGGAATTCGGGCACTGGATTGGTTTTATTTGATGAAAATTGTTGACCTTATTTTTGTATTTCTGCTCTACAATGTTATATAATTGGAGTTTATCATATAATTTCCTACTAACAATTTTATTGATTGATTCAATGGTTATTTCTAAATTTGTTAAATTAATTGGATTTACAATTTTAATATTTCCAGTTTGAAGTTTACATTGTTTTAATTTCATTATTGAAATAGGACCCTCGTGTAAATTTCTTATTTCTAATTTTTGACAATTACTAATATCGTCGGCTTAGTTCGTTTTTGTGCTATGTACCTAGAAGCATGTTTTGAGATAATCAAATTTTTAACGTTGATTAAACTTTTTTTTGTTTTTATTGTTAAAATATTGGTCATTTTTTGTTTATTACTAAACATTTTATGTATTTAACGACCTTTCCAATTTTCAAAACTTTTCTACAATAATTAGAATTTCGACGAACTGGAAAATGCTTAATCGTGGCTTCATTCATTTTTGTTCTTTACCATGCATGTTTAACAATTGTTGTTCGTTTCTTTTTTGTACAACCGGTGTTTTTCATTGAGTCTTACGGATATAGAACAAAAATGAATTACCAATTGCGAAAAATTTTGTATGGCATAGAACAAATATGCTCTAACTTTTGGACTGATTTTGTGGTTAGTTTTTGAAAATTTGGAAAAATTTTAGAAAAACCTGATTCAACTTGGCCATTTTTTATTCTATTAATAGCTTAATAAGTTATTTAATAATGGTCAACGCAAATTTAACTTTTGCGGCCCCATACAGGCTTGACTAAATTTTATCTGTGATATTTAAAAAATTTGCTACTTTTATTGATTTGTTTACGTATAACCCTCAACATCTAAATGGAAACTTTCAAATACAGTTTACAAATTCTAAGAAATGCTAATTAACAGACACACTCTGTTTCAGAAATGACAATTAATAGACGATCTCTGTCTGTGTCTGGTTTTTGTCGCTCTTAGTGGTAGAGTGAGTATAACGCTTCCCTTATCACTTGGGAGGTCCCGCGTTCGATTCCCGGTAGTGACAAATAAAAAATGTCACGATTTGGTGTTCTATTGTATTTATGTAAGAGTATTGTGAGAGCATGTTGCATTGAGTGCCGGAAACCCTTAAGCAAGGTTCCACCAAATTATTTGTTTTATAGAAAGCTTCTATGCTGAATAGACGTAGATTTATATGTTGAAGAAATTCAACAATTTTGAAGAATTCAATGTATATATTTCAATTCAAAATTATTAATAAGTTGTAAATAAAAACTTTCAAAAAGTAACATAAAAAAAAAATATACAAAAATCACATTTTTCATTAGTTTAACACAGCCTCGTAGTAGCTTTGGTCTAAGTTTGTAGGATATTAACCAAAAAAGAAATTAGTGGTATTTGTATGCTTTTTGGTTCTATGTTCCGAAAGATCACTAAAGAAATAAGTGAAAATATATGGAATGGAACAAAAAGGAAATTTCATTAGAGCACTTAACATGGAATCGACCAAAAAATAAATTAAATATAATTTTGAACATTTTCTTAACAAGTAAACGGAGATAAACCAAAAAAGATTACGTTTCTGTAGAACATAAAAGCATAAAATAACATTTTATATCAGATGTAAATATGTAGAACAAAAAGCTCAAATTCAATATCTCAGAAAGTAAAAGGCTTAGAGACATGCCGACAAGATCATTCGAAAGAGAATATTTCAAAACATTAGAATTCGTTAAAAACTCAAAATCGACAAAATATGAGATAGCATAAAAAAAACTAGGCCGACGATATACTATATGTTAGAATTATTAAAGTTAATAATTTTGATGTAGAAAACATTGTTTTGTACATTTTTTTATTATTATTATTATTATTTTTTTTTTTTTTTTTGATATTCAGTTTAGATATTACAAATTTAATTGGACAAAACGAGAATTTAATTTGAGAAAAAATATTTGAAATGAAATTTCCTGAAATGATAAAGAAAAATGTGATTTAATTGCTTTGCTTTAACCTTTTAATTTTATTTTTGTTTCTTTTTATTTTTCTGGTCGTTTTGAAAGTTTTATAAGTTATATCCTTGATTTGGGTTCTGATCTGACCCTACCGACTGATTTTCTGATTCTTAATATTTTGTTTTTCCATTTTTTGAATAGTTTTTTCTAATTTTAAGTTTACGCTGTTAAATATCTCATTCGCTTGTTTTTGGATTTCTTTTGGATCAACCATGTTATTTTGGTTGAAAATAATTTCGTTTGGCGTGAAGCCAGTAGATGAGTGAACCGTGTTGTTGTATAATGCTACTGACAATTCAATGCCAGTTGGGGTGTGGGAGTTATTAAGTTTGTACTTGTTAGTATTATGGATTTCGATTATTGTTGAATGAGTTTTTTCTATCTGTCCCTTTGATTCGGACGATAACGCGTATTCTAATTTAACGTTAAGTTTTCCTAGATACTCCTTACATTGGAGAGATTAAAATGTATTCTCGTGATCCGAGACAATTGTGTTAGGGATTCCAATGATTGTGAAATATTTGGTTAGTGCATTAGTTGTATCTGTTAGATTTTTCCTGTTAATTTGGATCATTTGTAGATGTTTGGAGAAGGAATCTATTATGGGAAGGAAATTAGTGTGATAAATGTGTACTCTCCTATGGGTAAATAGGCCTATGAGGAGATTTTAATGTTATACGGTTTCCGTTCGTCCTTATTGCAGATGTTACATGCTGCATTTGTGAGGCGCTTTATCTTTTTCACCATATTCGGAAAGAAGTAGGCTCGCTTAATTTGTTTCTCTACTTCTTGTATTCCTCTATGGGCTCTTTCATGTTATTTGCTGATAATAGCACTCTTCCTATTTTCACTCGTTACGTCTTCGACCATTTTTGTAACGAAAACAAAATGGCCGTGTGAACTTGTTACCGTAAAGGTATGGTTTGTATTTTTTCACCGCCCAAATGATGAGTAATGCCTCTTTCTCGTTAGTGGCATATCTCGATTCAGTTGTATTTAATGTTCTAGAAGCAAATGCAATGTTTCTTTCGACACCATCCTGAATTTTTGATAGGACTGCACCTAGAGCAAAATCTGATGCGTCCGTAGTTAAAATACATTGTTTGGAAAAATCGGGGTACGCGAGAATTTGATCCATTGCAATGATGCTTTTGAGTGTTTTAAATGATTTTAAGTAATCCGGATATGTGATGTTGATTGGGATGTTATTTTTTAGGTATTTCGTCATATGTTTGGCTATTTTTGAATAATCCTTGATAAACCTTCGGTAGTAACCTGACATTCCCATATATTGTTTGATTTCTTTCGGAGTTTTTGGCAGTGTCCAATCTAATGTTTGTTTGATTTTGTCCGGATTTGGTTTTACTCCATCTTGGATGATGACATGCCCAAGGAACTCCGTTTCCCTTTTCAGAAATTCACATTTGTCTAACTGAATTTTTAAATTAAATTCAGATAGTCGTTTGAGTATTGTTTCAAGATTCTCGTTGTGATCTTTTACATTTTTTCCGACGACTATTCGTCTAGATAAACGTAGCAGATGTTACGTATTAGTCCGTGTTGGACATTGTTCATCGCCCTATGAAATGGGGTCGGTTGAGAAAGCAGTTTCCTCTTGAGATTGTGGATCCTTTGGAATCTGATGAAATCCAAACTTTAAATCCAGAATTGAGAAATAAACTGACTTTCCTAAGTTACCCAATATCTCGATCTGTGGTATCGGGAATTGGTCGTTTATTGTTTTTTCGTTTAGTTTCCGGTAGTTAATTACTAGTCGGATTTTACGTTTTCCCGATACGTCAAGTTTTTTTGACTACCCAGATTGGTGAAGAGTAACTGGAATGGTGTATTATTCCACCACTTAACATTTCCTGTATTTGTCCCTCTACATCCTTTTTATAATGATGAGCGTATCTGTAAGTTTTAGTGTATACAGGATTGTCATCTTTTGTTTTAATCTTGTGTTCAAGAACCGTTGTCGAAGACAATTTTTGCCTTGCCTCAACAATACTTTTTATTTTGGAAGATAGTTTCGACTAGTTCTTTTTTCTCGTTCTTACTCAAATGTTCCATTCTAATTAGATCTTTAATGGTTTCCTTATTGATACTTTCCTTTTTTGTTACTGGGACTGGATTGATTCTTTCTAGTTTCCCTGGTGGATCAGGGTTATCCGTGAGTATCCTCACCATAATTCTAAAATCGTTGGATATACACAATCCTGGTTGTATTGTTATTTCTTTGTTTAACTGTTCAAAATCTGATACAAACCAGTTGCCATTTTCTTTAAGTTTTTAATTCATAAATTTGGCTTTGAAATTTACTCCAAATGGCGTTTATCACAAGTTTTGCAAAACTTTGGGACCTTCCTATGCGCAATACACACCCTATATCAAAAAAAATAAAAAAAATGTTATTTTTTTTTTTTTTTACTACTAAACGTAGACCAAAAACTAAACAAATCAAAAATCATGAAGTTCAGTCACTGCTGCCGAAAAATGAAATTACACACATATGGTATATGTGTATACAGGGTGTCCCACTGGTACGAGTCCAAACGAGTAGGGCGTGTAGCTGGATCAATATCATGAAAAAAGTCCACTACGCATATGCCCGGAAATGAACCGTTACCCACTTCAATTGCATTTCAAAATTTTTAGCATGGTACACTGCCTTGAATGATGTAGATGCCAATAACTCTTCTAAAAATTAAGATAACTCAATTGTTTTTCTATAATTTTAAAGGCACAGAGTGCTTCTTTCTTGTCTGAAAGTAGGAATATCATGCATGATATTTTCCATAAAGAAAACATTGGTGGAATTAAAAAAATTGTGCGAAAAATAACAAAAAAATTCATTAAACTCATTTTTTCTCGAAAAACTCACTTAATAATTTTGGTTTTTTATTTCAAATGTAAATTTAATAGACTATTTAATACAAAATTGCTTCCTCGTTTTTTATCTAATCATGTATGTATAGTTTTTGAGATATTAGCATTTCAGTGTAGTACTTAGTAAACGTATAGCTAAATTCGTTTATTCTTTTGAAAATAATTTTTTTGCGCGTTTGTAATCAGAAATAATAAAATGCCACGCTACACATTCGAAGAAATCACCGACATCCATTTTATTTATAGTTTATGTAACGGAAATGGACGAGTTGCAGAACGTGAAAATCGTTATCCAGAGGTAGGCCGGTGCCAGATCATAGAATATTTGAAATCACATACGATTACGAGAACGAGGAACATTGGAAGCAAGGAACATGAATACGAAAATGTTAGCCGAATTCAATATGAAGTCAATACCGACGAACAAGTTTTGAATTCAGTACAAAGAGATCCCACCATTAGCACGAGACGTCTTTCGATACAACTTGGTATTAGCTAAAATAAAGTCTGGAGAGTACTTCGAAGAAACCATCTACACCCATTCCACTATACTCCAGTGCAAGAATTATTACCAGTCGATTTACCAAACAACAAATTTCTGCCGTTTATTGTTAAACAACGAGGAACATAATCCTTCATATTTGTCATCCATTTTATGGACAGACGAATCGACATTTACGAGGGATGGAATAACAAATTGCCACAATCTTCATGAGTGGCAAAAATCCACACGTTAAGCGAGAGTCATTATTTCAAAGATGTTTTAGTGTTAATGTATGGTGTGGTATAATTGGAAATAATTTTATTTTACTACCTGAAAGATTGAACTCACAAAACTATCTTGAATATTTGAATGAAACAGTTCCCACTGTGCTAGATTCAATTCCACTCATGATGAGAAATACTTTCTTGTATCAACAAGATGGAGCTCCTGCACACCATGGAAGACAAGTTCGAAATTGGTTTGATTGGATATAAATTCGGCGGCGGACCTATAGCTTGGCCGGCTACATCTCCAGATTTAACACCATTAGACTTTTATGTATGGAGATACTTGAAAGGAGAAGTCTACAAAACAAACATTCAGACTAGGGAGCAGTTGGTTGATCGAATCAATAATGCCGGCAACAAAATAAAAAAAAATTTAGTAAATTTCAACATGGCTGCTGCTATTAAAAGACGACTGCAACTATGCTTGTTATGAAAAGGAAATCATTTTGAAAATTGTTTGTGAAGTTGAAAACTTGGAAATTCATACAATAAATTATTAAGTACTACATTGAAATGTTAATATCTCAAAAACTATACATGATTAGATAAAAAACCAGGAAGCAATTTTATATTAAATAGTCTATTAAATTTACATTTGAAATAAAAAACCAAAATTATTAAGTGAGTTTTTCGAGAAAAAATGAGTTTAATGAATTTTTTTGTTATTTCTCGCACAATTTTTTTAATTCCACCAATGTTTTCTTTATGGAAAATACCATGCATGATATACCTACTTCCAGACAAGAGAGCAGCACTCTGTGCCTTTAAAATTATAGAAAAACAATTGAGTTATCTTAATTTTTAGAAGAGTTATTGGCATCTACATCATTCAAGGCAGTGTACCATGCTAAAAATTTTGAAATGCAATTGAAGTGGGTAACGGTTCATTTCCGGGCATATGCGTAGTGGACTTTTTTTCATGATATTGATTCAGCTACACGCCCTACTCGTTTGGACTTGTACCTGTGGGACACCCTGTATAAAGCGATTCCATACGATAACGATCAGTCGTCGGCCTGACCCCTTTTGATTTTGATGAAATTTGGTGAAAATGTTCGTCATATGAAATAACTCCATCCACATAGTTTTGTTTTCCTTTACGTCACTCTGTTTTGATACAGGGTGATTTGCCGTTTTCTACTTTTCGTGTGAAGAGCTTGTTCTCAAAAACCACTTAACCGATTTCAATATTTGTTAGTTCAATTGAAAGGGATTGAGTTCTTGTTTTGTATAAATTTTTTGAAAAAAATCCAAATTAAATTTTTGTTTATGAAAAAGAGCATCCTTTTTAATCATGTCATTTTTCGGTCTTTTGGGCCACAATGAGTTGCCTATTTTTATTTTTTTTTTAAAAGCTTATTTATTTTACCAACTAATACAAAATAAAAAGAATTGCGTTAGGAACAATTTTAAAGTTATGATTTTTTTAATACACCAGCCTCGACAAATTTTGTGTTTAAATTTTTAATTATTCTACCTGCGTTTTGCACCATTTACTGTATTTTAAAAGGAAATCCTATTTTATTTTATATATTAGTGTTGCTTACTATTTTATAGTTTTTTAAAAGCAATAAAACTATAAAAACTTTATTATAGGTTGTTCCAAAAATATAGGAGTACCTGTTTCGAATAACTACAGCATTATCAATTTATAACGTTTTCTTTTGTTCAGGAAAACGGGTCTGCCACATTTTGGTCTGTTAATAGAACGTCATTTGGTATTTTAACAAAGAAATAAATTTTAACTTTTAACAATTTCATCAGTATATAAATTTTGGTCCCACATTTCCTCACTGCCTCATGAGAATTTTGTATACGTACAAGGAGTATAAGATACATTTTGTTATTGTGTTCTGTCATTTTCGTTGTTTGTATTAGTGTATCGTTTTGTGAGGGTAAGTATCAAAAATAAGCCAATCGGTTGAAATCGGGAAAACATTTTGATGCTTATGCTCACGTGTGAGAATATTTCACTTGCTATGAAGCAGGAGAATTAACAATGCTGTGTTGTTCGTTGTAAGTATTTTTTGTATATTCTACTTTTAGTAAAGTTCTATTATGTATTGTATAATAAAAAAATGTGTTTCTTTAGTTTTAGCTTAACATGTTTGTTTATTAATTTTTTAGGTTTCGTGTTGCAAAATCAGATTAATTTTTTATTAAAAACTTAATTAAATCAATCAAATATTGTGTAAGTACAGTTTACATTACGTAAAGGTACTAAAAATACACTCAAATACATTCAAAATACATAATGTAAACTGTACTTTCACAATATTTGATTGATTTAATTCATTTTAATATTTAAGCATCAAAAAATTCTGTTGAAAATTTGATAAATTTAAACAAATCGAGATTAATCGCAAATTTTTTTAACAAACTGTATTTGAAATTGATAATGATGTTTTACGAAATATTTTTTGCCCGTTTTTAATATAGCTAATATCCAAGATAAAAAAAGGTAGAAAAAATTATAAGTACGAGTACATGACGTAAATCATTTGAATTTTTAAATGTAATTGCTCTTGTTTACCAACAAAATATAATATTTTGAACATACATATGTACCTATTATTAAAAATCTATTTTCTTATTCCTTTATTTTCTGTTTATCTTGCTAACTACTACATGCATTTTATACATTCTCCCAATGCCATATAGAACGTAAACAAAATCATATGGGATTTTCAAATTCATTATTTTACATCGTCTTTATTATCAATTTAAAAGAAAATTTTGGTTTGTAAATATAAATAATTTTAAATTAAATATATCGAATTGCAGGTTATACACAATTTTAATTGAAATTAATAAAATTTTAATACATAATTTTGCATTTTAGTCGATTGATTTTTTTTTTTTAACATCGTCATCTTTGCGTCCCTTTAAAAATTTCATTCGTATACGAAACCCTAATCTCAACAAAGAACACAAAATAACTATTGACGATTGGAGCATCACAGATTCCACCTAGAGGAAAATTTTTAAACTGAGGTAGCTGCTAATTTGACGTTCGAAATTGTTGTAAACAATTCCAATTTTGAACTGTAAACACAATTTTTACCTACCAGATTGATAATAATTGTAAATAATTTCAATTTTGGATTATAAAAACCATTTTTAATTACCGGATTACAAAAATTTCTTTCATCGCATTTATCAGAAATGTCATTTTGGCTGTTGCCTCATTTTAACTTTTTTCCTCGAGAGGCGCTTTCTCTACTTTTACAATCGTCAATACGAAAAACTAAAAAGAGCATGAAGAGCATGAAGAGCATGAATAATAAAAGAGCATTCGAACACACACACAATAACTAATACCATTACGATCCGGTAATTCTCGCCTCACCGACTCATGAGACGACCAAAATTTATGTCCAGGACATAAATTTTGGTCGTCTCATGAGTCGGTGAGGCGAGAATTACTGGATCGTAATGGTATTAGTTATTGTGTGTGTGTTCGAATGCTCTTTAACTATTCATGCTCTTCATGCTCTTTTTTAGTTTTTCGTATACTTATTTTGTGTTCTTTGTTGAGATTAGGGTTTCGTATACGAATGAAATTTTTAAAGGGACACGAAGATGACTATGTTTGAAAAAAAAATCAATTCACTAAAATGCAAAATTGTGTATTAAAATTTTATTAATTTCAATTAAAATTGTGTTCAACCTCTTATTCGATATATTTAATTTCAAATTATTTATATTTATAAAAAAAAAATTTCGTTTAAATTGATAATAAAGACGATGTAAAATAATGAATTTGAAAATCCCATATGATTTTGTTTACGTTCCATATGGCATTGGAAAAATGTATAAAATGCATGTAGTAGTTAGCAAGATAAACAGAAAATAAAGGAATAAGAAAAAAGAGTTTTAATAATAGGTACATACATATGTATGTGACGCTGTACGTAAAAAAGGTTTCGTAAAACATCATTATCAATTTCAAATACAGCTTGTTAAAACAAATTGCGATTACTCTCGATTTGTTTAAATTTATTAAATTTTCAACAGAATTTTTTGATGGCTTTAATATTAAAATGAATTAAATCAATCAAATATTGTGAAAGTACAGTTTACATTATGTATTTTGAATGTATTTCAGTGTAAGTATTTTTTAATAACCTTTACATAATGTAAACTGTACTTACACAATATTTGATTGATTTAATTAAGTTTTTAATAAAAAATGAATCTGCTTTTGCAACACGAAATCTAAAAAATTAATAAACAAACATGTGAAGTTAAAACTAAAGAAATACATTTTTTTATTATACAATAATAGAACTTTACTAAAAGTAGAATATTCAAAAAGTATTTACAACGAACAACACAGTATGTATTGTTAATTCTTTTGCTTCATAGCAAGTGAAATATTCTCACAGGTGAGCATAAGTATCAAAAAAATTTCCCGATTTTAACTGATTTCAACCAATTGGCTTATTTTTGATACTTACCGTCACAAAACGATACACTAATACAAACAACGAAAATGACAGAACACAATAACAAAATGTATCTTATACTCCTTGTACGTATACAAAATTATCATGAGGCAATGAGGAAATTTGGGACCAAAATTTATATACAGGTATACTTAAGGTATACTGAAAACTTAGGAGGCTAAAACTTAGCTTTCAAATAAAATATTTCCATATAAATACGATGGAACTGTTATATTTATATCATTTGTAAACGTGAATTTGAAGTAAAATTTAAACCCCGTAAAAATATTAAAGTTTCAATATGAAAATTAAGTGTGAAATGTGCCTTAAAAATAGATCGTGTATTCGTAAAATCTCTAATTATAAAATTGAGATAGCTCATACAAAAGGTGTTTGCTTAATTAAAGGAGGGAACATTCGTACTTCATGCTACTTCGAAATATAGTATATAAAAGTAAACAAAATAATGTAATAAGTGAAGCTTCAGGCCCTTTTGGTGTTCAACAAATTAATTTGGATCAAAACAGTTCACCACTTACATCATCATCATCATCGCCATTAAAGATTTCAATAATATCAAGTGAGAAGAAATACGTCTATCCTGACCTTTCATCAATCAACTCTACTTTACAGTCAATCAATAGTTCTCCTATAGTACGTAAGAAAATGAGATCTGACAATTATAAGAAACAAAAAATGCAAGAAGTTGCAGCAACAATTTCTGAGGAAATATTTCAACTATCTTGTAGTTCTGGTGAAATTCAAAATATCACTGAAGGCGATAATAATGAAATAATTCAACAATTACGAGAAAAGTGTAAAAGTTCCAATACCTTCAGCGAAAAATATAGGGTATTAACATAGTTACCAAAAAGCTGGTTTGCTCGAAAAATTCAACGAGAGTTTAGTGTTTCTTATTATATGGCAAGGAGAGCAAAACAGATTCAAGAGGAAAATGGAATAATATCAACACCGAATATCAAATGTGGGTCTAAGGTCCTTAGCCAAGAACTGGTAAAGTTTGTGCAGAATTTTTTTGAAGATGACGAAATAAATAGGATATATCCAGGAAAACAAGACTTCGAAACAATTTCATCGGAAGGAACTGTTATTACTAAACAACGTAGATTGGTACTTTGTAATTTGAAGGAAGCATATCAAATCTTTAAAATAACACACCCGAGTAGAATAATTGGATTTTCAAAATTTGCCTCACTTCGTCCAGGACACTGCGTTTTGGCAAATTCCAGCGGCACACATAGTATATCCGTTTGCATATATCATCAAAATATTAAACTTTTGTTTAATGTCATACAAACAATGAAACTCCTTTCACATGAACAAGAAAGTTATCGGAAAGTAATTTCTCAGATTGTTTGCGAAAATCCAACAACATCTTGCCAATTAAACGAATGTGCAACCTGTCCAGGAACGGAAAATATCCGTACGGATTTGTCTACAAAATATCTACAAAATGATGTAGAAGAAATAACATTCAAGCAGTGGCAACAAGTAGATAGATGCACAATGGAAACAGTAACCATATCAACATTGACTTTTATGGATAAGTTTTGCGAACAACTACAAAACTTGGTACCGCATTCATTTATTGCAGAACAACAAGCAACTTACCTGAAACATAGGAAATCCAATTTAAACCATGATGAATGTATAGTTATATGCGACTTTTCGGAGAACTATTCATTCGTAGTTCAGGATGCGGTTCAAGGATTTCATTGGTCTAACGCATAGTATACGATACATCCCTTTGCCGTTTACTATAAAAACAATGAAGAATCACATTCGATGGGCGATGTTAACCATAATAAATTGGAATTCACAAGCTTGGTAGCTATATCTGAATCGACAAAGCACAATCATGTGTGAGATTATTCATTCAAGGCATAGTCAATTTCATAAAGGAAAAATTACAAAAAACAAAAAAAAATTGATTTTTTTTCCGATGGATCATTTATAAAAAACAAGAACTCAATCCCTTTCAATTGAACTAACAAATATTGAAATCGGTAAAGTCGTTTTTGAGAACGAGCTCTTCACAAATTTTAATTTTAACGAAAAGTAGAAAACGGCAAATCACCCTGTATCGAAACAGAGTGACGTAAAGGAAAACAAAACTATGTGGGTGGAGTTATTTCATATGGAGAACATTTTCACCAACTATCATCAAAATTAAAAGGGGTCAGGCAAAAATTTGCGATTTTTTGATCGTTTTCGTATGGAAACGCTATATATATATATAAATATATATGTATATATATATATATATATATATATATATATATATATATATATATATATATATATATATATATATATATATATATATATATATATATATATATATATATATATATATATATATATATATATATATATATATATATATATATATATATATATATATATATTTATATATGTGGGATTTTATTTGTCACGACTTGGAAATTAAATAAAACAGTAGATTAGGATATTTTTCTTAGATTATTTATTTTAAAATAAACTGACATTTCTAGTGCAACAACTCATCGACGATTATATTTATAATTTTTTAATATGCCGTTTTTATACATCTAAATACCAATACTAATTCATCAAAATTTAAGGTACATATACTTGAAATATATAGATTACGGAGACATCTGGAAGATTTATTGGTAAGTATATTTACAGGGTGATGCCACACGGCCCTCCTGCTCCCTCATCCGCCTTGGATGAGAATTTTCATTCTCGGTTTCTTCGCCTTCATCGGATATCCCGTCGTAGTACAATTTCAAAAATTCCGCCGCTGTGGAAGTGTTATGGGGACCCTCAAATCTCCTAATTTTTTTCACATCATAGCGGTCTTTGTCTTTCACCTGCACAATCTTATATGGACCCAAATATTTTGTCGTTTTCTTGCTATAATAGAAGACTGGATGGAACCTTTGTCTTCGTCTGACTTCTGGAGCATAATTGCTCCGATACCCATCTTGCAAGCATCCGTGTGTAGCTCAGTTTCAGCCGCTACTGAGTAAATTCGTAATACAGGTCCTTCAAGTAACTTCTCTTTCAATTTTGCAAATGCCTGTTCTTCTTTGTCCCTAAAAACAAAATTAATTCCCTTCCGTAGCATATCTATTAGTGGTTTTGTAATAATGGCATAATCCTCCACGAATTTCCGCAAATAGTTTTTTAAACCTAAAAACTCTGCAAACTTCTCACATTAGCCGGCCTCGGAAATTTACTAATCGCCTCTTTTTTTCTTGTTGATGGTTTAATAATGCCATTTCCCACCTCGTATCCCAAATATTCGACAGGTTTGCAAATAAATTGACATTTGCTCCATTTAATTTGAAGTCCGTTATCTTCGCACACCTTTAAAACTATCGCGAGCCTTTTAACTGCTTCCTCTAAGCTGCTCGTATGCACCACTAAATCATCCTTGTAGATGCAACTATCTTCTTTGAACTAAGCGGGGCGGAAACATTGTTGATATACCGCTGGAATGTGGCTGGAGAATTACATAACCCGAATGGAACCCTCAGGAACTCGAACAGTCCAACAGGAGTGATGAATGCAGTATACTTAATGCTTTTTGGAGCTATGGGTACATGGAAGAATCCGTTCCGCAGATCCAATGTTGTGAAATATTTTGCGATCTGAAGTTGATCAATCTGATCATCGATACGTGGAAGTGGGTATCGATATTTAACCACTACTTTATTAAGACGCCTGTAATCAATACACAATCGTTTCGTACCATCCCTCTTGTTCGATAATACGATCGGACTAGCGAAACTTGATTTACTTGGACGTATGATGTCTTCTCGGACCCATTCATCAATTTGGTTCTTGGCAATATCCAATTCTAGCGGTGACAGTCCACGACAACGTTGCGCCACCGGTGTTTCGTCGGTAAGTACAATTTTCATCATCATGTCATCGGTTGGTTGAATACTTCTCAGATTGTAATTCGCCACCATTTGCTTAATCGCCTTTACATATTTGTAATTATCGCCACCGTGCACGCCAATGTTTAGTGTCAAATCTCCTTGTTCAATTATCATCGAATAGTTATCCGGGACAAATTTTTTCATCATAATGTTGTTTGATGTTAAAATTGTTATCGTTTGATTAATTAACTCATTTCCCAGTATGATATCTACCGGCAATACATCATCGCCCACAATGTGAAACGTTGTTCTGTAAACTTTGCCATCAATCATTACATCTGCTTGGTTTCTTTTCGACTTCCACCACCTTTGTACAATTCGGCGAAATGTGGCCAAAATCACCACACTTGTAACATTTTGGCCTTTTTGATTTATTTTTGCAATATTTGCTACGATGACCAATACCGCCACAAGCATTTGACAGCTACAGTTCGACGTTCGCTTGAATTTATATTCGGAAAATCTATTTTTTGTTTAGATGTACCCACGTGTTGTTCCCGTTCCTTCATCTCAGCATACAAGTCCAACTTTGATTTAAAGTCAGTTATATCTTTAGCACCAAATAAAATGCTTTTATTCGCCATGACATCGTTAATCCCCGTTATGCAATAATCAATTATAGAAGCATCATCGATGTTTGCAACAAGTGCAATCTGTGGTAACCTTTGAACATATCGTATCCTTTTTAAACTCCTTTAGTAAAAATTGAGATAGTTTCTCCCATGTACCATTATCTCTAGTTGTTCGTAAACTTTGTTTCGCCGTACCACATAACAACTTTTTTGCGTACACGACTTTCTGTGCCTCGTTTCACCCTGCGCCAACTGCGGCTTCGTTTACATCAGCAATCCATTTGTCAATTGCATAGTCATCGTTTCCAATGAATTGAGATAATCTTCAATATCTCGAAAAGGAAATAATGATCCACTCGAAGTCATATCAGACACAACAGTAATTGTAGTACGTGTTTGTCGAAGAAGGTCGTTTTCTCGTCTCAGAAGCTCGATTTCTTTATCCTTCAACTCAGCTTCTTTTTCCACCAACTTGTCTTTTTGTTGCTAATAATCTTTACGTTTACCCACATCGTAAACATTCTGTGTGGTTGACTGGTGTTTACCGCTTTGCAAAAATTCACTATCCAAATGTTCTCGAAATCTTTCAAACATTTCTCGAGAAAAATCAATTTCTGAACGACTGTTATCCACATTTTGTTTACCTTGTGTACCGTTTACTTTATCTTTCTTTTTATTCCGACCCATTTTGAAATCACATGTAAGGCACTTCACTTTTCACTTAGAATTAAATGTTATGATTTTACCGAAAAATTACGGTAACGGAATACTTCGCACAAGGTTACTTAAAAAAAAAAAATGTTCTTTCAAAAATAAATGTGTCCGCTATACAATACCGTATCTCGTTTATTATTTGTCGGTATTAGTCACACACCGTATAATTGACTTATATCGAAACAGATCGATTAACACACTGCAATGACGCCAACTTTAACTCGTTTATTAAATTTTCAAAAAGTTTCTTAAATTAATTTAAGATCACTTGCATGCGCCACACAATTTCACCAAAATGTTCAACAGAAAAAAAAATCCGTGTTTTCCTTCACCACGCTTTCGTGACACCAAAACAAACAAAATCCCGTTTAAATTTGTTGTGACTTTTGTTAACACGACCTTAGCTTTTCGCACACCTCGCCAATAGCAAATACTCTCGCCTTAATTAATTTGTAGAAAACACCTTTCACAAAACTTTGGAGCAGATCCCGGTTGAGCCCCCAATTGTAGGAAGATATTTGACACGACTTGGAAATTAAATAAAACAGTAGATTACGATATTTTTCTTCGATTATTTATTTTAAAATAAACTGACATTCCTAGTGCAACAACTCATCGACGACTATATTTATAATTTTTTAATATGCCGTTTTTATACATTTAGATACCAATACTAGTAGTGTTTTTTTATTCGCTCCGGATAGCTGCTATCGAGAGCCGTCATTTTTCTACGGCTAAATTTAATTTTGACGCGCTACTTATTGGTAAACTAAACTTATTTAACATCAAACTATCATTTTTAATTCAATTGTTTAGCGAAAACTTGATATAAAAAATATTTGGCTCTACCTATTTATACGGAGCGCTATCGGGAGCCAAATTTTATATGGCGGCTCTCGATAGCAGCTATCCGGAGTGCATAAAAAAACGCTACAACTAATTCATCAAAATTTAAGGTACGTATAATTGAAACAATTCCACTACATAAATAGCCGTGACATCAGTCTAAAAAAGTCAAATCACTAACATAAAGAGGGGAATAAAGATTTTTATTTTCCTATGAAACGTAAACAAAATACTATGGGATTTTCAAACACATTTTTTTATATCGTCTCTATTTTCAATTTAAATAAATATTTTTATTTACAAATATAAATAATTTGATATCAAATATATTGAAATGTAAATTGTGAACAATTTTGATTGAAATTAATAATCATTTATTAAGTAATTTTGCATTTTTATAAAAATATTTGTTTCTCAAAACATCGTCATGCTTCGTGTTCCTCTAATCATAATAAATTTATTATGAAAATGAAATGTTTAGAGGAACACGAAGCACGACGATGTTTTGAGAAACAAATATTTTTATAAAAATGCAAAATTACTTAATAAATGATTATTATTTCAATCAAAACTGTTCACAATTTACATTTCAATATATTTGATATCAAATTATTTATATTTGTAAATAAAAATATTTACAGCAAAACCTCGTATAACGTTACCCCGTTTAACGTTGATTCACTTTAACGTTATTTCCAATATATACATTTTTTTTCTTAGAAAAATTTTTTAAAATAAAAATAAAAATTTTTTTTGGTTCTTTTGTTCGAATTTCCGAGAATCAAAATAAAAATAAAATATATATATTTAAAAAAAAAAATGTTTTAAATTCATAATTTTTCGATTTTAGTTAAATAGGGACATCTCCGAATTCAAATACATAATTCAATTACACAAAAAAGAGGTATGAAGAGGAAATATTATTTCTATTTTGAATTACTGTGATTTTTTACATTAATATGTAAATAAATATTTGAATAAAATAAAATATGTTTTATTCACCTATTTCGTTGTTTTGCAAGAGATCCATGCCTCGCTTAACGTTTGAATTACGTTATTTAATTTTGGAACGCATCTTGACGTTAAACGGGGTATTACTGTATTTAAATTGAAAATAGAGACGATATAAAAAAATGTGTTTGAAAATCCCATATGATTTTGTTTACGTTTCATAGGAAAATAAAAATCTTTATCCACTTAACACATACTACCACACATTTTTGTGTCATGGCTTTTTATGTAGTGGCGTTGCTTGAAATATAGATTACGGAGACATCTGGAAGATTTATTGGTAAGTATATTTACAGGGTGATCCTATATATATATATATATATATATATATATATATATATATATATATATATATATATATATATATATATATATATATATATATATATATATATATATATATATATATATATATATATATATATATATATATATATATATATATATATATATATATATGTATATATATATATATATATATATATATATATATATATATATATATATATATATATACATCTGGAAGATTTATTGGTAAGTATATTTACAGGGTGATCCTATATATATATATATATATATATATATATATATATATATATATATATATATATATATATATATATATATATATATAAATATATATATATATATATATATATATATATATATATATATATATATATTATATATATATATATATATATATATATATATATATATATATATATATATATATATATATATAAATATATATATATATATATATATATATATATATATATATATATATATATATATATATATATATATATATATATATATATATATATATATAT